>CAWUFW010003546.1:0-1200000 GCA_963921515.1 Calotriton arnoldi
TATGGATATACTTGTGCGTCTGAGATGTAGCTTTGTAGTTGTGCTTGACAGTACATTGCTGTGTAATGATCTACATTTGTTTGTACTTACCAGCCTCCACTCCCCCGGGTATTCCTGTGAGACTCTCTGGATGCGGTATGGCAAGCACCTGCTCCTCCCATGCAGTGAATGTTCTTGGTGGAATGGGAGGGCCACCGCCAGTCCTCTGAGCCAGCTCATGGTTCTTGCTCCTCTTCTTTTTGACAACACTCTTCAGGTCATGCCACCGCCTCATGATTTCCTGTCTGTTGCGTGGGATGGTCCCTACTGCATTGACCTTATCGACTATCCTTGCCCACATTTGATTTCTTCTGGCTAATGGTGTCTGTTGGACCAGGTTACCAAACAGTTGTGGTTCAACTCTGACTATCTCATCTACCATGACTGTCAACTCACTATCTGTGAATTTTGGCATTTTCTGTGGTGCCATGGTGTGTGATGTGCTGAGGGGTTTGAGGTGCAGGTGTGTAAGTGGTGGGGGTGGGGGTGATGTTTATTGTGTGTGATGTGCAGAGGGGTTAGAGGTGCAGGTGTGTAAGTGGTGGTGGTGCTGTGTGTGGTGTGAGTAGTGATGGTGTGCAGATTTGCCTCTCCTTTGTGCTCTGGTATTGGGCCCTTCAGTTGTGGAGGATTGCAAAGGATTGTGGTCAGGGAAGGGGCTGGTTTTATACCCAGCTATGTGGGTGTGTCCAAATGGGGTATTGCTGTCAGGTGTGTTGTGTGGGTTGTCCTGGGATATTGCATTTTTGTAGTTGCCATGTGGTTGTGTCATTGGGGTATGTTATGTGTTTTTGGGTGCATGGCTAGTTTGCTGTGTGCACTTTGTGACCTTGTTGGGATTTTTTTCTGTCGACCGCCATATTTGTCACGGAGCGTCCGCAGCGGTGGCTATGCTGCAGTTCTTCCGGCGGCTCTCCCATTCATCACTGTTGGCGTTTTTGGCGGTCGGATTCAGCGGAACGTACCGCGGTCACATCAGGGATATCCTAATGTTCCGTGCGGTGTCTCCGCTGTCATGGCGGCGGTTTGATTTTTTCCTCCGAGAATCCGACCGCCGCGGACGGGTTTTCGCCTTCTCCGCCCGCTACGAGGGTTTTTTCGGTGGCTCTTACCGCCGCGGTCGTTTTTTTGGGGCGGGACATCCTAATCTGGCCGCCGGTTTTGCCGCGGTACCGGCGGGCGGTTGCTTTCCGCTGCCATGGCGGTCGGGGAGGTTTTCCAACCGCCATCGTAATAGGCCCCTTAGTTAACAATGCATCCATTATTTCATCCCCTGAATCATTATTTATTTGAAGATTTTTGTCATCTTTAATTACCTTCTCCTGTATCTGGTGCTTTACCTTTTTATCCTCACTTGCTTTGTCTCTTGCTGTCTTTTCCCACATGCTTAAAGCTTCAAATTGTGCAGCTCTAGATGGTGTCTTTATTTCACATAACACTTCCCTTAATTTGTCAATAATTTGCAATTCAAAAGTACGATCTTTTGGAAACCTCAAAGGACCCTCTTTTTCAGTAATCTTGCACCATTGGTGAACCCACATACATGAATTTTGTCCCAAATTGGTAGACATAAAATGCACGGGTGTTCCTTCAGGAGCATCACCAATTAAAAATGAATTTTTCACTTTACCTCCCAACAGTTTCTTTAAACCTTCAAACAATTTCATTTCTGCAATAGTTCAATGCAATTTCTTTTCTCCAATGCTGTCTGTTTCAATTTCAGTCAGTTTAACTCCTACTACTGACCCTCCCTTTACAAAATCTTATGGCAATATTCTTCTGAGTTTTCTTAATCAAACTTCTGTTAGTAACAACATAAAAACATTCGCTACTCTGCCTGTTCCACTAATACAAAGGATAGATTTTCAACTTATTCTGGAGTCTCAGAATTGCTCCTCTTCAAGCTCGAGAGAACCTGTTACTCCTTCTGTGTTACTCTTACTAGGAAATATAAGACCAAAGTTTCACCAGCGAACCTTTTGCTATCACTCACTCTCAACTTTTGTACGAAATAGTCCCTAGTTTAATACTGCCAGCCCTGCGTAGCTTCTCAGTATTATTCCAACAGACGAGTAACCTCACTGCAGTGTGGCTTCTGTCACCACCCGCTATTCATTTCCCAGGAATTCTGGACAACATAAAACAAGACGCTAAACCTTCATGTTAAGAACATATAATCAATAATCAAAAATTCTGTCCTATGAAATTACCAATTTAATCAATAAAACCATCAAGTCAAAATGAGCAAAATTTCACCAACAGTCAAAACCCTTACTATTTTTCAACACTTCAAAAAAAAAAAAACATACCTTCTAGCACATTAACAACATTTCACAACCCTATTGATACTCACACCACTCCAGCAATCGCCTTCTTGCATCACCTTCCAGTACTGCTTTGCCAGTCTTCAAGTTTTGAGCATTGGAATCAGGAATCAGGACTTTTTGAGAATCTGGACATTTATCTAACTTGGGCAATTATTTTCTAGCGCTATTTAGGCTTTAAACTAAACTATGCTCCTTTTGGTGATGGTGTTAACCTTACCTCTGCTACCAGAAACTGATCCAGCGGTAATTTCACGGTAATTACTCAATGCAAAACACCATCACCTCTTGTTTACCGCTTAAAGGGGATGGACCTTTGCCACTGTGTTATCACCATCAGGAGACTTTACGTAAACATGAAAAATCAATAGCAAATAATATTTAAGGCAATAATGAGAGTTGTGAGTAGTTTTAAACGGTTTTATTTTCTAGTCAAAAGTTAAGTTTCTCTGATTCTTTATTCATTAATCAATTTTCAATCAGGTTACAGAATTGAAAATAGGAAAAATAGAATTAATACAGAACATATTATAGATTGCATACAAAGCACTTCATGAAGGAAAGGGAAAGAGGCATAAAATGTCAGTCAGAACTCTTTAAAGAGTTCCAGGAAAAATATAATTCAAGAGTGAGTTTTGCAAGGCTAATCAATAATTAATAATTGGCAAAAATCTCCCATAAAGAGAAATAAATGCATAAGACAAATAAATCTTTTCAAAAGCCAGTTAGTCAAAAGCATAAAACTTAAAGTTTTAGCATCAAAATCTGTCCTGATCTCTCAGCTGCTCTTTCTATGCGCTCGTCTGTTCATCTCTGCTCCTCTGTGTCTGACACAAGCTGCTCCTTGAATGGCCCTCCTTCACAAGACCACAGAAGCTGTGATCTGCCAAAAAGCAAGGCCAGCCTACACCTCCCTAAAATATGTGAACAAGGCCTCCTCCTCCCTCTATGTCTCCTCGGACGCAATCTCCACCCAGTCTGCACCCGCAATGTTCACGTACCTAACCCAAATGATGTCTGGTCAGATCTGCTCCTGACACGCCCCTAAGGGGTCATTTTTTACACCCTAATTCTTGGCTGACTACACTAACAATGTTGCAGTTCAGTAGAAACTCGCACTGTGATTGGTTAGCACAGGTGACATAGGGGTCTCACCATCCTATTCTCATCGCAGGTCCACCCCATACCGGTTCTGACAATAGGAAACATTAAGCCTAATACAACCATTCATTACTAATACCAACAAAGATACTTTTTATCATATGGTTTCCGCGTTCTCATTCAAATTGCACGATGAGATGACAGTTCCCACAGCTTCAGTCAAGTCTTGGCATACATACAATAGGACACAGGTCAGCGTGGCCTTCACTCGGGTACATCATCTGCTGTGCTCTGCAGTCCACGAGCATGCAGGCTATTCAGCGCATGCGTAGTTCATCCAGGCCAAGACAACCACATGCTGGCTCAGACAGGAGGCCATTTTCATGCAGGCCCAAATTTGTACTAAAGCAAATAAACGTAAAAGAGTATTAATTCATGAAATAAAACCCATTATGTTTACCACCCACCAATCTAATACCCTGTATTGATTATTTCCTAGCAAAAGATATTAGTTTAAAGCAGCTTTTCTATTATTCGTGCACAACATGCAAAATGTGCAATGTACAACATAGCATAAACATGTACTAGTGCAAATTTTCAAAGCGCAAACAGTTAATAGATGCTCATAGCAACATGCTCTAATGTTTTAGATAGCTTTTCATGCAAAATGCGTTTGCCCCACGTGTAGTGTTGGTGCATGGTTGATTAATTAATACATATTATAAGAAAGATGTGTTATGAACTGAACATGCATTGTCTAAATATGCAACAAAGCCAAGTTCTCTTGAGATGGGAACAGAGGAACAGAGGTATTTCATGGAGAGGAGACGGGAGGAAACATTCCATTCCTTATCTCAAGGTTAATGAACTGCTGCTAAAGCAAACTGAAATCACGTGCTTCTCTACACTGCAAAATACCTGTTATTTCAGCACAATTATGTGCTACTTTAAAAGTTAAAAAAAAACATTCTCTAAATTAAATGTACATTCTATAGTGAGGTTAAATCTAAACTAAACACATTTTAACCACCCTGGATTAATTAATTGAGCATGGGTTTTAAATGAAAGCATTTCAGACTGAAAGCATTTTGACAATGTCTCATTTCATGTTTTCACTTCCCATGTGTTTTTCACTTGCACCAAAATCTGCGTGCCATTTTAAAAATGCAGTCTGTCTGAAACACAAAAACAAAGCAATGCCCGAATCTATGTGAAATCTGAGCTACATCAATCCTCCCTTTCATAAAGTCAAATCATGATACCTCCATTGATTTGTTCTTTATCACACTTATTTAATTTCATCATGTTAAGTCAAATATATGTTTTTCTCTAACTAAAATGTCACTACTCATCTTTAGTGTATGTAGACATGGTAATTTCATTAGCGCACTTATTTCACACAGGTATATAAGGAAAAAAAACTCCTACTAAAATTAGTTATTATTACAAAAGCTGAGCATATAACAATTTTACCTCTATTTCTAAGGCAACACAAGTTTTGTCTGTAATCAGATCATATATAGCCAAGCTCAAAAGTTTTAGTGCAGAGTTCTGTAAGTAGCTTCTTGGAACAGTTAGTTTTCTCTAAAATAAGTAACTAAAATAATAAAAGGATAATCCAACAGAACAGTTCTCTTTTCTCCTCTTTTCTTCTTTTTCTTTCATTATTCAAAGATTCTTTTCTCTTCAGCTCTTGACAGTTTTCAGTTATTTGGTTCAGCATTTCTTGGCTCTTTGTCACCAGTTTGTCATCAGGGTGGCTCATACAGTTCAAGCCTCGCATTACACAGTTCATTCAATGTGGCATTCTGTACTTTTTCCATGCATTTTGACCACTCGGGTGCTGAGAAACTCTGACAGAGCACCATCAATTCTTTGCACTTTTTCAATCCAAGCCTTTCACTTTTATTTTCATTTTGTTCATATTCAGACTTTTCAGCTACGGTGCAAATGATTTTTCAAGGGACCGCAGACATTTTGGATACCCTTTCAGCCAGCTTTTTTCTACCTCCACTAGTAGGCCCACAGCACTAATTTCTTCTTCAGAGGCTGCACCTGACTCATTCACCCTTTTGACACCGCTTTCATCTGAGTCAGTTTCCACTTTTTGCTTTTCCAGTGCCACTTCAGTTTTCTCTAGTGCTGCTTCATGCTCTGTGTGTTCCCTTACAGCTTGACTGACCCTCTTCTGTGGACTTTTGACCGCTGCTGGCATCTCTTCTTGAAGAGGAGCTGTTTTATCAGGGGGACACGGGACCATACGTGTGTGAGAGGCATGCACCCAATTTGGAAGGCCACCACAGTTCACAACAGTCTTTGCCAGGATCATTTGGAACAGGCCTTTCCATTTCACAGCATCTCTCAAATCAAAGTTTTGGCACCATCCATTATGCAGATCTTGTGTAGCAGCTGCAATCTGGTGAGAAACTGCACACTCCACATCAGCCAGACCTTCACAGCAATGGCTAGTGTTTTCATCTGTGTTTTTCACAAGTGCATTTGCATGTACATATTCAAGCCACTTCAGTGATGCTGAAACACAGTCTTTTGCAAAGTGAGACTCTGTACTGTCTTTGTGTTGCTTTATTGTACTTGGAATTTCAGGCAGATAGCTACAATCCAATCCTTGTCCAATCTGTGGTTCTGCACATATCTTTGAGACCTCATTATGATCTGATTTCAGAGAAAGTGGCAATCTATACCTGGGCATCAGTTTTTGCAATAACACATTTGCTACTATGCAGTTGTCATTTTTCTCAAAATCTGTTCTGATACAACCCTGTTGTTCTGTTTCTGAAACATTTTCTTGAGCCTCTATTAGTTCTTTACGAGTGTAAGTCTCTATCATTAGCATTAGATAAACAGTATCCTTTTCAGATTCACCTGTGAAAATTCCATTGAATGCATAGGCTAATAGGACACAATATTGTGCAACTGAATTAGCATTTCTCTCTCCCATGACAATAGTGACTCCCATTTGAGCAGCTATACTGCATGTTATGGTAAGGGCAAACAATTTCGAATTTTGGGCTGAGGTAACTACTGAAAGCCATGAAGCTTTGACAACATAATGTATAAGGAGCACAGCATGTGCTGCTCCTAATGTGTCATTGTTACCTTTCAAACATGGGCCATCTACAAAATGAACATTGTTGGGCTCAATCAGACGTTCATCATTAAAGTCTAACCATGGCTTCATGCATATAATCATGATATCTAGTCATTCATGTTCAGTTTCATCACAAACAATTTCATTTGCTGGCATTTCTGTGACATTGGGGTCAAAGGTCATTGGGAAATACGTCACAGACCTTTGAACACATTCATGTTTTTGAACAGGCACTGAGAGAGTGCAGCCCTCCCTCTCACTGCACATTGGTGTATTTTCTTTTAAATAAACTTTCATTCCTAGTGCCGGGGCGCGACACTTTTTCTCTTTCAACTCTAGGAATGCTTTTGTGCAATTGTTGTCCAATGGAAGCGGATCAGACACACCTTGTGTGTCAGCCTCAGTAAAGGCTTAGCCACTAGGGAAATGTTTGGCACCGCTCTCTGCAGCAGCCAACCATTCCCAAAAACATCCTGACTTCTTTCTGAATTTGAGGTGGATTCATCTGGTGAATTATTTCCACTCTCTCTGTGGTAACACCTGTCTAGCTCCTCTTCCAATTTTGTGTCCCACACATTCATCTTCTTTTTGACAGTACTCCTGACTATTCTCATGCAATGGCACTATGACATGAACTTGACAAAAATCAATAACAGTAAGCCATTCTTCAGCACATGAGATGTGAAAAAATATATTGGCTGGATTCGGTACCATAGGACAACATAGAACAGTTATGCTATTAATCTCCTGCACTAATCTGTACTTTTCATTTAGTTTCTCTAAATCTGTGATCAGAAAGTTACATAAACTTCCAATCAATTCCCTCAAAAATCCTGTACTCAGTTTATCTCCAATTATGGGTAAAATTTCTGCAACTGATGGTGTTCTTGAATACATGTCATCTGGTTCTAATTTTAATGAGACATGTTCTGCACATTTTATTAATCTGACATCCTTCTCTGTGAACTCCCTTATTTCTGTGTTTATTATTTCTTTCAAAACAGAAGGTAATTTTTCAACTGTCATTTCTGCTATAGCTGTCTCTTGTTGGGCCTTTTTAAAATGTACATCCTCATCAGAAATCTGATAATTAACATCATCTGGTGTACAGTAATCTGTGCTGTTTAATTTGCAAAACAATTGTTTTCCTGTCAGGCCTGAGTCACAAACAACAAATTGGTAACTTTTATCAAATGGGCCTAATTTTGCTGCAACCTTTTCTAAAAATGGGTTTGTAATTTCTCTTTTTAAAACTCCTACAACTAAGGGGTCGATTCCGATCGGAGGCGCACCTAATACCATTCGGTCGGGAAAAAATCCAGGCGAATGCCTGTTTCCCGACCGATCCACACATACGTCCGAACGAGCAAGTACGATGCGCACAACTGCCCAAATCCCGACCCAGTCGTACTCACCCAATACAGGACCTGAACTCAGACCGAGGCGGATCCGGAATCGTAGAATCGAGCCGCATGGAAGAAAAAATGCAGCCCCGTCCGGCCGGACAAGTACGATGCGCTTCCCGTACGCGCCGAACCCGTCGCTATGCACGGCACGTCAATGCATCCGGTCGAGGCGCACATAAGCTCCGATTCGCGCCACAACACGATCCACGGCTACGAGACGAACACGCCAGCGACGAGGACGAGGCGAAGCAAAGAGAAAGACGAACGAGACGAACCAACCATGAATCCCTTCGTGCCGATCCTACCAATATTCTACCTCTATTACCGGAACAGGCACGGACGCGTACGGCGCAGAAGGTAAGTCAGACACCAACAACAAAAACAAACTACACGTACCCGACACATCACACAGAGAGGGATGCAGAAATACCTACACCAGCAACAGCAGCACCATAGGGGCGGGATGGCCCTCACCAATGCCACACATACACATAGGGGCCTGTATGCCTACCACTACTACCACCCCTACCCATGGGGGGCTGGATGCCTGTCACTACTACCACCTCTAACCATGGGGGGCTGGATGCCTGTCACTACTACCACCCTTACCCAGGGGTGCCAGATGCCTACCACTACTACCACCCTTACCCAGGGGTGCCAGATGCCTACCATTACTACCACCCTTACCCAGGGGTGCCAGATGCCTACCACTACTACCACCTCTACCCATGGGGGCTGGATGCCTACCACCACTACCACCCTTACCCAGGGGTGCCAGATGCCTACCACTACTACCACACTTACCCAGGGGTGCCAGATGCCTACCACTACTACCACCTCTACCCATGGGGGCTGGATGCCTACCACCACTACCACCCTTACCCAGGGTGCCAGATGCCTACCACTACTACCACCCTTACCCAGGGGTGCCAGAAGCCTACCACTACTACCACCTCTACCCATGGGGGCTGGATGCCTGTCACTACTACCACCCCTACCCATGGGTGGCTGGATGCCTGTCACTACTACCACCTCTACCCATGGGGGCTGGATGCCTGTCACTACTACCACCCTTACCCAGGGGTGCCAGATGCCTACCACTACTACTATCCTTACCCAGGGGTGCCAGATGCCTACCACTACTACCACCCTTACCCAGGGGTGCCAGATGCCTAGCACTACTACCACCTCTACCCATGGGGGCTGGATGCCTACCACCACTACCACCCTTACCCAGGGGTGCCAGATGCCTACCACTACTACCACCCTTACCCAGGGGTGCCAGATGCCTACCACTACTACCACCTCTACCCATGGGGGCTGGATGCCTACCACCACTACCACCCTTACCCAGGGGTGCCAGACGCCTACCACTACTACCACCCTTACCCAGGGGTGCCAGAAGCCTACCACTACTACCACCTCTACCCATGGGGGCTGGATGCCTGTCACTACTACCACCCCTACCCATGGGGGCTGGATGCCTGTCACTACTACCACCTCTACCCATGGGGGCTGGATGCCTGTCACTACTACCACCCTTACCCAGGGGTGCCAGATGCCTACCACTACTACCACCCTTACCCAGGGGTGCCAGATGCCTACCACTACTACCACCCTTACCCAGAGGGTGCCAGATGCCTACCACTACTACCATCTATACCCATGGGGGCTGGATGCCTACCACCACTACCACCCTTCCCCAGGGGTGCCAGATGCCTACCACTACTACCACCCTTACCAAGGGGTGCCAGATGCCTACCACTACTACCACCCTTACCCAGGGGTGCCAGATGCCTACCACTACTACCACCTCTACCCATGGGGGCTGGATGCCTGTCACTACTACCACCCCTACCCATGGGGGCTGGATGCCTGTCACTACTACCACCTCTACCCATGGGGGCTGGATGCCTGTCACTACTACCACCCTTACCCAGGGGTGCCAGATGCCTACCACTACTACCACCCTTACCCAGGGGTGCCAGATGCCTACCACTACTACCACCTCCTACCCATGGGGGGCTGGATGCCTACCACCACTACCACCCTTACCCAGGGGGTGCCAGATGCCTACCACTACTACCACCCTTACCCAGGGGTGCCAGATGCCTACCACTACTACCACCCTTACCCAGGGGTGCCAGATGCCTACCACTACTACCACCCTTACCCAGGGGTGCCAGAAGCCTACCACTACTACCACCTCTACCCATGGGGGCTGGATGCCTGTCACTACTACCACCCTTACCCAGGGGGTGCCAGATGCCTACCACTACTACCACCTCTACCCATGGGGGCTGGATGCCTACCACCACTACCACCCTTACCCAGGGGTGCCAGATGCCTACCACTACTACCACCCTTACCCAGGGGTGCCAGATGCCTACCACTACTACCACCCTTACCCAGGGGTGCCAGAAGCCTACCACTACTACCACCTCTACCCATGGGGGGCTGGATGCCTGTCACTACTACCACCCTTACCCAGGGGTGCCAGATGCCTACCACCTCTACCCATGGGGGGCTGGATGCCTACCACCACTACCACCCTTACCCAGGGGTGCCAGATGCCTACCACTACTACCACCTCTACCCATGGGGGGCTGGATGCCTGTCACTACTACCACCTCTACCCATGGGGGCTGGATGCCTACCACCAACACCACCCCCACTCATAGGATGGACAATGCATGACACAACCAGCACACCACAACCTAGGGAATGCAAGAAAAAGGCATCCCCCAACACCATGACAAGCGTGTGTAGACTGTGTCAAATGCCTACAACACTGAACATGACTTTGAACATACAATGTGACCCCCTATCACATGTGCCACACATATATGTGTGTGGCCCCCACAATGCAAGCAGGCCATGACCATTGTGGCAATGGGGATCAAAACCCCATCATCACAGTGAGCAAAATGTAAGTGTGGGGGCCCATAGCTGAAGCACATTCAAAACATTGTGGCAATGGGGTCTAAACCCCCATCATCACAGTGACCAAATGGTAAGTGTGGGGTCCATAGCTGAAGCACATTTTGAACATTGTGGCAATGGGGTCCAAACCCCCATCATCACAGTGACCAAAATGCAAGTGTTGACAAAGAAAAAGCTGCAACTGCCAAACTGCATGGATGATTCCTGGTCACAGAACATAAAACACATCAGTGGCAAAGTAGTGCATGTGTCCCATTGCAACATAGATTGGGGGAGGCAAATACTGCAGTGCAAATAAGACATACCTTTGGCCATGTGCAGACAAACAACACCCATGAGGGCTGACACTGTCAACATTCATCGATGACACAATGACAGAAGTGACCATCAGAATGCAGACCCACATATTTGCACCAATGGGCACACAAATGCAGATACCCTGTGGAGACTGTAGATGTGAGGTGAACAGATACCATACCATGGCAGCAATGGGACACACAAACCATGATCATTGTGCTGACCGATGACCTAGGAGTCCCAGGGACAGCAGGGGAAACCCACCAAACAACATACAGCCAATGGCACACCAAAGATATGCCAATGCAGTGGTGCAGATGCACAAACACAAACAGGCAGACCCACACTGCACATCAAACACAACAGGTGAGGGGGTGCCAGTGTCCCCAGGCAACCACACAACACATGAGGAGGCCTGAATACCAATTACACAGATGTGCATACAGTGCCACACAAAGGTAACTCATGGATCCAAATCCCCTATGTGGGAAATCAGGCATGGTCAGATGAGAGGGAGCACAAATCACACATGTCACACAAGCATGTAGGAACAGCAACTGACACAGCAAGACACAGACACACCACAGCACTACCCCCAGGGCCCCCACAATGTGGTGACCCTGGGCTGCATTACAATCCCACTGTGATGACAAAGCTAAATGTCGTTCACACTGTGAACCACAGTCATGTGTCCTGAGCAACAAACTACCATCACACCTACACAAGCACAAAATCAATCAGCACGGCCAGTAAGCCAAGGCCAACATGGAGGCAGGGGTCTAGCCGGGCAACAACTCTCATCTGCACACACTCAACACCACACACCTCGACCTCCAACAATGTGCAGCAGTGAAGCACACATGCACTGGTGACATTGCACATGCACCCGTGACAATCCCAGGGTGGTGGGTGGGAACCAAGGTGCAGAAACACATCACACATGGCCACTCAACAAGACTCCTGAATGTCTGACACACTGCACACTACGCTGTACATGGACATGACGGCAACACCACACCAACCAATGGGATCCCAGCCACAGTCACACACCAATGAAGAAGCCAAGGTCACCCACAAAGAACACACATAGACAACTACCAACATTGCAGCCCGGACCCTGAGGAGTGCCAGCAGTCACACACACAACGTGTCACAATCACTGAAAGATAACACAAACTGGAAATCACATGACAGGTGTAAACAACAAGTGCCAAGGGAATCCTGACTGTGACCCATCTGCGTCTGCACACAAACTCAGCCCTGACAGCAAACACACCTATGGGTGACACCCTGATGACCAGTAATGTGCCATGCACCCACATCACAGAGAATCCAGGGAGAAGACTTGGGGGGAACATAGGTCAACTCAGCAAGCATCACAAACAGGTACAACACTAGGGATCCCAGCATGCACAGCAAAACGGAAGTGAGCACACAGACATGCTCATACAACACACACCTTGGGCGCAGGCAATGTCACAGGAGTACAATTGTAGATGCACATTACCGCGGGCGAGAGCACTGAAATCGAGCTCCTGGGCACCGGGATCTCCCCAGGCCGCCCCCCACCATCCCCTCCACAAGAGATTGAGGACTCACTGGAAGAATCCCCAAGCTGGATAAACCTGAACCGAGCCCTCACCGTCAGCAAGACACGAAGCTATGAGGATCGGCGCCGCGTCACCTCCAGGATTGAAACTGACGCCTCAATGGTGATTAGCGGCTTGCAGACCTCACGCGATCTCAGGACACCCCATCTCGGACTCACGAGAGTCCCGACAGCCCCGGACCCGGAACATTCCTTTCTACTCGACAACACGAGGAGAACTCTAAGAAGAACGGAGCGTGAGTCACTGCTGAGCTCCGCAACGCCTGACTTCAAAATGGCCTCTCAATCATGACAGCAGCAAAGAAAACTCTCGGGAAATCAGACTGCAGGCACTTCTAGAACTCCCTGCAACGGACACACGAGAACCCCGACCCGCAGCGACTGCCAATCTGACACTGGAGGGACTTTGGACAGCTGACTACGAGCTACTGCAGAGCTCTGCAGCGCCTGTCCCTAAAATGGCCGCCCCCAACGCCGATCCGATAACGAGAACGCGAAACCACTAACAGACAGCTTGCTGCCTAAAGGCACCCACAGGGGTCCCAGGAGAGCCCTGACAGCTAAGGCCAGCAACCTGGAAGAAACCTCGGGAAGCGGACTGTGAGATACCTCAGAGCTCCACAATTGCCCGTCCCCAAGATGGCCGCCACAACGCTGAACTAGCAGAAATAACCCGGCACGAGCAGTAGACTGCACCCCACCAGAGACACACAAGAGAGCCCTGGCAGATAAGGCCCGGGGTGATCCTCTAACCAGCTCTGGGGGAATTTCGGATAGGGGACTGTGAGCCATTACAGAGCCCCGCAACGCCTGTCCCTAAGATGGCCGCCCGGACGCTGAACCAGCACTAGCAAATCATTGCACTTGCGAGTCCTCCACGGGAACTGCAGCCAAGCGGAGTGTTCTAGCACGGAAGCAGACGACAAAGATCCACGGAAAATCCCACCTACCACCACTAGGCAACCAGTATGCGAGTAAGCAAAGGGTTCTGGAATGCCTAACCCCCAGATGGCTTCACAGAAGGAGTACTTCTCACCGATATACAGACTGCACCGGTGAGTCCCCCCCACCCTAAAGGCCCCCCTATACACCCTATACCTTCCGATCTCAACAAGAACATGTAAGGAAGGCCCCTGAATCACAGATCATCCCCCACCCCAAAACAAATGCACTCAGAGCCTGACCCTAATATGGCCGACACAAAGGCTCCGGCATCATAGAGACTGCAAAGACCCCCTACTCCTTAGAGAGACACACTCATCTAGACCCTCCTCCGATGCTCCCCACTGACCTCACTATAATGTAACGCTAGCCCACATATGCTCTACCTCTTTCTACTAAGGGTCCTCAGCTTTCTAGGGTTTCTACTTAACCCTTCCGACCCACCTACCAATACTGCCCGACCACCCAGGGGCCAACCCAAAGAACTCTGGTGGGTTACATAAATCGAAATACAACGACTAGACAACAGCAACAACTCGCACCACTCCAGAACCCACTGACCTCACTATAATCGTAACGCTGGCCCACATAGGCTCTACCTCTCTCTACTAAGGGTCCTCAGCTTTCTAGGGTTTCTACATAACCCTTCCGACCTAACTACCAATACTGCCCGACCACCCGGGGGCCAACACATAGGCTCTACCTCTCTCTACTAAGGGTCCTCAGCTTTCTAGGGTTTCTACTTAACCCTTCCGACCTAACTACCAATACTGCCCGACCACCCGGGGGCCAACCCAAAGAACTCTGGTGGGTTACATAAATCGAAATTCAACGGCTAGACAACAACAACAACTTGCACCACTCCAGAACCCAAAGAACTCAAAGAACTCAAAGAACTCTGGTGGGTTACGTAAATAGAAACCCAACGGCGAGACTACAGCAATAACTCGCATCACTCCAGAAACAAAACGACACAAGCCGTACCTCATTGCCCCCACCCTCCCTCACTCTTCCTGCCCCCACCAACCCATAAAAAAGCGACCTGACCGCGCCACCAGTCCCGTACAGCACTATAACCCACCCCTGTGTTAGCGCATCACACCAAGCCCGGAAAGAACTAGCCCCTCCTCCAGCCTAGATAAAATGCCTTTTATCACGCCAACCTACGCCAACCCCCTCACCTCGACCTACGTAAAATCGCACGGCCCGAACTCCTTCTCGATTAGTCTCCCCCGCAACCTCTCACCAAAGGCAAAAAAACTCCTCAAACATAAACTGATCAGGCAATACCCAGAATCACTATTTGCGGACATATATCACTGCTCCTCCAAAGGCCAAGTAAAAATGGATCTCATTTTTCACACGCACAGGCCCGGCAAGTGGAATGCCACCCTCAGAGCACAACTCCACATCACCAAAACTACCAACACACCCCACAGCTGCAAACTATCATTCTCTATCCCTAACCGCTCGACGAGATGCGGGAACACTGCTGTGACCATCTACTCCAACGGCACAGTCCTGATTCAAGCGAACAATGACAACCTTGAGGCATTTGACCTCCTCTTCCCCTCACTGCGAAGCGATGCCGCTCTCACACACCCCCTCCCATCCCTCCCCCTCTACCCGGACAACCAGACCCCCAGCTGAACACCCACAACATTCCTGCGCCCGCTATCACAAACCCCTACGCTCCACTTCGAGCCACCACCAACACCGCCAGCACCAAGAACAAAGCTCCCCCTCCCCCGCCGGTCCGTCCCCACGAACAGCCCCCCGCCCACAACCCCCTTCAAGCAATACCAATCGGCCTTAATACTCAGTCTAATTCTTCCAACCGCCTTCCCATACTCTCCTGCAAAGAAAGCAATCACCACAACATGACCCCCTCACCCCGCGGCCAATCCCAAAGCCCTAACGGACGACTCATCAACTACCAGAAGGCAACACAACATCATCAGGCCGTCCCCCTCCAGGAATACCCCGCCCAGAATCCACCCACCCCCACCCAAGAGGAGACGGGCGCCGGCTCTCCCTGCTTGAAAGCCAATTGGCTACTATAATACAGGGCTTTAATGAAATCCTATACAACCTCGCTACACCCCACAAGCCCTTAAAAAAACCCCACTGCACTCCCACCACCCCCAACCACATACACCAAAAGTTCCCCAAGGCTCTGCGACCCAATTGGACCTCATCCCCCCTCCCGAGCCATATGCTGAGGCCCAAGAGAACTTCGGAAGCTATGTCCCCAGATGAAGCGACCGAGCTGGCCTCCTCGTACAACACCCCTTCTATTCACATCCCTCAATCCTCGATTCAGGTAATAACTGAATTCAGAAGAGACCACCCCACTCCGAAACCCCTAGACCCCCAGCCTCCTTCATCAACATCCCTGCTGCACCCCTAAGAAAAAAACCAAAAAAGAGACACCCCCTACTAAATGCATGCTCATAAACTGCAGATCAGCCACTAAACATGCCACAGAGCTAGCTGAATCCATCCTCAGCCATGACATAGACATAGCCTTCATCACCGAGACCTGGCTAAATGACAGCTCGCCCCCAATCATGGATACCCTCGTACCCCCGGGTATCTCAATCATCAACAAAGATCGAAAAGACCAAAAAGGTGGAGGGCTAGCAATCATCCACAATAACAACCTGTCCGTGACCGAACTTGACACCTTCAACTATAACACCTTTGAATGCCTAACCGCCAGCATTAACACCAGCAACAACAAAGCTCTACACTGTCATCTCCTATACCATCCCCCAGGCAACACCACCACGTTCACTGAACACCTGTCAGACCTGGTCGCTCACTGCTCTCTCCGAGACAACAACAACCTAATTCTGGGTGACCTCAACCTGCACTGGAATGATAAAAACAGCCCACCAATACAAAACCTGAACAAACTACTGCATAGCAATAACCTTACCCAGCACTGCTCAGAAAAGACACATAACAAAGGGGCAATCCTGGATGCCATCATCGCCCAACACGACGCAATCACAATAGACCTCATTCTACCGGTGGACTGGTTAGACCACCACTTAATCCTATTCCACATCACGCAACCGATCTTGTGCCAACCTCCCATCCAAGACCCCCACACATGGACGAGAAACCTAACACAGATCAACATAGCAGACCTAGAAGATAAAATAAGCACCCTCCTGCCCATCTCCCCAGACGGCCTCTCCACAACGGAACTCACATCCCACTACAACACAACTATGTCGTCCATCTTAGACCAACTAGCCCCCTGAAACGGAAAAAAAACAGGAACATCCCCTCCAGATCCTGGTTCAACAAGGACATTAACGATGAAAGAAGACAACTTAGAGCTACAGAACGTCTATGGAGAAACAATCCCTCCTCTAGCCTCTGCGAACAACTCAAAGCAACCCGAAGGAACTACAAAAACACATCAACAAGGAAAAAACCAACTTTTTTGCACCGCCCTTGACAACGCGAAAAACAGGCCAAAAGAACTCTTTAACATCATCAGACAACAAACCTCCAAGACCGTTGTAACCCCAGTCCAGGCCTCCAAAGACCTGTGTGACAACTTCGCCAGCTTCTTCCACGACAAAATCACCAAGATTGAGCTATCACTCGACATCAACCTCCATCCCTCCCGCAAAAACTTAGCCCCAACAATCGAATCCACCACAACCATGCTCCCCATAAAAGCCTGGAAATCCTTCGACCCCGTACCTGAAGCTGAGATTCTCAAACTAATCTCCTCCTCCAGGCCCACATCCCACATCCTCGACCCTATACCTACCCAACTGGTCAAAAAGCTGAAACTCTCCCTCGCACCACTAAGGTGCGAAATCATAAACAGTTCCTTGAAAACCGGCACCATACCAGACTGCCTCAAAGTCGGCCAAGTCACGCCACTATTGAAAAAGCCAGGCCTAGACTCCAACGATATGAACAACTTCAGACCTGTTTCCAACCTCCCCTTCCTATCTAAAATCCTCGAAAGATGCGTTCTCCTACAACTGACTCAGCACATTGACAACATCAGCCTGCTAGATCACCACCAATCGGGCTTCAGAAAGGGCTGCAGCACCGAAACCGCGATCCTTAACATCGTGGATGACCTACACAAATCCCTTGACACTGACCAATGCTGCCTACTCATCCTCCTGGACCTATCGGCAGCCTTCGACACGGTCGATCACCACCTACTCATTAAGGTTCTCCAAGATCGAGTAGGTGCAGATGAGGCGGTCCTACAGTGGTTTTCCTCCTTCCTACACAACCGCTCCCAAAGGATAAAAATAAAATCCTTTACGTCCGACCTACACCCCGTCAACAGAGGGTGTCCCCCAAGGCTCAGTACTCTGCCCGCAACTGTTCAACATATACATGGAACCCCTCACCACCATTCTCAAAAAAGCCAACATCCCCTTCCATCTATATGCAGATGACACCCAGATCTACTTGGAAACCTCCTCCATTAACGACATTCTAAGACTCAATAACACACTGAGAGAAGTTCAACAATGGCTATCAACAAACCACCTTAAACTCAATCAAGAAAAAACCGAAATCCTCCTCATCTCCAATAAAGAGGAAAACCCTCAAATCGCAGAGTGGCTGAAAGCAATCGATGCTCTCAACGGCAATCTCACCCTGGCCAACTCGGTAAAATCCCTAGGAATCACCCTCGACCCAAAACTGAACATGACCAAACACATCAAGATCTCCGCAAAGAGTGCCTTCCTAAATCTGAAGCTTCTCAACAAAATTAAGCCCTTCATCCCGCCCAAGGACCTCAAACAAGCCACCCAAGCACTGGTGTTATCTAGACTTGACTATGGGAACGCAATCCTCTCCGGTACAGCTCGGTCCCACCTAGCGCCACTCAAAACAACTCTCAATGCTGCTGCCAGAATGGTCACCGGAGTTAAGAAATACGACCACTTATCTCCCGCACTCAGAGAACTGAAATGGCTCCCAGTCAAAATGCGTGCCAGCTTTAGAACTGCCTGCCTCACGCACAGAGCCCTGCACACAGGGAAACCGGAGTACCTGGCTTCCAAACTCAAGAAAGCCGGCCAGACAAGAAAGCTCAGGCGCTCCAACACCCTCTTACTCATCCCTCTGAATACACGTAAACAAAAAACCGCTGCACGATCCTTCACTAGAAACGCACCCAAAATCTGGAACTCCATCCCAGTCGACATCAGAACCATCCCTTCCTTCTTAAAATTTAAAAGACTCCTAAAAGATCTCTACCTCAACCGTGCCTTCCCGAACTGAGAACCGCTGCTGAAACGCTCAAGCCTGCACTCTGCGGCCTCATGACAATGTTTCGCCACAACCTACCTCTTCTTGCACTTTATAGTCACTTGTCAATGTCCCACCACTACCTACCTCATCCTCGCTTCCCTACCCCCTCCTAGCTGCCTCCTCCCGGAGGGAGGTTGAACCCAAGACTTTGTGCACGCTGCGAGGCTATCTCAGGACCTCTCTACCTCGATGACGCACAGCACACTGGACCTTTCGAACATTTACGCCTACCTATGTCTCTCCTATGTGATGTTTCTCCCATATATCTGCTGTAAAGCGCTCCGATACCCTCGGGTCTGGCCAGCGCTATATAAAACCTCTTAAATAAAATAAAAAATAAGTACACACTGCCATGAGGGGACTCCACTCCTGTGTGAGGAAAGCTGTGCCATATGTTGCCTCAGTAGGGCTCCATCATGTCAGCTGAGCACTTGGTCACACAGTCAACAATTAGCACCAAATGAAGGCTCCCGTCACATCAGCCTGGTCATGGGAGTGCCAACGAAATCATCAGCACAGATCCAACACACTTGTATAGCAATGTTGCACTGACAACACAGATGAGTCCTTCCCCATTGATGCCCAAACCTGCATGTCCAGTGGAGATGGCCACACGGTCAGGGAAGTAGACTAATTGAACAATGGCAGGCACAACAGATGTGCAGGGGTGGAAGCCACAGATGTGAAATTGCTAATGTAAGTAGGAAATCCCATTGCCAAATATTGAACACATGACACCCTCAGATGCTGCTAAGGATGACATGGATACACCACAGGATAGGACACATTCCCCCTGGACCACATGTGTTCCTGCACAGTAACACTTCATTATCATGAGACCAAATATCACCATCACTGCAGCAAGGGCATGGTTAGCATCATCAACAACATGTACATCAGAAGCAAAAGCACTAGAGAACAGAAAGGTGCTTTATTCAGCATATGTGGGTCTAACAGTTGATGTCCAGCAAAAAATTAACAAAGGCAAATGGCCAGTCCAACATGAAACTCAAAACAGGGTGACAGTGGCAGATGTCACCCTACGCATGCCTGCACTGATGAAAACCAGGGACAATCCCTCGGAGGGGCATACGGGGGCAGGCCAGGCACCGCAGGGACAGGATCATGGCTCACCAGAAGGAGGCAGGGAAGGGGTGGTGGGTGCTGGAGAGCCACTGACAACTGCAGTGGAGGTGTCTGACATGGTGTGTGCCGGCACAAGTGGGGGGCATGACTCTGATGGTGTGGGTGCCGGCAAGACTGCAGGGGACCATGCAGATGGAGTGGACAGGTTCCCCACTGCAGTGCCCAAGTCAGACAGGGTGGTAGTGGACTCCACTGCAGTGCCTACCTCCAGGGGAGGAGAATGGGGATCAGGTAAGGTGGGCAGGACAGAGGGGAGGACACCGTCTCCACACCAGTGGCACAGACAAGCGCAGCGTGGGGTGTGGGGCCGGAAGAGCAAGTGGCAGGGGGAGAAGGCCTGATCTTTTTGGGGATGGTGTATCTGTGGGTGGGGGAACCTGGGGCAGGGTGTGGTGGGGCACCTGTGGAGTAGGGGCCTGAGGGATGGAGGAAGGAGACTTGGTGCCTGAGCTGCAGGGCGGCGGCGGGGTCTTGCTCTTCCGGGTCCGGGGGGACTTGCGGATGGGGGCGTCAGTCGGTCTGCGCCTGGGGGAGGGTGTCCGGTGGCGAGGGGCACTCCGACCCATGTGGGTGGGCTTCCTCTTCCCCCTAAATGCTGTATCAGCTGGATCGGAGGGGAAGAGGCCGAGGTCACTGAGGAAGAGCCGCTTTGTCTTTGGGGTTGCAGGTGAGGCAACGGAGGGGGCTTTGGAGGGAGAGGCAACTGTGGACTGCGCAGTGCTCGTGGATGCATGTGTGTGTGACTGGGCCCCATCCCCTGTGAGTGTGGTTTCAGTCCCCTGACTGTGCGTGCGTGTGCGTCTTGTCTGTGGCATGTGTGTGTGTGTGCTGCTCGTGTCTGTGCTGGTGTGTGCCTGTGCCGGTGTGTGTGTGCTTGGGACAGGTAAGGTGCTGGGGAGTGTGGATGGGCCAGAGACAGGAGGGGTGAGGGACTGTTGGAGGAGGGACACTGCTGCCGTCAGGGAGGAGTCCATGGACCTATTGCCCCTCTGTAGGGCAGACATGCCCGATGAGATGCCCTCCATGAACGACACCAGCTGAGTCAACAGAGTGGTGTGGCATGGAGGACACTCAGCATCGCTGTCTGCCCTACATGGAGCTGGCGAAGGAGGTACACAGACTCCTCACTCAGGGCAGCAGGGGACACAGGGGCAGGGGGTGCGGTGCCTGGCCCGAAGGAGACACGCTCCCGAACATGGGAGCCTCCACGGACCTCGGGAATGGGAGCCGATGGGAGGGCAGTGGTGGTGGTGGTGTCGGGGACAGCAACACTAGCTGGGGTGTGGTGGCTGCTGACACCCTCCTCCGTAAGGGAGTCATCCTCTGAGCTGCTGTGGTCCTCAGCTGAGGTGGATGGTGCTGAGGACTCCTCGGTGTGGCTCCCCTCGCCCTCCGTGCCACTGGGTCCCTCCGACCACTCCTCGGCTGCTGACCCAGTCTGGCTCTGCGGCTCCTCCTGGTCCGTGGAGCTGTCCCCTCCTGTGGCCGTGGATGTATCTGCAAACAATAGGGAAACAGACAGACAGCAGTCACCTGCACCGAACGCACACACCACAGTAAGTACAGCACAATACAGAGCAAGGCCTGGCATCCTTAGTTGAACATTGCTAAAATTGCCCAAACAGAATAGGAGAAGCCAATTGTCAGTCTGATCGTCAACCATGGCACTCACATCCCACCTGGCCTTGCACCCATCTGTCTGGCGTCCGTTGGCTGGCAATACCCCAGTGTGGACACATGCACCACCTACACAGTAGTTGGACGGTGCAGAGAACACGGTGAAGCATGTGAACATGCACACATCACAACTCTTGCCACTGAGTCAGTACAGGTGCCCGGATGAAAGTGATGCCCAGAGTCAGATATATGAAATGCATGTGATGCATACCAGCGACAGACACCATGATGCACCCATGTGCTGATAGCCATTGCCACTATGGTGTGCATGTAGCACATGTCACTCCCCTGCAGGATCACTCATAGGAAGTCACATGCCATGGCACAGGCATGCCTGCTAAGTCATACATCACTGTCTCCAGTCACATGGGCAGGGCAGCCACACAACAACAGTCTGCACTGTGTCACAATAGTAGGTCATGGGGAATGCAAGTCCTGGAGCTGAACAAGTGCACATGTACATCCCCCACACACCACATCATCTGAACCCTTATCTGTCCAGGTCATACTGATTGGACATATGGGTGACCTGTAACACAAGCCTCTGAACCTGAGCACCTCACAATCTGCTGTGAATGGGAAACAGCTGCATGGACTTCACATTCGCATACCCCAGTCTGCATGGTCAGGTGTTCAAACACCTATGTGTCACACAAGTATCGTCTCCTATGGTCACATCTCCGGTGGCATGCTGAGCCCCAACCGATAAACACCCCAGCAGTCCTGACATCGGAGTCACAGCACACTGACACAGAGGCTGACACCTGAGGGGACATATCACTGGGCACAACGTGTCAGCTGATACACGGGAGTGGGAGTACAGAGTGCATTGCATGGCCTGGAGTAGGCATGACTGTCCTGCCCGACATGAATGAGGGATGAACCCTGGACAGTAGGCAGCTGGCTAAGTATGTGTGACACACGTAATATACACACTCCTGGGGCCCAAACATTGTTCCCACCCGCAGCTTGGGTGTGTGCCAGTTACCCCAGGCACATGTGGTGGATCAGCTCAGCAATTGGACCACATATCAAAGTAACACGCAGATTACATGTCAGAACACAGGCATTGTGTAAGCAATGGACCCACCCATGATGCCCACCACAGTTAGGGGAACAGATGCTGTCCCCCACCTTGAGTCAAGCAAACTGCAAGGACACAGTACCCAAGTGACACAATTCCCTGACTGCAAGGGCCACACCTGGGTATCAGATGAGGAGTGGGCAGTGCACAATCGAGGGACATGGGTCCTGGACCACATGACTGATGTGCTGTGGAAGTTTAACCAGGCCAGAGGAGGGCACATAGCATGGCAGACAAAGTACACAATGCAGTCATGGACTCACCCCCTCCGTGCTGCTCCCTGGCCTTCAGCTGCCCATCCAGATCAGGGAAGACCACCGCCAGGATCCTGAGCATGTGGGGGTCAGGGTCCGGTGTCCGCCCCTCCTGCGAGGAGGCGACAGCTTCAGCTGGACCCGTGCGATCCTCCGGGTCCAGCCCCGAAGGTCCTGCCACCTCTTCTGGCAGTTGCGGATCCGGCGCTTGTAGTCCCCCACGGATCTCACTGCCCGGACGATGGTCAGCCATATCTTCTGCTTCTGGTGGGCATCAACCTGTGAGGATGACAAAGTGAGAATGCTATTACTACACATGCAACATATCCGTGCATTACACAGTTGTGTATACATGTCTCAATCACAGGGGCACATGATGTACACAGGCAGTGCAACGATGGCCATGGACAGTATGCCAGCAGTTACTACATGGTATCATTGCCTGGGAAGTAAAACCTTGTTTAAATGCACTGTCACTGCACTATACCTGTCCAGTGCATGTAACTACACACTATGGGGGTGACAACTACTCAGTGAGCCTGCTAGCCAGTGGCGTGCAGACTGTTAGCCTTGCTAGTCAGACAACATGCACATTTAGGAAGGCAGTGGACAGAACACTCACCTGCTCCCCTGCTTTCCCATACAGCTTGCTGTACTGTGGAAGGAGGCTGTCCAGCAGGGCCTGGTTCTCCTCAGTGCTGAAGGCTGGGGCTCTCTCCACAGTATGTGCCATTGCAGGGTCCAGAGGGTGCAGATACAGCAGCAGTGGTGGTGGCAGATGTCGTCCTGGAGCATGTAGTGCAGGCAAGTGAGCTCTCAGGGGAACAGCCAGCATTATATGTGTGCTGCAGAGGCAGTTACTGTCCCATGTGTCCAAAGTGATAGGTCCAAGTCGTTAGCATCTTCTGAATCTGGCCAATCCATGAAATTGCACCACTTACACACGCCCACAGCATCCTTCAAAAGTTCAACTTCATGACACCCATGAATTTGCAACATTGTTGTGGGTGACCAACTGAATTTCCAGCATCAGACTCGTTCAAGATTTGAAAACGCGTCCGTTGCCAGGCCAGGCCATAGCCAATGGGTGCGCACCGATCGGTCCATTGCTGTTCAATGCGTACCTAGGATACAACGCGTACCCGCACACATTGAATGCAATGGGCCGGCCGGGCACACCGATCGGTCCATTGCTATTCAACGCGTACCTAGGATACAACGCATACCCGCACACATTGAATGCAATGGGCCGGCCGGGCACACCGATCGGTCCATTGCTGTTCAACGCGTACCCGCTCACATTGAATGCAATGGGCCGGCCGGGCACACCGATCGGTCCATTGCTGTTCAATGCGTACCCAGGATACAATGCGTACCCGCACACATTGAATGCAATGGGCCGGCCGGGCACACCGATCGGTCCATTGCTGTTCAACGCGTACCCAGGATACAACGCGTACCCGCACACATTGAATGCAATGTGCCGGCCGGGCACACCGATCGGTCCATTGCTGTTCAACGCGTACCTAGGATACAACGCGTACCCGCACATATTGAATGCAATGGGCCGGCCGGGCACACCGATCGGTCCATTGCTGTTCAACGCGTACCCAGGATACAACACGTACCCGCACACATTGAATGCAATGGCCAATGTGTGCGCACCGATCGGTCCATTGCTGTCCAATGCGTACCCAGGATACAACGCGTACCCGCACACATTGAATGCAATGGCCAATGTGTGCGCACCGATCGGTCCATTGCTGTCCAACGCGTACCCAGGATACAACGCGTACCCGCACACATTGAATGCAATGGCCAATGTGTGCGCACCGATCGGTCCATTGCTGTCCAACGCGTATTGCGAATACAACGCGTACCAGCACACATTGAATGCAATGGCCAATGTGTGCGCACCGATCGGTCCATTGCTGTCCAACGCGTCCCTGTACATGTCACTGGCATATGTCACCATGCCTGTCACAGGTAAACATATGCCAGCCACATATACTTCCCAGGGAGTGAGGGGCACACCTACAACACCACAGCCTGTCCAAACTGTATCCTAAGGCATGTAAGGCTGCATTACCTATTCCGTGTATAGGGGTGAACATGTTGTTCTGTGGGTGTCACTTGGGGCAGCCACCCCCAGGCTGTGCACGTGTTCATGGGGACAGTATCCTTGGTGTTTCGTGTACATGACCACTGTGATGTGCAACTGTTCATATCTGAGCATGTGGCATGGTCACATTTCACGGTGGTGTATGTGTATGTCATGTCACATGCCCCCTGAGTCCCATGTGGGACGGTATGTTTAACCCAGGGTGACCAATTGGCACAATAGTGATGGTTCTCCACAGTCTGTGTGCATGTTGTGTTTACAATGTCTCGGATTTCATGTGCACAATGGGAGACAGTCTCCACATCCACGTTGTTTGTGCATGGACTTTGATGTTGTGCGTGTGTGTGTCACAGACGTCCATGTCTGTCCTGCCGAGGCAACAGGGACCACTACCTGTGGGGGTCATGGTTGTTTTGCTGTGGTGTATACATGATACGCCATGTCATGCCAGTGTCCATGTGGCAATACAGGGTCCCTGGGAATCTACCTGTCGTTGAGCTGTGATGCCTGGGGCACATCTGTCCTCACATGTCACTGTGGGGTTTGTTTGTAACGTGGCAGCAGGAGATGGGAAATGTGACACGTCCTTATGATACCCAATAGCACAACCTGGGACTTATTGATGCCACTTGTTGAACTGTGATGTTGGATGTTGGCCATGTATGTGCCATACATGTCCTTACGGAACTGCACACATCATGTACTTGTGCCTCATAATGATGTATCGTGTGATATTGAGTGTGTACAATGCCACATATGTGGGGTTAGTGACAATCTTTCTTTCTTCACCTATGCACTGCAGGGCACCAGCTCTCCATAGACCATTCCCTGACCTGGCAACGATGGTGGAACGTGACAGCATCCGACGGTACCGCTTCACCAGGCAGCTGATTGATGATTTGGCAGTGCGCTTGGCACCACACCTGCAACCTGGCCGGCCGTACCCTACAGCGCTGACCCCCAAGGTGAAGGTGATGGCAGCCCTACACTTCTTTGCCACTGGTACCTTTCAACACACTCTGGCGACTGCTGGTGGGATGTCACAGACCATGTTCAGCCGTGTGCTCCGCGATGTATTGGAGGCTATGTTGATATACCTGAACCAGTACATCTATTTCCCTAGACTCCAGCAACTCACTGACGTGAAGAGTGACTTCTATGCCCTGGGGAGGATGCCGCATGTCATTGGCTCCATTGATGGGACACATGTGGCTTTGGTACCACCACAGGCCCAGGAGCAGGCATACAGGAACCGCAAGCACTACCACTCGGTCAATGCACTGGTGGTCTGTCTTGCAGATATGACCATCTCACACGTGTGTGCCCGTTTCCCCGGTTCTGCACACGATGCCTACGTGATGAGGAGTAGTCGCATCCCGAGGATGATGTCACAGATGCGGAACCAGCGTGCCTGGCTTGTTGGTGTGTACTGACTTTGTACCATTGTGTGTGTTCTGCAATGTAGTGTTCCACCCTCTTTTCCAACTCAGCTAATGTGCAATTGTCTGTATGTAGGTGACTCCGGATATTCCAACATGCCGTGGTTGCTGACGCCCCTCAGGAACCCTGTGACACCAGCCCAGATGCGCTACAATGAGGCACATGGTTGGACGAGGAGAGTGATTGAGCGGACATTTGGTCTCCTGAAGAGCCGCTTCCGCTGCCTGGACAAGACAGGAGGGTCCCTCCCATATGCCCCGGCAAAGGTGTGCAAGATTGTCATCGTCTGCTGCATGCTACACAACCTGGCAGTGCGGAAGGAGTTGCCTCTCATCCTGGATGACGATGACCAACGTCCGCCACCTGTGGAGGATCCTGGCCTGGACCACGATGCCAGTGATGATGATGATGATGATGGTGATGTCCGCACACAGCTCATCACCAACTTCTTCAGCTGAATGTAAGTATCCAGAGATGTCATGTAACTGATGTGAGTTTGCATGATATGTGTTGGTGGTGCTCTGGTGCTGTTTGAGTGTGTCCATGTGCTACATGACTGTATGCGTGTAGCGATGTGTCCTTACAGGTAGTCTGTACTCCCCAACAGTGTTGACATGCTAACTTGGTTCTGGGTGGGTATCTTGTGACATGTATTGGGCATGAGTATTGCAGTTCTGTCCTGTTCTTCAGTGCTTTTGACTGTGTGTCATTTCTGTCCTTCACAGGGTACTTTCAGAGTCGTTTGGTCAACTGTGATCCCCGACACCGTGATTCGACTTCCAGGGTGGTAGCTGTCGTGTCCCTACAGGTGTTGTGCACCACACCCATGGACTTCCTTCCTTCTACACTTGTTGACTGTGTGCCCGCTGCCAGGTGGGATTACCTTGCATCTGTGGTGGTTACAACATGTTGCAAATGTGTAATAAACCTGTGCTTCACTTTGTGATGTGCGTTGTCTGTGGTCACACATCTGACTGACATTTGCTTACTGCACCAGTGGGCTAGTTAACACAGACTGTGAATAGGTGTGGGGTCTGTGCAATGCAACGTATTTCCTGGCAACATCAGTGTAGGCGATGAGTCAGATGGCCATGGTGTGTATGTGTTGTGTAGTCCTGGTGGTGTGCCTCCCTCATCTGTGTGACGTCGCCATGACTCACATGCCGGTGTTGTACTTGCTGTAGCAGTTAGCATGCACAGTGTCATTTCCCAGATCATCATCGCCACTTCAGAGACAACGTAGGAATCACAACAGAGGCAAGTATGGTGTATTAGTGAGTTTATTGACATACATGTGTGAGTATAGTGCACAGGATGGTGGGTGCTGTACATTGTGATTGTAATCCAAAGTTCCTAGATGATTTGGAAGTCCTGGTAGCAGAAATGTCCAGAGTAAAGTCCACAGTCATCTGAGACATTGGTCCAACTTGAGCTCCCCATGTCATGTGGGAGAGTTGTGTTGCAGTCAACAGGGTGAACAGTTTGCGCACAAAGGTGATTATCCAGAACAGGTTTTGGCTTCCTGGGGTTGCACATGGCCATCGGCCTCTCACTTGCCCCTCCACGGACGGCCCCTCTTCTTTGGGGGGATCCTCAAGTGCAGGCTGCTGCGGTGCAGGGACTCTCCGCCAGAGTCATCCTCCTCCCTGTGGCAGTTGCAGTTGTTTCAGCACCAGATGTTGTGGGCACACAGGGAGGTGTTGACTGGTTGCTGCTCATCTGTCGGAGGCATTGTAATATGCCCCTATGCACCGCCGTCATCTCTTGCAGTGTGTCCCACTTGGACTCCACGCGGGACATGTGTGAGTCCAAGCGGGCATGATGGGCAGCCTGCTGCTGTTTAATGTCCCTGAGGAGCCCCACTACCTGGCTGAGCTCTCCGGTGCTGGACTGGTACGCATCGGCTATGCGTGCCAGTTGTGGGTCATCATGCAGTCCAGACCCCTCTGCAAGCAGCGACCTATGTCTCCCACCCCTCCCACCACCCCTGGCGACACGTGCAGTACCTGAGGTGGCACGCACAGGTGACCCTGGGCCCCCTTGGGGGTTGTTGGTGGTGTTGGTGTCCATGGCCCCACGTTGGTCCAGGGTCCCTGTGCTGGTGGTGGTGGTGCTCCTTGGTCTTTCCATGTCGGCAGGGGTGGTATGTGTGTTGACAGTCGTTGGAGGGGTGGGTGCAGGGGGTGCAGCTGGTGGTCCTGCTGGTGCTGCATGATGACTTGCTCCGGAGGTGCCAGGTTGGTCTTCTTCATCCGAGGAGGGCAGAGGCTGTTCCACACCAGTGAGCTCAGTATCCTCTTGAGCCTGGGACGGGGACTCCTCAGCGTCTGCTGCTGTGTCCCCATCATCACCTGTTTTTGGGAGACACACACATTGTATGTTATGTTTCTGCAGGCATCAATGGTTGACACACCTGACAGTTGTGACTGTGCCTCTGGATGCGGGCCTGTACATTGCAGTGTCCTAAGTTGTCACAGTCAGGGGTTGATATTGGTGTAGCACATTGTCCTGCATTATTTGGGCATTTCTATGTGAATGTTGGGGTGTGTACATGGTCTGCATTGGTTGTATTTGGTTGACATCCGGCCCTCCTTCCCACCCAGCCAGATATCCCACCATGGAACGTGCTTCCATTGCAGGGAGTGCAATTTGTCTTTCAGGATGTCAGTCAGTGGTGTCCTGCTGTTGGTTGGTGCACAGTTGCCAGCAGGGCCTTGTGCTCCCCACAGCAGTAGCCAGTGTCAGCCATCTTGTCAGTTGTTTTCCACTCCCTGTGATGTGGGCATGGTTCATGGTGGTGTTGATGTGCGCATTGTGAGGGTGAGCAATATCTGTGACTCCCACTCCCATCATGCTATTGCCTCCACCCCCCTTCCCAGCATGCCCATACTTCCTTCCTTTTGAGTGTACTTCACTGTGTGTGGGTGTGACAGCAATGGCAAGATGGCTGACAGTGGTGTCCTGCTGTTGGTTGTTGGCCAGTTCCCAGCATGGCCTTGTGCTCCCCACAACAGAGCACCAGTGTCAGACATCTTTGATGGGGCTTTACACTCTCTGTGAGGTGTGCATGCTTCAGTGTGAGCTTGCTGGGCCATGTGGGGGGGATGTTGAGCTGTGACTACCACTCCCATCATGCTATTGCCTCCACCCCCCTTCCCAGCATGACCATACTTCTTTCCTTTTGAGTGTACTTCACTGTGTGTGGGTGTGACAGCAATGGCAAGATGTCAGTCAGTGGTGTCCTGCTGTTGGTTGGTACACAGTTCCCAGCAGGGCCTTGTGCTCCCCACAGCAGTAGCCAGTGTCAGCCATCTTGTCAGTTGTTTTCCACTCCCTGTGATGTGTGCATGGTTCAGGGTGGTGTTGATGGGCCAATTGTGAGGCTGACCAATATCTGTGACTACCACTCCCATCATGCTATTGCCTCCACCCCCTTCCCAGCATGCCCATACTTCCTTCCTTTTGAGTGTACTTCACTGTGTGTGGGTGTGACAGCAATGGCAAGATGGCTGACAGTGGTGTCCTGCTGTTGGTTGTTGGCCAGTTCCCAGCATGGCCTTGTGTTCCCCACAACAGAGCACCAGTGTCAGACATCTTTGATGGGGCGCTTTACACTCTCTGTGAGGTGTGCATGCTTCAGTATGAGCTTGCTGGGCCATGTGGGGGGGGGGATGTTGAGCTGTGACTACCACTCCCATCATGCTATTGCCTCCACCCCCTTCCCAGCATGCCCATACTTCCTTCCTTTTGAGTGTACTTCACTGTGTGTGGGTGTGACAGCAATGGCAAGATGGCTGACAGTGGTGTCCTGCTGTTGGTTGGTGCCCAGTTCCCAGCATGGCCTTGTGCTCCCCACAACAGAGCACCAGTGTCAGACATCTTTGAAGTGGCTTTTGACTCCCTGTGAGGTGTGCATGCTTGGGTGTGTTCTTGCTGGGCCATGTGGGTGGGGGATGTTGGGCTGTGACTACCACTCCCATCATGCTTTTGCCTCCACCCCCTTCCCAGCATGCCCATGCTTCCTTCCTTTTGACTCAGCTTCCCTGTGGGGTTGTGTGCCTGTGCTGACAAGATGGCTGACAGTGTTATCCCGGGGTTTGTTTTGCTACAAGTCCCATGTGTGTCCCTGTGCTTCACACTGCATGACCCAGGGTTGTGGTTCTTTGTGGGATATTTGATTGGTGTGTGAGGCAATGCTTTCTCCCAGGTGAGTTGTGTGTAGTTTGTGTTAGGGGGTGTGTGGGTGGAGCTGCTGGTGACTATGGTCAGTGCTGTGAGTCCTCCTTCCCACCCAGCCAGATATCCCACCATGGAACGTGTCTTCCATTGCAGGGAGTGCAAGTTGTCTTTCAGGATGTCAGTCAGTGGTGTCCTGCTGTTGGTTGGTGCACAGTTGCCAGCAGGGCCTTGTGCTCCCCACAGCAGTAGCCAGTGTCAGCCATCTTGTCAGTTGTTTTGCACTCCCTGTGATGTGGGCATGGTTCATGGTGGTGTTGATGTGCGCATTGTGAGGGTGGGCAATTTCTGTGACTACGACTCCCTTGATGCTATTGGCTACACTGACTTGCCCAGCATACTCAGTATTCCTTCCTTTCAGTGAGCTTCCCTGTGAGGTGGTGTTGTGGTGGTGGCTACATGTCTGACTGTGTTTGTTGGTTATATTTGTGCCACTGCCTAGCTCTATTTGTTGTTAGGTTTGTACATGTCATGACACAGTTACATTTCACTATGAGCTGGCATGTATTGTGTTTATCTGGCTGACATACACATTTTGGGATGATCTGTTTTGGTTGGTGTGTATTTGCTAAGGGTGCATGGTTTGACTCTCCCCTTGACAGTGATGTGTGTGTATTGTGGCACAATATTGTGTACATTTGTTGTGTACTCACCAGGCTCTGGGATGTTTTCTAGTCCATAGACGCTCACTGGTGGTAGGATGGCCCGCACCTTCTCCTCCCAGGGCCTGAGGTATACTGGTTTGGCAGGAGGGCCACTGCCGGTGTGTTGGCTCACGATGTAGTCCTTCTTCAACAGCTCCTTGACCCTCCTGCGCACGTCATACCACCTGTTCTGGATGTCTACCTTTGTGCGCAAACATGGTGATTGTGCGTTCACCCTGTCGACGATCCTCTCCCACATCTTGGTTTTCTGCGCCATGGGTGTCTGTTGGACCAATGTACCAAACAGCTGTGGCTCTACCCTGAGGATCTCATCTACCAGGACTTCCAATTCACTATCTAGGAACTTGTGATTCTTCTTTGGGGGCATGGTGTTGGGTGGTGCTGGTGTGTGATGTGTGTGTTGGTGTGCAAGTGAGGGTGTGTGAATGTGTGTTTTGCTGGGTGTATGTGAGGGTGCTATTTGTTGTGGTGCTGCTGGTGTGTGGCTTGTGTGATGGATGAGCTGTGAGTGTGTGTGTGGTTGCTGTCTGTTGGTGTTGAGTGCTGGCAGGTAATTTGAATTTGCAAAGGATCATGGTAGGGATTTGTGTCCTTTATATGGGTGGAGTTGTGGGTGTGTCTTTGTTCCCTGTTTCCCCCCAGTATTTATTTGCTTTGTGATTGCTTGTTTGGCCTTTTTTGGTGTTTTTTTTCCTTGGTTCTTTTTGTGCATGTAGGAGACGTTCTTGTGACCGAGTCGGACCCTCCAGTTGTCTCGTGCGAGCCTCTCAGATTCGTTCACGCTGTGTTTGTGCTGTTTTCTGTGCTGCGTACGCGTCGGTCGCGGGGTTTTGGGTTGCTTCGGCTCGCAGTTTTGAATGCGTGTCGGTCGTGCGGCTTGGGCTCCATGCGACTCGGTCGTGTTTTCCACGTGTTGCATCGTATTTGGCGGGTAGGAGTTCATGGGTACGTTTTGTTCGGGATTCTTCCTGGTGCGTGTCGGTCAGTTCGATTCGCGTGCTTTTCCGGTCGGATGGCTGTTTTCCGCGCGGCTCGGTCGTTCGGCTTGTGTTCCGTACGAGTCGGTCGGATTTAGCACGCTTCTCATCGTACTTTGCGGGTCGGGCTGCACCGGTACGTGTCGGTCGGTATTTATTCCGGCTCCGAGTCGGTCGGTACGTTTTCCGGCCCGAATCGGAATCGGCCCCTAAGTCTGGACCTTCCACTGTTTTCACAAAGGACTTGGTAAATTCAGAATTGTTAGGGTTAAAACTCTCATTTTCAAATACAGCAACCTGTTGAAATGGGTTCTGATTTTGTTTCTGGAAAATATTCACATTTGCTCTGGATAACTGATTTAAATTAATTTTAGTATTTTCCATATTTTGTGGGACCATCAGAGCTTGAAAAACTCCTGTCATTGGTACCTGTTTCTGAACTGACATTTGCATTTGCTGAACTGGCACATTTTGCACCTGCATTTCTCTCTGTGTTTGCGCATTTCCATTTGCTGCATCATTTTTAAATTTACATTTCGTCTTCCAATGCTCAAATCTGTTATAAAGATGGCAAAATGACACTTTTTCCAGCAGTGCAACATCCATACCTGAATTTGCACAAACCAAAACACCTTTACTTCCATCCTGTGTTCTTTTAATCTATACCCAATTAACATCCTTTGCTGGCACTCTGCCCTTCAGGAAAGTAATCACTGCTACGTTTTTCTCCATAACAACAGAAAATGATGATGCATTCATGTAAACCCTTTTCATTGTCTCCTCACCTGGCCTTTGCACAGCAACTTTATATTCAAACCACAATTCAGTCTGCATGGCAATGTCAAAGAACATTTCCAAATTAATGCACAACTCTAAAATTTCAACAAATCCATCAACTTGTGAGCACCATAGCAAAAGCTTGTCTCTCAATTTTGGGAATGTGTTCAGAAATGCTGCAAGTTCACTTTTGTTCCGTGGCACATGAACATGCACTTCTCCCATCTTTTCTCTCAATGAGTAAGCAAAAGCTTCTCCCTCATCCTGTTTATTATTTTCCCCAACACGGTCTGGTGGTCTCTTTTTCTTATCCAGTTTCCTTGCTAGGTCTGGTGGTTTCTTTTTCTTCTCATGTTTTCTTGCCCATTTGTCTCCTAATTTCTCAAACCCATTGCATTTGAAAATATATTTTATTATTTCTGCAACCTGCAATTGCATTCCTGAAGAACACATTTTCTCATTTGCTTCATCATTCATATGTACCCTGAAACTTTTCTGAAATGGAAAACTTCCTGAAACATCAATTTCATATTTTTGAGCCAAATCAGTCAGTCTATCATGTGTAGTTACTGCACATGTAGCTGTTTCCTTACTCAGGGAAATTAATTATTTTTCCTGACACTGGTTCACATTTTCATGATTTAAACAGCAGGGGCTGTTATTTTCTTCATGTTTAAATGTTGCATTTAAAACACTAAGCTGTCTCTCTTTTTCAGGGTCTGGGTTAATTTGTTCCCCCATGCTCTCTATCTTTTTAATCACTGTTGCTTCCTCAAAGCAGGTTTGAAAAATCCCATCTTCAAATATATTCATTTTATCATGGGCTGCAGATGTTGTAAAGACCATTTTCCCCCCACCTTTCAGTGCTTGGACTGTCTGGGGTCATTTCTGTTCAATAATCTGTGAATTCTGAGTTTCTGAAATAAACCCTGAAATAATTACTCCTTCTACAGCCCTTTGAAGTTTTTGAGTAGGGACCATATTAATTGGGACAGTCACAATTTGTCTAGGCACTGCCTGTCCATCTGCAGTTTGTAATATTTGTACTGAATCAGTCACATTTGAAGCAGTAACACCTGGAGATATCACTGCCAGTGCTAAATCAACAGGTAATGGGTCAATCTGAAATATCTGCACATTTCTCTCAATCTGTATTTCTCTCTGTTCAACAGAAGCAGTAGCCACTGTAGTACTTGCTGGTACACTATTTTCAGTATTTTTAATGGGGACCACATAAAGTGGTGGACACTTAGTTAACAATGCATCCATTATTTCATCCCCTGAATCATTATTTATTTGAAGCTTTTTGTCATCTTTAATTCCCTTCTCCTGTATCTGGTGCTTTACCTTTTTATCCTCACTTGCTTTGTCTCTTGCTGTCTTTTCCCACATCCTTAAAGCTTCAAATTGTGCAGCTCTAGATGGTGTCTTTATTTCACATAACACTTCCCTTAATTTGTCAATAATTTGCAATTCAAAAGTACCATCCTTTGGAAACCTCAAAGGACCCTCTTTTTCAGTAATCTTGCACCATTGGTGAACCCACATACATGAATTTTGTCCCAAATTGGTAGACATAAAATGCACGGGTGTTCCTTCAGGAGCATCACCAATTAAAAATGAATTTTTCACTTTACCTCCCAACAGTTTCTTTAAACCTTCAAACAATTTAATTTCTGCAATAGTTCAATGCAACTTCTTTTCTCCAATGGTGTCTGTTTCAATTTCAGTCAGTTTAACTCCTACTACTGACCCTCCCTTTACAAAATCTTACGGCAATATTTTTCTGAGTTTTCTGAATCAAAATTCTGTTAGTAACAACATAAAAACATTCGCTACTCTGCCTGTTCCACTAATACAAAGGATAGATTTTCAACTTATTCTGGAGTCTCAGATTTGCTCCTCTCCTACTGCGAGTAAAAACCTCTGTTTACCCTTCATTCAAGCTCGAGAGAACCTGTTACTCCTTCAGTGTTACACTTACTAGGAAATATAAGACCAAAGTTTCACCAGCGAACCTTTTGCTATCACTCACTCTCAACTTTTGTACGAAATAGTCCCTAGTTTAATACTGCCAGCCCTGCGTAGCTTCTCAGTATTATTCCAACAGACGAGTAACCTCACTGCAGTGTGGCTTCTGTCACCACCCGCTATTCATTTCCCGGGAATTCTGGACAACATAAAACAAGACGCTAACGCTTCATGTTAAGAATATATAATCAATAATCAAAAATTCTGTCCTATGAAATTACCAATTTATTCAATAAAACCATCAAGTCAAAATGAGCAAAATTTCACCAACAGTCAAAACCCTTACTATTTTTCAACACTTCAAAAAAAAAACATTCCTTCTAGCACATTAACAACATTTCACAACCCTATTGATACTCACACCACTCCAGCAATCGCCTTCTTGCATCACCTTCCAGTACTGCTTTGCCAGTCTTCAAGTTTTGAGCATTGGAATCAGGAATCAGAACTTTTTGAGAATCTGGACATTTATCTAACTTGGGAAATTATTTTCTAGCACTATTTAGGCTTTAAACTAAACTATGCTCCTTTTGGTGATGGTGTTAACCTTACCTCTGCTACCAGAAACTGATCCAGCTGTAATTTCACGGTAATTACTCAATGCAAAACACCATTACCTCTTGTTTACCGCTTAAAGGGGATGGACCTTTGCCACCGTGTTATCACCATCAGGAGACTTTTCATAAACATGAAAAATCAATTTCAAATAATATTTAAGGCAATAATGAGAGTTGTGAGTAGTTTTAAAGGGTTTTATTTTCTAGTCAAAAGCTAAGTTTCTCTGATTCTTTATTCATTAATCAATTTTCAATCAGGTTACAGAATTGAAAATAGGTAAAATAAAATTAATACAGAACATATTATAGATTGCATACAAAGCACTTCATAAAGGGAATGAGGCATAAAATGTCAGTCAGAACTCTTTAAAGAGTTCCAGGAAAAATATAATTCAAGAGTGAGTTTTGCAAGGCTAATCAATAATTAATAATTGGCAAAAATCTCCCATAAAGAGAAATAAATGCATAAGACAAATAAATCTTTTTAAAAGCCAGTTAGTCAAAAGCATAAAACTTAAAGTTTTAGCATCAAAATCTGTCCTGATCTCTCAGCTGCTCTTTCTATGCGCTCGTCTGTTCATCTCTGCTCCTCTGTGTCTGACACAAGCTGCTCCTTGAATGGCCCTCCCTTCACAAGACCACAGAAGCTGTGATCTGCCAAAAATCAAGGCCAGCCTACACCTCCCTAAAATATGTGAACAAGGCCTCCTCCCTCTATGTCTCCTCGGACGCAATCTCTACCCAGTGTGCACCCGCAACGTTCACGTACCTAACCCAAAGGATGTCTGGTCAGATCTGCTCCTGACACGCCCCTAAGGGGTCATTTTTTACACCCAAATTCTTGGCTGACTACACTAACAATGTTGCAGTTCAGTAGAAACTCGCACTGTGATTGGTTAGCACAGGTGACATAGGGGTCTCACCATCCTGTTCTCATCGCAAGTCCACCCCATACCGGTTCTGACAATAGGAAGCGTTAAGCCTAATACAACCATTCATTACTAATACCAACAAAGATACTTTTTATCATATGGTTTCCGCGTTCTCATTCAAATTGCACGATGAGATGACAGTTCCCACAGCTTGTCAAGTCTTGGCATACATACAATAGGACACAGGTCAGCGTGGTCTTCACTCGGGTACATCATCTGCTGTGGTTTGCAGTCCACGAGCAGGCAGAATATTCAGCGCATGCGAAGTTCATCCAGGCCAAGACAACCACATGCTGGCTCAGACAGGAGTCCATTTTCATGCAGGCCCAAATTTGTACTAAAGCAAATAAACGTAAAAGAGTATTAATTCATGAAATAAAACCCATTATGTTTACCACCCACCAATCTAATACGCAGTATTGATTATTTCCTAGCAAAAGCTATTAGTTTAAAGCAGCTTTTCTATTATTCGTGCACAACATGCAAAATGTGCAATGTACAACATAGCATAAACATGTACTAGTGCACATTTTCAAAGCGCAAACAGTTAATACATGCTCATAGCAACATGCTCTAATGTTTTAGATAGCTTTTCATGCAAAATGCGTTTGCCCCACGTGTAGTGTTGGTGCATGGTTGATTAATGAATACACATTATAAGAAAGATGTGTTATGAACTGAACATGCATAGTCTAAATATGCAACAAAGCCAAGTTCTCTTGAGACCGGAACAGAGGAACAAAGGTCTTTCATGGAGAGGAGACGGGAGGAAACATTCCATTCCTTATCTCAAGGTTAGTGAACTGCTGCTAAAGCAAACTGAAATCACGTGCTTCTCTACACTGCAAAATACCTGTTATTTCAGCACAATTATGTGCTACTTTAAAAGTAAAAAAAAAAACATTCTCTAAATTAAATGTACATTCTATAGTGAGGTTAAATCTATACTAAACACATTTTAACCACCCTGGATTAATTAATTGAGCATGGGTTTTAAATGAAAGCATTTCAGACTGAAAGCATTTTGCCCATGTCTCATTTCATGTTTTCACTTCCCATGTGTTTTTCACTTGCACCAAAATCTGCGTGCCATTTTTAAAATGCAGTCTGTCTGAAACACAAAGACAAAGCAATACCTGAATCTAGGTGAAATCTGAGCTACATCAATCCTCCCTTTGATAAAGTCAAATCATGATACCTCCATTGATTTGTTCTTTATCACACTTATTTAATTTCATCATGTTAAGTCAAATATATGTTTTTCTCTAACTAAAATGTCACTACTCATCTTTAGTGTATGTAGACATGGTAATTTCATTAGCACACTTATTTCACACAGGTATATAAGGAAAAAAAAACTCCTACTAAAATTAGTTATTATTACAAAAGCTGAGCATATAACAATTTTACCTCTATTTCTAAGGCAACACACGTTTGTCTGTAATCAAATCATATATAGCCAAGCTCAAAAGTTTTATTGCAGAGTTCTGTAAGTAGCTTCTTGGAACAGTTAGTTTTCTCTAAAATAAGTAACTAAAATTATAAAAGGATAATCCAACAGAACAGTTCTCTTTTCTCCTCTTTTCTTTCATTATTCAAAGATTCTTTTCTCTTCAGCTCTTGACAGTTTTCAGTTATTTGGTTCAGCATTTCTTGGCTCTTTGTCACCAGCTTGTCATCAGGGTGGCTCATACAGTTCAAGCCTCGCATTACACAGTTCATTCAATGTGGCATTTTTTACTTTTTCCATGCATTTTGAGCACTTAGGTGCTGAGAAACTCTGACAGAGCACCATCAATTCTTTGCACTTTTTCAATCCAAGCCTTTCACTTTTATTTTCACTTTGTTCACATTCAGACTTTTCAGCTATGGGTGCAAATTATTTTTCAAGCGACCACTGCAGACATTTTGGATACCCTTTCAGCCAGCTTTTTTCTACCTCCACTCGTAGGCCCACAGCACTAATTTCTTCTTCAGAGGCTGCACCTGAATCATTCACCCTTTTGACACCGCTTTCATCTGAGTCAGTTTCCACTTTTTGCTTTTCCAGTGCCAATTCAGTTTTCTCTAGTGCTGCTTCATGCTCTGTGTGTTCTCTTACAGCTTGACTGACCCTCTTCTGTGGACTTTTGACCGCTGCTGGCATCTCTTCTTGAAGAGGAGCTGTTTTATCAGGGGGACACGGGACCATACGTGTGTGAGAGGCATGCACCCAATTTGGAAGGCCACCACAGTTCACAACAGTCTGCCAGGATCATTTGGAACAGGCCTTTCCATTTCACAGCATCTCTCAGATCAAAGTTTTGACACCATCCATTATGCAGATCTTGTGTAGCAGCTGCAATCTGGTGAGAAACTGCACGCTCCACATCAGCCAGACCTTCACAGCAATGGCTAGTCTTTTCATCTGTGTTTTTCACAAGTGCATTTGCATGTACATATTCAAGCAACTTCAGTGATGCTGAAACACAGTCTTTTGCAAAGTGAGACTCTGTACTGTCTTTGTGCTGCTTTATTGTACTTGGAATTGCAGGCAGATAGCTACAATCCAATCCTTGTCCAATCTGTGGTTCTGCACATATCTTTGAGACCTCATTATGATCTGATTTCAGAGAAACTGGCAATCTATACCTGGGCATCAGTTTTTGCAATAACACATTTGCTACTATGCAGTTGTCATTTTTCTCAAAATCTGTTCTGATACAACCCTGTTGTTCTGTTTCTGAAACATTTTCTTGAGACTCTATTAGTTCTTTACGAGTGTAAGTCTCTATCATTAGCATTAGATAAACAGTATCCTTTTCAGATTCACCTGTGAAAATTCCATTGAATACATAGGCTATTAGGACACAATATTGTGCAACTGAATTAGCATTTCTCTCTCCCATGACAATAGTGACTCCCATTTGAGCAGCTATACTGCATGTTATGGTAACGTCAAACAATTTCGAATTTTGGGCTGAGGTAACTACTGAAAGCCATGAAGCTTTGACAACATAATGTATAAGGAGCACAGCATGTGCTGCTCCTAATGTGTCATTGTTACCTTTCAAACATGGGCCATCTACAAAATGAACATTGCTGGGCTCAATCACAGGTTCATCATTAAAGTCTAACCTTGGCTTCATGCATATATTCATGATATCTAGACATTCATGTTCAGTTTCATCACAAACAATTTCATTTGCTGGCATTTCTGTGACATTGGGGTCAAAGGTCATTGGGAAATACGTCACAGACCTTTGAACACATTCATGTTTTTGAACAGGTACTGAGAGAGCGCAGCCCTCCCTCTCACTGCACATTGGTATATTTTCTTTTAAATAAACTTACATTCCTAGTGCTGGGGCGCAACACTTTTTCTCTTTCAACTCTAGGAATGCTTTTGTGCAATTGTTGTCCAATGGAAGCGGATCAGACCCACCTTTGTGTGCCAGCCTCAGTAAAGGCTTAGCCACTAGGGAAATGGTTGGTAACCGCTCTCTACAGCAGCCAACCATTCCCAAAAACATCCTGACTTCTTTCTGGATTTGAGGTGGATTCATCTGGTGAATTATTTCCACTCTCTCTGGTGACACCTGTCTAGCTCCTCTTCCAATTTTGTGTCCCAGACATTCATCTTCTTTTTGACAGTACTCCTGACTATTCTCTTGCAATTGCACTAATACATGAACTTGACAAAAATCAATAACAGTAAACCATTCTTCAGCACATGAGATGTGAAAAAATATATTGGCTGGATTCGGTACCATAGGACAACATAGAACAGTTATGCTATTAATCTCCTGCACTAATCTGTTCATTTCATTTAGTTTCTGTAAATCTGTGATCAGAAAGTTACATAAACTTCCAATCAATTCCCTCAAAAATCCTTTACTCAGTTTATCTCTAATTATGGGTAAAATTTCTGCAACTGATGGTGTTCTTGAATACATGTCATCTGGTTCTAATTTTAATGAGACATGTTCTGCACATTTTATTAATCTGACATCCTTCTCTGTGAACTCCCTTATTTCTGTGTTTATTATTTCTTTCAAATCAGAAGGTAATTTTTCAACTGTCATTTCTGCTATAGCTGTCTCTTGTTGGGCCATTTTAAAATGTACATCCTCATCAGAAATCTGATAATTAACATCGTCTGGTGTACAGTAATCTGTGCTGTTTAATTTGCAAAACAATTGTTTTCCTGTCAGGCCTGAGTCACAAACAACAAATTGGTAACTTTTATCAAATGGGCCTAATTTTGCTGCAACCTTTTCTAAAACTGGGTTTGTAATTTCTCTTTTTAAAACTCCTACAACTAAGGGGCCAATTCTGATGCGGTTAGGAACAAATGTTCCCATTGAAGTCATTGGGAGTTCAACCAAATCGTATCTGGAAGCTTCCGGATGCATCCTACTCCGCCGGTCGGACTTTCCCGATCCGAGTGGGTCGGAAACCATTTCCCAACCGATTCGGTCGGGAAGCTTTTCCAACCCGCATCAGAATCGGGCCCTAAGTCTGGACCTTCCACTGTTTTCACAATGGACTTGGTAAATTTAGAATTGTTAGGGTTAAAACTCTCATTTTCAAATACAGCAACCTGTTGAAATGGGTTCTGATTTTGTTTCTGGAAAAAATTCACATTTGCTCTGGATAACTGATTTAAATTAATTTTAGTATTTTCCATATTTTGTGGGACCATCAGAGCTTGAAAAACTCCTGTCATTGGTACCTGTTTCTGAACTGACATTTGCATTTGCTGAACTGGCACATTTTGCACCTGCATTTCTCTCTGTGTTTGCGCATTTCCATTTGCTGCATCATTTTTAAATTTACATTTCTTCTTCCAATGCTCAAATCTGTTATAAAGATGGCAAAAGGACACTTTTTCCAGCAGTGCAACATCCATACCTGAATTTGTACAAACCAAAACACCTTTACTTCCATCCTGTGTTCTTTTAATCTGTACCCAATTAACATCCTTTGCTGGCACTCTGCCCTTCAGGAAAGTAATCACTGCTACGTTTTTCTCCATAACAACAGAAAATGATGGTGCATTCATGTAAACCCTTTTCATTGTCTCCTCACCTGGCCTTTGCACAGCAACTTTATATTCAAACCACAATTCAGTCTGCATGGCAATGTCAAAGAACATTTCCAAATTAATGCACAACTCTTTTAAAATTTCAACAAATCCATCAACTTGTGAGTACCAGAGCATAAGCTTGTCTCTCAATTTTGGGAATGTGTTCAGAAATGCTGCAAGTTCACTTTTGTTCCGTGGCACATGAACATGCACTTCTCCCATCTTTTCTCTCAATGAGTAAGCAAAAGTTTCTCCCTCATCCTGTTTATTATTATCCCCAACAGGGTCTGGTGGTTTCTTTTTCTTATCCAGTTTCCTTGCTAGGTCTGGTGGTTTCTTTTTCTTCTCATGTTTTCTTGCCCATTTGTCTCCTATTTTTTCAAACCCATTGCATTTGAAAATATATTTTATTATTTCTGCAATGTGCAATTGCATTCCTGAAGAACACATTTTCTCATTTGCTTCATCATTCATATGTACCCTGAAACTTTTCTGAAATGGAAAACTTCCTGAAACATCAATTTCATATTTTTGAGCCAAATCAGTCAGTCTATCATGTGTAGTTACTCCACATGTAGCTGTTTCCTTACTCAGGGAAATTAATTCTTTTTCCTGACACTGGTTCACATTTTCATGACTTAAACAGCAGGGGCTGTTATTTTCTTCATGTTCAAATGTTGCATTTAAAACACTAAGCTGTCTCTCTTTTTCAGGGTCTGGGTTAATTTGTTCCCCCGTGCTCTCTATCTTTTTAATCACTGCTGCTTCCTCAAAGCAGGTTTGAAAAATCCCATCTTCAAATATATTCATTTTATCATGGGCTGCAGATGTTGTAAAGACCATTTCCCCCACCTTTTAGTGCTTGGACTGTCTGGGGTAGTTTCTGTTCAATAATCTGTGAATTCTGAGTTTCTGAAATAAACCCTGACATAATTACTCCTTCTGCAGCCCTTTGAACTTTTTGAGCAGGGACCATATTAATTGGGACAGTCACAATTTGTCTAGGCACTGCCTGTCCAACTGCAGTTTGTAATATTTGTACTGAATCAGTCACATTTGAAGCAGTAACACCTGGAGATATCACTGCCAGTGCTAAATCAATAGGTAGTGTGTCAATCTGAAATATCTGCACATTTCTCTCAATCTGTATTTCTCTCTGTTCAACAGAAGCAGTAGCCACTGTAGTACTTGCTGGTACACTATTTTCAGTATTTTCTAATGGGGACGACATAAAGTGGTGGACACTTAGTTAACAATGCATCCATTATTTCATCCCCTGAATCATTATTTATTTGAAGCTTTTTGTCATCTTTAATTCCCTTCTCCTGTATCTGGTGCTTTACCTTTTTATCCTCACTTGCTTTGTCTCTTGCTGTCTTTTCCCACATGCTTAAAGCTTCAAATTGTGCAGCTCTAGATGGTGTCTTTATTTCACATAACACTTCCCTTAATTTGTCAATAATTTGCAATTCAAATGTACCATCTTTTGGAAACCTCAAAGGACCCTCTTTTTCAGTAATCTTGCACCATTGGTGAACCCACATACATGAATTTTGTCCCAAATTGGTAGACATAAAATGCACAGGTGCTCCTTCAGGAGCATCACCAATTAAAAACACATTTTTCACTTTACCTCCCAACAGTTTCATTAAACCTTCAAACAATTTCATTTCTGCAATAGTTCAATGCAATTTCTTTTCTCCAATGGTGTCTGTTTCAATTTCAGTCAGTTTAACTCCTACTACTGACCCTCCCTTTACAAAATCTTACGGCAATATTTTTCTGAGTTTTCTTAATCAAAATTCTGTTAGTAACAACATAAAAACATTCGCTACTCTGCCTGTTCCACTAACACAAAGGATAGATTTTCAACTTATTCTGGAGTCTCAGAATTGCTCCTCTTCTACTGCGAGTAAAAACCTCTGTTTACCCTTCATTCAAGCTCGAGAGAACCTGTTACTTCTTCAGTGTTACCCTTACTAGGAAATATAAGACCAAAGTTTCACCAGCGAACCTTTTGCTATCACTCACTCTCAACTTTTGTACGAAATAGTCCCTAGTTTAATACTGCCAATCCTGCGTAGCTTCTCAGTATTATTCCAACAGACGAGTAACCTCACTGCAGTGTGGCTTCAGTCACCACCCGCTATTCATTTCCCAGGAATTCTGGACAACATAAAACAAGACGCTAATGCTTCATGTTAAGAACATATAATCAATAATCAAAAATTCTATCCTATGAAATTACCAATTTAATCAGTAAAACGATCAAGTCAAAATGAGCAAAATTTCACCCACAGTCAAAACCCTTACTATTTTTCAACACTTCAAAAAAAAAAAAAAAAACATACCTTCTAGCACATTAACAACATTTCACAACCTTATTGATACTCACACCACTCCAGCAATCGCCTTCTTGCATCACCTTCCAGTACTGCTTTGCCAGTCTTCAAGTTTTGAGCATTGGAATCAGGAATCAGGACTTTTTGAGAATCTGGACATTTATCTAACTTGGGCAATTATTTTCTAGCGCTATTTAGGCTTTAAACTAAACTATGCTCCTTTTGGTGATGGTGTTAACCTTACCTCTGCTACCAGAAACTGATCCAGCGGTAATTTCACGGTAATTACTCAATCCAAAACACCATTACCTCTTGTTTACCGCTTAAAGGGGATGGACCTTTGCCACCGTGTTATCACCATCAGGAGACTTTACATAAACATGAAAAATCAATTGCAAATAATATTTAAGGCAATAATGAGAGTTGTGAGTAGTTTTAAAGGGTTTTATTTTCTAGTCAAAAGTTAAGTTTCTCTGATTCTTTATTCATTAATCAATTTTCAATCAGGTTACAGAATTGAAAATAGGAAAAATAGAATTAATACAGAACATATTATAGATTGCATACAAAGCACTTCATAAAGGAAAGGGAATGAGGCATAAAATGTCAGTCAGAACTCTTTAAAGAGTTCCAGGAAAAATATAATTCAAGAGTGAGTTTTGCAAGGCTAATCAATAATTAATAATTGGCAAAAATCTCCCATAAAGAGAAATAAATGCATAAGACAAATAAACCTTTTCAAAAGCCAGTTAGTCAAAAGCATAAAACTTAAAGTTTTAGCATCAAAATCTGTCCTGATCTCTCAGCTGCTATTTCTCTGCACTCGTCTGTTTATCTCTGCTCCTCTGTGTCTGACACAAGCTGCTCCTTGAATGGCCCTCCCTTCACAATACCACAGAAGCTGTGATCTGCCAAAAAGCAAGGCCAGCCTACACCTCCCTAAAATATGTGAACAAGGCCTCCTCCTCCCTCTATGTCTCCTCGGACGCAATCTCCACCCAGTCTGCACCCGCGACGTTCACGTACCTAACCCAAATGATGTCTGGTCAGATCTGCTCCTGACACGCCCCTAAGGGGTCATTTTTTATATCCTAATTCTTGGCTGACTACACTAACAATGTTGCAGTTCAGTAGAAACTCGCACTGTGATTGATTAGCACAGGTGACATAGGGGTCTCACCATCCTGTTCTCATCGCAAGTCCACCCCATATCGGTTCTGACAACAGGAAGCGTTAAGCCTAATACAACAATTCATTACTAATACCAGCAAAGATACTTTTTATCATATGGTTTCCGCGTTCTCATTCAAATTGCACGATGAGATGACAGTTCCCACAGCTTCAGTCAAGTCTTGGCAGACATACAATAGGACACAGGTCAGCGTGGCCTTCACTCGGGTACATCATCTGCTGTGCTCTGCAGTCCACGAGCAGGCAGGCTATTCAGCGCATGCGTAGTTCATCCAGGCCAAGACAACCACATGCTGGCTCAGACAGGAGGCCATTTTCATGCAGGCCCAAATTTGTACTAAAGCAAATAAACGTAAAAGAGTATTAATTCATGAAATAAAACCCATTATGTTTACCACCCACCAATCTAATACCCTGTATTGATTATTTCCTAGCAAAAGCTATTAGTTTAAAGCAGCTTTTCTATTATTCGTGCACAACATGCAAAATGTGCAATGTACAACATAGCATAAACATGTACTAGTGCACATTTTCAAAGCGCAAACAGTTAATACATGCTCATATCAACATGCTCTAATGTTTTAGATAGCTTTTCATGCAAAATGCATTTGCCCCATGTGTAGTGTTGGTGCATGGTTGATTAATGAATACACATTATAAGAAAGATGTGTTATGAACTGAACATGCATAGTCTAAATATGCAACAAAGCCAAGTTCTCTTGAGACCGGAACAGAGGAACAAAGGTCTTTCATGGAGAGGAGACGGGAGGAAACATTCCATTCCTTATCTCAAGGTTAGTGAACTGCTGCTAAAGCAAACTGAAATCACGTGCTTCTCTACACTGCAAAATACCTGTTATTTCAGCACAATTATGTGCTACTTTAAAAGTAAAAAAAAAAACATTCTCTAAATTAAATGTACATTCTATAGTGAGGTTAAATCTATACTAAACACATTTTAACCACCCTGGATTAATTAATTGGGCATGGGTTTTAAATGAAAGCATTTCAGACTGAAAGCATTTTGCCCATGTCTCATTTCATGTTTTCACTTCCCATGTGTTTTTCACTTGCACCAAAATTTGCGTGCCATTTTTAAAATGCAGTCTGTCTGAAACACAAAGACAAAGCAATACCTGAATCTAGGTGAAATCTGAGCTACATCAACGGTTTGACCGGCCCAAGAGGGCCAGCTAAGCAGTCATGCGCACTTAGGAAGTGTGCTTAACACTCCTTCCCCTGCCCCCTGCTCTGACCAGACCAGCCCTGCCCTGCACCCAAGGAGGAAGGAAAAGCATAATGATAATAATGTTAGTTATTATCATTTTCGTTTTCCTTTTTACATTGCTTGCAGAGCAGTGGGGCGACGCTCCTTTGCCTTAGCGGAGGAGTCACCGCTGATCTCTACTAAAATTGAGCCTTGGAAGATTTTGGTATCAGCCCGTGGATCTGATTTAGATTCATTTATATATGCCATTAAAGAAGTTTTTTGGAACTATGAGATGAAGGAGATTTCTCGATCACGCAAGCAGGGGGCTCTGGTAGAAAATATCCTTGATTTTAAACCTTTTCCATCATTTGAGGTATTTATGGACTTAGTATCACACTCGCGAGCAAAAGAACTCTTCTTTAAAACTCAGATAGGGCACCCTGAACACAAAAACATTTTGTAGAAATGGTCAAAGTTGGAAGATACCTCCATACTGTGACTCGTTTTGAGCACAGAAGAAGAGACAGTAGCCCACATAATATTCTTTTGTAGGGCTTACAGTGCAGCGGAAGAAGCGGATAGTTCTGTTGTGTCAAATAATTGGTACTACTTGATACCTGGAGGCCCTCAGAATTCTTAGCAGTGACATAAGTGTAATTGTTGTTCACCGTGTCTCATGATTTTTTTTATATCAGCTTGGTTGATTAGAGGTCTCAGTGAGGAAATCACCCGTTAGTGTATAGGAAGTCAAATTTTGCACTTCATGGAAGGGTACTGGAATACTTTTAATTGATTTAATTGTCTAATTTGCTATATTGGCTTTTTAGTATTTTTCTGTTTAATGAAATATGAACATTGGGAATCTTACTAATCTATATTGAATTTTTAACTATTTTTTACTTTGTTATGTTACTGTATTGTATAATTGAATTTATGTGCAAAGAATTTTTAGGGTAACTATTTTTCTGAAATAAAGTATTTGATGATTGGTTGGATAGTACATCTTCATCTGTGGTCAGTGGTCAGGAGGGCATTGTCTACAATGTGTGAGAAAGACATCTCCATGCTGCATCGTGATCTGAAGCCACGCTGGTAGTCTTGCTTACAAAAATGGCTACATTTACATGTGCAAGGCATTCACAAAGGGTGACCATACAGTAGTGAATCCATTTACTAATGCTTAATATCATTAAAGTTAGCATAATATTGCTCATTAGTAAATCCTATGGCAGGGAGGGGTGGTTTATGGATTTGTGTGCAGGAGAATGTTTTGTACTCAAGCTTTTAAGAATATTTACAAACATTTGTGCAGCCCATTTCTACTATGGAAATGGTCGAAGACCTGCTCCTTTTTGAGAGAAGGAGAAAATCCATTTGGAAGGTGGGAATGGGCCTAAGACTCCCTCAAAAATGAGATGGCATACAGTAAAGGTTTTCTCCAAGTGCAAATGTATTTTCCTGGTGGAGAACAAAGGCATTTGTAAAAATCAGTTCTTCATTATGAAAACAAAGATCAATTTTCGATTCAATACTTTTTATTTTAACTATTGCCTGTATTTCCTTCTGAATCCAATACTAGTAGAAGTCAGAAAATTATATTATCTGCTAAGCAGAAGCATCATGGACCTCAATTGACAAAAATGGTGGGGTGGCATTGACCTCAATGACATCACAGAAATTGTCATCACTTGACCTTTGACCTCAATCATCCTAGGAAGTGACTTCACATGACCTTTGATCTCTTACCATCACACAAATCAGCATAGTTGTTAACAACTGCATTATAAGTGCTCTGTTTGTAGTTACTAAGGCACATGTGCCTTTCTTTGTAACTGGGCAGGTGATGAATGAGCACCTGGAATAATTTGGCAGTACATATAAGTGGTAAACAGTTATCACATTCTTAAACAGGTTGCATGCAGGTACAGCCTAAAATACCTAGGCACGACTATTGTATGTTCAGCCTCTCCTTGCTGACCTGTTCTTGCCAGTATTTAATTGCAATTCATGGAATTGATAAAATAAATATATGAAATGTGTAATCAATGTTCTATTATACCAGCATGACATCTCTTGAAACCAAACTGTTGAATATAATACATTATTAAAGAAACAATACAGTAATGCTGTTTATCATTTTACAAAGCACCAAATGCTGCGCAAAGGCTAATAAACACCCACAGGTGCTACTCCTGCATCAAATGTCCAGTGCAGTCACCCCTTCAGCCTCCAATAAACAGGTCCAGCATCCAGAGTCTGGTACATCAGCAAACTACTTTGTTTTCAAAGGTGCCTCGTATTAAAAAAAAAATCTTCAGTAAAGGATGCATTTCAAGCCTGAATGTGTTCATTTTGGACTGCATGCAAATGTAAAAGAAGTTTTTTTGAATGCACTGAGTTCTTGATAAATACTGTGCCAGCTGTATGGGTCATTTGGGTGGTCCAAAGATTAATATGGGCTGGCCTGGCCCTCAAAAGTCCCCCGTGACTATGGCCCTGGTTACCGATCTGACAGAGATGTTGCTGTCACTTTTCTTTACCGCTGTGGCTTGTGCACCATACCTGGCAACATAGAAGGGGTTGTGGGAGGTCAGAAGACAACTGGGCCAAAGTGACCCCCAATAGAAGCAAAAAGATTAGGGAAGTCAGGAGAATACACCCTGGGTTACGTGATGGAGGAGCACATTGTGGAAAGAGTGCACAATGGAAAATTGCAAATTCATCTAAGCAACCCCTCAATGATGGGCAAGACCCCAAAAATCTTAGATATGCACAACATATGTAATCTAATCCCAGCACCCTTAGAAGCATCCCCTGCTGCATTGAAATTCATAAAAACACCCGTTGGCATTTTAAGAAAGGACCACATGACCATAAAACTTGCCATAAATTAACTCCAGTTAACCCAGGTGCTCACCAGGTGCAGTCATGGCTACAGAGGGCAACATCAGTGACTCTCCCCAGGGCATAGGAGAATGAGCATGATAAATGTGGCACTGCCTCAGATGAGGACTCAGGGAATAATACTAAGATTCAAAGGCCTGATATTGTGAATATAGAAACATCCTATAATATGTGAGGTAAGAACAACAAGGAGCTTAAAGGGGTTGCACCTTTTGAAAATGGCGAGCCGATGTACAAGTCCATCTTCCAGGTATTGCTTCCACACAGAAAAGAGACCCAGTTCTACTTTGATGCAACTCGTGTGGCCAATATTAACACAAAAAGCTCAGTGTAGAAGATTGCTGAATCAATAGAAAAAATAGCCAACTATTTGACTGACATTGAGAAATGCACTGATGAAATGGAAACTGCAACACAAGAATGACAAATCATATGGATGAATATGAGGATAAGAGAAAAGATATCCAGTTGAAGTCAGAGGACATGGAGAATTGACAAAGATGGAATAATCTAAGAGCAATTCAGGTCAAGTAGGGATCAGAGGGCAACAAACCTCGTCAATTTATTGTGGATCCCCTCAAAAACTATTTGGTGACTTGGTTGACTAGGATATTGCACACAGACTCAAAGAGAGTACAGGTTCTCATTTCGAAAGAGCCCTAACTCTGCAATGCAACCCAGACATATGTGAATCTATATAGGAAAATTACTATTACAGCAACTAGTTTATGAATGTGATTGACCAAAAGCACCTATGATAGAGGGAGAAATAAATATTTTCGGACAATTTGATTTCTGTCATACTACTCTAGCACGCAGGTGGAAACTGCACAGATGATACAACAGTTACTGGAGCTTGGACACCAGGGGCCATATGTATCAAAACTGGATTTTGCGATTCTCAAAATGCAAATTTTAGAGAATCGCAATTTGAGAATCGCAAAACCCGATGCAAAATTTTAGCAATTCGCAGAATATAAAGCGAATACCTATTTAGCGATTCCTTAATTGCGAATTTCGCAAATAAGGAATCGCAAAATAGAGAATCGGAAATTCAGGTGCAGCCTGATGACATCAAAACCAGGAAGTGTGACTGCCCATGCTGCACCTGATTGCCAGAAGCTGAGTGAGAGGCTGGGAGGAGAGTGAGAGAATTGTGCACTGCAAGTGAGAGAAGGAGAAATGGATCCCCAAGAGAAGCAGCAGGAGGAGAATGTCAGAAAAAGGAAGCAAAAATTCAGTGAGAGGGAGCAGGAGGTGCTCATCCAGGAAATGGCAGTCAGCCATGAGCTACTGTTCGGAAAGAAATCCCTACGTGTGCCAGAGGCACGTAAAAGGAGAATTTGGCGTGAAATACAAGAGAAGGTGAATGCCATTGGCGTGACCCACCGCACTATTGAAGACCTACGCAAAAGGTGGTACGACATGCGCAAAAGATCCAAGGATATGGTTGCGACAAGGCTGGCGGAAGCAAACAAGACCGGTGGGGGGACATCCACAGCAACTGAGTCCACGCCCCTTGAGGAGTTGGTGGAGAGCACCCTGCTGCCCGAGAGTGTCAGTGGCGTGGCTGACCTGGACAGCTCCGACCCCCCGAACACCAGACAAGGTAAGATGCATGCCCTAACTCCCCTGATATATCACCACCTCACTCACACACTCAGGAAACCCCCAGACACCAAACATGAATGCAAATCCTGAACATGCAAGGTAGAATAAGGATCAGTAAATCATGAAAGGCTCAAAACAGACAGACAGTACACATGTAATTCAAAAACTGAGAACTGTATTGCATTAGCAATGCGAGGCTGGAGACAAAATTAATGTGTGCATTTACATTCACAGCACCACCAGAAACACAGGAATCATTTGCAGAGGGTGAGGATGCATCCACCAATGAAGACCAGGCAGGGCAGGAGCAGCAGGATGAAGGCAGACCAGCAATCCCTGTGCCATGCAGACGGCGCCTCATAGTGCCACCTCTCCCACTGCTGGAAGCAGGACCGCATGACACAAGCGGCGAAGCCCAGCCAGTCCAGAGCCAGCGTGTAGGACAGCACACAGCACAGTCCCCTGTCCATCCTAGTGAAGGGAGTGTGTCCAGACGCAGGGCACGGCCGTCCACCAGCGCTGCTGCTGTTTGCCGGGCTTGAAGGCACCATGGTCAGAGTCCAGCGCCTGCAAGCGAAAGCATTAAGATCAATCCAGCGCCAGTTTGCCACACACAATCACAACATGACCGAGATGAGGGATGGCTTCATGGCCATGACAGGTGCTCTAGAAGGACTGTGTACAGAGATGAGGAGAGACCGGGCAGACAGGCGCAGGGAGAGACAACGTCTCCACAGCCGGCTGGACATGCACACGAAAGCTGTGAACCACCTGTCGGCTGCCACATCCCTGCTGGCACGTCGGTGTGTTAGCATGCAGCATGAAATGGCTCACTGCTGCCAGGATGTTGCTAGGGGCCTGGTGCAGGTCACACATGCCGTGGACCAGCTGTGGGCAGCTGCCACAGGTGGCACAGGACCCCTGAGCTCATTGGAGAGTGAGGATCAGCCCAGCAGGAGCAGCATCACTCCACCAATTCCCCATGACAGACGGCGGAGTGTGCGACAGGGGAGGACAGCCGAGGACTCAAGGGAGGACAGTGGGCCACCCTGAGCGCGGGGCAACAGGCCGTCCCCGCAGGAGATGAGGTGTGATCAGTGGCACATGGCAATGTGTGAGGCAACACATTGCCTATTGACTCATGTATAAAGGACATCCTTGCACTGTGACTCTAACATGTGCATGCAAATGCGTGTAAGTCAGGCTGTGTGACAGATATGTTCCTGCCCCTAAGGAAATAAATAACACAGTTGTGCACCAATCTGTAGCATTGTGTCTTCATTACTCACCTAGAAATAGTTCTGTGTGATCTCATTTCGTCTCTGGCGCCCAGCAGCCGCACCAACCCCACCTGCTGGTCTGAACCGTGGAGCAGGGGTCTCCTCATCTGATGAATCGGAATCAGTGAGCATGTTGTGCAGCATGGCACATGTGACGACGATTTTGCAGCATGTCTCGGGCTGTACTGGAGCGCTCCTCCACTCTTATGAAGGCAGCGGAAACAGCTCTTAAGGATTCCAAAGGTCCTCTCAATGGCACAGCATGTGGCTCTGTGGGCGCTGTTATACCTCCGCTCCCCTGCAGTGGCTGGATTCAGGTATGGAGTCAGGATGTAGTCACGTACAGCATACGCACTGTCACCTGCAGGGTGACAAGAATTAGGTTAAACACTGACCAGACACTTCATGCCTTTACTGAATGTGTGTTTGTAAGCCATGCATTTACCAAGCAGGTAGCCCTTCCCAAATTCGCCAGCTGTGAGTCGGCGGTGTATTCCACTGTGGCAAAAGATGAATGAGTTGTGTGTGCTGCCAGGGTATTTCGCAACAATGTCAGTGATTACATGTTTTGCATTGCACACTACCTGTATGTTATGGGAATGATAGGACTTGCGGTTCCTGTACACATACTCATTCTGTGAGGGGGGGGGATTGCGACATGGGTCCCATCTATGCAGCCAATTACGTGGGGGAATTGGGCGATCTGGTAGAAATCAGGCTTGGTCTGATCTAGTGCCTGTTGTGTGCTGGGGAATTGTATGTGGTGATGCAGCCTCTGTACCATTGCATCAAGAAAAGCGTGGAAGAAGCGCGAAGGTGCACTCTGCGAGACTCCTCCTGCTGTGGCTATCACCCCCTGAAAACTCCCTGATGCCAGCAAGTGCAGTGAGCACAGGACCTGTATATGGGTGGGAATGGTGTGTGCCCTGCGTGTGGGGTGTTCTAGTATGGGTTTGAGCTCCTCTATTAGGTCCAGGATGCTGTCTGCGTCCAGCCTGTAGTTCACATGGATCTCCTCCTCAGTCTGCTGGAACAGGGTGATGCGCGCTCTGAAGATCCTTTCCTGACGTCTCCTTTTCTGTGCAGCAGCTCTGATTCGCAGCCTCCTGGCTATCACATAAAGCCCAGCCATTGTGAAACCCCCTGTAGCATTGTGGGCCAGTTTATATTGGTTGCACCTGGTTACCACCTGCTCAGAGTTGGTGGTAATTGAGAAGTGCAAAATTGCGATTTTCGGGAATTCGCAAATTGCGATTTTTACCAGCATCTCGTTTTGCGAATTCGCAATTTGCGAACTGGTTATTAGCGATTATCGCAAATAACGTGTCGCAGATTGCGATTTCGCATTTTATTCGCAGAATCACTGTCTTGCAAAATTGCTAATCGCTAATTTAGCGTTTAGCAGTTTTGCGCACAGGATGCCCTTCTTACATTGGGACACTCTGTTTTGCGATCGCAAACACTGTTTTTTTGCGATTCGCAGTGTTTGCGATTGCAAAACAGCTTCATACATATGGCCCCAGGTGTTTTCACAAGAACCTGCTAACTAAAGATTATTAGGAAATAACTACTATCTTTTGTACCTCTGAGATAAAAGAAAATGAGCTTATGGTAAAATGGAAGGGGGACAAACTTAAAAGAAACTTATCAAGATTAGTGGTGTTGACTGTAATAGAAGAAACAACTATAAATTATAAGTTAGGGAGAGAATTCAGAATATACAATTTCTTAAGATTTCTTTTATTAATCTGTCTCCTATTATTTGATCAATGAGCTAATATAATGATAATGGTGGTGGGGCAATGACCGTGGAAGCTTCTGACAGCTACTGTGGAGATGATTTTTTACCAAGGGACGAATACACTTGGTAGGTAGTAAGAATAGGAAAGGGGTAGAGGGTGGGAATAGAGTTGTATATTTGCATGTGGTTTTACAATGCAGGAATATACCACATGGGGAGTTAAAGATGAGATTGCAAGCAGGAAATACACAAAATATGCAAAAACAAGTGTTTTAGAAATATAACCAGAAGAGAATGGCACAAGAAAATAATGAAGTGGGACGACTGGAATGACTGAGCTAACAATAATGATTTGGAATGTACGAGGCCTCAGTAACACTCATAAGAGGCAATTGGTTGGTGAAATATAAATGAAACACAAAGCACAAATTAGACCTGGTGTGTTCTCTTCAAACACATTTTGCACATAAGATTTGAGATAAATTAAAAGACAAGAGCTTTGATTTAATAATAGACACAGCACAGCAAGCTTCAATTCATAGGGGTCACTAGGTGGGATAATTGTAGGCTTAAATTTATTCGAATAATGTCAGAGAATTTGGGTAGATGGGTAGTGGCTCATCTTAAATTGGAGGAAATTCCCTTTGTAGTATGCGCAGTATACGGGCCCAATAATGATGATCCAAATATCTTTGATAACCTTGCAATTGAATTGACTGGATGGGAAGGAGAGCTGCTAGTTTTGGTGGATTTTAATCGTGCACTAGATTATAAAAATGGTACCTAAAATCAACATGCAACAATGAGTTTGTGAAGCTTCTATGAGATGCAGGCAAATATGTGGTTTATGTGATATCTGGAGGGCACTCGGGTGATAGAACCAGGGTACACACACTACTTTCCAGTATATTAACTCTTGCATAGACATGATCTTGTCACCCTAAGATGTACTAGCCTCAATGAAAACAGTGATCTTCCCTAGTATTACGTCACAATAATGCAGTATCACAATCACTTGATAATTGGTATTTCAATGGGAGGGCAACATGTTAGATGCAACCGATGGAAGGTTGAACACACTTTATTGACGGACAATGTATACTGTCAATAGATGGAGCTATCTATAATTGATTCTTTGGATATTAATTTAAATATTGTTCCCAAGATAACAGTATGGGATACTTTAAAAGCCCAGTGCAACTGTTCACTATGTAGCTATAAAATAGAAGGTGAAGGAGGCACATATAAATAAGGATTGTGAAAAAGTAAGAGTGCTAAAATTACCACGTGACAGCCATAAAAAATGAAATACCCAGAGAGAAATTTTTCTAGAAATGGTTGCATGTCAAACTGAACTTGTTTATTTTTATTTTTTTACGTAAAGCGGCAGCTTCTTAATTACAATATAAGGGTAGAAAGAATGAGTATGACGCGTCTGTGTTACACCTTCTTGCATTGAAAACTATGGCAAAATAGAGCTGAACAGTAACTGCCAGTACTAAGAATGAACAAGGAATTATTATTACGGACACTAATTTTATATTAGAACAGTTTTATACATATTACTTCTCCCTGTCCTCAGAAGATACTAACATAGAGTACAATGAGAAATTGAGATAAATTGATAGGGTAACAACGTTGGCTCTCAAACAGGATGAAACTAAAAACCTAGATAAAGACATTTCTAATAAACGAGTATTAGATGATATACACCACTTAGCAGCAGGCAAGGCTGCTGGAAAGAAAGACATTCCCTTAGAATTTTCTAGGATATTTTCAACAATCTTAGAGCCAATTATGGGCAAGATGATTTGAGAGCTAGAGATCTAGAGATTCCAATTTCATGGAATCAATTTAATAAAGCATTTTACCAAAAATAAGCTTTTTGATTAATGATGCTCACATAGGTCTATATCATTGATATTTGCTGATGCTCAGATATACTCTAAAGTACTAGCAGCCAGATTAGCCAAAGTGAATATGACCCGTTACTACGCGAGTCATTACATCGCGTGCCATTACAACGCGGTCGTTACAAGGACCGCGTTGTTACCACGCAATGCCATTACTAGGCAAGTCATTACATCGACTTGCAGTAGATGGCGCGCTAACATTAGGAATGTATAATTTACTATTCCAACTCCAGCCTACGCAACAGTAGGGAAGGTGTTGGAATAGTAAACTATACTATGCCTTATGTTAGCGCGCCATCTACTGCAAATCGATGTAATGACTTGCGTAGTAATGGCATTGCGTGGTAACAACACGGTCGTTGTAACAACCGCGTTGTAATGGCATCGAGGTGTAATGACCGCAATGTAAAGGTCGTTTCCCAGCCAAAGTCATTAAATATTTTGTTTCTGGTATACAACTTGGCTTTATCGCCAGACGTGAGATAATGACGTATGTTAATCATGCAGTTGCTATGTTTGGTGTGGCTAAGGTAAATCGATACAATGTGGGAGTAATACTGCTAGATGCTGGGAATGCCTTTGATTGTGTATCACAGAAATTTTTGTAGTCCGTTATGACTAAAATGAAATTCAGAAATAAATATTTGCAGCTTTTTTTAAAACTTGTTTTAATGAAGGTTTTCAATTAACGACGACAGTATCAACTGCCCCGCTTGATATACAAATGTTTGTGGCTGAGCACTATTGCTGATAGCCATGTTTCGATGATGGGGATGCATGACACTAGCCATAATGTTATAAACAGAGAAGTGGAGCATCATCAGAGGAGAGTGCAGCTGCATGGTGCCAGCTTAGGACGTGGACTGAATTGGAGGGTTTGTGCATAAACTGGGAAGGGGGTTGGTGATCTGAATTCAGAGTGTAACTAGGCGTAACACCTGTAAGGGTTCAGGGTAGAGCTGGTGTAAGGAGGCAACTGCGTGGAAGCTGGTATTATGGAATGGACATGTGAAATAGTGGGATCACTGCTGTTTCTGGCAGTATCCAGGAGAGGCGATACCACTGGCACAACTGAAGGACTGCTGTCTAGTATGGGAGACTGCCTGTGGGGCCCAGCGGATTGGGACTCATGGGGGTAGATTATTGCTCTGGGTGAGCTGAAGGCAATAGTCTAGAAGCATGTCCCATGCTGAGGAAATTAGATGCTTCCAGAGATGCCGGGCCATTTCTTAGCGCAGAGCCTCACCCTCAGCCCTCCCCTATCATCGCAGCGCTCTGTGATAGACAGCCACCGCAGGGCCTTAATTCGCTCTCCATTGTAAGGTGAGGGCTCGCTTGGCAAGGAGGAGAGCAAGGCCGGCAAAGCGTGCTCTCACCTCCGTACATTTCCCCCGCTTGAAAATGCCTAAGGTGCAAGTTTCCCATGTGCAAATTTCCGGAAGTTCTGTTACCTCCCAGAGTGTGTCATGTATTGAATGCCAATATGCGGTTAAGGCCAGGCATGACCACAGCATATGTTGCAGGTCTGCAGATGGGGCTCGGTAGCGATGACAGCCTAAGTGCCAGTTCTCCATAAAATAGTGGTTAACGTGTAGGCCTTGGGATTCATGGAAGACTGGGTACTTCAGCGTCTCTTGGGGGAGATGCCACTTGGGCACCGGGTGTACAGGGCCGTTCCACGCCGTGACTGTTATGTGTGCTTCATGGTCAGAAACATTGTGACCTAGGTAGCCAGCGTGTTTGATCGAGTCTAAGATGGAGGTTGAGCAAAGGATGCGGTCTAGGCGCACAAAAAGGCTGTGCACTGCGGAGTAGAATGAGTATAATCAAGAGTAGGGATTCAGGGACCTCCACGTGGCTACTAGCAAACCCATATCGCAAAGAGCTCTGGGCCTGATTTAGATCCTGACGGGACTCCCGTCTACCTCCATGGTGGAGCTTACAAGTACTCCGTCGAGCTAACAGATTCCCGCTCGCCAAATTTAGATGTGGGTTGGCTGATCCGTGTTTTCTGTGGCGTAAACGGTTCACTACTGTTGACGCAGCAGACTCCTTTGCTGGCTAACATTACTCTGTCGTCGTTAGGGTGGCGGGATTGCGCCGAGCATATTTATATTTCACAGTTATGCTGGCGTTGTTCTAGCGGAGGTTTGCGGATGGAGGTATTCTGACAAGGGGCACGTTCAACATTGTACTATTTCTGTGACTTTTGGATGGATGCTAGCATCACACACCTGAAGTGTTTTGGCTATTTGTATCCACCTGCATACCACACTATAAAACACACTCCATTTCAGACCATGATCCTTTGCCATTCCACTGCAGCAGACCTTTGTTCCTGAGCACTTCTTCAGTGAAGTCAGGTGTTTTTTCGTTTCTCTGTTTCTTGTTCATTTTGTTGTCCTACTTTCTTTATATCTTGTGAGTTATTACAATCATTTAAGTTTTTAATTTTATAATGGCAGGGAGGAGAAATCCAAGTTTTACTGCGGGAGAATTGTCAGTCATGGCGGATGATTTTATCAGAGTAGAGCCACAAATGTTTGGAGCCCAAGTACAAAATGCAACTATAACTCAGAAAAGGCAAATGTGGGCTAGAATAGTTGAAAGAGCGAATGCTGTAGCAAAAATCCCATGCACAAAGGAGGAAATAAGGAAGAGGTGGAACGACCTGAGGGGAAGAGTGCCTTCCGTGGCCTCCAATGATCACCTAGAGGCCCAAAGGTGGTGGTAGGTCTCCAAGCCCCCCTTACAACTTTTTCCCTGGGAGAAGGTCTTGCAGGTCCCACATCCTGAAGGCCTGACAGGAATCCCTGGTGGAGTGGAGACTGGTAAGTTATGCTTTTGAATGTGTCACTAAACATAAAAAAAATGTGCTTTTAATTTATCTGTTGCTAATGTGTTTGCACCTTGTTTAAACATATAAACACATACACACATTTATTCATTTCCATTTTTTAGGAATTTTGTAGCAATATTGTTGTTTTTCTTGTTTTACTAATCGTTAATATGTGTTGTCAATATGTGGGTTTTTCTTCATGCTACATGTTTTGTTTTTGCCTTGTTTCTCTGTTTGTATGAATGTATTTTGTTGTACTTAAGATTACAGGTTTCAATCTCCATTTAATATCACGTGAAGTTATGGTGCATACAGGTGTTTTTTCACCTAATAACATATTTCATATATGTGTTTCATATTGTAAGTGTCTGTTCATTTTCACCGCATATATTTTACTGGGTATGTTCAAATTACAATTTTGCAAGTGTTTTTAATGTGCAATTGAAATGACTACAACTACCAAAATGCCTTGTTTTTGTTTTGTGGAAATAATATTGCAATGTTATTATGGTCATTCTCTCCTTTCTTACACATTTTGGCACATGTTAAAGTATTATGTAGTTATCAATTTCTATTTTATTCTATTCTTTAAAATGTCAGTTATTGTTTGATATCGTATGTTGTCACTTGTTATTTTATTGAATTGATTTGATTTGTTTCAGAAATCAAAGTAGGTTGTCCAAAAAATGTAAATGAATGTTATGTTGTATGCTGTATATAAGTTTTGATGATAAGTGTACTTCGCAATGTTTATATGATGACTAATGCTATTTATCCTTCTAAGTTGTATAATAATCAGATGTTTACTCTGCTAGGCCTTCGAATGGTTAGTTTCACATTTCACTCTCTACTGTGTTGTGTTGATGATGATGAAGAAGAATTTATAAAGCGCGACAAATACCCTGGGGTGTCTAGGCGCTGCCCTTAACACATACAGATTAAGACGGACTGAGGGGGAGAATTATGCCTTAAACAGCAAGATTTTGAGGCCCTTTCTAAATTTTAACAGACTGGACTCTTTTTTTAGCGAGGTTGGAATGGAGTTCCACAGCTTGGTTGTCGTAGCCATGAAACTCTTGCCACCCCACCTGGTTCTGCTAACTCTAGGAACAATTATGTTTCCAAGTAGGGCAGATCTGAGGGATCTTGCAGGTATATATGGCTTAAAAAATTTCGCCAGTTGCACTGGCCCTAGGTTGTTGAGTGATTTAAAGGCAATGCAAAGTGATTTAAATTAGATCCTCTTAGCTACCGGTAGCCAGTGAAGATGGAGTAACGCTGTGGCTACTGAGTCAAATTTAGGAATACCTAGGAGTACTCTTGCTGGTGCATTCTGAGCAGTCTGTAACTTTTGAATGCTACGCTTGGGAGCACTGGAAAAAAGGGCATTGCAATAGTCCAATCTTGAGGATATCAGCACCGATACCACCGTTTTCCTCAGGTTCATAGGTATTGCCGGAAGAATTTTCCTCAAACTTTTCAAGATGAAAAAGCAGGCCAAGGTGACCGAATTGATTTGTGCTTCGAAGGACAGCTCGGTGTCAAAGATAACTCCTACATTTTTGGCTTTGAGCACTGGTGTAGGTATTGAACCAAGTTGGACCGGCCACCAGCTATCAGTCCAGAATGAGGGATTATTCCCCAGTACCAAAACCTCAGTCTTGGAAGAATTCTACTTCAGACAATTGTCTGTCATCCAATTAGCTATATGGCTCATACAGTCGTGAAAACTAATTGCTATCTGGTTAGATGGACTGCTCACCGAGACGATTAACTGTGTATCGTCTGCATAAGATACAAGTGCAAATCCGTAACTTTTTACTAGTCTTGCAAGGGGGGTAACATAAAGGTTAAAAAGCGTTGGGCTCAGGGAAGAACCTGGGGAACTCCACTAGGCAGCGTAAAGGAAGGCAAAACCATGTTCCCCAGTGCCACTTCCTGGGACCGTTCGGACAGTAAGGAACCCAGCAGGGAGGGCGCCTTATCCCTGATCGCGATGGAGGCTAGACGGACCCGCAGCAGCTCATGATTAACCATATCAAAAGCTGCCGACAGGTCCAGAAGGATCAGAGCTGCGCTCCCACCACTGTCTAAGGACTGCCTAAGCTCCTCCATAGCTGTAATAAGGGCCAGCTCAGTGCTATGATAAGCACGAAATCCAAGTTGGGAAGAATCCAGAATAGCGTTATCATTGATAAAAGAGGATAGTTCGATATTAATAGCTTTCTCGATCACTTTTGCAGGGAAAGGGAGTCTCGATATGGGTCTATAGTTGAGAGTCTCCATAGCATCCAGATTAGGTTTTTTTAATACAGAAGTATAGATGCCTTCTTCCATTCCATTGGGAAGTACCCTGTTGTGAACATGGTGTTAAAAATCGCTGCGAGTTCAATCGCTGTAATTTCAGGAGAAATATGCAGAATTTTTGGAGGGCATGGATCTGATGGAGAGCCAGATTTAATTGCACCAGTGATTTTTGAAGTTTGTTCAATTGTCATGACAGAGAAAGAGGAGAGGGTTGGAGTAGCTGACTCTAGTGAACCTCGTAACTTGTCATAAGTTATAGATTGAATCTTATTGAGTTGGGCAGGTGTCTGAGCTAGGCTGTTGTCCTGAAGCACAAAAGTGTCAAAAACAGACTTGACCTTATGCTGAAAGGATTCTGCTAAGGAGTTGCAGAACTCCTGAGTGATGTTAATATCTGGTGCAGCTGGCAGCTTTGCCAAATTCTTTACCGTAGTAAACAAGGCTTTAGGACATCTGTCTGCTGCTATGATTTTCTCCGAGAAGTAAGAAGACTTTTCCCTGAGGATGAGTTTCTTATATGTTTGAAGAGATAATTTATATTCCATATAAGTGATTGAGTTGTCTTCAAGTCTCCATTTCCTCTCTAGTTTATGACATAATTGTTTCTGAATCAAGCCATGAATGATATTTAGCTGCTGCTTGATCAGACTCAGTAGACAAATGTGGTAAAGTTTCTAAAAGAAGAGGATTTAATAAACTAGCCTCTATTTTATTCCAGGGGCAACTGACGAAATGTACCCTAGGGACTTTAAGGTGTTTTTTGTGAGGCAGTAGTATATCAAAAAAGACTGCCTTATGATCCGACCAGATCATAGGCAAGGATCTTGTCCTTCTTAGATGGGGGTTATCTGAAAAAATCCCGTCTAAGCAGTGTCCAGCAACATGAGTCGAACCCTTGACAAGTTGGCACAGCCCTGCACTGGCCATCTGATCAGTAAGTGCTTTCGTATTTGGATCAGTGACATTTTCCAGATGGAAATTAAAGTCACCTAGCACTGAGAAATTGGAGTGTTAAACTTTTCGAGCTAAAAAGGAGCCTAAGATATCTATAAAACCGGCCCTGGACCTTAGGACGGCAAGATGGCCGCTGACTGACCTCTGCGGGAGCCGCTGTTTATGCTCTCTCCCCTGACCAGCCTGTTGGACTGACTTAAGCAGGTAAAACCCTCAGGGCATGCCACTCAGCACCTACCTGATAGAGCAGCTGTTTATCTGGCCGCGGAGATGAGGATCGAGTCGGTGGGCGAGGATACACTCGTCGGATCCTGAAACACGGCGAGACTCAGGGTGCCCACATTCTGCAGGGGTCTGATGGCGCCGAAAACAACCAGGTCCGCTAAAGACGGGGGTGTAAAAGACCTGTCGAAGGAGATTGGCGCGGCGGCGAAGGGATCAGGACAAAATTGCCGAGGTGCACCAGCAAAGAAAACAGAGACCGAGGGAAACACAGCAAACACGGGAAAGCCTCGGAAGGTGGAGCGGATGGTCGGATCGGGCGGCGCGCAGCGTGTGATGAGAATGGGATGCGTCAGCCCACAGTTGCAGAGGCTTTTGCGGCTACGATGGCGGCGGCTGGTAATAACAACAGCTCGCGTTTGGAAGAGCTCAGTGAGCGCGAGGCAACCCCCTCAGGTTTTGACTTGTCTGAGGAGGTTGTTCAACGGCCCGGATCAGTGCACGAGGTACCGGAGGAGGAGGGGGAGCGGTTTGAGCCCGTCGTGGGACCGTCTGTGCAACTGGGACAAACGTTGCAGGTACCACCGACATCACAGAGCATGTTATTAGATAACCAAAGTAACTCTGTAGGGGGTGTGGGGGTATCTCCTAACATGGAAGTGGTAGTAACTGCGCAACCAACCGGCACCGAGGGTGGTGTTTCTGATGGGAGCGGGACTGGCTCAGTCGCCCCGGCTTGGGCAGAGAAAAATTTGGAAAACGGCCTGTTGGTACTTGGTGAATTTGATGATCTTGCTCGGAGTGAGGCTGGAGGGGAAAAGGGGGGCGCAGGTTCAAGTTTAATAGCCTTACGGTCTCCAGAGGGGGATACATTTTATTCTGTAAATGAAGACACAGATATTTCGGATACAAGTGACGTGAATACATCTTTAGGGTCTGAGACTGAATCTGATGATTCCTTCGGGGGCTCTACAATTACTCAAAAGACCCAACATGTGAGGATTCTATCCCAGAAACGGAGATCTAAGTCTAAATCTAGTACCAGCCCCCCTAAGAAAGATACTGCAAGGAAACTCAAATGGGATTACTCTGCAACAACCCAAATATATACGGAGGAAGGGGAATTGGTCATACCGGAGAAGACGGGGCACTCGGGGCACTCGGAGGCTCCTACTGTCCTCCCTGCCTCACCTTCACTAGATTTAGTGTATTCTACCCTAAAACAGATGCAGGGGGAGGCAAGAGCAGAAAGTCAGAGGGCACACCAAGCAAACAAGAAACTGCAGGGATCACTTAGAAAAGTTAATAAACTGTGCTCCGATATGGCGGATAAGGTCACACATGTTGAAGAAAGAACTGTCACTTTGGAAGATGAAATGGTAAAAATACAGATCTTTAGGGAGACTCAAGAGAGACAGTCCGATGATGTGTTGTGGAAACTCGAGGAATTCGAGAATCGCCAGCGCAGGACTAATGTGAGACTGCTGGGCATTGCGGAAAAAACAGAAGGCGAGAACATTATGTCCTTCGTAGTTAAACTTCTGAAGGGAGCATTTCCGGACCTGGCCCAGTGGAATTGGGATATCGAGGTTCAGAGAGCGCATCGCTTTCCCTTTAATCAAAAGAAAAGTAATGATGGGAGACAGGGGGAGCATCCGAGAGCCATTCTAGTGTATATTGGTAACTTCCTTCTTCGGCAGGCAATTCTGGATAGAGCACGTCCAGAAGCAAAAAGAACATACGAGGATCACATGTTTTTTGCTCGGCCTGATTTTTGCCATACGACTGTTGAGAGGAGATGGAGGCTCCGACAGTTGATAACCCCTTTTCAAGGGGCTGGGTGTGAAGCCTATCTGTTATTCCCTGCTCGGCTCAAGGTTATTGTAAAAGGGAGGGTGCGCATGTTCTTTTCCGAGATTAAGGCACAGGAATTCTTGTCTGAGTTGAAGGGAACAAAGGGGGCAGTGGGGGGGGGGTGTAACTTAGCTCTCTGTGGTAGGATTTAAATAGAGGCTACATGTAGGAACTGGCTTTTCTATGCTGTATGGCTGATATTTTTATCTCTATCTTTACTAGAGGGGACGATTAGCTGGCCTCCTTTTGGCTTAATTAGAGGGTTGAGCCCTCCTATCTCCTTAAAATGTATAGATTTATACTTTTTCCTTACGTTGCTACTCTTCTATTTTCTCACTTTTCTTAGGATTATAAGGCACACGCGAGGCTCTGGGGGTGTTTACGAGAGTGTATTGGGAGTTTGGGTGTTCAGGGAGGGGGAGCCGGCAGCGGCTCGAGATGGGAGTCACAGTGGTCATGCATAGATCATGCTTGACCTACTGCCCGTGTGGGGTATGGGGGGGTGGGGGTGGGGGGGGCAGTTTGGGAGGGAGGTGATGGTACTGCACAGCACAATATATTACTTGAGGATGAATGTAGGGATTACAAGAAATCAATACAGGGTGCAACTAAAAATGAGGGCTCGAAGAGCTGAAATCAAAGGGCTAAATCTAGAGGGCAAAAGATACGATAATGTAGGGATCACGCAGGGTATGATGATTAATATTAAGCAATGAGTCTTCGGATAGCTTCTATTAATATATGTGGCCTTAATGATTTGACGAAGCGACAAAGGGCGGCAGTGATCTTTAAAACTATGCGGGTAGACATATTATGCATCCAAGAAACTCATATTGAGGATAGCCGGGCTAATCTTTTGGAACAGCTGGGCTTTAAATTAATTATTAACACTAAACAGGGTACGAGGACAAGAGGGGTTGCCATCCTATCTCGTCGAAATGATGTTGTTATTAAAAGGAGAATAGCTGATAAATGGGGCCGCTGGGTGTTGGCTGAATGTAAGTGGCAAGAGGAAACGTTTACACTATGCTCTATCTATGGCTCTACCGGGGATGATCCCGAGGTTCTATAATTCTTGGATGTTGAATTAGCAACTTGGCCCTCCCCAGATATTTTTTGTGGGGATTTTAATATCAATGGCTTGGGGGGTCTTTGGGGGGGAGGGGGAAGTAGATATTTGGGTAGAAAGAAAAGAGTTTATGGGGCACTTACCAATTTGGTTCAAAACAATGCACTTGTAGACATTTGGGCTCAGCTAAATCCTACTGACCCCGGCTGTACATTTTTCTCTGCACCTCATAAGATTGCTACTAGATTAGACTACTTCTTTGTGTCTCATTCGATAAAATCAAGATGTAGGATAGAAAAGCACCCCCGGATAATTTCGGATCATAATCCCTTGGTCTTAACACTCAACTGGGGAGGGGCGCAAAGACAAGAGAAGGGCTGCACCTTTGAGCGAGGTCTCTTAAAAGACCCAGAATACGTGACCCACATGAAGGAATGGATCAAGGGGTTTTGGGAGATTAATAGAGGGAGTGCTGGACCTGGGATCGTTTGGGATGCGTTTAAAGCTGGGGTGAGGGGGGAGACACTGAGCTATAGTTTGGGTAGGCAGAAGAGGGTGGGCCAACGGATGAAAGCCTCTTGTAAGGTACTGATGGATGTGGAGGAGGAGCTTGCTAGTGCGATACGAGAGAATAAACCACTTGAAGATATATTATTGAGGATGACATTAGCAAAGGCGGAAATGGGGGAGGTTGTCGCAAGTAAGGCTGCCGAAAAATTTCTTGTAAAAAGGGAACAATGCTACGAGTTTAGCGAAAGTGTGGGGCACACTTTGGCAGTACGACTCAGGCAGAAAACAACGGCTGGGGAAATTGGGAATATTATGGACAGTGGTGGGAAATTAGTCGAGGGCTCATTAGGCATCTGGGAAGTTTTTCGCCAGTTTTATGAAGATCTATATAGGGAAGAACAACGAGGGGAACAGAGATTAATTCAAGAATACTTTAAGGGAATCTTGAAGCACAGCATTGATTCTGAAGACAGAGAGGCACTTGATACAGAGCTGACTCAGGATGAGATATATGGAGCATTAGGGAGCCTCCCGGTCGGGAAAGCTGTGGGACCAGATCTAATCCCCTTAGAGTTCTATAAAACATTTCTTGAGGCTATTGGACCGGACCTGGTGGCTATAATTGGTCAAGCCCAGCAAGGAGACTCTATCCCCGATTCATGGGCAGGGGCGGATATGATCGTGTTTTTAAAAAAGGGCAAACCATCTAGAGAACCAGGCTCATATAGGCCAATAACGCTGATTAACAGTGACGCCAAAATGTATTCAAAGGCATTGGCAACCCGTTTGAATCAGATAATAGGGAGAATGGTTCATCCAAGCCAACATGGCTTTATTCCCGGAAGGGGAACTACAGATCACACTCGAAGAGTTATAACTCTATTTGATGCAGCGGAGGTCTCAGGGGACCCTATGGCTTTAATACTCATGGATGCTGAAAAAGCGTTCGATAGGGTCTCCTGGGACTACCTTTGGGATGTGATGAAATGGTTTGGGATTGGGACTAACTACATTAAGGCCATACAAGCTCTATATAAAGCTCCAAAGGCTCGGATTAGAGTGAATGGGGGGTATACGACACCGGTGATAATTACTCGAGGTACAAGGCAGGGTTGCCCCTGCTCGCCCCTGCTCTTCGCGCTCTACATTGACCCCCTGTTAAGGAAGCTGGATGCTTCTATTGGTGTTAGCCCAATGCGGTATCATGGGCGGGAGACCAAAATCTTGGCCTACGCGGATGATGTCGCTGTGGCCACCTCTAATCCCCAAGATGCATTGGTTGCAATAGAGGAAGAGGCTCAAGATTTTGGAACAATCTCTGGGTATGCATTAAATAGGCAGAAGACATTGATAGTCCAAAATAAATGGGCTAAATTAGAAGATCCAAGGGTGGTTGACTCTGCCGTTTACCTAGGTATTGATATTACTCTAGATCTGGGAAAATTAGTGAAAAGGAATATAGAACCAATTATAGGGAAAGCCAAAAAAGATTTCGATCGATTGAATAATCTTCATATGACTCTGGTCGGCCGCAGTAATGTGGTAAAGATGGTTTTCCTCCCCAAAATACTTTATCTCTTTAGGGCCATACCGCTAGAGTTTGAGAAGCATTGGTTCTGTATGCTCGAGCACATGGTGAACAGGTTTATATGGGCCCACGGGAAAACCAGGCGGGCTATGAGATATATGTCACTGCCAAGGGAGAGAGGAGGGTGGGCAGTCCCTGATTTCAAGATGTATTATTGGGCAGCGGCGCTTCAATATATGTCTGCTCTGGTCGGGAGGATTGCGGGTGACCCCAGGGATACTATAGACACCCCTGACGTATATGAGCTGTTATTGGGCGAGGATGTGAATAATTGTTTTTTGAAATTTATCGAACCGAGCTATTATAAAAAAAACTAAATTTAAGACCCTGCTGGCTGCACATAAGATCTGGGCTGCATTTAAAAAGAAAATAGGATAGGGGAGACCCAGCATATGCGCTCGAGCGGCAGCTTATGGGACACCACTCGCTACATGCAATTCTTTATTCGGCGCCGCTGCGGGTCGCGCTGCCGTCGGCCACGCGGGTGGTGTTCCTGATTTGGAGGCAGGCATTGCGACGAATGGGATGGTGGAATACCCTGACTCGGGAAACTCCCCTCTGGAATAATGGGCGCCTACCTCAGTTGGTGGCCCTGCAGGGTTTCCGGGGTTGGGATGACATTGGCATTTCAGTCCTGGGGGATGTTATGAGGGGCCAAACGCTCAAATCTTTCCAAGACCTCCAGAAGGAATTCCTTATGCCACAGTCCCAGTTTTATCGTTATCTTCAATTTCGTCACGCCCTGTCCCCTAGCATAGAGGGTCTGGAGTCTCTACCTGAATTTAGTCCGCTGGAAGCTAAAGTCTTTATGGGGGATCTGAAGGATAGGAAAATTTCCCGGATTTATCAGACCCTGGTTACTCATTGCTCCCCCACACTTCAGAAGCTCCGGGAGGACTGGGAAGGGGATGTGGGCACGCTGGAGGAGGAGAACTGGACCGAGGCCTTGGCGGCTCCGCGGGGGGCAGCCATAGCGATGCGACTCCGTCTCGTCCAGTTCAAGTATCTACATAGGGTCTATTTTACTCGGGCGCGCTTGTGGCGGGCGGGGCTGATCGCTTCCCCGGAGTGTCTTCGCTGCGGTCGAGAAGAGGGCACATTCATCCATACCGTCTGGCAATGCCCCTCCCTGGACCGTTTTTGGAGGGGAGTATTTGCCTGTCTCTCGGACGTCCTGGGGTGGGAGCTTCCCCGTACACCGCAGCTGGCCCTGCTTCACGTTATGGAGGGGATAGGGGGAAATGTCTACAAACGACATCTCATGCAACTGGGTTTCACACTGGCGAAAAGGGACATCGCCCAGGCGTGGAAGGCGCCGCGGGCCCCATCAGTGGCCGCATGGAAGAATGGATTAGACTTCTGCATGGGGCTGGAACAACCTATCTTTGTTGCCAGGGGGTGCCCGCGCAAACACTGCAAAATTTGTAAACACTGGGCGGATTATCGGGGCCTGTGGCTGGACCCTCCAGCTGTAGCAGAGGCTCATTCATTGGGGTAATTTGCACGTACATAGTAGGCCTATGGAGATGCTATGCGGGGGGGCCGGGGGGGGTATTCTTTTTGTTATATATACAGGCTGTGGACAGGACTATGCGGATATTGTGCGACCAAGGGGGAGGGGTGGGGGTGGGCGGGAGTTGTGGGTTTTCTATATTGTTCTTTATTGTTTGTATGCGTTTATTTTGATTTCACTCGGAAAAGTCGACTGCAATTATATTTGTATGGTTTGATTATGCAGATGTCTCTGGTGTGCAGAGCCCTGCGATACATGCGCAACTTGACAAATAAAATCTGTTTTCAAAAAAAATAAAAAAAAATAAAATAGGTTTAGGCAGGTTTAATCATTATACACAGCTTTATAGAAATCCAACTTTCCCGGATATTTTTTCGGATACAATTATGTTAGAGTGGGAGGGCAAGGGGCTGCGGGTGTTGGGGGATCTGATTGGCCCTGATGGTATAAGGTTGTTTAGTGATATCCAGCAGGAGTATGGGATTAATACAAGAATTTTTTTTAAATATCTGCAGTTACGGAGCTTTCTTAAAGGGAAAATGGGGGGCCATGCGGTTTTCAGAGCTCGGTAATTATAGATGCCATAAGAGCGGGGGAGAACTGTACTATTAGGAAAATTTATGCTGAAATGCAAATATTTAAACCGGATGACCTGGATAAATACGAGAAAAAGTGGGCAGATAAACTCGGTATAGGTCAGAATTGCTTTTCCGAGTCGCTAGAAATGGGCCAAAGTATTTTATGCTCAGCGGGATTGCAGGCTCAGCATTTCAAAACTATTTACTGGTTGTACCATACGCTGGCAAGGATAGCGCAATGGGGCGGACAGGAGGGAATTAGGTGCCCTCGGTGCGATAGCCCCGATGCAGACTTAATCCATATGTTTGCGACTTGTCCCTTCCTGGTAAATTTAATAAAAGCAATAGAAAAATTTATGGACCAAACTTTGAATATACAAGTAATATTAGATCCAGCTTTAATACTTTTGGGGACTCAATTGAGCGGTAGACAAAACTCACCTGATTATTTCTTGTTTCTTGCTATGGCCGCACTACGTATTATTATCGCCTCTGCCTGGCTGGACCAAGTAGCCCCATCCTTTCAGCAATGGTTAGCTAAACTGCTAGCTATATATAATATGGAGAAAGGGATATATGAAAGAAAGGGCAAGAGAGGGAAAAACTTGGCAGGCGGATATGGGAACCTATTTATAGGTGGAAGGAAGCTGGGAATGATAGTTAAAGCTGACCTGAATTAATTTCGTAACGATGTGTAAATAATTAAATAGGCCTTTGTGATATTAATTTCAAAGCTGATTTAATGCTCAATTGGTTTCTAACATGTATTGGATAATATGAATTGTACTGTATTTTGATGGAAAATGTGATCCTCAAGTATCAATTGTATGCTTTTTTCTTTTTTGTACTGTACTTCTGGGGTAAAATAATAAAATCTTTAAAAAAAAAAAAAAAAAAAAAAAAGATATCTATAAAACCGGCCCTAGGTTTAGGTGGACTGTAAAGTAAAATTCCATTAAAAAAGTATTGACCGTAGAGTTCAATTTTAAAATTAAATGCTTCGCTGTCCCGGTTATCCAAATTCACTTTGATACAGGATTTAAAGCAGGATTTGAGAATGAGGGCTATGCCACCGCCTTTCCTCCCTACATGGTCTACTTTGTGAATTTTAAAACCTGCTGGTATGGCCAAAAGTAGATCCAGGTCCGAGAAGGCATCTGCCCAAGTCTCGGTTATAAAAGCTATCTCTATTTGATTAGATTCTAAAAACTCTTGAAATGCAATGGCATTCTTAACTAACGACCTCACATTAATAAGTACGCATGATACCCCTTCGGGAGGTGCCTTAGTAGTAATATAAGTTTGGGTGGATAGTGAGAGATGCTGGAAAGTTAGGCCACATTTAGAGCACTGCACTGTGCCCTGGGCTAAGTAAGGGTCAATACATGGACCAGAACATGTCTTACCTGACCATTGCAGCTATTTTAACGAATCCCTGCTATACCGTGTAGTAGATTTCAACACATAACTATTCGTTTAAAAACCGACAGCATGGCTGGCGCTGAGCGCGGTCGGAGCGTGAACGGGCGCAGACGGGCTTACCTTAGGCACGCCTTCGGCACGCCAGCGGCGCGCCCGCTGCACGCGTCTGCTGTGCGCCCGGGGTTCCCCCATATTTTATATTCCTCAGCTGAATCCCCGATAGGCTAGACCGTCAGCCTCACCCAAAATGGCGGTCAGCCGGAAATGGATCAACGAGAACCAAACAAACCGACTCTCTCCTCAACAAACGGGACGAACCCGGCGGCAGACCAGAGAGTTTTATCAGCAGAGACAGGTAAAGTGCAGAGTTGTATTTTTAAAAGCATATAAAAATAAAACAGTATCGCAAGTTTAAAACCGTTCCCACTATCTTTCCCAGACACGTCCACTCTATATCAGTTCAAGGGCAAAACACAAGCAGCGCCTGGCTTACTGCTCGCGTCCAATGCGTGCCCAGGTTTCCCCATATTTTATAGTCCTCAGCTGAATCCCTGATAGGCTAGACTGCAGCCTCACCCAAAATGGTGGTCAGCCGGAAATAGATCGACGAGAACCAAACGAACCGACTCTCTCCGCAACAAACGGGAAGAACCCTGCGACAGACCAGACAGTTTTATCAGCAGAAACAGGTAAAGTGCAAAGTGCAGAGTTGTATTTTTAAAAGCATATAAAAATAAAACAGTATCGCAAGTTTAAAACCATTCCCACTATCTCCCCCAGACACGTCCACTCTATATCGGTTCAAGGGCAAAACACCAGCGGTGCCGGGCTTACTGTTCGCGCCCGGATTTCCCCCATATTTTATAGTCCTCAGCTGAATCCCCGATAGGCTAGACCATCAGCCTCACCCAAAATGGCAGTCAGCCGGAAATGGATCAACGAGAACCAAACGAACCGACTCTCTCCGCAACAAACGGGAAGAACCCGGCAGCGGACCAGAGCTTTATCAGCAGAGGCAGATAAAGTGCAAAGTGCAGAGTTATATTTTTAAAAGCATATAAAAATAAAACCGTATCGCAAGTTTAAAACCGTTCCCACTATCTCCCCCAGACACGTCCACTCTATATCAGTTCAGGGGCAAAACACAAGCGGCGCCGTGCTTACTGTTCGCATCCGCTCTTGTGTTGAATGTGTGCTAAATTTTATGTATACTTCCTATTTCTTTCCCCATTTCAGGACATCATTCTACCTGCTTTTTAGAAGTTGTTTTGTCTGTAATGTAAACTGTTTTTGTAATTTATTACAAAATACTACTGAAAGGTATATTTTTTATATGAATTCACTTTTTACTTTTAAGTAGCTTCATTTTTTGCATCTAAATAATTTATTGTAATTTATGATAGGTCCAACACCCAGAGTATGTGGACAACCATCTGCCACTGCTACTGAGGATACCTCCACTGCAGACCAGGAACAAGCCTTCAGTGAAGAACCCACTCCTGCAAGTCTGGATGATGAGGGGCAGGCTAGTCCATCTGATCCCTGGGGAGACAGCTACAGTGAGTCTCACTCAGCCCACACCTACGCCTCCCACACCAGCTGTTATCACGACTCAGTCTCTGGATACCTCCACTTCCGGTGTTCAAAGGAACATCATCCCAACCTTGTGCCCCCCAGTCCTGGCTGCTGTTGATCCAACACCACCACCTCCAGTTCATACAAGAGCCAGTGGGATGGGGCACACTGGGTCAAGGGCACAGGGTAGTGGAAGTAGGGGTCATGGGAGGGAATCTGTGGGCCCCCATAGTGAGGCCAAAGGGTTCAATATTACCCAGGCCACCATCGACCAAGTCTTGGGAACCCTCCATCACTCCCATGACATGATGGACCAGGTCCTTACAGTGCTCTGGGAGATGAAGCAGTTGCAGAAGGAGTGCAATGTACAGATGGAGAATCTAAACTCCAATTTGGGCTCCCTGACTGGGGTGCTCCGTGATATTTTTACCCATATGTGCAGGGCTCTTCCTGCAACATTATCCCCTTTCTGTGGTCCAATAACATCTGGGTCAGCTACATCTGCCTCAGTCACAGAAAGGGAGGCCCGGCCACAAGAGGAGACAACTGCACCCACATCAGTCCCTGCAACTGTGGATCCACCATCTCCCCCTCAGAAGGGGATATTCAGCCGGACAACCAGGAGAGGATGGCAAGACCTCCTCCACCACCAGCAAGAGATCCAGAACCTAATTCCCTCCAGTGTGGGACTGTCATTCACTCTGTGGACTATTTTCTGGACACATTTACCTTTTTGATGGCAGTTTTATTTTGCCCCTTGGATTTCAAAAATTTTGGCTCTTCAATAATAGTTTAATTCACCATGATTGACTTTGTAAATTTTTGTTTGGTGATTATTTGGTTTTGTTGAATAAAAACTAAACTACCAAAGTCAAAGATTGGTGTTGTATTTCTTTTATCAATGTTTTCATTTTTTCCTTCCATCATACATTTTAGAATGTAAAATTTTAAATTGTTTATTCATAAATAAATTTCACGTAGGTAATGTTTCTCACATTTTTCATAAATGACAAAAAAGAAGATAAAAACACAAATCCAAAACCAGTATCTATTAAATTGCAATAAAGAATTGTTTGTCATAGTTTTCCAGAAACATTAAAACCCATACATAGCCCAAATACTTAATGCCATTTTTACATTTACAGTTCCAGAGCGTGCCTCCATGGATGAACGGGATATAATCAAAACGATGAGATTCAATAGGCAAATTATTATTGATTCATGTCATCAGCTGGAGCCAGATCTTCTGGCTCACAATAGGAATCCCCATCAATAACACCATTAGTCACAATCATAGCGGTACTCCATTTTGTGGCCACAGGATCATTCCAATACACTTTTGCACTATCTGGTGGCATGTCACAACCATCTTTGAGTGGTATGCTACAAGAAGTTCTTTTTACTATGATGAGACACATCAACAGCTTCATACACTTACCACAAAATGAGGATTTTGCCAATCTGAAGGGAGATTAGTATGCTTTGGGTCTCCTACCACATGTGGGTAGAGCAATTTAAGCAGCACATACTGGCTTGGTGGCAACATTCAACAGAAAACAAGTCTAATGCATTCTTAAAAAATGTAATTAAATCACTGTGCAAGTTGTCTTTGTGCAAGATGTGTTCACTCAAAGTCTGTATGTGTCTTTCACTGGATCAACCTGTGTTCCCTTTGTACTTAGCAACAGCACCATGTAACTGCAACTGTCTCAACATTGAAATTTCCAAATGAAGATAACATGGTGAAGGAACCTAAAACTGATTAAAACAAAAAGATCATTTTTATTACATTACAAAACAGACACATTACAAATGAATACTTTTGAGAACACATTTTATAAGAACAATCAAAGATAAACAATGTAAATGAACACAGTAGACAATGTGTCAAAACTTTGATCAACAAATATCTTTGCCATGGATTTTCCTTAACTTGCCCTTTCTAAAAAATGACCAGCACAGAAAGGTATCTGTTACATTTTTCGCTGGATATTGTAAATTATTCGCCAAATGATTACTGCTGCCACATCTGAAACACTTAAGCTTCCTTTCACCCAGTGGTAATTTACTAGGAATTATCTCCTTACTCTTAACTTTACAGATTTCGCCCTCATCCATACACTCTTGCACAGTCACAACCACTTCAGAGGGAGATTTAATCTCCTTGATACACTTAGCTGTGTGCTCCACCGATTGCGCAATGGAAACAGCCTCTCTAAGAGATGGATTTTTAGCTAACAATTTTTCTTGGATACGCATGTTATTCATGCAACGTACTAGCTGATCCCTGATTAGGGAGTCTGTGAGGTTACCAAAACCACACAACGTACTCAGACCCCTCAGAGCTGCAATATAATTAGTTATAGATTCTTGTTTCCCTGCATTCTACAAAAAACTTGTGACGTTCTAATATCACATTTACCTTCTCACCAAAATGTAATTCTAAAATAAGCAATGTGGTTGCATAGATATCCAGCCCATCTTGCTCCCCTTCTCCCCCATTATCAGGTTCAGGCAAGGTCTCATAAATCTTCCAACCATATACCCCCAAATTATGTAACAGGATATGTTGTTTACGTAGAGCAGTGAATCTTTCACCCCCATAGCAATTAAATAGGATTTGAACAGTTTAGCCCAGTCTTTCCAATGTATGTCTGGTTCACTTATATCATTCAGAAACGATGGAGGCTGACTCATGCTCGCAGCAGCCATCATGCTGTAGGATAATTTCTAACAAGCAAAGTTTCTATTCGGACAAGTTATGCAAAATCACGAGTCAGAAGGATGTAACCCAAGGTCCAGGACACACAATAAAGAGGTGTGTATCCTCGTTGTAGAATAGATGGATGGGTTTTGGCACTCAACAAAACATATAAAACAACAAAATATAAGTGACAGCATCACCGTGAGTTTCTAGAAATAGATTACTGAGACACCGCAATAACGAGAATTCTATTCCAAACCCAGGTCTGACAGAAAGAATGTATGTTTCTCAAACGGTTTCCTTAAACTGTCAGGCAGAGAACTCACTTTGGGAAGAATAAACTCTAGATACTTGCATGATGCGACCCTATGGAAACTGTAGTGCCAGCAAAAAGTAGATGACTACAGCAGATCACGTGTCCTCGCATGAAACTCCAAGCGCTTACATGAATTAATTCCTCAAAGGGATCAATTACAGATTCTCCTGCCCATTACGCATTTGTAAAATATTTTGTAACTCTGTCAAAGTGAGTGATGGTAAGGTTTGGCACATAAGCAGACTGGCTTTGTGTAGATCTAATGGTAATTTACTTGGCAACACACACTTAAAGGTGGCAAGTGCTAACGGTGATATGTAGTTCGATTTGGACGATGAAAGGGTCTATATACTTGATTTTAAAAATTATACGGTGGGTGTTTCAGATAGCAGCATAAGTGACTCTGATGGGGTAAGGGTTTCCTCTAAAACTACTAATTTTGATGCCAATATCCAGGAAGGTGCAACTGGTTCAGCCAGTAGTCTTGGTAATCCTGTTGACGGCCAGAGACATACTAGTAGTTACTGGAGAACCATAATCAGACCTAAAAATTTGATGATTACTTCATTGATGAATAGATTCCTGTGTGCAGCTTCCTGTGCACAACCCTGAAAAACTGTTTATATTATTTTTGCAGTAAACCTTTTTTTTTATCATTGTACCTCTGTGTTGTACATTTACTTCCCCCTTCCTCCTACCCCCTGCAATGTTCATCATTTCCTTATTTCCCCTGTGGAAGAGAGGATGTGTTGTAATGCTGTATAGTTATGCTTATGTTCCATTGTGATGTAATGCTATTCTCAAACCCCATTGGCACTGCGTGTCACCCCACCTCTGTACATTCCACTGTTGACAGTTACAGATACAGATTGGTTTCTTGAGCATATTCCATTTGCTTTCAAGAGAAACAGATGCGTCTGGGGCTTATGCAATAAATCTTATTTGAACCCATAATTGGAGTATTACTCTTCTTTACTAAACTCCTCCCCCCAGTTGGCCTAAAAGGGCGGGGGTCTCCGCCAGAGGCACCTCATCCCCTGTCTCTGTCAACCTGGCTGCGCTGAGTGAGGAGGCTATTGACCTCTTACGCAGTATCTCTGTAGGCCAGACTGCGACCATGAATGGCATCCAGGGCCTTAATTGACAAATACAATAAATGGTTGCATTTCTGGATGCCATTCACAGTTCAATGTCTGGCATGCAGAGATCACTTGCAAAAATAGCCTCCTCACTCACCCGAGCCTCCCAACCTTGTGCCCAAACCTCGGGTACCTTCCTCATCCTAAATCCCAACTCCCACCCCAAGCACACTCACTTCTTTGCAGGCACCCACTCCAACAGACACACATAAACACAAACAAACACCCAAACATACACACACTATTGACACTACACCCACAGGCACCACAAGCACCACAACCACCACCACACCCACAACCACTACCCCAGCCACCCCCACAACCACAAGAACACCCACAAGCACCACAACCACTGGCACACACACAGCCACAAGCACACCCACAAGCACCAGCACACCCACAAGCACCACAACAACCCCCACAACCACCATCACACCCACAACCACCTTGATGGCACACTCATCCAAACCAGAAGCACACCTACATGGAAAACAACACCCACCAAACCCAAACGCACACACTAACTAGAATACCTGACACCAGGCAAACGACACACATCCAAACATCCAAAACCAGACCCACATGCAACTACAAAACATGCAGACACGCACCACAACCACACCAACCACCTCAACAGCACACTCCTCAAAAACAACAAGCACACCTACACGTAAAACACCCACCAAACCAAAACCCACACACTCACCTGAATACCAAACACCTGCCAAAAAAAACACACATCAAAACATACATAACATGCCAAAAAACACACATCAAAACATACATAACATACACCAGACCCACATGCAACTGCAAAACTACAGACACATGCACATCACCCACTCCAGCTCCCTCTACCTCCCAAACCCAATCCTCTCCCACCCCTTCTACCCGTACTCCTCCTCCCAAATGCACCTCTTACCTGTCCCTAACCTCTGCCAAACCTCGACCCACCCCTCCTAAGAAAGATCCTTGAGGTGCCTGCTTTGTGCCCAATAGATGCTCCTTCCTCAGGAGGTTACACTTTTGCAGTATGTATAGGAGGCAAGTTTTGGGCAACTGTACAACAGCCTGCAGGGAAAGGCTTTTTGTTACCCTTATATGTTTAAAAATAAAGAAAAATATATGAGAGGAGTATCTCATTGTTAATAAAAAACAATTTTAATTTGACCTGACATTATTTTTGATTTACAATTTATTGATTCCTAGAATTGTTAATGATGAAAATGTGAATTACCAGGGTCTTGGGTTCTTGCAGTCTAAAAAACCCTCATTCACGTAATACTCGTAACAGCAGTATATCTTGATTGTCCGCTACAATCTTTTACGTGAACAGGATCATCATTGGGTCTTATCCGTGCTTTCCTCTACCAGGAGGGAGACCAGCTGGTTATTCGCAGTAGTGATCAGAAACAGCGAGGGTGAAGTGAACTTAAAATTGCCTCCATGCCTCTGATTCGAGTTTATTCTGTCAGGGATGGGGTAAGGTTAAAAGGGGGAATATGTTGCGTGAATAGAAAGGCTACTGTTCTATAGCACCTGTATCAAAAAGTGAGTGGTCGAGCGGTCGACATGTTTCAGCCCTATGGGTGCCCGGTCGGGTCGGAGGGCTTTCTTCAGGACCAAATTTGCAGATCACTCTTGTGTGACGTATGAGGGCAAGTTTTTCACTTACCCTTCTTCTCTGGGCGTCAATTTGTGCGCTGAAGGGTTATGGGTCAGTTGTACCTATAACTCTAGAGAGAGGGAGAAAAGACCATAATGACAGTATATGCATATATCCAGTGACCGTGCCCTGTCAAGGTGATGCTGATCTTATAGTCTTACAATGTGCGCTCCTTGAGAGAATGAGAATTAATTGAAAAACACACTTGGCGAAATCATAAATTAATAAAGAATTAAAATTAATTAATAATGGCTGAGAACGTAGGATACAGTTCAATAATCTTGGTTATAGGTCATTCAAATTGAGGCCTAGCAATGCTCCTGCTACGTCAAATGATGTTGCGGTATGGTATTAGCATAATTACAACGGAAATGTTGTTAAAATGTTGGGTGGAGTGTCATTCAGTTATGGAGATATAATTTGTAAGAACGAGGGCTCTGTGATGTAATCTCATGTGTGAGAAGGAGATTCTATCCCCAAAGTGGGAATGGAGGCTGGAGCTATGAAATTGCCGCCATGTTCGAAAAACCCTTATGTCTCTTGCGCTGTCAGCACGCCGTTTATGTGCAGTGAGTTGACGGTATGAGGATTCCCAATGCCTGAAGCATTTCTAAGTAGGTCGGGTGACCTGTGGTGATTTATGGGCTTCATTAGCCTGGAAGATGTATGCTAAGTATGTAACAGCTGCCCGTATTATTATGCACCTTTTCGTCTTTGTGTGAAAGGGCTATTTGCTGTTGTAATAGCATACTGCTGGCGACATTCATACTTTAATGCTTGAAGCATTTCTAAGTAGGTCGGTAGACCTGCGGTGATTTACGGGCTTGATTAGCCTGGAGGAAGCGTGCTCAGTGTGTGACACCTGCCCGTGTATTTATCTAATTATAGGTCCTTCCGTCTTTGTGTGAAAGGAATATTTGCTTTTAGTTATTAGTAGCATACTGTTGGCGGTGTTCATACTTTAAGGAATTACTTAACAGTGGTTTAGGAAATGAAACGCACACAGTAAACGCGGCAGCTTTAGTGTTAATGGCAGGCTGCTTTTCAGCTATCTGACTGTTGACAAAGAGACAGTGATTACCTTCAATAAGGGCTTGATAGGCTCCCTCGGAGGACGCGCGGAGTGAGCGCACTTCTACTGTAAAAGTAGATTTTGGGAAAGACAGAGTAAAGTCAGTATTTCGGAAACAGCGCACCGTGGCGTGCGTGTGTCCCTAAGTTTTAAAAACGTACCAGTGATAAGTCTTCTTTGCTGCTTGTATTTTCTTCGTCTGACGTGCTCCGGTGGCGCGGGCCGGTGGTTGAGTCATTAAGTACCCTGATTTGCATATGGCCATAGTAGAGAGACTTTCTCTACATGAATGATAAGATTAGGAAAAAATGTGTGTGATGTTGCTCTTAATAATGGAATCATGTGGATTTATCAGCGTAAAGGCAAATATCTATTTTGGAATGCGCATGGAGATCATTTCCAAATTTATACTCTTTTTTTGTGACTCTCGCACGTCACACAAGAGTGATCTGCAAATTTGGTCCTGAAGAAAGCCCTCCGACCCAACAGGGCACCCATAGGGCTGAAACATGTCGACCGCTCGACCACTCACTTTTTGATACAGTAGCTCTTCTATTCACGCACCATATTCCCCCTTTTAACCTTGCCCCATCCCTGACAGAATAAACTCGAATCAGAGGCATGGAGGCAATTTTAAGTTCACTTCACCTTCACCCTCACCGTTTCTGATCACTACTGCGAATACCCAGCTGGTCTCCCTCCTGGTGGAGGAAAGCACAGATAAGACCCAATGATGATGCTGTTCACGTAAAAGATTGTAGCGGACAATGAAGATATACCGCTGTTACGAGTAGTACGTGAATGAGGGTTTTTTAGACGGCACGAACCCAATAAACTGGTAAATACAGGACAAGTGATCCATTCTCCTCTGATTATCTGATTATTGAATGGAAGCCGAATGGATCTTAGCTTCTCTCTCCCCTACTTGATTAAAAGAAAATGTGAATTACAAATTTTTACTTACATTTTTGACAGGAAATACAGCATTTTTTTAAATGTCTAATTTGTAAAGTCCATACACTAGTAAAAAGAAGAATGTGATGGATATTTAAATTTTGGTGCAAGAATTCATCACAATAATGAACGCTTACACCAAAAAAGAATTTATAATTATTTTTTAAAGTGTTAATACAGGTGTGTTTATTTGAACTTGATACTTGATATAAATAAACACATATACATTATACCTTAAAAATAAAGATGCAAAAGAAACAGTTGATGGACGGAATGCTGGACAATGCAAACATTCACCCCCAGTCACAAAGATCTGGGTTTAATCCATCATTCTTTTGCTCACCACACCACCCCAGTTTGGACCCAGCCATATGCAAATCAGTCTTGACCCTGTTCCTTGTGGGAACACTCCAGCCCGAACTGCCAAGCCAGGTCCTCCCTGGACCAGAAACAAGCATCCTGGGACCGGTTTCAGGGCATCACCCTTCTTCAGCCAGGCTAGCTTGAATCCAGTGGTGTAGTGAGCACGGGACCCACGTCTGGGCATACCCTTCCCACTTAGGGCAACATATGCAAAAGAAACAATTGATGGACGGAAAGCTGGACAATGCAAACATTCACCCCCAGTCACAAAGATCTGGGTTTAATCCATCATTCTTTTGCTCACCACACCACCCCAGTTTGGACCCAGCCATATGCAAATCAGTCTTGACCCTGTTCCTTGTGGGAACAGTCAAGCGCGAACTGCCAAGCCAGGTCCTCCCTGGACCGGAAACAAGCATCCTGGGACCAGTTTCAGGGCATCAGCCAGGGTAGCTTGAATCCAGTGGTGTAGTGAGCACGGGACCCACGTCTGGGCATACCCTTCCCACTTAGGGTGACATATGCAAAAGAAACAATTGATGGACGGAATGCTGGACAATGCAAACATTCGCCCCCAGTCATAAAGATCTGGGTTTAATCCATCATTCTTTTGCTCACCACACCACCCCAGTTTGGACCCAGCCATATGCAAATCAGTCTTGACCCTGTTCCTTGTGGGAAAAGTCCAGCCCGAACTGCCAAGCCAGGTCCTCCCTGGACCGGAAACAAGCATCCTGGGACCGGTTTCAGGGCATCACCCTTCATCAGCCAGGCTAGCTTGAATCCAGTGGTGTAGTGAGCACGGGACCCACGTCTGGGCATACCCTTCCCACTTAGGGCGACATATGCAAAAGAAACAATTGACGGACGGAATGCTGGACAATGCAAACATTCACCCCCAGTCACAAAGATCTGGGTTTAATCCATCATTCTTTTGCTCACCACACCACCCCAGTTTGGATCCAACCATATGCAAATCAGTCTTGACCCTGTTCCTTGTGGGAACAGTCCAGCCCGAACTGCCAAGCCAGGTTCTCCCTGGACCGGAAACAAGCATCCTGGGACCGATTTCAGGGCATCACCATTCATCAGCCAGGCTAGCTTGAATCCAGTGGTGTAGTGAGCACGGGACCCACGTCTGGGCATACCCTTCCCACTTAGGGTGACATATGCAAAAGAAACAATTGATGGACGGAATGCTGGACAATGCAAACATTCACCCCCAGTCACAAAGATCTGGGTTTAATCCATCATTCTTTTGCTCACCACACCACCCCAGTTTGGACCCAGCCATATGCAAATCAGTCTTGACCCTGTTCCTTGTGGGAACAGTCCAGCCTGAACTGCCAATCCGGTCCCAGGATGCTTGTTTCCGGTCCAGGGAAGACATGGCTTGGCAGTTCGGGCTGGAATGTTCCCGTGAGGCACAGGGTCAAGACTGATTTGCATATAGCTGTGTCTTAACTGGGGTGGCAAAGGGAGCTAAAGAATGATGATGGATTCAACCCAGATCTGTGACTGGGGGTGAGTGTTTGAAAAGTTTCAGCACTCCGTCCATCATCTCCTTGTGTTTGCTTTGTTCGCCCTAAGTTGGCAGAGTATGCCCAGACGTGGGTCCCTTGCTCACTTTGCCACTGGATTCAAGCTAGCCTGGCTGATGAGGGCTGTTAGCCCGAAACCGGTCCCAGGATGCTTGTTTCTGGTCCACGAGGACATGGCTTGGCAGTTCGGGCTGAACTGTTCCCATGAGGCACAGGGTCATGACTGATTTGCATATAGCTGTGTCTTAACTGGGGTGGCAAAGTGAGCTAACGAATGATGATGGATTCAACCCAGATCTGTGACTGGGGGTGAGTGTTTGAAAAGTTTCAGCACTCCGTCCATCATCTCCTTGTGTTTGCGTTGTTCGCCCTAAGTTGGTAGGGTATGCCCAGACGTGGGTCCCTTGCTCACTTTGCCACTGGATTTAAGCTAGCCTGGCTGATGAGGGCTGTTAGCCCGCAACCGGTCCCAGGATGCTTGTTTCCGGTCCAGGGAAGACATGGCTTGGCAGTTCGGGCTGGACTATTCCCATGAGGCACAGGGTCAAGACTGATTTGCATATAGCTGTGTCTTAACTGGAGTGGCAAAGGGAGCTAAAGAATCATGACGGATTCAACCCAGATCTGTGACTGAGGGTGAGTGTTTGAAAAGTTTCAGCACTCCGTCCATCATCTCCTTGTGTTTGCTTTGTTCGCCCTAAATTGGCAGGGTATGCCCAGACGTGGGTCCCTTGCTCACTTTGCCACTGGATTCAAGCTAGCCTGGCTGATGAGGGCTGTTAGCCCGAAACCGGTCCCAGGATGCTTGTTTCCGGTCCGGGGAAGACATGGCTGGGCAGTTCGGACTGGACTGATCCCATGAGGCACAGGGTCAAGACTGATTTGCATATAGCTGTGTCTTAACTGAGGTGGCAAAGTGAGCTAAAGAATGATGATGGATTCAACCCAGATCTGTGAGTAGGGGTGAGTGTTTGAAAAGTTTCAGCACTCCGTCCATCATCTCCTTGTGTTTGCTTTGTTCACCCTAAGTTGGCAGGGTATGCCCAGACGTGGGTCCCTTGCTCACTTTGCATCTGGATTCAAGCTAGCCTGGCTGATGAGGGCTGTTAGCCCGAAACCGGTCCCAGGATGCTTGTTTCCGGTCCGGGGAAGACATGGCTGGGCAGTTCGGACTGGACTGTTCCCATGAGGCACAGGGTCAAGACTGATTTGCATATAGCTGTGTCTTAACTGAGGTGGCAAAGTGAGCTAAAGAATGATGATGGATTCAACCCAGATCTGTGAGTAGGGGTGAGTGTTTGAAAAGTTTCAGCACTCCGTCCATCATCTCCTTGTGTTTGCTTTGTTCACCCTAAGTTGGCAGGGTATGCCCAGACGTGGGTCCCTTGCTCACTTTGCCACTGGATTCAAGCTAGCCTGGCTGATGAGGGCTGTTAGCCCGAAACCGGTCCCAGGATGCTTGTTTCCGGTCCAGGGAAGACATGGCTTGGCAGTTCGGGCTGGACTGTTCCCATGAGGCACAGGGTCAAGACTGATTTGCATATAGCTGTGTCTTAACTGGGGTGGCAAAGTGAGCTAAAGAATGATGATGGATTCAACCCAGATCTGTGACTGGGGGTGAGTGTTTGAAAAGTTTCAGCACTCCGTCCATCATCTCCTTGTGTTTGTTTTGTTCGCCCTAAGTTGGCAGGGTATGCCCAGACGTGGGTCCCTTGCTCACTTTGCCACTGGATTCAAGCTAGCCTGGCTGATGAGGGCTGTTAGCCCGAAACCGGTCCCAGAATGCTTGTTTCCGGTCCAGGGAAGACATGGCTTGGCAGTTCGGGCTGGACTGTTCCCATGAGGCACAGGGTCTAGACTGATTTGCATATAGCTGTGTCTTAACTGGGGTGGCAAAGAGAGCTAAAGAATGATGATGGATTCAACCCAGATCTGTGACTGGGGGTGAGTGTTTGAAAAGTTTCAGCACTCCGTCCATCATCTCCTTGTGTTTGCTTTGTTCGCCCTAAGTTGGCAGGGTATGCCCAGACATGGGTCCCTTGCTCACTTTGCCACTGGATTCAAGCTAGCCTGGCTGATGAGGGCTGTTAGCCCAAAACCGGTCCCAGAATGCTTGTTTCCGGTCCAGGGAAGACATGGCTTGGAAGTTCCGGCTGGACTGTTCCCATGAGGCACAGGGTCAAGACTGATTTGCATATAGCTGTGTCTTAACTGGTGTGGCAAAGTGAGCTAAAGAATGAAGATGGATTCAACCCAGATCTGTGACTGAGGGTGAGTGTTTGAAAAGTTTCAGCACTCTGTCCATCATCTCCTTGTGTTTGCTTTGTTCGCCCTAAGTTGGCAGGGTATGCCCAGACGTGGGTCCCTTGCTCACTTTGCCACTGGATTCAAGCTAGCCTGGCTGATGAGGGCTGTTAGCCCGAAACCGGTCCCAGAATGCTTGTTTCCGGTCCAGGGAAGACATGGCTTGGCAGTTCGGGCTGGACTGTTCCCATGAGGCACAGGGTCTAGACTGATTTGCATATAGCTGTGTCTTAACTGGGGTGGCAAAGAGAGCTAAAGAATGATGATGGATTCAACCCAGATCTGTGACTGGGGGTGAGTGTTTGAAAAGTTTCAGCACTCCGTCCATCATCTCCTTGTGTTTGCTTTGTTCGCCCTAAGTTGGCAGGGTATGCCCAGACATGGGTCCCTTGCTCACTTTGCCACTGGATTCAAGCTAGCCTGGCTGATGAGGGCTGTTAGCCCAAAACCGGTCCCAGAATGCTTGTTTCCGGTCCAGGGAAGACATGGCTTGGAAGTTCCGGCTGGACTGTTCCCATGAGGCACAGGGTCAAGACTGATTTGCATATAGCTGTGTCTTAACTGGTGTGGCAAAGTGAGCTAAAGAATGAAGATGGATTCAACCCAGATCTGTGACTGAGGGTGAGTGTTTGAAAAGTTTCAGCACTCTGTCCATCATCTCCTTGTGTTTGCTTTGTTCGCCCTAAGTTGGCAGGGTATGCCCAGACGTGGGTCCCTTGCTCACTTTGCCACTGGATTCAAGCTAGCCTGGCTGATGAGGGCTGTTAGCCTGAAACCGGTCCCATGGTGCTTGTTTCCGGTCCTGGGAAGACATGGCTTGGCAGTTCGAGCTGGACTGTTCCCATGAGGCACAGGGTCAAGACTGATTTGCATATAGCTGTGTCTTAACTGGGGTGGCAAAGTGAGCTAAAGAATGATGATGGATTCAACCCAGATCTGTGACTAGGGGTGAGTGTTTGAAAAGTTTTAGCACTCCATCCATCATCTCCTTGTGTTTGCTTTGTTCGCCCTAAGTTGGCAGGGTATGCCCAGACGTGGGTCCCTTGCTCACTTTGCCACTGGATTCAAGCTAGCCTGGCTGATGAGGGCTGTTACCCCGAAACCGGTCCCAGGATGCTTGTTTCCGGTCCAGGGAAGACATGGCTTGGCAGTTCGGGCTGGACTGTTCCCATGAGGCACAGGGTCAAGACTGATTTGCATATAGCTGTGTCTTAACTGGGGTGGCAAAGTGAGCTAAAGAATGATGATGGATTCAACCCAGATCTGTGACTGGGGGTGAGTGTTTGAAAAATGTCAGCACTCCGTCCATCATCTCCTTGTGTTTGCTTTGTTCGCCCTAAGTTGGCAGGGTATGCCCAGACGTGGGACCCTTGCTCACTTTGCCACTGGATTCAAGCTAGCCTGGCTGATGAGGGCTGTTAGCCCGAAACCGGTCCCAGGATGCTTGTTTCCAGTCCTGGGAAGACATGGCTTGGCAGTTCGGGCTGGACTGTTCCCATGAGGCACAGGGTCAAGACTGATTTGCATATAGCTGTGTCTTAACTGGGGTGGCAAAGTGAGCTAAAGAATGATGATGGATTCAACCCAGATCTGTGACTAGGGGTGAGTGTTTGAAAAGTTTCAGCACTCCGTCCATCATCTCCTTGTGTTTGCTTTGTTCGCCCTAAGTTGGCAGGGTATGCCCAGACGTGGGTCCCTTGCTCACTTTGCCACTGAATTCAAGCTAGCCTGGCTGATGAGGGCTGTTACCCCGAAACCGGTCCCAGGATGCTTGTTTCCGGTCCAGGGAAGACATGGCTGGGCAGTTCGGGCTGGGCTGTTCCCATGAGGCACAGGGTCAAGGCTGATTTGCATATAGCTCTGTCTTAACTGGGGTGGCAAAGTGAGCTAAAGAATGATGATGGATTCAACACAGATCTGTGACTGGGGGTGAGTGTTTGAAAAGTTTCAGCACTCCGTCCATCATCTCCTTGTGTTTGCTTTGTTCGCCCTAAGTTGGCAGGGTTTGCCAGACGTGGGTCCCTTGCTCACTTTGCCACTGGATTCAAGCTAGCCTGGCTGATGAGGGCTGTTACCCCGAAACCGGTCCCAGGATGCTTGTTTCTGCTCCAGGGAAGACATGGCTTGGCAGTTCGGGATGGACTGTTCCCATGAGGCACAGGGTCAAGACTGATTTGCATATAGCTGTGTCTTAAATGGGGTGGCAAAGAGAGCTAAAGAATGATGATGGATTCAACCCAGATCTGTGACTTGGGGTGAGTGTTTGAAAAGTTTCAGCACTCCGTCCATCATCTCCTTGTGTTTGCTTTGTTCGCCCTAAGTTGGCAGGGTATGCCCAGACGTGGGTCCCTTGCTCACTTTGCCACTGGATTCAAGCTAGCCTGGCTGATGAGGGCAGTTACCCCGAAACCGGTCCCAGGATGCTTGTTTCCGGTCCTGGGGAGACATGGCTTGGCAGTTCGGGCTGGACTGTTCCCATGAGGCACAGGGTCAAGACTGATTTGCATATAGCTGTGTCTTAACTGGGGTGGCAAAGTGAGCTAAAGAATGATGATAGATTCAACCCAGATCTGTGACTAGGGGTGAGTGTTTGAAAAGTTTCAGCACTCCGTCCATCATCTCCTTGTGTTTGCTTTAAAAAATAAAGAGGCAATTAAAATTTAATAAAATACAGAAAATGCACTAGACAAGGGGAAATGTTACATTGATTAATATATAAGATGATTTGAGTTTAGAATGAACATTGATTTTTCAGTTATCAAAAAAAAGTTTCACCTTGTCTAGTGTAATTTCTTCATTTATATTAAATTTAAATAATTTCAATAATGTGTAATGCATATGTTTTTAATTTGATAGTTTACGAAAAATAGTTAAACAACCTGTTTAGGCACTTTTTGATGTGTAAGTGTCCATTATCATGAAGGCAGCTTGCACCAAATTTAACAATAGAATACAGTTATCATCATCATCATCAAAAAACTTTATTCGATTCACAGAATCATTAAAGCGTGATTAAAACACTAAAAACATTAGTAAATTAAACACATAAAATGCATTGATCCTAATAATATTTACAGTTAGCAGCAGCAAAACCATGTATCAATTTGCTACATTTTTATATTTGGAGATCTTTAGTTATTTTAGTCACAAAGATTCTTGTTTAATTCATTATATATAGTATTTAGTGTTAGATTCTATAAAGTGTCAAGTGCAAGTTTGTTCGACCTTATTAAAGACAACTATTAAATATTTTTCATCATATTATTTACATTATATGCTGGCACGATTTTAAAACGTATACTACCTTTACACAGTTAAAAGACTTTGATTAAACTTGTAGTAAAAATTTTAGTCCCCATACACAATTTTGATAAAATGTTTCGCAATGTGCCAAGTGCAAATTTGCGTATACTACTTATTAATAAATACGGAATTAAGAATATTGACAATACTTCACTAATACCAAGGAATTGATTATAATTAGGGCTCAATAAAATAAACATTCAATAATCCACAATTTAAAATACACATCATAATACCAAAGTAGTGGTACCTAAGGAGACCCCTATTTAAAAATGGTGTAAAATATCTTTAAAATTTTAGCCCTTCTTTCCTTCTTATAAAGTTTGTAGTCAATAAAAATCTACTAACGCCAAAGACAATAAGTTTTGAGGAATCAGTTTTTAGTACACGCAAAATATCATTAAATTTTCTAATATTGAAGCTTCTGCCTATGGGTTTTATCCATTTTCTTCTGGGGTTTATGTATTTAGGACAGAAGAATAAAACATGGGCGATATCCTCCCTGGCACCCAAATGGCACAATGTACACTTAGAATCTTAATCTCCATTCTGATGTTGTCCCCATTTTGATGTAAAAGTTTTTATCTGCAACGTACCATACCTGAATTTCAGGTATAAAATTTTAGCCAATTGGGGTTCGATGTCATCCAAAAATGGTTCAAAATGAGGATTTGTTTTGAACATCAGGAATTGAGTTGTGAGTGTTCCTGATGTACTATTTAAAGTGACTCTATGCCAAATGAAGTTCCAATAAATGGTTTTAATTTCCCGCTTTGAATCAGGTCTCAGCAGGCTTGGGCTTTCCCAAAATCTGCTCAGACTTAAATTAGAGAACCACTTGCGGATGTGTGCCAACCATGGAAAAGTGGTATGAGTGTCAAGTGCCAGTAACTCACTCAATGTTTGTCTATATGTTATTAATTCATCTGTAGTCCAGATTCTAATCCAGTATGACAAAGTCATCCAAATTGCCATGTGTTCAAGCCGTTTTATACCCAGGTCATATATTAGTGGAAGCAGAGGAGTGTTTTGGGAAAGTGCCACAAATCTTCTTAAAACCTTATTTTCCCCCACAGTTTAGAGCGGAAATATTTTCCGCACCCCACAGCTCTGAACCATACAGGGCTGCGGTTTGCGCTCTGGGCTTGTAAACTTCCAGGGCTGGTGATATTGCCTTTGTCATGGTCGCATACTGTTTCTTTATAATTGGAGCAGAGTTTTGCAATAAAATTGATTTTGATTTCATTATCTGAGGGTTCCATGAAAGTTTTGAATCAATAGTTACCCCTAGATAAATGAAATTAGAGACACGCTCTATGGCCACTCCGTTCAATGCTATGTTGTTTTTAAAACATTTATGAGATTTTATAGCCATATATTTGTTTTAACGGGGTTGATTTCCAGACCTTTTAATATACAATATTCATTTAGTGAGTTTAAAAGGTTTTGCAGGCCCTTTGGGGTTTGGGATAGCAGAATAGTATCATCTGCGAAAGTGAGTGCGCAAATGTGAGTCCCTCCCAGTTTTGGGGAATCATGTTGTGATTTTTGGAGGAACTGGGCCATGTCATTTACGTATAAAAGGAACAAGGTTGGCGCCAGGACACATCCTTGACGTACCCCTCTCTTGACTGGTATCTCCTCCGTGAGTTCCCCCCTTTTACCCCAGCGGACTTTTGCAAAATTACCCTCATGGAGCCTAATCAGTTGAATCAAAATCTCCTTAGGTACTCCCTGCTGTAACAAATTTGACCATAATAGGTCTCTAGGGATTGAATCAAATGCGGCCTTTAGGTCGACAAAGGCGACATATAGATGGCCAGGTCTCAACTTTGTATATTTCCAGGCTATAGTTACAAATCTAAACACTTGGTCTATCGTACTAGTTTTCTTTCTAAAACCCGCCTGGCAAAGTGAAAGAACCTCATTGTCGTTCATCCAATTGTTCAGTTTGTCCAAAATTTGCTTGGCATAGACTTTTTGTAATATATCTATCAGACTTATGAGTCTGTAGTTAGCGGGATCGTCTCTGCTGCCTTTCTTGTAAATCGGAACGATTTCCGCACCCTTCCAAGAGTCTGGAATTGGTTGACCCCTGGCAATTGCGTTACATAGATTATTTATATATGGCGCCCACACCTCAGGTTCATGTTTAAAAAGATCCCCGGGTATCTTGTCGGGTCCTGGAGCTTTAGATGGCTTGATAGCCGCTATCACTAGTGTGGTATCTTCTATACTAAAATGTAAATGCGCAACATCTTTTAGGGTCAACAGTCCCTCGGCACTTCCTACGGGAGCTTTGTCTACCAATTTTGGAGGTGCATACAAATTAGCAAAGTGACTTTCCCATGTGGAGGGGTCTAAATGGTAGTCATGGGCCGGGTTGTTTGTTTTACTACCATGGGCTATAATCCGCCAAAACATGGCCTGATCACCAGCCTTTGCTGCTACTATCAAGTCCTCCCAGCTAGCATCTTCCCAATTTCTTCGAGCTACTTTCAGGGTTTTATTATATGCATTTCTTTCATATCTGAACACAGCTATCTCTTTAGATTGGATCGCCTTGATGAGGCGTTGTTTGGCCGCTACACATTCTTTATTGAACCAAGAATTAGATGATCTAATTTCAACCTTACAATTAGTTTTCCCTGGTTGTGGTTTGGTTAAGTAAGGTCTTATGTTTTCTATCAACTTTTGATGAATCTGGGTTATAGTTAAATTTTCAGTGCTTGAATTTAAAAAAGAAACTAGAAGATCACTGAAGATATTATATATTTTAGTTAAGGGTTCAACTTGGTCAACTAAAGATGGCCATTTTACTGTCCTTCTATTATTACTTACTAAGGGCACTATGATCTCATCACTCGTTTCGGTTTGTGGAGACGAATGTGTCAGGAACCATTTTCCTACCAAGTCTAAACACAGTGGGAAATGGTCACTTTCTCTTCTGTCATCGACTTTAAAATCCTGTACATAAGCCCAGTGCGCTACACTTATCATGATGTAATCTATTCGGGACGCAGAATTACCTCTTGAGAAAGTATTTGCACATTCGAGATCCGAAGGGGATCTGCCATTACAAGACCTTAGGCCTTTCTCTATGGTGAAGTGAAATATTTACAGTTATACAGGTGTGTGTCTTTAAATGTCTTAAATGACCACATTACACACATATGCATCACACATTAGTAACATATTGCTTGTAAGTGTGATTTAAAAATGCACGAGCCCAGGTCTAATGTAAACAGACAATTCAAAAGGTAACAAGTAAAAAAGAAGCCTACCTTCAATTCCGGCAATGTCGGGATTGATTTGCTTAGTGGTCAAGTAGCAGCAGCAAAGGCTGGGCTTGGAAGTAGAAAAAAGGAAAAAAGTTAGTTTCTGTGTTATATACCTTCGAAACCGCCAACACAGGTGTGGAGGTTTCCCCGCCACAGTTAAGTCAGCAGGAAGGCACATCATGATTGGCCCGGCAGAAAAACTGGCTGTACTCCCTCAGACAGCCACTTTTGCCTATGGCGGCGTCAACTCGGGTGGAAAAATGTGGCAAAGACGGTGGTACTCAGACGGACTCTTATCTATCGATCCGCCAGCATCTAAATAGAGTGGGCGGACCGCGTAGTAGGCAGACGGAGCATCCAACGGAAAATCGACGACGGGACCAGATCCGCCAAGATCTAAATCAGGCCCTCTGTCTGGGCATATTGGGGGGGGAACGAGGAAGGATGGGGTGGGAGCGGTCAAGCTGTAAGTCAAGTGTGCAATTCTAGTCACAGCCCAAAATCCATGGTGTCCCAGTTCTATGCACCAGCACCCTGGACAGTGTAGCTCAATATGCCCCCTGATTTACATTGAGGGCATATATGCTGCCTAGAAGGATTCTAGAGCCATCGAGAAGGCCTTCTACAAAGGCATATTGCCCTTCCTTGTCCACCAGGGTATCTAAGGCCTGGAAAGGGACCCCTGGCTGAATCCAAATTAATGCCCCATGGGCATAGGCAGAGTAGAGGGTGGCTATGATGAGCCCCGTCCAATGCTTCAAGTTCAAAATCATAATTCAGGTACACAAAGTATTCATAAAAGCACAGACATATACAATAAAACAAATAAATACATAGTAATATGCAGTGTATAAAACAATCTTTTGAAAAGGGTCTTTGTCTTCAGTCCAATCACAACTTAGCAGCATAATCAATTAATCCAGATCGATCTGTATTCCTAGAGATACAGGCTCGCACTGCCGTTCTCAAAAAAGTGCCAACGTGAACAGTTACCTCTTCATCAGAAAGTTGATACAACATATTAAAAGCTACCTTAAAATCATTAATATTATGTCTCTTTATATGGGGAAGTAAGAACTGCTTAGTGTACATTGAATAAAAGCCACACAAAAAATAGGAAATGCAGTGTGCTTTGCCCTGATCTCCCATCACAGGAGCAAGGTGTTAGATCGAGATTTCTTTGAAAACCCAGATGGAAGCACAGTAGGTATTTGATTGTTCCGGCCCTATATTGGAACAATAAACTGCGCCCCCAGCGACCCTTTTGTCCAAACAGATATCTTGTAACTGGGCTATCTGTTGTCATCTTCAGCTAGGCTACCACAGTCGACTTCCTTGTCTCGGCAATCATTCTTTCAGTGTGAGCGAAATCATACAAAGCTTGCTTGAAATGTTTTTTGCTAATATCAATGGAGTGCTCATGGTCCATAAATACATGCTTATAGCCAATCTTGTGAAGACTTGCCTGCACTCCTGCTAACCAGGGTATCGCAAGACCTTTGTCACAACTGAGACAGTCTTTAATAATCTCCCGTAAGACTCACCTCCTTATTTTTCCACACTAATAACCATAATAAGGGAGGGTTGGGCTTTAAAAAAATATTCTATATATGAAAGACCCAGTTCATTGTGGCAAATAAAATGGGATGATGAAATGGGGACTGCTAAGACTTTTCTGCAGAGCCTATTTTCTTCGTTCTGGATGGAGTCGTATTTAGAAATTCCCCCGATCGATGTGCCATATGTCGCTGTCGGGACACACTGCATTTTGTAAATTTGCAGCAGGGGTATAAGAGCTCCCCCTCCCTTACATTGGGGTAGACTTAAAACTGTGGCAATAGTCCTAATCATTTTAGATCTGCAGTGGGTAGTGTGTGCTGACCATGAACCTGTAGCATCAAAAGCAAGTCCTAAGTAAGGTGCTAGTGCATTTTAATTTGTTCTCCCCAAGGGCAAGAGTGGACATTTGACATTTTCTGGGGGCACAGGACATGATATAAGATTTAGCATAATTTGTATGCATGTCTAAGTCACCCATAAAGTCCACAAATCCATGTACTAGGAGGCGCAAGGCTCTTGGAGTGCGTGCCATCAACACGGCATCATCTGCATACAAGAGGGAAGGAAAGGGATAGCCTTTGACTTTTGGGATGCCAGGAGTAATAGGAGTTAGGCTGAGTTGGAGACTATTAATGTATAAAATAAATAAAAGCGGGGCTAAAACACACCCCTGTCTTACTCCTTAAAAGACTCCTATATCGTTTGAGACCCTCCCGTGAATGTTGAGTCTGACTCGTGCCTTCATGTCTCTATACAAGAATGCTAAAAAGTGCAATAGTACTTCATCCATCCCACATAAAAAAAGGTTTGACCTCATCTTTGAACGATTTACAGAATTAAACGCTGAGGTCAAATCCATTAAAGACAAATACGTAGGGCATTGTCCGGTATCAACCTCAAATAAACAAGTCTCAATCAATATTGTGTTCTCCCTAATCACTCTGAAAAAAGTTGGGCAGGCTCTTCGACTCTCCATACCAATCTTAAATTGTCAGTGGTCAGTTGGAGATTTCTAGCTGTGTAATCTATCCTGTAAGTAGGCTTGAGGGGTAGTTGGAATACTACCTTGATGGGGATGTGGTCGCCATAGTGCGATGAGACAACTTTCCCATGCAGCAATAACTCCCGCAAACCAGATGATATAAAAATATAATCTATCGTAGTACAGCAGCCTCTACCTCTAAAAGTGGGGATGGAAAAGTAATTTCTACCTGCTATATCCATTACATTGTTTAAGTCATGCGCAGCCAGGTACTCCATCAACTCAGACCCTCTAGTGTCAGTGCTATTCAAATACCATTCTGGTGTGTCTAGGATGTCAATACAGTGAGTGCTCAGGGAAGATGCCTTCAGGGGGAGCTTGGCGTTAAAATCTCCTGCTAAACAAAGCCCTACACTTTGCCCTTTATCTTCAGCAGTACTTTACAATGAAGCAATTTAATCAAAAACTATAGCAAATTTGGTATTTGGGGTGTTGGCGAAGTCATTGTTGTAAAAATTATTTAGGTACAGACTCTGACCCCTTGTGTATCTGACAACCTGGAGATTATCGTTATTGATCGCGATTGCCTTGATGCGTCCCCCAGTGGAGAGTCTCACCTAGATGGCTAAGCCACCTGACACCCGCCCTGATCGGGATGGAGTAGCCAGATTACTATAACACTAGAAGCCACCAACAAACAATTTCTGAGTTGCCCAGGTTTCCTGAAACAAAAGTATATCATACTGTTTTATAAAAGTGGTCCACTCGGGAATCATGATCTTGGATTGCAGACCTGCGACGTTCCAACTCAGGACTTTCAACACACGTTCACCTAAACCCAAGTTGCTCCTCATTGGTAAGAGAGCATCAGGATTAGACACTATTCCTGGGGAAATATGAGTTGGCGCATTCGTACCTGCAAACCTAGTTCCCAGTTAGTCTAAACTATTGAGATCATCAAGAACAGAAAATCTGTTCCAAAGTGTGAGTGGCGCTGTAGCTCCGCTGATGTGGTGTGCATTTCCTGGAGGAATATAATGTGTACATTCTGATGTTTAATGTAGGAATAAACTGAGTAGCGTTTCCTCGCTGTGTGCATGCCTCGTATTTTCAATGTGAGGAAACTTTTCTTATCGAGAGGGGCCATGGGGTTGATGGGTAGGTCTTTCTGCTGGGGCCACTGGGTAGGGTGAGAAGAGCTTCCCGGAAGGCATCAGTGCATTGTCCTCCCTGCAGGGTATGTTATGTTATAGTATTTGTAGAGCGCATGGCGGCCCCAGCAGCGGGGCGTCCCAGCGCTAAATCTAGCAGAGTGGGTAACAAGGAAGCTCAGTGATTGGAAAATAGCCATGTCTTCACCATTCTTCTGAAGGTCCAGTGATCGGATGACTGTGGGCAGAAAGAGGTAGGGAGTTCCAGAGGGCAGGTGCCATTGCTCTAAATGACCGTCCGCCTGCTCTTGCCCTGCGCACCCGGGGTACTCGGGCCAGATGCAGATCTGCAGAGCGTAATGCTCGTGTAGGGACGTAGAGGGAGCACATATCACTCAAGATCTGGGGACAGAGGGCAGAGAGGATCTTATGAAAGGTGCAGAGAGTTTTAAAGTAGACTCTGCTCTATTGGGAGCCAATGAAGCCAGCGAAGGAAGTCTGAGAGGTGACAGTACTTTGGGAGTGCGAACAGGGCGCGGGCTGCCGCATCCTGGGCCCGTTGAAGCCTTTTAGTCACTGATTTATTAACGCCGAGAAGCAGCACGTTACAATAATCTAATCTTGACAGGACAGTGGACTGGACAATCAGCTGTCGAGTGTGGGCGTCAAAAAGTCCCAAAATAGGCTTCAGGCCGCGTAACAGGCCAAAGCAGGTGCCTGCCACCGATTTAGCATTCTCCTCAAATGAGAGAGCGCCATCTACCAGAACTCCCAAGTTCTTAACCACAGGTTTAGGTTGGGGGGATATTCCAAGAGCCGAGGGCCGAATATGCGATGTTACATCGCATGCGGTACAACGCATGTGATTACAACGGGGTCGTTACAACAACTGTGTTGTTACAACGCATACCATTACATCACAAGTCGTTTCTACGACTTGCTGTAGGGGGCGCGCTGGACTTAGGAATAGCATAATTTACTATTCCAACTCCAGCCTGCGCAACAGTAGGGAAGGTGTTGGAATAGTAAATTATACTATTCCTTAGTTTAGGGCGCCCCCTACAGCAAGTCGTAGAAACGACTTGCGTTGTAATGGTTAGCGTTGTAACAACGCAGTCGTTGTAACAACCATATTGTGAACGCATGCGTTGTACCGCATGCAATGTAAACGCTGCTTCCCCCTAGGGCCACCACTGGCTGCCCCAGAGATGGATTTATCTGCCCACCAGGAGGACCTCTGATTTGGTGGAATTTAGTTGGAGGTAGTTGTCAGCCATCCATTCAGAGATGGCCGTGAGGTCTTCCTGAAATTTCACAGAGTCCTGATTAGGATTACTGGAAAAGGTGAGCACCAGCTGGGTGTCATCAGCGTATGACACCAGAGCGATGTTCCGGGCTTTGGCCATGAGGGCCAGAGGGCGGATATATTTATTAAATAGAGTGGGACTCAGAGCAGAGCCCTGAGGAACACCACAGTGTAGAGGGTGGACACCGGAGGAGAAAGGAGGAACAGAGACCTGGAAGGACCAGTCGGCCTGAAAGGACGAGAACAAGGAGAAGGCCTTGCCATTGACACCGATCTCGCCTAGCCGGTATAGCAAGATCTTATGGGAGACTGTGTCAAAGGCCGCACTCAAGTCGAGAAGAATCAGAGCCGAGGTTCTGCCCTCGTCCAAGGCGGATAGTAGCTGCTCCGTAACAGCAAGCAGTGTGGATTCGGTACTATGTCTAGGCTGAAAGCCATTTTGGGACGCATCCAGAACAGAGTTAGCTTCCAGATGTTGAGTTAAGATGGTATTGACATGGAATTTGGTGATTTTGGAAAGGAATGGAAGCAGAGATATTGGTCGGAATTTTTCAGGCTTGGATGCATCCAGTGTCGGTTTCTTTAACAGGGGAACAACTTTGGCATGTTGCCATGACTTGGGAATGGAGGCCAAAGATAGCGACATATTAAACAGCTCCCGGCACTTAGATAGGAGGCAGTGTTGAAGTTTTACAAAGAGGTCAGGTTTCAAAGGGTCGTCAGGGGACCCTGACTTTACCTTGACAAACAGAGCCTCCATATCTTTAAGAGACATAGGCGGGAGGACAAGGAGAGAGTGGGTCTCAGGGACGGTGGACGGACTCTCCCAGAGGTCAGAGGTGGCGTTCCCCGGACAAAAACTTCTATAAATCCGCTCCACCTTATTGATGAAAAATGTTGCCAATATCTCACACTGTAGGTTGGAGGATATGATACTAGTATAGGCAGTCAGAGGTTTTAGCATGTCTTTCAGGAGAGTAAAGATAGTTTTAGTGGGATTGCTACTAGTATTAATCATGTTTGCATAGTTTGCAGCCCTGGTCTTCCGGACCAGTTTATGGTATGCTTTAATGGCATTCCTATAGTTTGCTTTAGCTGTGAGGTCAAATGACCGTCTCCAGGCCCGTTCTAGGGTCTTACATTTTTTCTTTGCCGAAATTAATGACTCATCATACCAGGCATTAGTTTGAGCATGCTTGGAGTGTGCCAGTTTGGCTGGAATGCATGTGTCCAGTGCTTTGTTAACCCATCCCAAGAAGGCTGCGTTAGCTGCCTCATTATCGATTGGCCATACTGGGTGGCGGTAACTTAGGATGGCTTTAAAGGCGGCCAGATCTAATTTGTGCCATGGACGCTTCATTGAAGGTAGGCAATTGAGTTGTGGCTTGGGGCCCTCCTGACATAGCCGCAGGGAGATGAAGGAATGGTCGGTCCAGGGCATAGGAAGGGGGGGGCTGAGCCTCCAGAGACTGGAGATTCGAAAATACGGGGTTGAGGAGATGACCGGCTACATGTGTTGGCCCTGGGACTAGTTGCATCAACTGGCAAGCTGCCAGGTCCCCAAGAAAATTGGCGATGTCAGGGGTATCTCGTAGTTCCAGGTGTAAATTGAGGTCCCCTATAATGTTAAAATTAGCAGCCTCTAAGACCAACGTAGAGGCGGCGTTAGCTAAGGCTTCTCGGAAAGCTTTCGATGGGCCCGGTGGGTGGTAAATGAGTAGCCCAGAGAATGTGAGATTGTCTGTTAGTGCAATTTTAAAGTGTGCACTTTCAGAATCCGGGATATCCTTTGGAACAAGGCTACAGGTGTACACAGAATTAAATATGATAGCTATACCCCCCTACCCCTTCCCCACCGCTCTGTTCCTAATATTCATGGCGTAGCCTGAGGGAGGGGTCAAAGCCGTTATGGCTACCGAATCCTCGGAGAGCCACGTCTCTGTAAGGAATAAGGTATCCGGGGAAATCTAGGACGGGTTGTACAGCCCTGGTGAGATCACTGAGTGGTGAACTTTGGGGATAGGGGAAATAAATCATTACAACATGTAGAGCCTACTGCAATGGCAGTACACACAAACTGATTAGTATATCGAACCATGAATGAAGATGGGGTGGTGACGTGAGATAAGGAGCAGGCGTGAGGTTGCCTTGAATCACAACAGTTGGTCTATCCACGGCTCAGCATCAGCAGAATAAGAAAGGGGTGGGAATGGAGATAAGTCCCCTTCCACCAGCATCCAATCCCCCCAAAGCAGCCGTACAAAGGGTTGGAGCGGTGTGAAGTTACATAGGCGTCAAGGGCCAAAAACCAAAGTGTCTGCCAAGGTCGGTGGAATGCTGGGGGTGGGCAGGAGCAGCCGCGGTCATATTATGTTGTCAGCCATTTGCGATGTAACCAATGGTGGAGTCTGAGAGTCATGGTGCGGTCCGTCTGTTACTGTGGAGCTGTTGTCTGGCGTGAAGATACGAAAGCCCCTCTCCCCCTCTGATGAGCTAGCATTATCTCCCAATGACACTGCCACCTTCTGAGAAGTTGGCCTGGTATATGCTGTCCACTAATTAAAGTGGGCACCTTGCACCATTCCAAACAACCCTTATAGTGATTTAAGAGGTCAAAGATAACCTTAGAAAGCTATCCAAGTGGTAGCTATGGAGAGCAGCCTTCAGGCTTAGTCTTGAAGGAATATTAAGCAGCTTGCTTTACCAGAATGCAACCTTTTAGTATTGGTTAAATGAAAGGAGAACCACACAGTAGTTATAAAAATATGTATTTATTAATATAACACTATCTAGTACGACACAATATCTCCTACACGGAGATAATCACAAAGCACACAATACTGTAGCACTGAAATGAAAGTAAATAGCACAAATACACAGTGGGCCCCAGGGGGGGACCAAACCATAAACTAAAATAGTGGTATAAGAACCACGACTTGAGTCAAGACAGTGTCAAGAGGACGTAGAATCGCTGGGACCCCAAGGAACCACCCAAGGTGAGTAGATAGGGACCCCATGGAGGACGGGTGCAGTGTGGGAACACGACCGCGTGCGCCGTACAATTCTATGGGGAAGTCGCAGTTGAAGATTTAGAGTTTAAGGACCCTTCCCAGTGGACTTGGAAAAAACCCCATGGATCATAGAAGGTTGGAGAGCCACCCCACCCGTGGATACCGAAGTACCAGAGTTACCTATCCCAGGGAGGTCTGAAGTGGCGTCGGAAACCGCTGTCGATCTCAATGGAGGAGTTCAAGAAAGTGTCACTGCTGGAAGGAAGAAAAGTGTCCGTTGGAATCCAAAGGTGGATTCTTGTCAAAGAGTACCTGAAAGCAGAGGGGACAGAGTCTTGGTCACTCAGGAGTGACCAGGGGCTCTGTCGTCGAATGCCCACTGATGTCGGGTGCTTCAGGTGCATTGAGGGAGTCCTTGACTCTGCAGCTACGGGGATCAGGAGATGTCGAGGACAACCAGGAGCTGGATACGAGCTGTCCTACGAAGGATGTCGAGTGCTGAGGGGTCGGTGTCTGGCGGGAGCACCAACAAGCCTTGGCAGTGGCAACCCATGCTGAAGGTCAAAGATGGGTACGGTTCGGACTAGCAAGGTCCAGGAGACTCACCACAGCAAGGGGAGTCAGGGCAGGCCGGGAGCAACCAGGGGAGCCCAAGAAAAGCAAAGGTGACCCTCGAGTAGACTCACAGGCCGGAGGCACAGGAGTCGCGAGAGGACTTCGAGCGATTTCACAAAGCAGCAGCCCATGGAGCATTCGGTGCGAGGAGGTCGGAGTTCTTTATAAGAAATGGTGCCAGAGGTTAGGGCTGCTCAGAGCCCAGTGCACTTGTTCGGGAAAAGCCAACAAGCATATGCACTTGCAAATGTACACAGTGCACAGGCGTTCAGGTATTGCAGGCCCCACGAGGTATCCTGACCTCAAACTTGGTGAGAGGGCAGCTCGGACCTCGAGGGACATAGAAACCTACCTCCTGTGTTGCTGGAGCCTTCAGAGTTGGTAGGAGCTCAGGATCAGCAGACCGGACAGTTGTGTTGCGGTGCCTGCGAATGTAGGGGAGTGACTGCTTCACTCCAAGGGAGATTTCTTCAGTTGTCCTTGATGCTCCACAGGTCCTGCACGGAGCATGTATGGTGCACGGGCACAGACGATGCTTTAGACTGAGAAGGAGACGAAGTCGGTCCCAAACGTAGTCCAGCGAAGTCCAGAGTGTCCAGACAGTCGAAGTTCAGTGGTTTCTGGTTCAGAATCTTGTCCACGTCGAATCTAGGGTCCTACAGCCAGGTAAGCCCTTAAGTACCCACGGGAGAGGGTTTCAAGAACCCTCCCAGGGGAGGGTTTAGACATTGGGGAGGTTACTCCCAAGTCCTTTGTCCAGTTTCGCGCCAGAGCGGGAGCCAACGTCTCCCAGGACTGGTTTGAACTGGACTATGCACAGGGACACCAAATGTACCCCTCATGCAGACTTTCAGTTGCTTTCAAGCGCACCCACCCAGCCCTAAAACACTAAATCCTGTGACAGGATGCCTATTGTTCTGCCTTCCCCTGCTCGAGCTTGGCTCAGCAGCAGGAGGGCAGAAATGTGTCTCTGGTTGGCAGCAACCATTTTGGACTAGAAGGCTGGTACCGGGAACACCAGGGACCTCACAAAGCTCACTTCTGAGGGGTGGAATCATACCTCCCACACCAGTTACTGGTGTGGGGGTATGATTCTACAATGTTTGACACCGAACACGATAGGGTTAGTTTCAGCCGTTTTAGAGTTGGTCATCACGCAGTTGCATAATGCCACTCTATATGTCGTAAATGGCTGCCTCACTGACAACCCGGGAGAATGGACTCCGTAGGCTGCAGGGGTGTCCTTCTCATGCAGTGGCACCCTCTCACTTAGAACCAAGCACCCTGCCTTCAGTATTGTCAAGGCCTGCTATAGGGGTGACTTATAGGTTTTAAGTGCAGTGACCCTTAGATATAGTAAACCTATATCTTAAGTAAGTGCTGCATGTACCAACTTACACAGGCTGCAATGGCAGGCCTGTAGGTGTCAGGGTTCCAAGGAGAATTCCTGCTAACGGTCATACCCTGGCATGCGTTTCCATGAGAAGAACGATATGGAAAGGAAAGGATCATAAATTAGCAAACAACTGGAGATTGCACTGGCAGCTCTGGAAATCCAAGATGGCTGCCAGCTTTACTTCTCCCTTAGCGCTCTAGTGTTTATCCTCTCCCCAAGCCCGTTTGGAATGTGAGGCACGTGCAACATAACAAAGGCGCACTTCACCTGTGACAGCTGAGGAAGAAGCTACAAATTCCGTGCCATCCGTCGAGTTAGTTAGTTAAGGTAGGATTCGACATGAGCGCAGTTTAGTTCCTTCGGTATCAGTTCGAGAAGAGTCTCGTTTTCAAGCAGGTCATTTGTGAGGAGAGATTAGTGTCTCCCTCATGAGTCGTGGTACACGTCTCCTCATAACAGTCTGGGACTCGTACTCTCCTGACAGACTATTCTGTAACCGTCCCTGAGAGAGCAGTGTCTCAGGTATTTTTCCCTTTCATGAATCAAAACCAAGGTGTTATAACTGGAAAAGGACTTCAGAGTAAAAGTGCATGAGCTAAGAAACATCTCCGCTTGAATCTGAGTTTAAAGACAAGTTCCGGAATCTGGTAGGAAAATTAAATTCTGTGAAGACAACTAAAACCTAGTGACTGATTTAGAAACGAACATCATTTCTTGATTTGCTTACACTTGTTAATTTGTTCTCTCAAGTGTATTCTTCATCACAAGAATTCTCTTCACTTACCTGACGAAGTTCCAGATTCTTAGACGAAGTTCTTCAGACACGCATGTACTATCGAAGAAAGAAAAAGTTTACAGTGTTAAAGAACATACCAGCGCGAAGGAAATATTTGCTTACGGAATTAAGTATTTTAAGAGCAAGTCTTTACAACTATAATAGAAGAGGAGCAAAATCCTAAAGTAGTGGGATATGTACAGCGAAAGTAGGAAAATAAATAAATAATTAAAAGAACTAGTTTTAGAAAGAGTGTAGGATAATTGTGTATAACATTGTTTTGCAGTTGATGTACTAAGAAGGAAGTTACCGAACAAGAAAATAAGAAACAATTCCGTCCTGACGACTCACCGAGTGGCAGTTGTGAGAAAGTGCCCTCTTTCTGCATGGTATGCCCCCACTTTTTGCTGAATTGCTGATGTTCTTTGACTGAGTGTGCTCTGGGCTCCTGCTAATCAGGTACCCAGGGCCTATGTTCCTTCCCTAAAACTGCATTGAAGCCTAAACCCAATTGGCATCTCTGGCCACATGTCAGCCCCTGGTAAATGGTACCACAGGTACTCAGGGCACTGTGACCAGAGAAGGCCTCTATGGGCTGCAGCACTTATTGTGCCACCCTTAGAGGCCCTGTACCCTGACACTCACACACTGCCTTTGCAGGCTGCGTGTCTTTTTTTTTTTTTAAATATTTCTTTTTATTGCAAACAAGCATCAGGTTCATATATACAATACAGAGGTCATCATAGATGAAATAGTCAATACCAATGTGCGGTGGATAAGGAATACATTACAATACTGGAAGGGAACATCACGGGGTAGGGGGGTCACATGGTTCAAGGCGTTCAGGTGGCAAACAGATTTCACCCCGATAGCTATTCCAAGGGCTCCAGATATGCACCCACTTTTTGGGGCAACCCCTGGCGACATATGTTGTTTTTTCCCTGAACATACACCAATCAAGATCCCTTTCCCAGGCTTCTAGCGTTGGTGGTTTAGCTGCTCCCCACATTTGAGCAATGTTTCTTTTCGCTATCATGAATCCCAGGGTGGCCCACAGTGTCTGGTGAGTGTTAAGGTCCGTGGGTTCCCAAATGTTTAGAAGGCAGCGTCTTGCTTCAGGTGTAAGACGGGTATGCAAAACTGTGCATATTGTGTCGTGTACTTTGTGCCAGAACTTATTGACAAACTTGCATTCCCAAATGATGTGTAAAAAGGTTCCCAGCTGGCTGCACCCTCTCCTACAATTTCCATTGTCAGTTACTCCCATATGGACTAAACGTGGCCCGGTGATGTATGCTCTGTGGAGGATTTTAAGTTGTACCAATCTAAGGCGCGCCGGTATGGCGACTACTCTAGAGGACGACACTGCTTCCTGCCAGCAGGCTGCGTGTCTTGGTGCAGAACAAAGTGAAGAGTCGACATGGCACACATCCCTGTGTGCCATGCCCACAAACCACTGCCCTGGCATACATCAGTCACCCCTCTAGCTGGGTGCCCTATGCCAGTGGTGAGGGTACAGGTGCATGAGCCCTGTACCCCTACAGTGCCCAAGTCCATTCCTGGGCACTGTAAGTGCAGTGCTGCCATTAAGAGTATATGGTGCTGGGAGTTTGTCATTATGAACTCCACAGCACCATGATGGCTACACTGAAACTGGGAAGTTTGGTATCAAACTTCTCAGTACATTAAACCCACACCGATGCCAGTGTGGGATTTAATGTAAAATGCACAACAGAGGGCATCTTAGAGATGCCCCCTGAAACTCGACCAACTTCTAGTGACCTGACTGAGTGGCTGCTTAGGCTGCCACCAACAGACATGTTTCTGGACTCCTGGGTCGAGAGCATGCTGCTCTCGGGGCCTGAAACAATGCACATCCTGGGACGAGGTGCCAAGCCGCCTCCCCCAGGATGGGCAGGGTTCACGAGTAGAAGCTTCAAAGGCATGCCGCCTTGTGAGCCTCTCCAGACCCATTGCTGCTTTCAGCAACTGGTCCCCACTGGTTCTACCCCCACTTTGGGTGGGAGAACCGGCGGGAAAAACAAGTGAGGAAGGGAGGTGTGCCCACCTCTGCCAACTCCAGCCCTCAGGTGGGGGAGGCGAGGTGAAGCACAACCTCGACTCCCCGCCATCTTGAGGATAGGGGACCCAGCCAACCAGGGACAGACTCCTGCCCCCTCCCACTGGAGAGTGGCAGAATAGGGGGTGTACCCACCCCAGGGAAGGGACCCATTGGTCCCTGCCCTTTACCTACCTGTAACGCCCCTAAATCTAGTATTTAGGGGGCACCCTGAACCTTACTTCCTCAGATCCAGCAACAACAAGAAAAGAAGAAAAGAAGAAGGATGAAGAGCCGTGCAGAGCTAACAAGAGGACGACGCCCACTGACTTGGCCCTAGCCCTACAGGCCTCTCTCCCCTCAAACCTGCTCCTGCGAAATCCCGGTGTGTCCAGCAGACAGCAACCTCACAAACCCCGGAGGACCTGCCTGCCTTCACTTCCAAAGACTGGTTCTCCCGTGAACACCGGATTTGTTCAACAGCAACCTCTGGCTCCGCCCGGAGACCGCGAACGCACCCCACTATGCACCCGCCGAACCCAGCCCGAGCTCGAGTGGAAAAACACCACAAGGAGGTCACCCCGGCGATCCTGACCCGAGATCCGGTGACTCCTGACCTACCTCAAGCCTCCAGACGACGCCTGCAGCCTCAATCCAGAGGGTCCCCTCAACCGCGACCAGAGCGGGTAAGAAAATCCGACCCTAAAAGGCACCCCTGCACCCGACGCCCCACGGCCTTGTGTGCCCAAACCAACGGTGCCTAACCAACCCAAGACATCCCAACTTACCCCTCAAAGTGGTGGTCGCACCCAGAAGATCTTCGTCCGAGCCTGCGGTGTTTCTTCAAACCGGAGGTTCTCCATAGAATACAACAGGGCGCCCGACGTCGAAACAGCACTCTGCACCCGGCCGCCCCAGTGCCGCTGAGGGTGCACTTTTTGTGCCTACTTGTTTCCCCATTTGCCCTGAGTTAAAGTCCAGGAGCTTTGCTCCCACAACCCAGTGGCCTGCTTGCCAGGGTGCAACAACAGTGCATCACTGACCCTGGGGAAACCCTTGTTCTAACCCCAGAACCTTAACTCCCACAATCGTTTACTTACCTGCAAACCGATAACCTGTTTTTCCTCCATAGGATAACATTGACAATTTTTCTTCCAAAAAACGACTGTGTGGAGTTTTGAAAATTTAAATATTCCTTAAAAATCGTACAAATAACCAAAACGTGTTTTCTCACTTGTTTGCAGGACATGTCCCAGTGCTGAATCTAGGCATCCAGCACTAAGTTAGAAAAAGTAACGTAAAAGTAACTTACCTGCAATTTACTGACAAAGCCTATTCATTTCAATGTACTGCTCAAAAAGGTTTTAAGTGTGGAGTTTTGAAATGTGAAAATATTCTTTAAAATCGCACGAATAACAAAAACGCATTTACTCACCTGTTTTCAGGAAATGTCCCAGTGCTGAATCCAGGCATCCAGCACTGAGTTAGAAAAAGTAACGTAAAAGTAACTTACCTGCAATTTACTGAAAAAGCCTATTCATTCCAATGTACTGTATTTGCTAAGTGTTGCATACTACTGCTCCCCTGTAAATCAAACAAAGTACAATCTCCATTGCATTTTCAAACTGTTCGACATTCAGTAACTTATTACTGTAAAGTATTTTATGCTTACCTGTGCCAGGCTTGCTTGGTTCTAAAATAAAACAACAATATTTTTTATACAAAAACAATTGGCCTAGAGTTCAGTTCTTGAGTGTGTGAATTCACTTGCTGACTGAGTGTGTACATCAAATGCTTAACACTGTCCTCTGATACTGCCTTACTGCTCGACCAAGCTACCACAAGTAGAGAGTAAGGTTCTATCTAACTTTAACCTCTGCCTACCTTTGGAGTCACCTGGACCCTATACACACTAAACCTCATTTTGGTGTAGTATATATAGAGCCAGTTTCTTACATTGGTGGATCAGCGGTGGGATATACAACTTGCATTTGTTGGACTACTTGGTTACCACCTGATCACACGACAGAACTCTTAAATTGCCTTTAGAATTCTGATTTTTCAAATTGGCATTTTTTTCCAAACAACTAAAAGTCTTGTTAGGGCCTTGCTTAAGTCCCTTTAGAATTTTAGAAAATAAAAAGTCACTATAGTCAAGGGTAGAGGGGTTAGAACTTTTTTGTTAGAATGTCTCAAAAACAGAACCCAGCTATTAGTGAAGATAATAATGACATACAGGACATGGTTGAGGAGCTTGACCTCACCCCTTACCTTCACTAGTCTTTCAAGGAAGTAAGGTCCTTATGTAAAATTTAAAATATACCAATGGGCCCTCACCCAACCAAACAAAAGCTCCAGGAGCTGTTGGCTGAGTATTCAAAGGCCCACCCCTCTGAAAATGGTGATGACCAGTCAGAGGAAGAAGGAGGTGAGGAGGATGGAGATAGGTACACACCTCCACCACTTCCTAGGGAAGAAAGGGACCCTGTACCCTTAATTCAAAGAGTTAACCTCTGGGGACCTAGAGGCCACACAGGTGGCTCAGGCTCTGGTGAGGGCATTGAGGACAGCCTCAATGAGGAGGACAGCCTTTTAGCAAGGCTGACCAAAAGACTGGATCTGGAGACCAGACTCCTGGCTCTAGAGAGAGAGAGAAAGGAGATGGGTTTAGCACCCATCAATGGTGGCAGCAATCTTAATAAGGATAAAGAGCAATCTTATGATCCTAAAATCCCCAAAGGGATTGTCCCTAAATCTGAGGAGGGTGATGACATCACTAAATGGTTCACATCCTTTGAGAGGGCTTGTGACTTGAGAAAGGTGAAGAAACCTCTCTGGGGGGCACTCCTGTGGGAACTGTTCTCTGGTAACTGCAGAGACAGGCTCCTGACCCTTTCTGGGCCAGATGCTGGGTCCTATGACCTCATGAAGAGAACTCTGACTGAGGGATTTGGACTCACCACTGAGGAGTACAGAATTAGATTCAGGGGGGCTCACAAAACCCAAAACCAGTCCTGGATTGATTTTGTAGACTACTCAGTAAATACATTGGATGGTTGGTTAACTGGACACAATGTGCATGACTTTACTGGACTTTACAATTTGTTTATGAAGGAACATATTTTAAGTAATTGCACGAATGAAAAGTTACATCAGCATTTGGTAGACCTAGGTCTAATTTCTCCCCAAGAATTGGGAAAGAAGGCAGACCACTGGGTCAAGACTAGGGTGACTAAGACAACCTCTGGGGGTGACCAAAAGAAAGGGGTAACAAAACCTCCCCAGGGGAAAGGTGGTGAGAATCCCCAAGATAAAAAGTCTGAGTCTTCTAACGGGCCCCAAAAACCTGCACAGGGGGGTGGGTCCCAAAATACTCCACAGCCCTATAGGGGGAAGAACTTTGATCCTACCAAGGCCTGGTGTAACAACTGTAAGAAGTTGGGACACTTAACTGGAGACAAGGCTTGCCCTAGCAAGAAGGCCCCAAGTCCTACAGCTACAGCTACTCCTGGTGTAGACAGTCTCCAGATGGGATCAGCAGTGTGCCCAGAGCAAATCAGGTTGCACACTGAAGCAGTTCTAGTTTCAGAGGGGGAAGTTGAGTTTGCCACAGTAGCTGTGTGGCCACCAACTTAAAGAAATACTTACAATACCCTTGGGTTAATGGAACTAGGATAGAGGCTCTGAGGGATACAGGTGCCAGTGTCACTATGGTGAGAGACACACTGGTTTCCCCTGAGCAATATTTGATTGGGCGTACTTACCCAGTCACCAATGCTGACAGTGTTACCACTAACCATGCCATGGCTATGGTGACATTAGACTGGGGGGGTGGGGTTAGTGGCCTGAAACAGGTAGTGGTCTCTCCAAAGCTACCAGCTGCATGTCTGCTTGGCAATGACCTGGAAACCTCAGCCTGGGCTGAGGTTGAACTAAAAGCCCATGCAGCAATGCTGGATATCCCTGAATTGGTGTGTGTAAAAACAAGAGCACAGAGCAAAAGGCAGGGTGAAAAAGTGTTGGAGCCTGAAAGTATGGCCCAACCTACCAAGAGAAAAGGCAAAAAGACTGGGGAACCAACTTCTGTTCAGCAACATGATCAGGACCCCTCTCCTCAGGGAGAGGACTTGGACACCCCAGAGGGAACTGAGCCTATGGAACTTGACCCTTACCAGGTTGAACTCTTGGGCCCAGGGGGACCTTCTAGGGAAGAGCTGTGCCAGGGGCAGCAAGACTGTCCCACTCTTGAAAGCCTGAGGCAGCAAGCTGTTTCAGAAGCAAAGGGAGATGTCAGTGGTACCTACAGAGTTTATTGGGAAGAGGGATTACTGTACACTGAGGCAAGAGACCCCAATCCTGGAGCCACCAGGATAGTGGTAGTGCCACAGAGGTTTAGGGAGTTCCTCCTAACTTTAGCTCATGACATCCCCTTAGCTGGACATCTGGGCCAAACCAAGACTTGGGAAAGGCTAGTTAGCCACTTTTTCTGGCCCCAGATACACCAAAAGGTGAAGGAGTTTGTCAGCTCCTGTGTTACCTGTCAAGCCAGTGGCAAGACAGGTGGCCACCCAAAGGCCCCCTGATACCACTGCCTGTGGTGGGGGTTCCCTTTGAAAGGGTAGGTGTGGACATAGTGGGTCCACTTGAACCTCCCACAGCCTCAGGGAACAAATTCATACTAGTGGTAGTGGATCATGCCACTAGGTACCCTGAAGCAATTCCACTTAGGACTACTACAGCTCCTGCAGTAGCCAAGGCCCTCATTGGTGTCTTCACCAGGGTAGGGTTTCCTAAGGAGGTGGTTTCAGACAGAGGTTCTAACTTTATGTCTGCTTACCTGAAACACATGTGGAAAGAGTGTGGAGTGCAGTACAAGTTTACTACACCCTATCACCCACAAACCAATGGCCTTGTTGAGAGATTTAACAAGACATTGAAAGGCATGATCATGGGGCTCCCTGAGAAACTCAAAAGGAGATGGGATGTCCTCTTACCATGTCTGATGTTCGCTTACAGAGAAGTACCACAGAAGGGAGTAGGTTTTTCCCCCTTTGAACTTCTGTTTGGCCATCCTGTGAGGGGACCACTCTGTCTTGTAAAAGAGCGTTGGGAGAAGCCTCTCCAAGAACCCAAACAAGATATTGTGGACTATGTCCTTGGCCTAAGGTCCAGAATGGCTGAGCACATGGAAAAGGCATCCAAGAATCTTGAGGCCAGCCAGGAGCTTCAGAAGCACTGGTATGACCAAAAAGCTGCACTGGTTGAATTTCAACCTGGGCAACAGGTGTGGGTTTTGGAGCCCGTGGCACCATGGGCACTCCAGGACAAATGGAGTGGCCCTTACCCTATCCTAGAGAAAAAGAGTGAGGTCACCTACTTAGTTGACCTGGGCACAATCTGGACACCCAAAAGGGTTATCCATGTGAACCGCCTAAAGCTCTACAATGACAGGGCTGACATCACCATGCTGATGGTGACTGATGAGGAGCAGGAAGCAGAGAGTGAACCTCTCCCTGACCTCCTCTCATACAGCCCAAAAGATGGGTCAGTAGATGGAGTTGTCTTTTCAGACACCCTCTCTGCCCACCAGCAGACTGACTGCAAACAAGTCTTGCAGCAGAATGCTAAGCTCTTTTCCTTTTCCCCTGGTTTGACAAACTGGTGTACCCATGATGTGGACACTGGTGACAGTGCACCTGTCAAAAACAAAATCTATCGACAGTCAGACCAAGTCAAGGAAAGCATCAGAGCTGAAGTCAGCAAGATGCTGGAGTTAGGGGTTATTGAACCCTCTGAGAGCCCCGGGGCTAGCCCAGTCGTTCTGGTCCCCAAACCTCACCCACAGGATGGAAAGAGAGAAATGAGGTTTTGTGTAGATTACAGAGGGCTCAACTCTGTCACCAAGACAGATGCTCACCCTATCCCAAGAGCAGATGAGTTGATAGATAAGTTGGGTGCAGCCAAATTCTTAAGTACCTTTGACTTAACTGCAGGGTACTGGCAGATTGGCATGGCCCCAGGAGCAAAAGAGAAAACAGCATTCTCCACACCTGATGGGCACTATCAGTTCACTGTGATGCCCTTTGGTTTAAGGCAGTGGTTTCCAAACTTTTTTGACCCACGGCTCCCTTGACCCATTGGCTGTTGGCCGCGGCTCCCCATTATGTTACTTTTTTATTTGGGTGGGGGGGGATGTAAGCCCAGCCTCGGCTCAGTACCTAGAAGCAGTTAGCAACGATGCTGGCTTCAAGCAGGAGTATAAAACACTGGCACAAAGAAGTGAGTTATGTGCACCTGGCAGTTATTAGCCTTCCTGTAACAATGATTAGAGACAGACAAAAGGACAAGCCCGTCTAGAAACTTCTTCACCTTGAACAACATAAACTGCAGTCCCACCTTCGCCCCTACCATCCACTGAACAGCAGTGTTCCAGAAGAACTTATCAGCATCACTTTACCAACAGGGATTTCATTCAATTTCTAAAAGGGTGCCCTGTCTCCATTCTCCTTCACATCAATGTCTGTGTCTCTGCATTCCAGCCACAGGAAGGCAATCAATACATCCAACTGTCCGGAAAAGCTTTATCAACCCTCCATCTTGTTCTGTGTTGAACAAGATGCCATCCAACATAGATCTCACTGGTCCCAGTACAAAATTCTCACCATACACACACTAACAAACATGCACCAAGTAGTTGTTGCATATACACACACTGTATGCAAGCATGTGATATCAGAACAAGAATCTAGGGTTCACATAGGTGTGAGTGAATTCAACCAATGGGAGAAGGGAGCAGGGTTCCGCACATATGTTGCACTGGTTCTCGGGGCTGCAGAGAGTTAATTTACACACTTCGCACATTAAATCTTCTTCAGAGCATACTACCTTTTCCACGTTCCCAAGACGTGCGCGGCGCCCTGGCAAGTTCTAACGGCGCACCGGGCGCCGCGGCGCACAGTTTGGGAACCACTGCCTTAAATGTTTAAAAGTCCATGTGTCTGTTTCTTCCTTTCCATTTTTAACCATTGTATCTTTTTGCTTCTTCATTTTTCTTGATTTTTCTAAAGTTGCTTGGGAATTAATGTATGATGTTCTTATCTTTAATATTGTTTGGTGCTGCTTGAACATTTCACACAATTTGCAAGGGAATTGTCTGCTCTGTGACCGCAGCTCCCTGGGGTTAAATAGAGATTCTCTTATAACTGTTCTGTTACCTAACCAGGCTGTGCACCCCCACAAATGTAATACACAATTTATGATCCTGGGCTCATCCAGTACACAGGGCGATACACAATGCTTTTATTCAGATTTCAGGAAGCACACAGAAGCTGCCACTGTTGCATCTCTCCTTTGATATGGAACCATGCAAGTTCGATCACACACGGAACAGACCCCAGCTACTGAGAAATGTAACATGCTCCAGCGAGTAGAACAAATCCCTTCTCTCGTTATTAACATGAGCACCAGAAAAAGATGTGAGGATTGAGCACACTTAATTTGCATGGCTGCCTAGAGCTGAGAGGCTCATGTTTGTGTTGAACTGTCCTCTCCTCTATTCCCTAAGCTACTGCTTGCTTTACACCTTAATGCATTTAGTGCACAAGCACCAACTACTGACTATGTTAACATACAGCAGGAGCTGTGTTGTATGCACCATTATCAAAACATATATTGGAAGCTATGCCACATCATAAGAAATATTATGCACATATATAGGCAGGGTCATCTTCCAGGCATCATTCACCAGCCAGCTGGATAGATATTTTAATTTTTTTGCTTAAACAGAGTGAGGTCTTGGTGTGAGCTCCAGCAATAAACCATCTGTTACCTGAAAACCTGGTGGGGTGTGACTGGGTGGTAAGTGGTGGATACCCAACCAGCAGGCACACTCAGCTTTTGTGTGACTGAGATACCTTTGTGTCTCAATGGGTAGGTTAATAGATAACTCTATCAAGAACCCGTCTGCTGAGCAACACAATATGCTTCTCGGAAATCACCTGACAAAGGTACTTTAGTACAAGTGACGTCACATCCGTAACCTAAAAAACCCTTCCATGATTGCAAAAGACAAGAATACAGGGAACACCTAAGAGCATTCTCCAGGCACTCTTCGGCTATATGAGAACGTAGGAGAGAGGGGGCCCACAAAGTGCATATAACCAGGGCTCCTAGAACACACCTTATTGGAAGATAGAATAGGGAACCCCAAGAGTTCATCACGTGACAACGCAAACACACATGTCTTTAATTGATATCAGGTGCCTGGAGCACACCTCTGTTTAGATAAGATGCTCTGGGTCGCCTTTGCAGTTTTAATTTGATTGGGAGGCAAGTGTCTGCCTCTCCTCGCAGGCTGGTGTTACCAATTTCAGAGAGAAAGCTGACCTTTGCAGTGCCATTTCCTGAATAAACGCACTGGTTCTCGGGGCTGCAGAGAGTTAATTTACACACTTCGCACATTAAATCTTCTTCAGAGCATACTACCGTTTCCACGTTCCCAAGACGTGCGCGGCGCCCCTGGCAAGTTCTAACGGCGCACCGGGGCGCCGCGGCGCACAGTTTGGGAACCACAGGTTTAAGGAATGCCCCTGCCACCTACCAGAGGTTGGTGAATCAAGTCCTTGCTGGGCTCGAGTCCTTTAGTGCAGCTTATCTTGATGCTATTGCTGTCTTTAGTTCCACCTGGCAGGATCACCTGATCCACCTTGGGAAGGTTTTAAAAGCCCTGCAAACTGCAGGTCTAACTATCAAGGCATCCAAATGCCAGATAGGGCAGGGCACTGTGGTGTACTTGAGCCACCTTGATGGTGGAGGCCAGGTACAACCCTTACAGCCCAAGATCCAAGCCATCCTGGACTGGGCAGCTCCAACAACCCAGACCCAAGTCAGGGCATTCCTTGGCTTGACTGGGTACTACAGGTGGTTTGTGAAGGGATATGGGTCCATTGTGACTCCCCTCACAGAACTCACCTCCAAGAAAATGCCCAAGAAGGTTAACTGGACATTTAGTTGCCAAAAGGCTTTTGACACACTGAAAGAAGCAATGTGCTCAGCACCAATTCTGAAGGCTCCAGATTATGCCAAGCAGTTCATAGTGCAGACTGATGCCTCTGAGCTAGGGATAGGAGCGGTCCTATCCCAGACCAATGATGAAGGCCAAGACCAACCTGTTGCTTTTATAAGCAGAAGGCTTCTCCCCAGGGAGCAGCGTTGGAGTGCCATTGAGAGGGAGGCCTTTGCTGTGGTTTGGTCCCTGAAGAAATGAGACCATACTTGTTTGGTACTCACTTCCTAGTTCAAACTGATCACAGACCTCTCAGATGGCTAATGCAAATGAAAGGGGAAAGTCCTAAACTGTTGAGGTGGTCCATCTCCCTACAGGGAATAGACTTTGAAGTGGAACACAGATCCGGGACTGCCCATGCCAATGCAGATGGCCTTTCCAGGTTCTTCCACTTAGACAATGAAGACTCTCTAGGGAAAGGTTAGTCTCATCATCTTTCGTTTGGGGGGGGTTGTGTGAGAAAGTGCCCTCTTTCTTCATGGTATGCCCCCACTTTTTGCTGAATTGCTGATGTTCTTTGACTGAGTGTGCCCTGGGCTCCTGCTAATCAGGTACCCAGGGCCTATGTTCCTTCCCTAAAACTGCATTGAAGCCTAAACCCAATTGGCATCTCTGGCCACATGTCAGCCCCTGGTAAATGATACCACAGGTACCCAGGGCCCTGTGACCAGAGAAGGCCTCTATGGGCTGCAGCACTTATTGCGCCACCCTTAGAGGCCCTGTACCCTGACACTCACACACTGCCTTTGCAGGCTGCGTGTCTTGGTGCAGAACAAAGTGAAGAGTCGACATGGCACACAACCCTGTGTGCCATGCCCACAAACCACTGCCCAGGCATACATCAGTCACCCCTCTAGCTGGGTGCCCTATGCCAGTGGTGAGGGTACAGGTGCATGAGCCCTGTACCCCTACAGTGCCCAAGTCCATTACTGGGCACTTTAAGTGCAGTGCTGCCATTAAGAGTACATGGTGATGGGAGTTTGTCATTACGAACTCCACAGCACCATGATGGCTACACGGAAGACTGGGAAGTTTGGTATCAAACTTCTCAGCACATTAAACCCACACTGATGCCAGTGTGGGATTTAATGTAAAATGCACAACAGAGGGCATTTTAGAGATGCCCCCTGAAACTCGACCAACTTCTAGTGACCTGACTGAGTGGCTGCTTAGGCTGCCACCAACAGACATGTTTCTGGACCCCTGGGTCGAGAGCCTGCTGCTCTCGGGGGCTTGAAACAATACACATCCTGGGACGAGGTGCTAAGTCTCCTCCCCCAGGATGGGCAGGGTTCACGAAGGAGAAGCTTCAAAGGCATGCCGCCTTTGTGAGCCTCTATAGACCCATTGCTGCTTTCAGCAACTGGCCCCACTGGTTCTACCCTCCACTTTGGGCGGGAGAACCGGCGGGAAAAACAAGTGAGGAAGGGAGGTGTGCCTACCTCTGCCAACTCCACCCCTCAGGTGGGGGAGGCGAGGTGAAGCACAACCTCGAGTCCCCGCCATCTTGAGGATGGGGGGACCCAGCCAACCAGGGACAGGCTCCTGCCCCCCACCCACTGGAGAGTGGCAGAATAGGGGGTGTACCCACCCCAGGGAAGGGACCCATTAGTCCCTGCCCTTTACCTACCTGTAACGCCCCTAAATCTAGTATTTAGGGGGCACCCTGAACCTTACTTCCTCAGATCCAGCAACAACAAGAAAAGAAGAAGGACTTAGAGCCGTGCAGAGCTAACAAGAGGACGACGCCAACTGACTTGGCCCCAGCCCTACAGCCCTACAGGCCTGTCTCCCCTAAAACCTGCTCCTGCAAAATCCCGGTGTGTTCAGCAGCCAGCAACCTCACGAACCCCGGAGGACCTGCCTGCCTTCACTTCCAAAGACTGGTTCTCCCGTGAACACCGGATTTGTTCAACAGCAACCTCTGGCTCCACCCAGACACCGCAAACTCACCCCACTCTGCACCCGCCGAACCCGGCCCGAGCTCGAGTGGAAAAACACCACGAGGAGCCTCAATCCAGAGGGTCCCCTCTACCGCGACCAGAGTGGGTAAGAAAATCCGACCCTAAAAGGCACCCCTGCACCCAACGCCCCACGGCCTTGTGTGCCCAAATCAACGGTGCCTAACCAACCCAAGACATCCCAATTTACCCCTCGAAGTGGCGGTTGCACCCAGAAGATCTTCGTCCCCGAGCCTGCAGAGTTTCTTCAAACCGGAGGTTCTCCATAGAAAACAACAGGGCGCCCGACGTCGAAATAGCACTCTGCACCCGGCCGCCCCAGTGCCGCTGAAGGTGCACTTTTTGTGCCTACTTGTGTCCCCATTTGCCCTGAGTTAAAGTCCAGGAGCTTTGCTCCCACAACCAAGTGGCCTGCTTGCCAGCAGCCACCAACCAGAGTCCCCCTATCCTCCATAGGATAACATTAGGCCTCAACACTCTGCACCCGGCCGCCCTAGTGCCGCTGAGGGTGCATTAACAGTGCATCACTGACCCTGGGGGAACCCTTGTTCTAACCCCAGAACCTTAACTCCCACTGTGGTTTACTTACCTGCAAACCGATAACCTGTTTTTCCTCCATAGGATAACATTGACAATTTTTCTTCCAAAAAACAACTTAGTGTGGAGTTTTGAAAACTAAAAATATTCCTTAAAAATCGTACAAATAACCAAAACGTGTTTTCTCACTTGTTTGCAGGACATGTCCCAGTGCTGAATCTGGGCATCCAGCACTGAGTTAGAAAAAGTAACGTAAAAGTAACTTACCTGCAATTTACTGACAAAGCCTATTCATTTCAATGTACTGCTCCAAAAGGTTACTAAGTGTGGAGTTTTGAAATGTGAAAATATTCTTTAAAAATCGCACGAATAACAAAAACGCATTTACTCACCTGTTTTCAGGAAATGTCCTAGTGCTGAATCCAGGCATCCAGCACTGAGTTAGAAAAAGTAACGTAAAAGTAACTTACGTGCAATTTACTGAAAAAGCCTATTCATTCCAATGTACTGTATTTGCTAAGTGTTGCATACTACTGCTCCCCTGTAAATCAAACAAAGTATAATCTCCATTGCATTTTCAAACTGTTCGACATTCAGTAACTTATTACTGTAAAGTATTTTATGCTTACCTGTGCCAGGCTTGCTTGGTTCTAAAATAAAACAACAATATATTTTTACACAAAAACAATTGGCCTAGAGTTCAGTTCTTGAGTGTGTGAATTCATTTGCTGACTGAGTGTATACATCAAATGCTTAACACTGTCCTCTGACACTGCCTTACTGCTCGACCAAGCTACCACAAGTAGAGAGTAAGGTTCTATCTAACTTTAACCTCTGCCTACCTTTGGAGTCACCTGGACCCTATACACACTATACCTCATTTTGGTGTAGTATATATAGAGCCAGTTTCTTACATTGGTGGATCAGCGGTGGGATATACAACTTGCATTTGTTGGACTACTTGGTTACCACCTGATCACATGACAGAACTCTTAAATTGCCTTTAGAATTCTGATTTTTTCAAATTGGCATTTTTTTCCAAACAACTAAAAGTCTTGTTAGGGCCTTGCTTAAATCCCTTTAGAATTTTAGAAAATAAAAAGTCACTATAGTCAAGGGTAGAGGGGTTAGAACTTTTTTGTTAGAATGTCTCCAAAACAGAACCCAGCTATTAGTGAAGATAATAATGACATACAGGACATGGTCGAGGACCTCCTTATGTAAAATTAAAAATATACCAATGGGCCCTCACCCAACCAAACAAAAGCTCCAGGAGCTGTTGACTGAGTATTCAAAGGCCCTCCTCTCTGAAAATGGTGATGACCAGTCAGAGGAAGAAGGAGGTGAGGAGGATGGGGATAGGTACCCACCTCCACCACTTCCTAGGGAAGAAAGGGACCCTGTACCCTTAATTCCAAGAGTTAACCTCTGGGGACCTAGAGGCCACACAGGTGGCTCAGGCTCTGGTGAGGGCATTGAGGACAGCCTCAATGAGGAGGACAGCCTTTTAGCAAGGCTGACCAAAAGACTGTATCTGGACACCAGACTCCTGGCTCTAGAGAGAGAGAGAGAGAGAGAGAAAGGAGATGGGTTTAGCACCCATCAATGGTGGTGATGGAGCAAGGACTCACAATGAGACTTGCTCGAAAGCAATCTTCTCACAGTATTAATTTATTAAACTTTGTAATGTCTGTAATAACAAATGCACACACGAATACAAGTAGAAGGAAGCTTGCCTATGTGTTTAAACTAACAAATAACGCTTGTCTAATCTAAAATGGCCGCTAAAGCGCAGGAATTTCATTGCGCATGTGTCAACCATATCACGTGGTATGACGTCTTTCTTTGCTTGGAGGGAAACTTTTGCTTCTGCGCAGTGTGTATTAAAATGGCTGCTTAATGTTTTCACGCGCTACAGCTTGCTCATATGTTGCAATTAAACTGTGGTATTCTAACGCTATTAATGTGGGATAGAATTTTAATTAAACGGGAATAGAGTAGACATAGTGGGTATACAGTGAAACCATTTATTTTGTGATTTTAATATTTTCTTCTTTGACTTTTATTAGTTCATAAATGGGCCTGGGTTGGTTGAACTGCAGCTCGAGAGACATTCTGCACATGCGCCCTGAAAGGCTGACCAGAGAATGCGATGAAGTCAACTTGGAAGCTCTCCAAGGTCGCGAAGCCTGGTTCACAAGTTCATCCGAAATGTACCTGCACTCGATACAATTGTATATAAAATATGTTGCTGAATCAATGGGAAACGGGTGGGAAATAAAGCCAATGTATTAATTGTGATGAGCGGTATTTTAAAGACAATGGGCTTAAAGAAATTGAACTAAATTGACATGGTGTGAGGATCAATCCCCTGTCCCCGTCCAATCAGAAGTAGTGGGCCCATATTTTTGCAACATTAATAGGAGGTACATGGGCGTAGAAGGGTATAATAGATAAAGAATTAGCTAATTAGTTCGTTCGAGTTCCATGACAAGCTGATTGATTGCAGACTGAATCGCTGTCCAGAGAGGTCCTAAGGAGGGGGCCGCGGAGTCCATTAGAAGGAAGACATGGGAGAATTCGAGGAGAAGCGAAGTATCGGAGAGGGGAACGACGCAGGCGTCGTTGATAGAGAGGTCACCTGTCCTGTCCTGAACCTGGAGGAGGTCTTTGCTCTTCATCCTTCCTGGGTCCTATCTTTCCAACTCCTTGGCAAAGGGGTTTGGTTCTCGCACCTTTAGGTAAATATAAAACGCAACCTTTAGTTGTGCTGCTGTCTCTATCTTCTCCTTTCTGAGGGACCGTCATTGACCGATAATTGATTATTATGCTTCATCCTTGATATACGATTAAGTATCATGTGGTTCTGTATTTTACTCTGCTAAATCTTTAGATAAACATTTTAAAACTTCCTGACTCAGTGATTATTTCAGGATTATGAATTGTAATGAATGTCACTCATTTTAAACTTCCCAATTAGCAAAGGGTCCATTGGTAAGTCATTACTCTTCAATCAGAAAAGTAATTGGTAGCAGGGATTTGATAAAGAGTACAACTGACCCACCAGCGGAAATTGCTAGCGTAGTATGAATGTATGGGCCCAAGTGAGTATTTGGTGTATGAATGCTCGTTGCTAGTAACCCGCTGGATCAGTTAGCTGGTCATCAGAGGATGGTTGTACTTTGTTAATTGGGTAATGAGAATTTTATTTTTATAAACTAACATCCGTTTGTTCAAAGTTTGTTTTATGTTGTCCAGAATTCCCCGGGGAAAATTAAATAGCGGATGGTAAGTGGAAGCCATACTGCAGTGAGGTTATCGGTCAGGCAGAAATAGTACTGAAAAGTTAAGCAGGGCTATCAGTACTTGTTAGGGACTCTATGCGTGTGAGTAATAGCAAAAGGAATATGCTGGTAAAAATTTGATGTTATATCACCTAGAAAGGGTAACATTGAAGAAGTAGCAGGTATTTCTGAAGCTTACGTGAAGAGTAAACGGAAGGGTTTTTACTCGTAGTGTATGTTTAGTAAACGGAAAGGTTTTACTAAGTGTGAGAGAAACTATCTTTTTCAATTTAGAGAAACTGGCACGATAGCGAATGTTTTATGTTGTTACTGAATTTTAATAAGAAGCGTAGAGAAAATAAAGTTTTTCGTACGATTTTGTAAAGGGAGGGTCAGTTGCCGGAGAGGGAACTGACGTCACAAAACGCAGCGCTGGGATTGGTTGAAACAGCGGGCATGGAACGACTCTTGTAAAGGAGGGGTCAGTAGTCAGGAGTAGTACTGACGTCACAGGTGCCGCGCTGGGATTGGTCGAAACAGCGAGGGACAGAGAAGCGCAGATTGTAAAGGAGGGGTCGTCAGAATAGACGTCACTGAAAAGCCGCGCTAGGATTGGTTCGGAGATAATTGTTAGCTGGAATTTAATTGGTTGTTAGCATAGAAGTCAAAATCCTAGTGGATAGTGAAAATTATATGTTGAAACGCGATCCGACTTTAATAGGAACTCGTCCGGATAGGAGATTCCTAGGTTTCGCAGAATATAATTTTATACACCGAGATTTACCCAAAATGTACGGAGAGAAGAGGAAAATTTCATTTCTACAAAAGATTAAGAATTATTTTAAGAAGGATAAACCAATCAAAACTAGAGAAGGAATTATCATTCCACCAGCTAAAACACCCGCTTCATTCATGATGATGGAAAGAGGTTATCATACTTGCGTGTGGTTAGAAAATTGGATAGAATATACCAAAAATGATGGGATATTAGCGTTCCCAGAGAATGGCACTTTCAATGGGAGAATTCTTCAAAATTTGAGATTGAGGATGAATGACTTAGAACCCAGACCAAGATTAACTCAATACGAAGCCTTAGAAGAGTGGGAAACCGAGGCATTCGAACGTGACAGATCCCGGAGTAGTAGGGGTTATCGGGGATTTTTCCCTAGATACCAAAATGAGTCAAGGGACGGTCAAATGAAACAGTGGAGAAGAGCAATGTTTACAGAAGGTTTGTATCCAATATTAATGGCAGAAGAATCGTTAGGGAGCAAATGCACAGAGAAGACAAAACATTTGACAGGATTTGGAGATTCTGAAGATGAGTTTATGGAAGAAATATTAAAGAACCCGCCACCATATCAGGAAGGGACAAGTGGATGCACCCCAAGTGCACCACTGTTAAAGACACCATTGGTACCGCAAGTATTGCATAATCCCCCAGTTAATAGGGTACTTCAGGATAAGGAAAAGGAAGCTATAGACAGAAACAGAGCAGAATTGATACAGAAAATAACACAGTTGAATGTACATCCTGATTCCCTGACCTTACCTGTAACAATTGGTCCCGTGGTTCCCTTATATGGTGACAAAGTAAGTTATCCGAAACCATTGGCGATGCCCACACCTGTAGAAATCCCAAAACCTGAACCTGTAATAATTGATGATCAATTCAGTGATTGTGAATCTATGATATCCTTAATGGATCTACCTATTCGAGGATCTATAAATAGTACTCCTAGAAGAATAACACCTGGTTGCTTCAAAGATGTAAATATAGTAACCTCATCGGGAACCAAAAGTGCCACAGTAGTAACGCCAGAAGATTTAGAAAGGTGGGCACAAGGATCAGACAAACAGAGTTCACCCCCAAAGATCATGGACATTTACAAATTAAAGGTTGAGTTAGAAGAAATGATTAGCAGGAAATGTAGGAGTAGATCGTCTAAATACTTACGATGAAGAAGAGCTATTATTTGTATGCAGAAGCATCACTAGAAATGTAAAAATATTTCATGAGAAATTATCAGATTTGGCCTTGCAGATGGGAATTGAAATAGGGAAGTCAAAGGTGTTACAGAAACCCTATAGAGCAGATTTTTCTGACAAAGATTTAGAAAACATGAATGCCTCTGGAAGAAAACTACAAGTAAAAGAATTGATGTCAGTTTTGCAAAAATGGGGAGATCTAGATAAATGGAAAGTTAGATGGACAAAGAAAAAGGAAGAGGCACGGTACAGTAGAACCACTTCTGAATATTTAATGAAGCAAACAGGGAAAACAGATCAAATGTATCCGATGCGAGAAGTACCTGGAGGAGGATATGTTCATGTCCCATGGAGCAGACAGGATATTTTGTCATTTACGAATGATTTCCCAAAATTGAGAGAAAAGCCAATTGAATGGTACAAGCAGGTTGAGAGGTTTGTGAAAGTGTCAAAGGTATTGTTGAAAGACTTGGATGGTTTATTCGACATAGTGGTACCTGCCGATTTATGGACAGATTGTAAAATCACAGTTAATTGGCCGAGTGAAGAGTATCCTAGAGATCCAAAGACAGGTGCCCCATCAAGTGATGTAATGAAAAAGTATCAGCAGGTAATAACTTACCTGAAAGGGAAAATACCACCAAAGGAAACGGATTGGGTAAAAATAGACAGAACTACCCAAGAAGCAAGCGAATCGGTACATGCCTATTATGAACGACTATTGCAGGTGTTCAAACAGTATAGTGGATTTGAGGATATTGGAGATAAAAACATGAGTCAGTTTGTTTACCGATTTGTTTATGGATTAAAGCCAGAGATTTGTCAGATGATTAAGCAGCACATGTTGTGCTGGCAAGGGAAACCCATAGATGAGATTTTGAAATATGCAAAATATTGTGGGGACGACATTGAGGATAGGCACAAGAAACTACAAGAGAAAGTGATGTGGGCTCAGGTGAAAATGGCTAAGCGACAGGGAATTAATTTGGATAATCCAAATGATAATCAGGGAAAGGAATCTGGAATAAATGGTGACACTGGGAATGGTGGTAAAATGAGAGGACGAATGAGCAGAGAAGAGGCTAAAAAGAAATTTCCTTGTCATGGATGCGGAAAATTGGGGCATTGGAAGGATGAATGTAAAAAGATTCGGAATAATAATGGCCCAAATCAAAATTTAAATCCACAGACGCAGAATGACTCACAGCAGGGTGTAAATCCTCAGAGTCAGTTGCCACCTGCACCTATACAGGGTAATGTAAGCAGAGCAAAGCACGGTACAGACGTCGGATATCAAGGAGGAAGTGGTAAGAATGATTATGTAACTTCACAATTTCTTTTACAGGATGACTTTTGTTCATATAGTCAATAACGGGGCCTAGGAGAGGGGGAGAAGGAGTGCGTACTTGGCGCATCCTTACCGGTAGACCAGTCAGGTCCATATGTTGAAGGAAAGGTGAAAGGTAATGATATTACTTTCCTTTTGGACACTGGTGCTACCAGGTCTACTGTAAGAACAGCAGACATCCCAGACCTTCCTCTCTCTGGAGAAGCTATCCAAGTTGTGGGTGTAGCTAATCGAAAGATTAGAACACCTCTTACTGAACCAATGGAAGTAAAAATTGGACATTTTAGAGAAATGCATCAATTTGTAGTATGTGATTCCAGTCCCGTCAACTTATTAGGCCGAGATTTGTTGTGTAAAATGAATTGCACAATTTTCTGCACACCGGATGGTGTGGCAGTTCAGACCACGGATGAAGACCATGTATATAAAATTATGATTGCAAAGCAAGGTACAGAAGTAGATGAAATGTTCTCTCTGATAACAAAAGACGAATTGCCAGAAGAATTAAAAACTGCAGTAAATTCCATGGTATGGGATTTTACGGGGGAAAAAGTAGGACTTATGGCCAAAATAGACCCCGTTAAAATCACTGTAAAAGAAGGTGCAATTTTTCCAAATACCAGACAGTACAAAATGAGTGCAGAAGTAAAGGCAGGAGTTATTGAAGAAATTAACAGAATGGTAAAACAAGGCATATTAAAAGAAGTAATGAGTAGCCCTTGTAATTCACCAATCATGGGTTTGAAGAAACCTAGTGGAAAGTATAGGATTGTTCAAGATCTACGCAAAATAAATAAGATTGTTGAACCTTGTTGTCCTATAGTGCCAAATCCTGCAGTAATCCTATACCAGATTCCTTGGAGTGCAGGATGGTTTACTGTGATTGACTTATGCCAAGCATTCTTTTCCATACCATTGCACCCAGATAGCCAGTATCTTTTTTCATTTAAATTTGAGAACAAAGTCTATGTATGGAATCGTGTTCCTCAAGGGTACACAGAAAGTCCTTCCACCTTTAATCAAATATTGAAAAAGTGCTTAGAGAAACTAGTGATGCCAGGAAGTTCAGTCTTAGTACAATATATAGATGATTCACTGGTGGCATCTAACACCAGAGAGGACTGTGTTGTTGACTCCATTGCACTATTAAATCACTCAGCTGAAGAAGGGCATAAAGTTTCACCTGAAAAGTTGCAGTTTTGTACAACAGCAGTTAAGTATCTAGGACACCAAATTGAGAGGGGAAAAAGAAGGATAACCTCTGAAAGAGTAAAATTAATCAAGAAAATGCAAATGCCTGTCTCCCAACGAGAAGTGAGAATGTTCCTTGGAATAGTGGGTTATTGTCGACAATGGATACTAGGGTTTTCTCTGCTAGCAAAGCCATTAATTCAAATGATGAAAAAGAAGGCAAAGGACCCAGTTGAGTGGGATGATGAGAGCGTAGGAGCTTTTGTAAAATTGAGAAGTGCTTTGTGCGAAGCCCCTGCCCTAGGTATGCCTGACTATACAAGAGGATTCGCATTATTCTGTCATGAGAGAGAAAATTGTGCACTTTCAGTCCTAACCCAGAGACATGGTTTGGGCAGACGTCCTATAGCATATTTTTCTGCTACATTGGACCCAGTGGCAGCAGCGTTGCCAGGCTGCTTAAAAGCAGTAGCGGCTACATGTTTGAGCATTGAACAAAGTGAATCAATTGTAATGGGACATCTTGTTAAAGTGTTTGTTCCACATTCAGTTGTGATTCTGTTGACAAGAACCAGAACTCAGCATCTTACTCCTAGTCGGCTGACTAAATATGAAAGAATAATATTAGGTGCTGAAAATGTGACTATTGTAAGGTGCACAATAGTAAACCCTGCTACCTTACTACCAGATCCGTATCATGAGGAAGTTAAAGATGATGAAGAGGAACATGATTGTTTACAAGTCACAGAATTGTGCACAAAACCACGTCCTGACATACAGGAACTACCCCTCAGAGAGCCAGACAGGGAGCTGTTTGTTGATGGTTCATGCCAAAGGCATGAAGATGGTAAACTAAGTGCAGCATATGCAGTATGTGAATTAACTGGAATAGTCGAAGCATCCTATTTACCAGGAGTAAAATCTGCACAAGTAGCTGAATTAATTTCTTTAATAAAAGCCTGCAAAATTGGGAAGAATCAGAAAGTAACTATATTTACAGATAGTCAATATGGTTACGGGGTTGTGCATGATTTTGGCCAACTATGGTTGCAGAGGGATTTCATGACTTCTTCAGGATCCCCTATTAAAAATGGACAGTTTGTAAAAGAACTGCTGGAAGCAATACAATCACCAAAGGAATTGGCTGTGGTGAAATGTGCTGCACACCAGTCAGGAGATGACTGGGTGGTAGTCGGCAACAGATATGCTAATCTGGTGGCTCAACATTGCGCCAAAAATAGATTGTCAGTAAATAAAAGGGTGGAAAGAATGGGAATCAGCTGCCAACTTATGCTATATGCACCACCTGAAACATGGAATGATGTGAAACGACTGCAAGATGATGCTGATGAGAGTGAAAGAAATGCATGGATTAAAATGGGATGTTCTCAAAGGGCAGACGACGATGTATGGATTTATGCCGATGGCAGACCAGTCATGCCCGACTGTCTGATTTCACAAATGGCTAGAATGTATCATGGAGACACACATGTAGGGAGAGATGCAATGATTAGGCTCTTCAGACAAAATTGGTACAATCCAAGGTTTAGGGCTGCAGCAGAGAGTCTTTGCCAGAGATGTCTAACTTGCCAAATGCATAATCCAGGAAGAAAAACAATAATTGGTTTTGGGAAAATCGGAAATGCAGAGGGTCCATTTGTGAGATTGCAGCTTGATTTTATTCAGTTACCACCATGTAGAGGACTGAAATACGTACTTGTCATAGTGTGTCTGTTTTCAAAGTGGGTGGAGGCTTACCCTACCAGAAGGAATGACAGTATTACAGTCGCAAAGTTGTTGCTACGAGAACTCATTCCTAGATTTGGTTTCCCAGTAACTTTGGAATCAGATAGAGGAGGACACTTCAACAATGATGTGATTAGAATAATCTGTGAAGCATTCCAAATTGAGCAAAAATTGCACTGTGCATATCGTCCAGAGGCTTCTGGAGTTGTTGAACAAATGAATGGCACAATAAAATCAAGACTGGCAAAAATGTGTGCATCAACATCGTTAGATTGGCCGGATGCATTGCCAATTGTTCTAATGGGACTCAGAAGCATTCCTGATAGAAATACCGGATTGAGTCCACACGAAATAATCATGGGAAGAGCAATGAGACAAGCACATGTTCCTACAAATAAACTGCTGAATATAACTGATGATATGGTTCTGGATTATTGCAAAGGATTGGCTGACCTAGTGCGTTCTGTCTCTCACCAGGTTGGGGAAGACGCAGTTTCCAGGCAGCCTGAACAAGAGCATGATCTGAATCCCGGAGACTGGGTGGTTGTGAAGCATCACACCAGAGAAACGTGTCTATCACCCAGGTGGGGCGAACCTTGTCAGGTCATACTAATTACGAACACAGCAGTGAAATGTGCAGCATTGCCTAATTGGATTCATGTAAGCCACACCAAAAGAGTACCAGACCCTGAAGAAGAAAATCCTCAGACAGCATCGATAACTGAGGAAGCTGAAGGTTGCCCAGCTGAAGAATCTCAGGTGCGAGATTCGAGGGAAGCTGAAGAAGAACAACCGAGCACAAGTCAGGACTGGATACCAGTGGTTGAAATACCTGAAGTTTACAACAGAACAAGAAGCCAAGCAAATTTAGAAGAAATTGAAGAAGATCAGATAGGCGAAGAAGAAGCAGCTCAGGAGGAGGAAAATGAAACAATAAGAGAACCTGAGCAGGATCAGATAGGGAGAGGAAATTGGGCTCAAATCAACAACGAACCAACAAATTTTGAGCAGGGACAGACAGGTCTAGAAGAACGCAGTCAGGTTGCAGAAGTACAAAGTGCAATAAGCCCTGATCAGAACCAGTTAGGTCTAGGAAAATACATTCAAGAAGAAGATCACGAGAATCTCAAGCATGAAGACGTAAATCCTGGACAAGGTCAGTTACTGGAAACTCACAGTGGAGCAGCTGAAGAGAAACCAATAAGACCTGAAAAAGAACAAATAGAAGAAACTGAAATCGAAGAAAACCAAATTGTGCCACAACTTGAAAATAAAAGAATTTCTGAAGAAGAAATAAAAAGTGAAGAGACAGTGCAAACAAAGAAGGTCAGAAAAGGTGATCGTTGGCCTAGTGTCATTAAAAGAGTAAAATACCACATAACAACCAGAAGTGAAGATCCAGAACAAGTAAATGAAGTGACAAGCCTAACGGGACAAACAAGTGGAATTGAAAAACGAAAAAGCAAAAGACTGAAACTTGTGAACAACAAATTTAAAGGTCCTGATTGGACTTACATCATCCTTGAAGACTACGAGAGCTCAGAGTCAAGTGAAAGTGGTGACCAAGGAACAAGTGCGGAACTGACTTATGAGAAAGAAATAAAACCACCTTGATAACGTAAAAAGACTTGAAATAAAGATAAGAAGAGAAATCTTCCTTGTCAAAAATGCCTGACGATAGAGTTTCTGGGAGACCAAAACAGAAATGTTGTAAAAGATGCTGTGCTATATGCATATGTAGTCTGGTAGTGGTGCTTATAGTATGGTTAGTTGTGATCATAGCAATTCCTTACCTTCTGATAATGGATAAAACGATTAACAACGAAACGAAGGGAAGGACAGAGAATTTGAAAAGTAATAGAGTAGAACTAAAGGCAGAAGATGAACCGGAGTTTCATCATGAAGTAACAGATAACGACACTAGTTTGAATGTTTTCACAAAATTATTGTTTCAATATGTAGATACCATGGAAGTTAGTAATTGTTATGTCTGTATGAAGTTGCCAGAATCAGTAGCAGAAGGGTTAACATATCATCATTTGCCATTAACTTATGGCATATCATGTAGTGTATTGGCAAGTTTATTTTATAAAACAGGGAGACTTCAGTATTACTATTCAAACATAGATGTGATATTTTCTGAGGTTCCGATTCGAAAGAATATGAACCCAGTGCTTAGTAGTCAAGACGCACAGTTTATGGGAGAATTTTTCCTAACAATGAAATCGATAGATATAACACATGCACATAGAAGCAATCCAACATGTTCGTTACATGAAGAAGAAAAGATATTTTTGAATTTAGTAGAAAATAGAAGACAAGATTTCCAAAAGAAAGCATCGGAGCATAAGGCTCATCTGCCACCTTGAGCTGAGAAAGAGGGTAGTTACACACCTGGCAAGGCTCAAGCTGCTATGGCTCTGGATTTTGTAAAGACAGGGAAAATTTGTCTACATAGGTTAAAGACTGATTATAACAATGTTTTCATTGGTACCAGTGAATGTGAACACAAATTCTTAATTCTTGGAGGTTGGGGACTAAAAGGAGGAACAGATTCAGTTTTTCCTGGAATCTATTATGTGTGTGGGAATAAGGCTTACTTTAGGCTTCCTGCACGGTGGAATGGAAGTTGTTATTTTGGAATAGTATTTCCAAAGATATACCACGTAAAAAGAAACACTGGGAGCAATGAAAATAGTAGTGAATTAACACGTAGTAAAAGAGCTAGTTTTTCTGAAATTGTAGGTGATATATTCGGTGCATTGACACCTTCAGTGGGAATAATTCTGAACTCAAGGAAAATATGTAAATTATCTACAGTAGTTGATCGTTTATCAACGGACACTGCTGGAGGATTTCTAATGATTAATGCGGAGATGGTTGCGATTAGATCTATGGTTAATGCAGAATCGACTTGCTCTTGATTTAATATTAGCAAAAGAGGCCGGAGTCTGTAAATTATTGAAGACGAAACACTGTTGCACTTACATACCTGACAAAAGTGCAGAAATTGGAACATATATACAGAATATAACCAAACTTGAGAAGGAACTAAAACCACTGGAAGTTGATAGTGTATGGGAAAGATTGACAAATAGTATTACGTCAATTGGTACCTGGTTTGCTAATATAGGGAAAGGACTTATAGGTCAAATATTAGTACCCTTAGCAGGGATAGCAATAATAGTAATGTCAATAATAATATGGTGCAAATGTTGTAAAAAGAATGAGACATATAGAGTGACAGAAAAAAGGGAAGAAACAAAAGTTTGATGAAATTGAACTGGAAAATCTGAAAAGCGAATTATACAAGAAACTGAAAGGAGACGATAAAAATAGAAAGTGTAAAAATGAAGCTGAGACAATTTTATGCTAAAAGTTGTCATCTGGTTGTGGGTAGTATTTGATGGCTCAGAAACGCCATCAGAGAGGGGATTGATGGAGCAAGGACTCACAATGAGACTTGCTCGAAAGCAATCTTCTCACAGTATTAATTTATTAAACTTTGTAATGTCTGTAATAACAAATGCACACACAAATACAAGTAGAAGGACGCTTGCCTATGTGTTTAAACTAACAAATAACGCTTGTCTAATCTAAAATGGCCGCTAAAGCGCGGGAATTTCATTGCGCATGTGTCAACCATATCATGTGGTATGACGTCTTTCTTTGCTTGGAGGGAAACTTTTGCTCTGCGCAGTGTGTATTAAAATGGCTGCTTAATGTTTTCACGCGCTACAGCTTGCTCATATGTTGCAATTAAACTGTGGTATTCTAACGCTATTAATGCGGGATAGAATTTTAATTAAACGGGAATAGAGTAGACATAGTGGGTATACAGTGAAACCATTTATTTTGTGATTTTAATATTTTCTTCTTTGACTTTTATTAGTTCATAAATGGGCCTGGGTTGGTTGAACTGCAGCTCGAGAGACATTGGTTCTGCACATGCGCCCTGAAAGGCTGACCAGAGAATGCGATGAAGTCAACTTGGAAGCTCTCCAAGGTCGCGAAGCCTGGTTCACAAGTTCATCCGAAATGTACCTGCACTCGATACAATTGTATATAAAATATGTTCCTGAATCAATGGGAAACGGGTGGGAAATAAAGCCAATGTATTAATTGTGATGGGCGGTATTTTAAAGACAATGGGCTTAAAGAAATTGAACTAAATTGACATGGTGTGAGGATCAACCCCCTGTCCCTGTCCAATCAGAAGTAGTGGGCCCATATTTTTGCAACATTAATAGGAGGTACATGGGCGTAGAAGGGTATAATAGATAAAGAATTAGCTAATTAGTTTGTTCGAGTTCCATGACAAGCTGATCGATTGCAGACTGAATCGCTGTCCAGAGAGGTCCTGAGGAGGGGGCGGCGGAGTCCATTAGAAGGAAGACACGGGAGAATTCGAAGAGAAGCGAAGTATCAGAGAGGGGAACGACGCAGGCGTCGTTGATAGAGAGGTCACCTGTCCTGTCCTGAACCTGGAGGAGGTCTTTGCTCTTCATCCTTCCTGGGTCCTATCTTTCCAACTTCTTGGCCAAGGGGTTTGGTTCTCGCACCTTTAGGTAAATATAAAACGCAACCTTTAGTTGTGCTGCTGTCTCTATCTTCTCCTTTCTGAGGGACCGTCATTGACCGATAATTGATTATTATGCTTCATCCTTGATATACGATTAAGTATCATGTGGTTCTGTATTTTACTCTGCTAAATCTTTAGATAAACATTTTAAAACTTCCTGACTCAGTGAATATTTCAGGATTATGAATTGTAATGAATATCACTCATTTTAAACTTCCCAATTAGCAAAGGGTCCATTGGTAAGTCATTACTCTTCAATCAGAAAAGTAATTGGTAGCAGGGATTTGATAAAGAGTACAACTGACCCACCAGCGGAAATTGCTAGCGTAGTATGAATGTATGGGCCCAAGTGAGTATTTGGTGTATGAATGCTCGTTGCTAGTAACCCGCTGGATCAGTGGCAGCAATCTTAATAAGGATAAAGAGCAAGCTTATGATCCTAAAATCCCCAAAGGGATTGTCCCTAAATTTGAGGAGGGTGATGACATCACTAAATGGTTCACAGCCTTTGAGAGGGCTTGTGACTTGAGAAAGGTGAAGAAACCTCTCTGGGGGGCACTCCTGTGGGAACTGTTCTCTGGTAACTGCAGAGACAGGCTCCTGACCCTTTCTGGTCCAGATGCTGGGTCCTATGACCTCATGAAGAGAACTCTGACTGAGTGATTTGGACTCACCACTGAGGAGTACAGAATTAGATTCAGGGGGGCTCACAAAACTCAAAACCAGTCCTGGATTGATTTTGTAGACTACTCAGAAAAGACACTGGATGGTTGGTTAATTGGACACAATGTGCATGACTTTACTGGACTTTACAATTTGTTTATGAAGGAACATATTTTAAGTAATTGCACGAATGAAAAGTTACATCAGCATTTGGTAGACCTAGGTCTAATTTCTCCCCAAGAATTGGGAAAGAAGGCAGACCACTGGGTGAAGACTAGGGTGACTAAGACAACCACTGGGGGTGACCAAAAGAAAGGGGTCACAAAACCTCCCCAGGGGAAAGGTGGTGAGAATCCCCAAGATAAAAAGTCTGAGTCTTGTAAAGGGCCCCAAAAACCTGCACAGGGGGGTAGGTCCCAAAATACTCCCCATACTCCACAGCCCTATAGGGGGAAGAACTTTGATCCTGCCAAGGCCTGGTGTAACAACTGTAAGAATTTGGGACACTTAACTGGAGAAAAGGCTTGCCCTAGCAAGTAGGCGCCTAGTCCTACAGCTACTCCTGGTGTAGTCAGTCTCCAGATGGGATCAGCAGTGTGCCCAGAGCAAATCAGGTTGCACACTGAAGCAGTTCTAGTTTCAGAGGGGGAAGTTGAGTTTGCCACAGTAGCTGTGTGGCCACCCAACTTAAAGAAATACTTACAATACCCTTGGGTTAATGGAACTAGGATAGAGGCTCTGAGGGATACAGGTGCCAGTGTCACTATGGTGAGAGACACACTGGTTTCTCCTGAGCAATATTTGATTGGGCGTACTTACCCAGTCACCAATGCTGACAGTGTCACCACTAACCATGCCATAGCTATGGTGACATTAGAGTGGGGGGGGGGGGTTACTGGCCTGAAACAGGTAGTGGTCTCTCCGAAGCTACCAGCTGCATGCCTGCTTGGCAATGACCTGGAAACCTCAGCCTGGGCTTAGGTTGAACTAAAAACCCATGCAGCAATGCTGGATATTCCTGAATTGGTGTGTGTAAAAACAAGAGCACAGAGCAAAAGGCAGGGTGAAAAAGTGTTGGAGCCTGAAAGTATGGCCCAACCTACCAAGAGAAAAGGCAAGAAGACTGGGGAACCACCTTCTGTTCAGCAACAGGATCAGGACCCCTCTCCTCAGGGAGAGGACTTGGACATCCCAGAGGGAACTGAGCCTATGGAGCTTGACCCTTACCAGGTTGAACTCTTGGGCCCAGGGGGACCCTCTAGGGAAGAGCTGTGCCAGGGGCAGCAAGACTGTCCCACTCTTGAAAGCCTGAGGCAGCAAGCTGTTTCAGAAGCAAAGGGAGATGTCAGTGGTACCCACAGAGTTTATTGGGAAGAGGGATTACTGTACACTGAGGCAAGAGACCCCAATCCTGGAGCCACCAGGAGAGTGGTAGTGCCACAGAGGTACAGGGAGTTCCTCCTAACTTTAGCTCATGAAATCCCCCTAGCTGGACATCTGGGCCAAACCAAGACTTGGGAAAGGCTAGTTAGCCACTTTTTCTGGCCCCAGATGCACCAAAAGGTGAAGGAGTTTGTCAGCTCCTGTGTTACCTGTCAAGCCAGTGGCAAGACAGGTGGCCACCCAAAGGTCCCCCTGATACCACTGCCTGTGGTGGGGGTTCCCTTTGAAAGGGTAGGTGTGGACATAGTGGGTCCACTTGAACCTCCCACAGCCTCAGGGAACAAATTCATACTAGTGGTAGTGGATCATGCCACTAGGTACCCTGAAGCAATTCCACTTAGGACTACTACAGCTCCTGCAGTAGCCAAGACCCTCATTGGTGTCTTCACCAGGGTAGGGTTTCCTAAGGAGGTGGTTTCAGACAGAGGTTCTAACTTTATGTCTGCTTACCTGAAACACATGTGGAAAGAGTGTGGAGTGCAGTACAAGTTTACTACACCCTATCACCCACAAACCAATGGCCTTGTTGAGAGATTTAACAAGACATTGAAAGGCATGTTCATGGGGCTCCCTGAGAAACTCAAAAGGATATGGGATGCCCTCTTACCATGTCTGCTTTTTGCTTACAGAGAAGGGAGTAGGTTTTTCCCCCTTTGAACTTCTGTTTGGCCATCCTGTGAGGGGACCACTCTGTCTTGTAAAAGAGGGTTGGGAGAAGCCTCTCCAAGAACCCAAACAAGATATTGTGGACTATGTGCTTGGCCTAAGGTCCAGAATGGCTGAGTACGTGGAAAAGGCATCCAAGAATCTTGAGGCCAGCCAGGAGCTTCAGAAGCACTGGTATGACAAAAAAGCTGCACTGGTTGAATTTCAACCTGGGCAACAGGTGTGGGTTTTGGAGCCAGTGGCACCAAGGGCACTCCAGGACAAATGGAGTGGCCCTTACCCTATCCTAGAGAAAAAGAGTGAGGTCACCTACTTAGTTGACCTGGGCACAATCTGGACACCCAAAAGGGTTATCCATGTGAACCGCCTAAAGCTCTACAATGACAGGGCTGACATCACCATGCTGATGGTGACTGATGAGGAGCAGGAAGCAGAGAGTGAACCTCTCCCTGACCTCCTCTCATACAGCCCAAAAGATGGGTCAGTAGATGGAGTTGTCTTTTCAGACACCCTCTCTGCCCAACAGCAGACTGACTGCAAGCAAGTCTTGCAGCAGTATGCTAAGCTCTTTTCCTTGTCCCCTGGTTTGACAAACTGGTGTACCCATGATGTGGACACTTGTGACAGTGCACCTGTTAAAAACAAAATCTATCGACAGTCGACCAAGTCAAGGAAAGCATCAGAGCTGAAGTCAGCAAGATGCTGGAGTTAGGGGTTATTGAAACCTCTGAGAGCCCCTGGGCTAGCCCAGTGGTTCTGGTCCCCAAACCTCACCCACAGGATGGAAAGAGATAAATTAGGTTTTGTGTGGATTACAGAGGGCTCAACTCTGTCACCAAGAAAGATGCTCACCCTATCCCAAGAGCAGATGAGTTGATAGATAAGTTGGGTGCAGCCAAATTCTTATGTACCTTTGACTTAACTGCAGGGTACTGGCAGATTGGCATGGCCCCAGGAGCAAAAGAGAAAACAGCATTCTCCACACCTGATGGGCACTATCAGTTCACTGTGATGCCCTTTGGTTTAAAGAATGCCCCTGCCACCTTCCAGAGGTTGGTGAATCAAGTCCTTGCTGGGCTGGAGTCCTTTAGTGCAGCTTATCTTGATGATATTGCTGTCTTTAGTTCCACCTGGCAGGATCACCTGATCCACCTTGGGAAGGTTTTAAAAGCCCTGCAAACTGCAGGTCTAACTATCAAGGTACCAAGGGCACTGTGATCAGAGAAGGCCTCTATGGGCTGCAGCACTTATTGTGCCACCCTTAGAGGCCCTGTACCCTAACACTCACACGCTGCCTTTGCAGGCTGCGTGTCTTGGTGCAGAACAAAGTGAAGAGTCGACATGGCACACATCCCTGTGTGCCATGTCCACAAACCACTGCCCTGGCATACATCAGTCACCCCTCTAGCTGGGTGCCCTATGCCAGTGGTGAGGGTACAGGTGCATGAGCCCTGTATCCCTACAGTGCCCAAGTCTATTCCTGGGCACTGTAAGTGCAGTGCTGCCATTAAGAGTATATGGTGCTGGGAGTTTGTCATTACGAACTCCACAGCACCATGATGGCTACACTGAAGACTGGGAAGTTTGGTATCAAACTTCTCAGCACATTAAACCCACACTGATGCCAGTGTGGGATTTAATGTAAAATGCACAACAGAGGGCATCTTAGAGATGCCCCCTGAAACTCGACCAACTTCTAGTGACCTGACTGAGTGGCTGCTTAGGCTGCCACCAACAGACATGTTTCTGGACCCATGGGTCGAGAGCCTGCTGCTCTCGGGGGCTTGAAACAATGCACATCCTGGGACGAGGTACCAAGCCTCCTCCCCCAGGATGGGCAGGGTTCACGAAGGAGAAGCTTCAAAGGCATGCCGCCTTTGTGAGCCTCTCCAGACCCATTGCTGCTTTCAGCAACTGGTCCCCACTGGTTCTACCCCCCACTTTGGACGGGAGAACCGGCGGGAAAAACAAGCCAACTCCACCCCTAAGGTGGGGGAGGCGAGGTGAAGCACAACCTCGAGTCCCCGCCATCTTGAGGATGGGGGGACCCAGCCAACCAGGGACAGGCTCCTGCCCCCCTCCCACTGGAGAGTGGCACAATACGGGGTGTACCCACCCCAGGGAAGGGACCCATTAGTCCCTGCCCTTTACCCACCTGTAACGCCCCTAAATCTAGTATTTAGGGGGCACCCTGAACCTTACTTCCTCAGATCCAGCAACAACAAGAAAAGAAGAAGGACGAAGAGCCATGCAGAGCTAACAAGAGGACGACGCCCACTGACTTGGCCCCAGCCCTACAGGCCTGTCTCCCCTCGAACCTGCGAAATCCCGGTGTGTCCAGCAGCCAGCAACCTCACAAACCCCGGAGGAGCTGCCTGCCTTCACTTCCAAAGACTGGTTCTCCTGTGAACACCGGATTTGTTCAACAGCAACCTCTGGCTCCGCCCGGAGACCGCGAAATCACCCCACTCTGCACCCGCCGAACCCGGCCCGAGCTCGAGTGGAAAAACACCACAAAGAGGTCACCCCGGCGATCCTGACCCGAGATCCGGCGACTCCTGACCTACCTCAAGCCTCCAGATGACGCCTGCAGCCTCAATCCAGAGGGTCCCCTCTACCGCGACCAGAGCGGGTAAGAATATCCGACCCTAAAAGGCACCCCTGCACCCGACGCCCCACGGCCTTGTGTGCCCAAACCAACGGTGCCTAACCAACCCAAGACATCCCAACGTACCCCTCGAAGTGGTGGTCGCACCCAGAAGATCCTCGTCCCCGAGCCTGCAGTGTTTCTTCAAACCGGAGGTTCTCCATAGAAAACAACAGGGCGCCCGACGTCGAAACAGCACTCTGCACCCGGCCGTCCCAGTGCCGCTGAGGGTGCACTTTTTGTGCCTACTTGTTTCCCCATTTGCCCTGAGTTGAAGTCCAGGAGCTTTGCTCCCACAACTCAGTGGCCTGCTTGCCAGCAGCCACCAACCAGAGTCCCCCTATCCTCCATAGGATAACATTGGGCCTCAACACTCTGCACCCGGCCGCCCTAGTGCCGCTGAGGGTGCAACAACAGTGCATCACTGACCTTGGGGGAACCCTTGATCTAACCCCAGAACCTTAACTCCCACAGTCGTTTACTTACCTGCAAACCGATAACCTGTTTTTCCTCCATAGGATAACATTGACAATTTTTCTTCCAAAAACGACTTAGTGTGGAGTTTTGAAAACTAAAAATATTCCTTAAAAATCGTACAAATAACCAAAACGTGTTTTCTCACTTGTTTGCAGGACATGTCCCAGTGCTGAATCTAGGCATCCAGCACTGAGTTAGAAAAAGTAACGTAAAAGTAACTTACCTGCAATTTACTGACAAAGCCTATTCATTTCAATGTACTGCTCCAAAAAGTTTCCAAGTGTGGAGTTTTGAAATGTGAAAATATTCTTTAAAAATCGCACGAATAACAAAAACGCATTTAATCACCTGTTTTCAGGAAATGTCCCAGTGCTGAATCCAGGCATCTAGCACTGAGTTAGAAAAAGTAACGTAAAAGTAACTTACCTGCAATTTACTGAAAAAGCCTATTCATTCCAATGTACTGTATTTGCTAAGTGTTGCATACTACTGCTCCCCTGTAAATCAAACAAAGTACAATCTCCATTGCATTTTCAAACTGTTCGACATTCAGTAACTTATTACTGTAAAGTATTTTATGCTTACCTGTGCCAGGCTTGCTTGGTTCTAAAATAAAACAACAATATATTTTTATACAAAAACAATTGGCCTAGAGTTCAGTTCTTGAGTGTGTGAATTCATTTGCTGACTGAGTGTATACATCAAATGCTTAACACTGTCCTCTGACACTGCCTTACTGCTCGACCAAGCTACCACAAGTAGAGAGTAAGGTTCTATCTAACTTTAACCTCTGCCTACCTTTGGAGTCACCTGGACCCTATACACACTATACCTCATTTTGGTGTAGTATATATAGAGCCAGTTTCTTACATTGGTGGATCAGCGGTGGGATATACAACTTACATTTGTTGGACTGCTTGGTTACCACCTGATCACACGACAGAACTCTTAAATTGCCTTTAGAATTCTGATTTTTTCAAATTGCCATTTTTTTCCAAACAACTAAAAGTCTTGTTAGGGCCTTGCTTAAGTCCCTTTAGAATTTTAGAAAATAACAAGTCACTATAGTCAAGCGTAGAGGGGTTAGAACTTTTTTTGTTAGAATGTCTCAAAAACAGAACCCAGCTATTAGTGAAGATAATAATGACATACAGGACATGGTTGAGGAGCTTGACCTCACCCCTTACCTTCACTTGTCTTTCAAGGAAGTAAGGTCCTTATGTAAAATTAAAAATATACCAATGGGCCCTCACCCAACCAAACAAAAGCTCCAGGAGCTGTTGGCTGAGTATTCAAAGGCCCATCCCTCTGAAAATGGTGATGACCAGTCAGAGGAAGAAGGAGGTGAGGAGGATGGAGATAGGTACCCACCTCCACCACTTCCTAGGGAAGAAAGGGACCCTGTACCCTTAATTCCAAGAGTTAACCTCTGGGGACCTAGAGGCCACACAGGTGGCTCAGGCTCTGGTGAGGGCATTGAGGACAGCCTCAATGAGGAGGACAGCCTTTTAGCAAGGCTGACCAAAAGACTGGATCTGGAGACCAGACTCCTGGCTCTAGAGAGAGAGAGAAAGGAGATGGGTTTAGCACCCATCAATGGTGGCAGCAATCTTAATAAGGATAAAGAGCAAGCTTATGATCCTAAAATCCCCAAAGGGAGTGTCCCTAAATTTGAGGAGGGTGATGACATCACTAAATGGTTCACAGCCTTTGAGAGGGCTTGTGACTTGAGAAAGGTGAAGAAACCTCTCTGGGGGGGCACTCCTGTGGGAACTGTTCTCTGGTAACTGCAGAGACAGGCTCCTGACCCTTTCTGGGCCAGATGCTGGGTCCTATAACCTCATGAAGAGAACTCTGACTGAGGGATTTGGACTCACCACTGAGGAGTACAGAATTAGATTCAGGGGGCTCACAAAACTCAAAACCAGTCCTGGATTGATTTTGTAGACTACTCAGTAAAGACACTGGATGGTTGGTTAATTGGACACAATGTGCATGACTTTACTGGACTTTACAATTTGTTTATGAAGGAACATATTTTAAGTAATTGCACGAATGAAAAGTTACATCAGCATTTGGTAGACCTAGGTCTAATTTCTCCCCAAGAATTGGGAAAGAAGGCAGACCACTGGGTCAAGACTAGGGTGACTAAGACAACCACTGGGGGTGACCAAAAGAAAAGGGTCACAAAACCTCCCCAGGGGAAAGGTGGTGAGAATCCCCAAGATAAAAAGTCTGAGTCTTCTAAAGGGCCCCAAAAACCTGCACAGGGGGGTGGGTCCCAAAATACTCCCTATACTCCACAGCCCAATAGGGGGAAGAACTTTGATCCTGCCAAGGCCTGGTGTAACAATTGTAAGAAGTTGGGACACTTAACTGGAGACAAGGCTTGCCCTAGCAAGAAGGCCCCTAGTCCTACAGCTACAGCTACTCCTGGTGTAGTCAGTCTCCAGATGGGATCAGCAGTGTACCCAGAGCAAATCAGGTTGCACACTGAAGCAGTTCTAGTTTCAGAGGGGGAAGTTGAGTTTGCCACAGTAGCTGTGTGGCCACCCAACTTAAAGAAATACTTACAATACCCTTGGGTTAATGGAACTAAGATAGAGGCTCTGAGGGATACAGGTGCCAGTGTCACTATGGTGAGAGACACACTGGTTTCCCCTGAACAATATTTGATTAGGCGTACTTACCCAGTCACCAATGCTGACAGTGTTACCACTAACCATGCAATGGCTATGGTGACATTATACTGAGGGGGGGGGGAGGGGGTTACTGCCCTGAAACAGGTAGTGGTCTCTCCAAAGCTACCAGCTGCATGTCTGCTTGGCAATGACCTGGAAACCTCAGCCTGGGCTGAGGTTGAACTAAAAACCCATGCAGCAATGCTGGATATCCCTGAATTGGTGTGTGTAAAAACAAGAGCACAGAGCAAAAGGCAGGGTGAAAAAGTGTTGGAGCCTGAAAGTATGGCCCAACCTACCAAGAGAAAAGGCAAGAAGACTGGGGAACCAGCTTCTGTTCAGCAACAGGATCAGGACCCCTCTCCTCAGGGAGAGCACTTGGACACCCCAGAGGGAACTGAGCCTATGGAGCTTGACCCTTACCAGGTTGAACTCTTGGGCCCAGGGGGACTCTCTAGGGAAGAGCTGTGCCAGGGGCAGCAAGACTTTCCCACTCTTGAAAGCCTGATGCAGCAAGCTGTTTCAGAAGCAAAGAGAGATGTCAGTGGTACCCACAGAGTTTATTGGGAAGAGGGATTACTGTACACTGAGGCAAGAGACCCCAATCCTGGAGCCACAAGGAGAGTGGTAGTGCCACAGAGGTACAGGGAGTTCCTCCTAACTTTAGCTCATGACATCCCCCTTAGCTGGACATCTGGGCCAAACCAAAACTTGGGAAAGGCTAGTTAGCCACTTTTTCTGGCCCCAGATGCACCAAAAGGTGAAGGAGTTTGTCAGCTCCTGTGCTACCTGTCAAGCCAGTGGCAAGACAGGTGGCCACCCAAAGGCCCCCCTGATACCACTGCCTGTGGTGGGGGTTCCCTTTGAAAGGGTAGGTGTGGACATAGTGGGTCCACTTGAACCTCCCACAGCCTCAGGGAACAAATTCATACTAGTGGTAGTGGCTCATGCCACTAGGTACCCTGAAGCAATTCCACTTAGGACTACTACAGCTCCTGCAGTAGCCAAGGCCCTCATTGGTGTCTTCACCAGGGTAGGGTTTCCTAAGGAGGTGGTTTCAGACAGAGGTTCTAACTTTATGTCTGCTTACCTGAAACACATGTGGAAAGAGTGTGGAGTGCAGTACAAGTTTACTACACCCTATCACCCACAAACCAATGGCCTTGTTGAGAGATTTAACAAGACATCGAAAGGCATGATCATGGGGCTCCCTGAGAAACTCAAAAGGAGATGGGATGTCCTCTTACCATGTCTGCTTTTCGCTTACAGAGAAGTGCCACAGAAGGGAGTAGGTTTTTCCCCCTTTGAACGTCTGTTTGTCCATCCTGTGAGGGACCACTCTGTCTTGTAAAAGAGGGTTGGGAGAAGCCTCTCCAAGAACCCAAACAAGATATTGTGGACTATGTGCTTGGCCTAAGGTCCAGAATGGCTGAGTACATGGAAAAGGCATCCAAGAATCTTGAGGCCAGCCAGGAGCTTCAGAAGCACTTGTATGACCAAAAAGCTGCACTGGTTGAATTTCAACCTGGGCAACAGGTGTGGGTTTTGGAGCCAGTGGCTCCAAGGGCACTCCAGGACAAATGGAGTGACCCTTACCCTATCCTAGAGAAAAAGAGTGAGGTCACCTACTTAGTTGACCTGGGCACAAGCAGGACACCCAAAAGGGTTATCCATGTGAACCCCCTAAAGCTCTACAATGACAGGGCTGACATCACCATGCAGATGGTGACTGATGAGGAGAAGGAAGCAGAGAGTGAACCTCTCCCTGACATCCTCTCATACAGCCTAAAAGATGGGTCACTAGATGGAGTTGTCTTTTCAGACACCCTCTCTGCCCAACAGCAGACTGACTGCAAACAAGTCTTGCAGCAGTATGCTAAGCTCTTTTCCTTCTCCCCTGGTTCGACAAACTGGTGTACCGATGATGTGGACACTGGTGTCAGAGGCCTTTGCTGTGGTTTGGTCCCTGAAGAAGTTGAGACCATACTTGTTTGGTACTCACTTCCTAGTTCAAACTGATCACAGACCTCTCATATGGCTAATGCAAATGAAAGGGGAAAATCCTAAACTGTTGAGGTAGTCCATCTCCCTACAGGGAATGGACTTTGAAGTGGAACACAGACCTGGGACTGCCCATGCCAATGCAGATGGCCTTTCCAGGTTCTTCCACTTAGACAATGAAGACTCTCTAGGGAAAGGTTAGTCTCATCATCTTTCGTTTGGGGGGGGTTGTGTGAGAAAGTACCCTCTTTCTGCATGGTATGCCCCCACTTTTTGCTGAATTGCTGATGTTCTTTGACTGAGTGTGCCCTGGGCTCCTGCTAACCAGGTACCCAGGGCCTATGTTCCTTCCCTAAAACTGCATTGAAGACTAAACCCAATTGGCATCTCTGGCCACATGTCAGCCCCTGGTAAATGGTACCACAGGTACCCAGGGCACTGTGACCAGAGAAGGCCTCTATGGGCTGCAGCACTTATTGTGCCACCCTTAGAGGCCCTGTACCCTGACACTCACACACTGCCTTTGCAGGCTGTGTGTCTTCGTGCAGTACAAAGTGAAGAGTCGACATGGCACACATCCCTGTGTGCCATGCCCACAAACCACTACCCTGGCATACATCAGTCTCCCCTCTAGCTGGGTGCCCTATGCCAGTGGTGAGGTTACAGGTGCATGAGCCCTCTACCCCTACAGTGCCCAAGTCCATTGCTGGGCACTGTAAGTGCAGTGCTGCCATTAAGAGTATATGGTGCTGGGAGTTTGTCATTACGAATTCCACAGCACCATGATGCCTACACTGAAGATTGGGAAGTTTGGTATCAAACTTCTCAGCACATTAAACCCACACTGATGCCAGTGTGGGATTTAATGTAAAATGCACAACAGAGGGCATCTTAGAGATGCCCGCTGAAACTCGACCAACTTCTAGTGACCTGACTGAGTGGCTGCTTAGGCTGCCACCAACACACATGTTTCTGGACCCCTGGGCCGAGAGCGTGCTGCTCTCGGGGGCCTGAAACAATGCACATCCTGGGACGAGGTGCCAAGCCTCCTCCCCCAGGATGGGCAGGGTTCACGAAGGAGAAGCTTCAAAGGCATGACTCCTTTGTGAGCCTTTCCAGACCCATTGCTGATTTCAGCAACTGGTCCCCACTGGTTCTACCCCCCACTTTGGGCGGGAGAACCGGCGGGAAAAACAAGTGAGGAAGGGAGGTGTGCCTACCTCTGCCAACTCCACCCCTCAGGTGGGGGAGGCGAGATGAAGCACAACCTCGAGTCCCGCCATCTTGAGGATGGGGGGACCCAGCCAACCAGGGACAGGCTCCTGCCCCCCTCCCACTGGAGAGTGGCAGAATAGGGGGTGTACCCACCCCAGGGAAGGGACCCATTAGTCCCTGCCCTTTACCTACCTGTAATGCCCCTAAATCTAGTATTTAGGGGCTCCCTGAACCTTACTTCCTCAGATCCAGCAACAACAAGAAAAGAAGAAAAGAAGAAGGACGAAGAGCCATGCAGAGCTAACAAGAGGTCGACGCCAACTGACTTGGCCCCAGCCCTACAGGCCTGTCTCCCCTCGAACCTGCTCCTGCGAAATCCCGGTGTGTCCAGCAGTCAGCAACCTCACAAACCCCGGAGGACCTGCCTGCCTTCACTTCCAAAGACTGGTTCTCCTGTGAACACCGGATTTGTTCAACAGCAACCTCTGGCTCCGCCCGGAGACAGCAAAATCACGCCACTCTGCACCCGCCGAACCCGGCCCGAGCTCGAGTGGAAAAACACCACAAGGAGGTCACCCCGGCGATCCTGACCCGAGATCCGGCGACTCCTGACCTACCTCAAGCCTCCAGACGACGCCTGCAGCCTCAATCCAGAGGGTCCCCTCTACCGCGACCAGAGCGGGTAAGAAAATCCGACCCTAAAAGGCACCCCTGCACCCGACGCCCCACGGCCTTGTGTGCCCAAACCAACAGTGCCTAACCAACCCAAGACATCCCAACTTACCCCTCGAAGTGGTGGTCGCACCCAGAAGATCCTCGTCCCCGAGCCTGCAGTGTTTCTTCAAACCAGAGGTTCTCCATAGAAAACAACAGGGCGCCCGATGTCGAAACAGCACTCTGCACCCGGCCGCCCCAGTGCCGCTGAGGGTGCACTTTTTGTGCCTACTTGTTTCCCCATTTGCCCTGAGTTAAAGTCCAGGAGCTTTGCTCCCACAACTCATTCGCCTGCTTGCCAGCAGCCACCAACCAGAGTCCCCCTATCCTCCATAGGATAACATTGGGCCTCAACACTCTGCACCCTGCCGCCCTAGTGCCGCTGAGGGTGCATTAACAGTGCATCACTGACCATGGGGGAACCCTTGTTCTAACCCCAGAACCTTAACTCCCACAGTTGTTTACTTACCTGCAAACCGATAACCTGTTTTTCCTCCATAGGATAACATTGACAATTTTTCTTTCAAAAAACAACTTAGTGTGGAGTTTTGAAAACTAAAAATATTCCTTAAAAATCGCACGAATAACAAAAACGCATTTACTCACCTGTTTTCAGGAAATGTCCCAGTGCTGAATCCAGGCATCCAGCACTGAGTTAGAAAAAGTAACGTAAAAGTAACTTACCTGCAATTTACTGAAAAAGCCTATTCATTCCAATGTACTGTATTTGCTAAGTGTTGCATACTACTGCTCCCTGTAAATCAAACAAAGTACAATCTCCATTGCATTTTCAAACTGTACGACATTCAGTAACTTATTACTGTAAAGTATTTTATGCTTACCTGTGCCAGGCTTGCTTGGTTCTAAAATAAAACAACAATATATTTTTATACAAAAACAATTGGCCTAGAGTTCAGTTCTTGAGTGTGTGAATTCATTTGCTGACTGAGTGTATACATCAAATGCTTAACACTGTCCTCTGACACTGCCTTACTGCTCGACCAAGCTACCACAAGTAGAGAGTAAGGTTCTATCTAACTTTAACCTCTGCCTATCTTTGGAGTCACCTGGACCCTATACACACTATACCTCATTTTGGTGTAGTATATATAGAGCCAGTTTCTTACATTGGTAGATCAGCTGTGGGATATACAACTTGCATTTGTAGGACTACTTGGTTACCACCTGATCACACGACAGAACTCTTAAATTGCCTTTAGAATTCTGATTTTTTCAAATTGGCATTTTTTTCCAAACAACTAAAAGTCTTGTTAGGGCCTTGCTTAGGTCCCTTTAGAATTTTAGAAAATAAAAAGTCACTATAGTCAAGGGTAGAGGGGTTAGAACTTTTTTTGTTAGAATGTCTCAAAAACAGAACCCAGCTATTAGTGAAGATAATAATGACATACAGGACATGGTTGAGGAGCTTGACCTCACCCCTTACCTTCACGTGTCTTTCAAGGAAGTAAGGTCCTTATGTAAAATTAAAAATATACCAATGGGCCCTCACCCAACCAAACAAAAGCTCCAGGAGCTGTTGGCTGAGTATTCAAAGGCCCACCCCTCTGAAAATGGTGATGACCAGTCAGAGGAAGAAGGAGGTGAGGAGGATGGAGATAGGTACCCACCTCCACCACTTCCTAGGGAAGAAAGGGACCCTGTACCCTTAATTCCAAGAGTTAACCTCTGGGGACCTAGAGGCCACACAGGTGGCTCAGGCTCTGGTGAGGGCATTGAGGACAGCCTCAATGAGGAGGACAGCCTTTTAGCAAGGCTGACCAAAAGACTGGATCTGGAGACCAGACTCCTGGCTCTAGAGAGAGAGAGAAAGGAGATGGGTTTAGCACCCATCAATGGTGGCAGCAATCTTAATAAGGATAAAGAGCAATCTTATGATCCTAAAATCCCCAAAGGGATTGTCCCTAAATTTGAGGAGGGTGATGACATCACTAAATGGTTCACAGCCTTTGAGAGGGCTTGTGACTTGAGAAAGGTGAAGAAACCTCTCTGGGGGGCACTCCTGTGGGAACTGTTCTCTGGTAACTGCAGAGACAGGCTTCTGACCCTTTCTGGACCAGATGCTGGGTCCTATGACCTCATGAAGAGAACTCTGACTGAGGGATTTGGACTCACCACTGAGGAGTACAGAATTAGATTCAGGGGGGCTCACAAAACCAAAAACCAGTCCTGGATTGATTTTGTAGACTACTCAGTAAAGACACTGGATGGTTGGTTAACTGGACACAATGTGCATGACTTTACTGGACTTTACAATTTGTTTATGAAGGAACATATTTTAAGTAATTGCACGCATGAAAAGTTACATCAGCATTTGGCATACCTAGGTCTAATTTCTCCCCAAGAATTCGGAAAGAAGGCAGACCACTGGGTCAAGACTAGGGTGACTAAGACAACCACTGGGGGTGACCAAAAGAAAGAGGTCACAAAACCTCCCCAGGGGAAAGGTGGTAAGAATCCCCAAGATAAAAAGTCTGAGTCTTCTAAAGGGCCCCAAAAACCTGCACAGGGGGGTGGGTCCCAAAATAGTCCCTATACTCCACAGCCCTATAGGGGGAAGAACTTTGATCCTGCCAAGGCCTGGTATAACAACTGTAAGAAGTTGGGACACTTAACTGGAGACAAGGCTTGCCCTAGCAAGAAGGCCCTTAGTCCTACAGCTACAGCTACTCCTGGTGTAGTCAGTCTCCAGATGGGATCAGCAGTGTGCCCAGAGCAAATCAGGTTGCACACTGAAGTAGTTCTAGTTTCAGAGGGGGAAGTTGAGTTTGCCACAGTAGCTGTGTGGCCACCCAACTTAAAGAAATACTTACAATACCCTTGGGTTAATGGAACTAGGATAGAGGCTCTGAGGGATACAGGTGCCAGTATAACTATGGTGAGAGACACACTGGTTTCCCCTGAGCAATATTTGATTGGGCGTACTTACCCAGTCACCAATGCTAACAGTGTTACCACTAACCATGCCATGGCTATGGTGACATTAGACTGAGGGGGGGGGGGGGTTACTGGCCTGAAACAGGTAGTGGTCTCTCCAAAGCTATCAGCTGCATGCCTGCTTGGCAATGACCTGGAAACCTCAGCCTGGGCTGAGGTTGAACTAAAAACCCATGCAGCAATGCTGGATATCCCTGAATTGGTGTGTGTAAAAACAAGAGCACAGAGCAAAAGGCAGGGTGAAAAAGTGTTGGAGCCTGAAAGTATGGCCCAACCTACCAAGAGAAAAGGCAAGAAGACAGGGGAACCAGCTTCTATTCAGCAACAGGATCAGGACCACTCTCCTCAGGGAGAGGACTTGGACACCCCAGAGGGAACTGAGCCTATGGAGCTTGACCCTTACCAGGTTGAACTCTTGGGCCCAGGGGGACCCTCTAGGGAAGAGCTGTGCCAGGGGCAGCAAGACTGTCCCACTCTTGAAAGCCTGAGGCAGCAAACTGTTTCAGAAGCAAAGGGAGATGTCAGTGGTACCCACAGAGTTTATTGGGAAGAGGGATTACTGTACACTGAGGCAAGAGACCCCAATTCTGGAGCCACCAGGAGAGTGGTAGTGCCACAGAGGTACAGGGAGTTCCTCCTAACTTTAGCTCATGACATCCCCCTAGCTGGACATCTGGGCCAAACCAAGACTTGGGAAAGGCTAGTTAGCCCCTTTTTCTGGCCCCAGATGCACCAAAAGGTGAAGGAGTTTGTCAGCTCCTGTGTTACCTGTCAAGCCAGTGGCAAGACAGGTGGCCACCCTAAGGCCCCCCTGATACCACTGTCTGTGGTGGGGGTTCCCTTTGAAAGGGTAGGTGTGGACATAGTGGGTCCACTTGAACCTCCCACAGCCTCAGGGAACAAATTCATACTAGTGGTAGTGGATCATGCCACTAGGTACCCTGAAGCAATTCCACTTAGGACTACTACAGCTCCTTCAGTAGCCAAGGCCCTCATTGGTGTCTTCACCAGGGTAGGGTTTCCTAAGGAGGTGGTTTCAGACAGAGGTTCTAACTTTATGTCTGCTTACCTGAAACACATATGGAAAGAGTATGGAGTGCAGTACAAGTTTACTACACCCTATCACCCACAAACCAATGTCCTTGTTGAGAGATTTAACAAGACATTGAAAGGCATGATCATGGGGCTCCCTGAGAAACTCAAAAGGAGATGGGATGTCCTCTTACCATGTCTGCTTTTCGCTTACAGAGAAGTGCCACAGAAGGGAGTAGGTTTTTCCCCCCTTTGAACTTCTGTTTGGCCATCCTGTGAGGGGACCACTCTGTCTTGTAAAAGAGTGTTGGGAGAAGCCTCTCCAAGAACCCAAACAAGATATTGTGGACTATGTGCTTGGCCTAAGGTCCAGAATGGCTGAGTACGTGGAAAAGGCATCCAAGAATCTTGAGGCCAGCCAGGAGCTTCAGAAGCACTGGTATGACCAAAAAGCTGCACTGGTTGAATTTCAACCTGGGCAACAGGTGTGGGTTTTGGAGCCAGTGGCACCAAGGGCACTCCAGGACACATGGAGTGGCCCTTACCCTATCCTAGAGAAAAGAGTGAGGTCACCTACTTAGTTGACCTGGGCACAAGCAGGACACCCAAAAGGGTTATCCATGTGAACCGCCTAAAGCTCTACAATGACAGGGCTGACATCACCATGCTGATGGTGACTGATGAGGAGCAGGAAGCAGAGAGTGAACCTCTCCCTGACCTCCTCTCATACAGCCCAAAAGATGGGTCAGTAGATGGAGTTGTCTTTTCAGACACCCTCTCTGCCCAACAGCAGACTGACTGCAAGCAAGTATTGCAGCAGTATGCTAAGCTCTTTTCCTTGTCCCCTGGTTTGACAAACTGGTGTACCCATGATGTGGACACTGGTGACAGTGCACCTGTCAAAAACAAAATCTATCGACAGTCAGACCAAGTCAAGGAAAGCATCAGAGCTGAAGTCAGCAAGATTCTGGAGTTAGGGGTTATTGAACCCTCTGAGAGCCCCTGGGCTAGCCCAGTGGTTCTGGTCCCAAACCTCACCCACAGGATGGAAAGAGGGAAATTAGGTTTTGTGTGGATTACAGAGGGCTCAACTCTGTCACCAAGACAGATGCTCACCCTATCCCAAGAGCAGATGAGTTGATAGATAAGTTGGGTGCAGCCAAATTCTTATGTACCTTTAACTTAACTGCAGGGTACTGGCAGATTGGCATGGCCCCAGGAGCAAAAGAGAAAACAGCATTCTCCACACCTGATGGGCACTATCAGTTCACTGTGATGCCCTTTGGTTTAAAGAATGCCCCTGCCACCTTCCAGAGGTTGGTGAATCAAGTCCTTGCTGGGCTGGAGTCCTTTAGTGCAGCTTATCTTGATGATATTGCCGTCTTTAGTTCCACCTGGCAGGATCACCTGATCCACCTTGGGAAGGTTTTAAAAGCCCTGCACACTGCAGGTCTAACTATCAAGGCATCCAAATGCCAGATAGGGCAGGGCACTGTGGTGTACTTGGGCCACCTTGTTGGTGGAGGCCAGGTACAGCCCTTACAGCCCAAGATCCAGGCCATCCTGGACTGAGCAGCTCCAACAACCCAGACCCACGTCAGGGCATTCCTTGGCTTGACTGGGTACTACAGGAGGTTTGTGAAGGGATATGGGTCCATTGTGACTCCCCTCACAGAACTCACCTCCAAGAAAATGCCCAAGAAGGTTAACTGGACAGTTAGTTGCCAAAAGGCTTTTGACACCCTGAAAGAAGCAATGTGCTCAGCACCAATTCTGAAGGCTCTAGATTATGCCAAGCAGTTCATAGTGCAGACTGATGCCTCTGAGCTAGGGATAGGAGCGGTCCTATCCCAGACCAATGATGAAGGCCAAGACCAACCTGTTGCTTTTATAAGCAGAAGGCTTCTCCCCAGGGAGCAGCGTTGGAATGCCATTGAGAGGGAGGCCTTTGCTGTGGTTTGGTCCCTGAAGAAGTTGAGACCATACTTGTTTGGTACTCACTTCCTAGTTCAAACTGATCACAGACCTCTCAGATGGCTAATGCAAATGAAAGGGGAAAATCCTAAACTGTTGAGGTGGTCCATCTCCCTACAGGGAATGGACTTTGAAGTGGAACACAGACCTGGAACTGCGTATGCCAATGCAGATGGCCTTTCCAGGTTCTTCCACTTAGACGATGAAGACTCTCTAGGGAAAGGTTAGTCTCATCATGTTTCGTTTGGGGGTGGGGGGGTTTAGTGAGAAAGTGCCATTTTTCTGCATGGTATGCCCCCACTTTTTGCTGAATAGCTGATGTTCTTTTACTGAGTGTGCCCTGGGCTCCTGCTAATCAGGTACCCAGGGCCTATGTTCCCTCCCTAAAACTGCATTGAAGCCTAAACCCAATTGGCATCTCTGGCCACATGTCAGCCCCTGGTAAATGGTACCACAGGTACCCAGGGCACTGTGACCAGAGAAGGCCTCTATGGGCTGCAGCACTTATTGTGCCACCCTTAGAGGCCCTGTACCCTGACACTCACACACTGCCTTTGCAGGCTGCGTGTCTTGGTGCAGAACTTAGTGAAGAGTCGACATGGCACACATCCCTGTGTGCCATGCCCACATCCCTGTGTGCCATGCCCACAAACCACTGCCCTGGAATACATCAGTCACCCCTCTAGCTGGGTGCCCTATGCCATTGGTGAGGGTACAGGTGCATGAGCCCTGTACCCCTACAGTGCCCAAGTCCATTCCTGGGCACTGTAAGTGCAGTGCTGTCATTAAGAGTATATGGTGCTGGGAGTTTGTCATTACGAACTCCACAGCACCATGATGGCTACACTGAAGACCGGGAAGTTTGGTATCAAACTTCTCAGCACATTAAACCCACACTGATGCCAGTGTGGGATTTAATGTAAAATGCACAACAGAGGGCATCTTAGAGATGCCCCCTGAAACTCGACCAACTTCTAGTGACCTGACTGAGTGGCTGCTTAGGCTGCCACCAACAGACATGTTTCTGGACCCCTGGGTCGAGAGCCTGCTGCTCTCGGGGGCCTGAAACAATGCACATCCTGGGACGAGGTGCCAAGCCTCCTCCCCCAGGATGCACAGGGTTCACGAAGGAGAAGCTTCAAAGGCATGCCGCCTTTGTGAGCCTCTCCAGACCCATTGCTGCTTTCAGCAACTGGTCCCCATTGGTTCTACCCCCCACTTTGGGTGGGAGAACCGACGGAAAAAACAAGTGAGGAAGGGAGGTGTGCCTACCTCTGCCAACTCCACCCCTCAGGTGGGGGAGGCGAGGTGAAGCACAACCTCGAGTCCCCGCCATCTTGAGGATGGGGGGACCCAGCCAACCAGGGACAGGCTCCAGCCCCCCTTCCCACTGGAGAGTGGCAGAATAGGGGGTGTACCCACCCCAGGGAAGGGACCCATTAGTCCCTGCCCTTTACCTACCTGTAACGCCCCTAAATCTAGTATTTAGGGGGCACCCTGAACGTTACTTCCTCAGATCCAGCAACAACAAGAAAAGAAGAAAAGAAGAAGGACGAAGAGCCATGCAGAGCTAACAAGAGGATGACACCCACTGACTTGGCCCCAGCCCTACAGGCCTGTCTCCCCTCGAACCTGCTCCTGCGAAATCCCGGTGTGTCCAGCAGCCAGCAACCTCACAAACCCCGGAGGACCTGCCTGCCTTCACTTCCAAAGACTGGTTCTCCTGTGAACACCGGATTTGTTCAACAGCAACCTCTGGCTCCGCCCGGAGACCGCAAAATCACCCCACTCTGCACCCACCGAACCCAGCCCGAGCTCGAGTGGAAAAACACCACGAGGAGGTCACCCCGGCGATCCTGACCCGAGATCCGGCGACTCCTGACCTACCTCAAGCCTCCAGACGACGCCTGCAGCCTCAATCCAGAGGGTCCCCTCTACCACGACCAGAGCGGGTAAGAATATCCGACCCTAAAAGGCACCCCTGCACCCGACGCCCCACGGCCTTGTGTGCCCAAACCAACGGTGCCTAACCAACCCAAGACATCCCAACTTACCCCTCGAAGTGGTGGTCGCACCCAGAAGATCCTCGTCCCCGAGCCTGCAGTGTTTCTTCAAACCAGAGGTTCTCCATAGAAAACAACAGGGCGCCCGTCGTCGAAACAGCACTCTGCACCCGGCCGCCCCAGTGCCGCTGAGGGTGCACTTTTTGTGCCTACTTGTTTCCCCATTTGCCCTGAGTTAAAGTCCAGGAGCTTTGCTCCCACAACCCAGTGGCCTGCTTGCCAGCAGCCACCAACCAGAGTCCCCTTATCCTCTATAGGATAACATTGGGCCTCAACACTCTGCACCCGGCTGCCCTAGTGCCGCTGAGGGTGCAACAACAGTGCATCACTGACCCTGGGTGAACCCTTGTTCTAACCCCAGAACCTTAACTCCCACAGTCATTTACTTACCTGCAAACCGATAACCTGTTTTTCCTCCATAGGATAACATTGACAATTTTTCTTCCAAAAAACGACTGTGTGGAGTTTTGAAAACTAAAAATATTCCTTAAAAATCATACAAATAACCAAAACGTGTTTTCTCACTTGTTTGCAGGACATGTCTTAGTGCTGAATCTAGGCATCCAGCACTGAGTTAGAAAAAGTAACGTAAAAGTAACTTACCTGTAATTTACTGACAAAGCCTATTCATTTCAATGTACTGCTCCAAAAGGTTACTAAGTGTGGAGTTTTGAAATGTGAAAATATTCTTTAAAAATCGCATGAATAACAAAAACGCATTTACTCACCTGTTTTCAGGAAATGTCCCAGTGCTGAATCCAGGCATCCAGCACTGAGTTAGAAAAAGTAACGTAAAAGTAACTTACCTGCAATTTACTGAAAAAGCCTATTCATTCCAATGTACTGTATTTGCTAAGTGTTGCATACTACTGCTCCCCTGTAAATCAACCAAAGTACAATCTCCATTGCATTTTCAAACTGTTCGACATTCAGTAACTTATTACTGTAAAGTATTTTATGCTTACCTGTGCCAGGCTTGCTTGGTTCTAAAATAAAACAACAATATATTTTTATACAAAAACAACTGGCCTAGAGTTCAGTTCTTGAGTGTGTGAATTCATTTGCTGATTGAGTGTGTACATCAAATGCTTAACACTGTCCTCTGATACTGCCTTACTGCTCGACCAACTACCACAAGTAGAGAGTAAGGTTCTATCTAACTTTAACCTCTGCCTACTTTTGGAGTCACCTGGACCCTATACACACTATACCTCGTTTTGGTGTAGTATATATAGAGCCAGTTTCTAACAGCAGTCTCTTCTCTTCTCTTCCCCATCCCCTTTCCCCCCTATGAACATAGCTGCACCTTGATTACCAAGCTTCTAGGGCAGTGAGTTCCTGGATGGGAATTGGGAACACGCGCCTTCTGCTCCTGTGCAATTTTGGTGGAGATCTAACAGAGTGAAGTGCCCACGTGAATAATTGCACCCAAGCAGAATGGCTAAAGGAATTGATCTAAAGAGTTTAGGAGAAATTCTGGGAAGCATTCAAAAGGAGCTAGTGGCAGTGAGGGAGGAAAATAAAACCTTACTTCAGGAAGTAGTCAGTTCCAGAAGAGATTCCTCAGATTTGGCCAGGAGAATGAACCAGTTTACGATGGGACCCAACTTAAAGACTCACACCTACAGCTAGCTCAGCCTCTTTCACATCCACTCAGGTTATCCATTCACTATCCCCAGTAATTCCGTTAGCACCCCAGAACGCTTTAATGGAGACCCTCAAAAAACTCAATTTTTTTAACTCAATGTTCCCTCCATTTTATGTGCCGTCTGACAGTTTTCCCTGACGCACAGTCTCGTGTAGCCTTTATCTTGTCCTATCTCAGTGGAGATGCTGCATTGTGGTGCATGCCTCTGGTTTCTTCGAATTTTCGTCAGAAGAAAGGCATCACAAGCTACAGACAACGAACTACTAGAATTGAAACAGGGGAATCGAGACTTAATCACTTACCTAATCCAAATCAATAAACTGGTGTTGGAATAAAAATGTTTTAGCTGTGCTGTTTATGTATTGTAATTCTTAAGTTAGCATTCGCTGCACCATTTTATGTTTGGCCGCCATTTTGAGCTATGATCGAAACTAATTTCTCTCTGACTATGCTGAAAGCAGCTGTGATAGTTTTCGTTTCTCCAAGGTTGGGCCTTGCTGTACTAATGAATACACTGTTCTTATTAGCGCATACCTTTCCCACCAGTCCAGCAGCGGGCTCAGGCAGAACGACCTTGGTGTAGAGATAGTGTGTGCCCGGTCTCAGGATCGAAACTCATCCTTCTGTACCTTCTTTGTCTAGCTGCCTCCAACTGGAAATTTCCAGTCTGGGCGTGTCTTTTTTGGTTCTGAATTGTACATAATGTATCACCATACTTGCTGAAGTTAGTCCCTCTGCAGCAATCCCAGGAGGCTGGTCAGACTGGACTCCACTCGAGTGTACCTGAATAACTATACTTGGTTTGTATTCTCTACTGTCTGACCGACTCTTCATTTGTATGGAAGGCTGAGAGGTGGTCGCGAGTGACCCGGGTGGCCCTAGTCAGGTCACTTCCTTCAGTTGGCCCCCAAAGAAGGACTCCATTGGGTGACCCATCCTCGCCCGCGGACGGGTGAGGAGGTCGGGGCTATCGTCGGGTCTGATGGGCAGACCAGGAATCCCTGCACGAGAGAGTTCCTTGGACTCGCAGCTGCCCTGTCTGTCTGACCGGTCGGTGCCTCGCCCAGCGGTCATCCCGGTTGGGGTCCTGAACGGCGTAAACCTTGGATCTGACCGTTTGGTCCGAAGAGTCGGCAGTGGAGAATAAAGTCGTTTGACCTGTGTGCACCAGGTGAGTTTGTTTTGGTTTTTTGTGGATATGGTACCATTTTGGTTTGTCTTTGGTATGGTCTGAGGACCCATTTTGGTACGAGGTGTTTGTGAACACTTCACCAGGCAACATAACTAATTTGGCTTACTTTTAAAAATGCCTGGGGTCAGCAGGTTTTTGGTTTCTTGTTGTCGCTGTTGTTCTGCAGATGCTCAATTGGAAGAAAGACAGCCGGCGCCTCCAGAAGGCACTCCGAATTCGATATGTATGTGAAGCATGGCCTTGGCCCTATTATGTTTAGTACGCTATGGCACAAATATACAAGGGACAAGGCCGAGTTGCAGTGGCCATTGACGGGCACTTTTGATGAACAAAAAATTGGATTTTTACAGGAGAAGTTGTTTGCAAGAAGAAGTATACAGTAGCGACAGGGTGACAGACATACTATGAACACGGGGACTGCAGTGAGAGTGCCCAACTCTGGCGCTGGCTGGCAGACCTGAAGCGCAAAACACATGAAACGGGTCCTGCCAGGTGCCAGAGGGGGAGATAGGTCGCCGCCGACCTGCACTGCCAGGCCTCCCGGGGCTAATTCAGCTGCCGCATTTTGACTGTCCGCAGAAATGGCGTGCCGAGGTCATGGGGGACTCTCCCCCCCGCACGCAAGTACAAGTACTGGGGACTAAGCACTCTGCAGAGTTTGGGGGGCGGGCAGTTTTAAGTCCACCGAGCAGGGAAGCAGGGAGGGGGGTGGAGGGCGAGGGAATGTTTAACGTTGGGGATTGTTTTCTTTTACAGGTACGCTGGGAAACAAATGAATACATACCGGTACTATGTGGGGGTTGTGCACGGCAGTGCTCTCGTTGTTTATCCACTCCCGACACTGAATATGTTACAGACAGAGGGCCGGGGTAGCTCCTTGGAGACACCTCCTTTGAATACAAACAAGCAAAACCCACCTCTCTCGATCATATCCTGGAACGTCAACGGTCTTGGTGACAAGATAAAACGAGGGCTGGTCCTGCAGTACCTCAAGCGCAGGGCACCAGCGGTGGCCCTGATTCAGGAATCCCATTTGGTAGGCACGGCATGTAAGGCCTTAGATCGATGGGGCTTTAAGATGGCGGTGCACTCTGAGTTCTCCTCTGGATCCCGGGGGGTGGGCATCCTTATAAATAAACGCTTTCCGCTAATCATAACGGGGACATGGTCGGATGCCCAGGGATGTTTTGCAGCGGTGGCATGCCAATGGGAGGGACGACCATACAATATAGTGTCAGTGTACATACCACCAGCACTCCATCGGGTAACACTACCTGCCCTGGGCAGCTTCCTGCTTACACTCCCGCAAGGGGAATTGATAGTGGGGGGAGACTTCAACACCACAGCAGATGACACCGTGGACCGACAGCCCCCTGGGGGCGAGGTGGGAATAACTCCCGGCTCACTGAATTTCTCGATGCATATGGCCTAGTGGACGCTTGGCGTTCACGATTTCCTCATGAACGACAGTACACATTTCGATCAGGGGTGCATGATAGTCAGTCACGAATAGATTACATCCTCACTCTGGCAACGGGCTTAGAGAGAATAGCGGAAATAACTCATCTGCCCAGGGGCATCTCAGATCACTCCCCGGTTTTGCTAAGATACGCATCACACACCCAAGGGCGCCGGCGCATCTTTCCGATATACCCTGGATTCTTGCAAATCCCTAAAATATGGAAAGGGCTACTCCAAACAACAAAACACTATTTTGAGGAGAACAAGAGCTCGGTGACGTCCCCCTCAATGTTATGGGAGGCATACAAGACAGTACTGCGGGGACAAGCTATCTCACAGATCACAGGCCACAAATTAGAACAATGGCGCCACGTAGAGGCGCTGGAGAGGGAGGTGGAACAAGCAGAAGCAATACACGTAGCGGGACCCACTGACACCACGACACACAAACTCGAACTGGCCAGGGAGGAATATAGGCGCTATCTTTGGGAGGAGGAGAAGGCCAGACATACCAAAACACTGCACACCATCTATGAGGTCGGAGATAAGGCGGGCAAACTCATCGCATGGTTAGACAAGCGGGAGACTGAGGCTAGGTGGGTGGCACAGCTGAGACTGGAAAACGGGACCACTACGACGGATCCACAAGAAATAGTAGACGCATTGGCCCGCCACTATGAATCAGTATACACACCGGAAGCCACAGCTACGATTGATGATAACCTAGCCTTTCTTAAAGATATCCAACTCCCGACACTCACTCCTGATGAAAAACAAACACTAGAGGTAGACCTGACAACAGAGGAATTAGCACAGGCAATAGGGGCGGTAAACTCAGGGAAGGCTATGGGGCCAAATGGCATATCAATAGAAATGTATAAAAAAGCAGCGAGACACCTAACACCACACCTGCTAGCAATGTACACGGACAGCCTAGACAAGGGACAGCTCCCCAGAGACCAACGGCTGGCAACAATAGTGGCAATACACAAACCAGGAAAGCCACCGCAGGATTGCACATCGTACTGGCCTATCTCATTGTTGAATACAGAGGCCAAAATACTGGCTAAAGCGCTGGCCACCAGACTGTTACCCCATCTCACAAAACTGATACACCCGGATCAACCGGGGTTCATGCCGGGTAGGAATACGGCGCTCAATCTGAGGCGACTGCATGGCGTCCTGGCCCGTACATCACACATAGCGGAAGACGCAGTCATCCTCTCTTTGGATGCATGTATGGCATTCGACAGGGTCGAATGGCCCTTCTTATTCGCAGTCCTCCGGCGCCTGGGATTTAGCCCTCGGTTCTGTGCCTGGGTTCAGCTGCTCTATACGAACCCCTTGGCACAAGTGGTAGTTAACGGCCGACTGTCGGCGGAGTTCCCCCTGGGCAGAGGGACGAGACAGGGATGTTCTTTGTCGCCGTTGCTCTTCGCTCTGGTACTGGAGCCTTTGGCTGCATGGATACGGCAGTCACCTGTAATCAGGGGACTCAAATGGGAGGAGGGTTGGGAAGACCGCGTTTCCTTGTATGCAGACGATGTGTTGCTCTACATGGCCTCTCCGGCACGGTCCATCAACTGCCTGTTGGATATTTGTGCGGCATATGGTAACGTGTCAGGGTATACCATCAACTGGGGAAAATCGCTGCTATATGTCCTTCATGGGGCCCCTCCGCAGCTGCCCAGACCCTGCGAGCTACAGGTCACGAAGAGCGGGTTTAAATACTTAGGTCTACACATAACACCACAACCCGAGCAGTTCCGGGAAAAAAATCTCATGGAGCCCCTGAGGAGATTCAGGCGTGATGTGAAACACTGGCGCACCCTGCCGCTCACACTGCTGGGCAGAGCAGCCCTTTTTAAAATGAAGGCACTCCCCAGGTTCCTATACGCCCTACAAAATATGCCCTTCATGGTTCCCCCTAACTATTTCAAGGCAGTTGATGCCGAGGTTGGTAACCTCCTCTGGGACGGGAAACCCGCGCGTATTGCCAGACACAAACTGGTAAGGAGCTGGTATGATGGAGGAATAGCCCTTCCAGATATAAAAATGTATTACTGGGCAGCGCAGCTCGCAGTAATAAACAAATGGCTCCATGTCTCGCAGGAGGAGCCGGCTCTTCGCATGGACAGATATGTCCTTGGGAGGGGGGGAGTCATGGGAGCACTCTATAACAAACAAGGAGGGCCCATGCTCACAGGACCGGCGGCAACCATAGTACAAATATGGTGGGCAGCACAGAGAGCGCTGGGCTGGGAGGGAGTACTGACACGGGCCACTCCACTATGGGAGACCCGACGTCTGGGCAAACTAAGTAACACTAAGGGCTTTAACCCCTTGACCGCGATCGGAATTCCGCTCGTGTGCTGGACATTCCGATCGCGGGTGTGGTCGTGACGAGCTCAGCTCGTCATGCGCACAGCGCTACCGCGCAGCATGACGAGCTGAGCTCGTCACGCGCATCGAAGGGGTTAAACAATGGGACCTCATTGGTATATCAACGATAGGCGATCTATGGAAAGGAGGCAGAGTGATCCCATTCACCCAGCTCCGTGAAACACATGGGATGGCACCTACGGAAACATTCCGCTACATACAGGTTAGTCATGCACTGGCGAAACTACTCCCGCCCGACACTGAGCTCCCGGAGGCCTCACCACTAGAGGACAGACTCCTGACGGACCACATGACGAAAAAGGCGATCTCGCAGACATACCGCAAAATTGTAAACAATCAACCTGACCCCACGAAAACTCTTAGGGACAGATGGCAGGCCGACATTGGGGACTTAGACGAATCAGACTGGCAGGAGGCATTGTCCTCTCCGAGAGAGGTGGCAATACCATCAAGATTAAAACTAGTGCAGCTTAAAATTCTACACCGAGTCTACTGTACACGAACCACGATGCATAAGATAGGACATGCAGACACACCCCTCTGCTTACGGCAATGCGGGGGACTGGGCACTTTTCATCATATATTGTGGAGCTGTCCGGAGGTCCAATCCTACTCGGGGGCGGTCATGAGCACCATTTCACGGGTGGGTGGAGTAGAGGTGAAATCGGACCCCAAACTATGTCTTTTAAACATCTGGGAACCTACAGATCTCAATCAAAAGGGTCAAGAATGGGCGACGCTAGGCATGGCAATAGCAAAATGCAACATTGCCCAACAGTGGGGATCGAGACTGCCCCCGACGCACCGCCATTGGTGCGGCGATATGGACAGTGCAATGGTGGCAGAGAAGGCAGTGTATACACGCAGGGGATGCCCCAAAAAATGATTGAAGATCTGGGAAAAGTGGAATGCCTTTAGAGGAAACATCTGTGCACCACCTAGACTTGGGTCGATATCGGATGAGAGCGATTGACAAAGTGGGCAGGCCCGAGAACACCTGTATTGTATGTAATGATGTATCATATACGATGAGGAGGGAGGGGAGGAGGAGACAACATTGACGAAGAGCATGATGTAACAAAATGGCTTAAGTCAAATATTGTATTCTTGTGCAATATCCACACGCAGTAAACCGTTGTAACAATAAGTACCAAGTTATAAAAAATTGAATAAAAAAAAAAAAAAGAAGAAGTATACAGTCTATGTTTGATTCCCTTAGAACATGGCAAAAGGAGGCCAAGCAGAGACGAATTAAGGCAGAGAAAGAGGCTTGGAAGGGGAGAATGCAAACATTAACTCAGAAAGCTGTAGCACATGATAGGGAGAAACAAGAGATAGGGATTGAACGTAAAGATAGGAGATTCTGATTACAAATTGATAAATCTTATGTGGCCCAAGAAGAAAATGATACGTTTGTTGAACAACTGGTAGATACTCGACCTCCACCTCCGTATGCCCCGCAGAAGATATATGCTGCTCTTCCCTTACAAGCTCAGCTACCCGGTTCTTCTGTCTCCTCTGTTTCTGCTTCTGTTACTGTTGATTAGACTGCCTTGGCCACGGCGCCTCCTGTCCTTTCTTTGCCCTCGCCGTCTGTGGCAACTATGACTGTTAGTACTCCTGCAACACCTATCGCTTCAGCATCTCTTTCGCCAGACCTTACACCCGCGACGCAGCCAGAAGCGACGTTAGTGCCTACTGCCTTTGTTATGACTCCCACTTTGTTCTCCCATTCCCCGACATTGCAGAGTAGTGGGACACAGGTACGTGGATTTGAGGATAGAGACTGGACGAAATTTAAGGAGCGTATGGGGCGGACGTTAGTCCGATCTGATATGGGAGATGAAGAGAAAAAGGTGGTGGCTAATCAGGCTGCACAGAGGGCCCGAAACCCCATCTATAGTGTGAAAGATGTGTGGAGAGTGATGAAGGAGTATGAGCCTTTTGTACAGCAGCATGCCCTTAAGCATATGTCGGCTACTTTGATCGGTCTTTGAGAGCAGTGTTTCAATGGTGTAGCCCCACAGATCATATACGATATTAGAGATCATGTGTATGTCAATGATATGGAGCCTCTTCATGTCTTTGGTAATGTTGCGACGTTGGTTGCTTACCGGGGAAGGCTGCTTGAGAAGAGCCCCACCTCGGTATCTCAGTTTCCGATGCAGGAGGTTCATCCTATCTACCATCCCGAGATACCAGAGCTAAGGGATCAGCATGATCATGCTACTAGGCCAAGGGTAGAGGCCCGTTTCCAAGAACAATGGGTTTATACTCCGTGGAAAAGGAGTGAAGTTGTGTCTCTTAAGACTCAATTACCTGACCCTAGGAAAAATCCTACTGCTTATTATAAAGAATTGACTGAAGCAGCCTCTTCAACAGTAATGACGCTCGCGGATATTGAAATGTTTTTTGATTTACTAGTTCCGGTCGATATTTGGAGACAAGTACACACACAGGATCACGTTGCGGAATTGGGTGGTACCTGGGATCAAATTAAAGCATGGGATCCGGAACGGAAGCCAGGTGATAAGCCTAGAGCGGGGATACTTGCTTTGCCCGGCCGTATCATTACGTATATGCATTCTCTTATCCCTCCGAGAAAAGTTGATTGGGACAAGTTATCGGCTTGTCTTCAGAAGAAAGATGAGTGTGTCTGATTTTTTTCACTCGGTTTGAAGGTGTGTTTCTAGATTATAGTGGACAGGATTTGTCGATCGAAGGTGGTGTGCGACTGTTTGTTAACAGATTTGTTTCCAATTTGCTTCCTGAAATTGCGACCCGCTTGCAGGCTCCCGAAAGCACCTGGTCCACTTCCTCCCCTTCTGTTATCTTAAATATGCCCCAGTACTATGAGCACAGGGAAAATGAGGATAAGGAGAGGTCAGAGAAGAAGCATAAGGATTTGAAGACGAAAGTGTTGTTGCAACAGGCTTCTAGGGGGAATGGTAGAGGACGTGGCAGTTTGGCCCGACAGCTTCCACGCTCTAGCAGGCCCGCAAATACCGTGCATTTAGGGGCGAATCAGTGTGCGTACTGTAAAGAGGAAGGACACTGGCGCAGCGAGTGTCTGGTGCTTTTACAGAAGGTGGCGGCTCCTAGAGGACGAGGTTCTCGTGGATGGGGGCGTGGAGCTGGGGGCCAAGACAGGGCTCAGAATGCTGTGGCCTCGCAGAGTCGCTCTGATCAGAACTATTTTGATGACGCTTGGGTGGGCAGTATTATCACGATGATTATGATACGGATGAGGTGACGGGTCATGTCTTATAGCTAGGACAGCCAGGGACAGAGTGAGGGACCAATTCCGATACCTGTAGATCAGCGTGGTCCGTACGTTAGTGCGGATGTGCATGGTTCGACTAAGGAGTTCTTGGTGGATACAGGTGCAACGAATAGTTCTATTTCTCGTTCTTTGGTCCCTGGGGCGACTCTGTCTGGCCATAAACATGTCTCGGTAGGTTTCTCTGGCGTACCGGTTGTGAGCCCCATTTCCAAACCACTTGCGCTGACTTTTGGACCTTTTACTGTGGATTCGTCATTCTTGTTGACATCTTATTGTGGAGAAAATTTGATGGGTTTGGATTTATTGAAGAAATTGCATGCCACAATTTACTGCTCCCTGGAGGGTGTCTACATGACAATGGGTCTGAATGCTGTGCGCGCTACACAGTGTCTGTCTAAAGATGCGCCTCTTCCTGCAGAGTTTGAGTATGTGCCACCCACACTGTGGGCAGCGGGCGACACAGATGTGGGTTTGTTGCAGATATCGCCCATTTCGATACGTGTCAAGGAAGGTGCTATTTTACCCCGTATTCCCCAGTATAAAATACCACAGGCAGGTGAGCGAGCTTTGATGCAAATCGTGCAGGATTTGATTGAGAAAGGAGTGGTCGAGGAGACGACTGGTAATGTTTGTAATAGCCCTATTCTTCCCATTCTCAAAAGGACACCTTCGGGTTCCTCTGATGACCATGCAGATGTTTATCGTTTTGTGATTGACTTGCGCGAAGTTAACAAAATAGTTATTCCCCATTTTCTGTGTTCCCTGAGATTACGACACTCTTGACAATGATTCCTTCTTCTGCTACATTCTTTTCTGTCATTGACTTGAAAAATGCATTCTTCAGTATACCCATTCATCCTGACAGCAGGTATCTGTTCGGGTTCACCCTAGCTGGTAGAAGCTTTAGATTCTGTCGCTGTCTTCAAGGCTATACGGAAAGTCCGAGTATCTATAGTCAGGCATTGAAAGGTCAGCTGGATTCCTTGTCTCTCCCCACAGGTAATGTATTGCTCCAATATGTCAATGACCTGCTCATTACCTCGGACACAGAACATGGTTGCAGAGACAGTACGGTTAAATTGTTGCTACATTTAGCAGACCATGGTCATAAGGTATCCCTTTCCAAATGTCAGTATTGTCGACAGGAGGTCACCTACTTAGGTCACCTACTGTCGAAGGAGGGTTGGAGATTGACCCCTGAGCGCATCAGTACCATTGTTAAAATGCTCATTCCGCAAACTCAGAAAGATGTGCGCGCTTTCATAGGTATCACTTCCTATTGCAGGCAATGGATACCTGGCTATTCACTGCTTATTAAGCCCCTGCTTGCGCTAACACTAAAAGATGTGCTTGAACCCCTACCTTGGATGCCTGAGTGTCAGCAGTCTTTTGAGCAATTAAAAACTGCGCTTTGCTCGGCTCCAGTGCTTGGTACCCCTAATTATGCAAAAAGCTTTGTATTGTATGTCCATGAGATGGGTGGTTGTGCGCTTTCTGTTTTAACACAAAAATTTGGGGATTAGCAACGACTGTGTGCTTATTTCTCTGCTGTGCTTGACCCTGTCGCACGAGCCTTCCCGAGCTGTCTAAGAGCGGTCGTGGCTGTGGCTGTCTGGATAAGGCAATCATCTGGACTCGTACTTGATACTGACCTCACAGTCATGGTACTCCATGCTGTGGATACACTTTTGAATAAGACAAAGACGCAGCACCTCACCAGTGCACGTCTGACAGGTTATGAGCTAACGCTCTTTGCACGACAAATTACGATCAAACGCTGTGCCACTCTGAATCCAGCCACGTTACTACCCCTCCCTTCTGAGAATGAGGAGATCGACATACATGATTGTATCTTCCGGATGGAAGAAGAGACGAAAGGACGGGTAGACCTGACTGATGTTCCCTTATCTGACCCCGAAGGGGAACTATATGTCGATGCCTCTTGTTTTAAATTATCAGATGGCACTACAACTGCCGCGTACGCTATTACTACGCAGCGCACTGTAGTTGAGACGTCACGAGTTCCCTATCAGTCGGCCCAAGCTGCAGAGCTCGTTGCCCTGATTCGAGCCTGTGAATTAAGTGAGGGACTAGTTGTCAATATCTATACTGACAGTCAGTATGCCTTTGGAGTCGCCCATAATTTCGGGCGGCTCTGGGCAGAGAGAGGGTTCCTTACTTCCCATGGGACACAAACTCAACATGGTCCTCTCATACATATGCTTCTGTCTGCTTTGACACTCCCTAAGAAATTGGCCATAGTGAAGTGCAACGCCCATAAAAAAGTTACTGACGATGTGGGTAAAGCAAACACTTTTGCTGATCAGACAGCTAAGGAAACAGCCTGAACTAAGATGAAAAGGATGTTCGTTGCAGGTCCTACTAGGTGGGTGCCTGAGGTCACCATGTTTGAGGGTACACTTGAGAACGTGAAGGAAATACAGAGTGAGGCCACAGTGGAGGAATTAGCAGTGTGGCAAGAAAGTACAGCACAATTGAATGATGAGGGATGTTGGATTCACAAGTCAGGGAAGCAAAGATGGACGTTGCCAGATGCCTATGTTCTTCCTGTAGTCACAATGGCCCATGGCCCAGCTCATATCAGTGCTAAGGGTATTTGCAAACTGTTAGACCCGGTAATGCAAAATGACAACATTCCAAAGACGGCTCCACATTTAGTAAACTACTGTATGGTGTGCATGATGCACAATCCTGGCAAAGGTACCCCTACACCACCCGGCAATTTTGCACCTCTCACTTTCCCTTTTGAGGTCCTTCAGATGGACTATATCGAAATGAACAGGGTCAATAATTTGAAGTATGTGTTGGTGGTTGTTTGTGCATTCAGTAAATGGGTTGAGGCTTACCCTACTAAAGAGAATACAGCCATCGCGACTGCAGAGGTACTCCTGAAGGAGTTCTTTCCTCGCTTCGGCTTGCCCCGTTTGATCTGGAGTGATAACGTAAGTCATTTCAGTGCCAAGATTATCCAGTTAATTTGCGATGGGTTGCACATAAAACAGAAGTTTCATGCTCCGAATCACCCCCAGTCAGCAGGTCTGGTTGAGAAGTACAATGGTACTCTCAAACTGAAATTGGCGAAGATTCAGGAAACTAGAAGATTACAGTGGCCAGATGCTTTTCCATTATCTCTTTTGTCAACGAGAACAACAGCACCTTCTAGAACAGGATTGTCACCCTACGAGGTCGTGTTCGGACGCCCAGCAAATGTCTTGGGCGTCCCGCGCCCGCGTAGGTTCTCAGAAATTGAGTACCCTTTATTGACCGACTACCTGTGCAAGTTAACTGAAAGTTTGCGTTCTATTCACCAACAGATTCGAGAGTCACTTCCACCCATACCAGATGGGCCTGGCCACAACATCCAGCCTTGTGAGTGGGTGCTGCTGTGTGATTTTCTGCGGAAAAAGAGCTTGGAGCCCGGGTGGAAGGGGCTCGAGCAGGTCCTCCTCGCTACCCGGACCGCTGTGAAGGTCGCCAGCCGAAAGAACTGGATTCACTCCAGCCAGTGTCGCAGGATACCCCTACCCTTACCCTACGACCAGTGGGTGAGGGACGGCCTCGGAGACACTGAGACTGAGAAGGTGCCTCAGTTTGTCCCTTTTAGCGACGCAAACCTTACATGGACCCAAACGGATGCAGAGAATGATGAGGTTCTAAATGCAGCAATACCCCCAGACATTCGAGCCCTTGAAGAGCCACTGTTTGCCGACCCCTCTGTGCCTGGAGTCACCAGGTATAATTTGCGTCCTCGGCTGAGGAATAGTGCACCAAAGGAGAAGTCAGATTAGTTAGGGATGGACTGTGTAAGTCAGGGTGTGCTTTGCTATAGTACCAACGGTGTTAGTTTAGGGTGAGGTGAGATTGGTGCACTGTTCTGACATTGGACAGGATAGATCGAATGTGCTCCCTTGGGGGGGTACATTATCCTGAACAACGTGGGATTCATCGAGAGCTAGGACTGAGCAATCTCCACCGCCGGTGCTCAAGAGCGCCAACGTTGATGAACAATAGGAGTCTACCAGTGAGGCTCTGACGGATTCTGGAAACACTTGCCCTTGCTATCAGTTTCTTTGCATTCCCTTTTCTTGTTTCATAATGCATCCGTTAATCGACCTATTGAGGAGGAGGAACAGCCATTTGCATCACCACGACTAGCGCAGGGCTGGTCCACAAAGAGTAAAATAGTCTTCGTATTGATAGTTGTGATCGCATAAATAAGTGTACTTGGAATAGCTTGGTTCCTGGAGGAAAAGTATCCTGTACATTCCTTGGTTGGTACAACGTCCTCTTCCCCTGAGCATATGTTTGTTACTTTGGCCCCTCACAAAGGGGAATATTCATCAATGGGGATACCCAGTACCGTGCAGAACCTGGGGACTAATGCGTTAAACGTACAGTGGTTCTGCCACAACACATTTATCTAAATCAAAATTTCTTAAAGTTTCTATACAGTTAATGTAAAAAAAACACAATTGTCTAAACACATGTCTTGCTTAAAAAGCACAAACCAATTGTGTTAATTTAAGTATATCCAAATTTTATATGAAGAAATCATGTATATTTAGAATACAGGACATATACACAAAATCAAAGTGATATGGGGAAGTGGTGTGTGAGATACATATATCAAAACAAATTACAAATGGTTACAAAACAATATTTACAACATTACATTCAAAGGTGGAGTGAGAACATATATTAAATCTCAAAGAGACCTAGAAATGCATTCTTTTGTTTTGGTCATATTGGATTATGATATTTCTAGTTATGCGTCGACGTTTCGACCCTGGTATAAGTGCTAATTACGAGCATCAAACACGGGTCTTCTTCAGGACGAGGAGAAAGGTAAATTGTGTATAGCTTGCATGGAGAAAGAATTATGTCTATATTAGAAATCATGTGTTTAGACCTTTCTACTCAGAGAGTTGAGTAGGGGGCAAGAAATATGCTCACCTATTAAACGATAGATTCCAATAGCTGTAAGGGATGCTTTGGTAATAACTAACTCCTGTAGTTTTGGAATTCTTCACGGGCGGTCACTCAAACCCTTTAAGTAAAAGAATACAGAAGCCCCCAATTTAATCAAGAAACTTTTCATGAATGTTGTCACATAATTATGTCACATAATTGATAGGAAATAAGGATTTCACACTGATAGGGAACACTGACCCTCCCCTATTCGCCTTCAAAAGAGGGAGGAATATCAGGGACTGTGTGGTCCGTTCATACCTTAGAGATAAACCAACTCCAGATACCAGGGCTTTACTGATGTTACCTCCATTACAGGGCCACTATAAATGTGGGTTCTGTAAAGCATGTGATCTTACGATTGAACAAAAAGACTTTACACACAATGGAAAACAATTTATTTAACATCACCACACTAACTGAAACTCAAAAGACGTGATCTATGCCATTAAATGCCCCTGTCAGTAACTCTATGTTGGGCAGACCAAGCAAAAGATAAAAAGAAGAATACTGCAACACTGTTCACGTATTCGTTGCGATGTTCAAGGCGCTCCACTAGTGGAACACTTTAAAGAAATGCATCACCACTATGATAGCTTGGAATGGTGGGTACTAGAAAAATCCAACCCAACCCAGGGGTGGGTCTTTGTCTTCAATCATGAATCTGAGGGAATGCAAATGGATCCATCTTTTGGACACTGTTCATGCAGGATTAAATGAATCAGAGGAGATATCTAGGCAAATCTCACTATTATGTACTGGCTAAGAGAGTTGTCCACACCGAGGTCTACATTGTGATCCTGAGTAAAATGTTTATCTTCTTTTTTGATTTCAGACACAGAATGTAAAATATCTAATTTATGTTTGATGTTTATATGCATTTTTCATTAATTAAGACGAATGTGTCCTTTTTACAATTTGTGCATACTTCAGAAACTGCAAGCGCAATTTCTACATCTATCAAATATCCTTGGATGTAATTGTATTTCATGTATTGTTTCCAATAGTTTGCATGTACTGACACAAACTATAAGTATATGACTAAATATCTTCAAATGCAACAAAATGTATTAAGTTGCAATAATGCATTGAATGACTGCACACTTTACTGGTAAATTATTTTAACATGTTACATAATTCAGTATGTTGCCGATACCTTTCTATGCACAAAATGAATGATTAAATTGTTGTCATAGAGAGCGCTTTTCCAGAGCAACTAGTCCTTTAACCAGCATGCTTTATTCTCACACTATACTCCTACCGCTTACACGTATTCAAACAAGCTGTGGTGTTTTCCATTCAATAATGCTTTTCATTCAATAATGTGTCACTGCAACTTCGACTCCTACAGACTCGGTTGCTACTTGCTTGGTGAATATGGGGAAGTGAGAGCTCCTTTTGTATCTCCAGCTCCACTGCCTACATTTAAGAATCAACTAAAGTTGCACCACTACATTTAAACTTGCGCACTTGATCGACATTTAATTTTAACAATAGTAAGTGAGAGCTCTTTTTCACATCCCCAGCTCCACAGTCTATTTTTACCACAACCCTTATTTTTTGAACCATGACGATGAACGTAGAAATCTACATTCCTGGCGTGCCAGCCGTCCAAGAGAACGTCAGCTGCACGCTTGCCTGCGGGCATACATTAAGTCAGTTACCAGCGGTCTCTCTCCCCGAGAAGACGCGCTGTGTGCTACGCTGCTTCGAGCACCAAAAAGGTAAATGCTAACAGTCTCTCGAAATTTTTATGTTTTAAGAATGCCGGTGAGAGGCATCAGTACTGATTGCATTTCTCTGCCTACAGAATCCACGGCAATATATTTTTCCGGGATCTTGGGAGCTTAATGCTGCAAGGAGGCGTGAGTGCCCCTGCATTTTTCAACACGAAGGTGACGACTCTGAGCGCTTCATGCGTAAGGTCAGTTATCTATACTCACAATGAGCCTGGATACGATGTTTAACTTTCACTTTTGATGTGAACAACAGGAGTGATGTCAATTAATTTTCCACAGGAGGACTGTGCACGACGTGCCGATTCCCTCTAAACAGAATTATCCATTCAGGTGGCTGAGTGCCCCTAATACTGTTACAACCAAATGATGCCACGGTCCAGATAATCAGAGCGGTCAGAGAAAGACTTCTCCTTAAAATAACATAGCTGGTACTGTTTCGACCTATTTTCCTCATTTTTGTGGTACACAAGAAGTGTGATGTCACTTGTTTTTTTACAGGAACAATGAGCACAACGTGCCGACTCTTTCACAATAAGATTCACTGAGTAGGAGGCTGAGTGCCCCTATCTCCATGACTACCATTGTGTGCCATTAGTTTTACGACCACAGAGGTCAGTGTGAAATCCTTATTTCCTATCAATTATGTGACAACATTCATGAAAAGTTTCCTGATTAAATTGGGGGCTTCTGTATTCTTTTACTTAAAGGGTTTGAGTGACCGCCTGTGAAGAATTCCAAAACTACAGGAGTTAGTTATTAACAAAGAATCCCTTACAGCTATTGGAATCTATCGTTTAATAGGTGAGCATATTTCTTGCCCCCTACTCAACTCTCTGAGTAGAAAGGTCTAAACACATGATTTCTAATATAGACATAATTCTTTCTCCATGCAGGCTATACACAATTTACCTTTCTCTTCGTCCTGAAGAAGACCCGTGTTTGACGCTCGTAATTAGCACTTCCAGGGTCGAAACGTCGACGCATAACTAGAAGTATCATAATCCAATATGACCAAAACAAAAGAATGCATTTCTAGGTCACTTTGAGATTTAATATATGTTCTCACTCCACCTTTGAAAGTAATGTTGTAAATATTGTTTTGTAACCATTTGTAATTTGTTGTGATATATGTATCTCACACACCACTTCCCCTACACCACTTTGATTTTGTGTATATGTCCTGTATTCTAAATATACATGATTTCTTCATATAAAATTTGGATATACTTACATTAACACAATTGGTTTGTGCTTTTTAAGCAAGACGTGTTTAGACATTTGTGTGTTTTTCTCTCACAAAGGGGAGCATAGAAAGACTTACACAGATAATGGGGCAGATTTACAAGCCCCCTGCGCCACCAGTATGTCACTTTTTTGTGACGTACTGGTGGCGTATTTCACTGCTCCATATTTACAAGGACAGGAAAAGCCACCCTGCGTGGCTTTTCCTGTCCTTGTAAAAATGGCCCCTTTACATGCAGCACTTTGTGTGAAAGGGGCATTCCATGGGTGTTACTGTGGGTGTTCCCACGCAACACCCATGGAACCAGACACATTTCCAGATTTACGAGAAATCGTAACTCTGGAAGTGCTTCAGTATGCTACGCCACCCTAGGGGTGGCGTGCGAGGCACAACGAGAATTGTTTTAATTTCTCCAAATTTTTTCCTCTTTCAATGCGTGCTGCATTCTACAGCACACATTGAAAGAGGAAAATGCCAGTAATTATTGTTTTCGTGCAGGAAGATGCCCCTTGATGAAGGCATCCTTGCACCATGGTGCAAGGGTGCCGGCGCATGGCAGCTGTTTGTGCGCCAGCGCAGGGGAGAGCACAGGAATGCAACATATTATTGTAAATATGTTGCATTCCTGTGCTCTGAAAGTGACTCAGTGCGGCGCAGCCAAATGGCTTGCGGAATGCACTGAGTCACTTTCTCATAAATCTGCCCCAATGTATTTATACAAATGTTGCATCAAGCCCATTGTGTCCAATACAACTAATTGTTGGGTTTGTGGATTGCTTCCCTCAGTTACTCACAAGAGCGATAATTTGTTGTCCATGCCACTGTCATATATTGGTTGGTTTGAATTGCTTATTATGGTGCACTACCATTTCGGACTTTCTACTCAGTTTATGATGTCTGCTAACTCTAGCACTGTGGTAGACAATATGCGTTTTCATCACAGATTTACTCCCCTAGGACGGGCAGGAAATGGGACCTCTGGTACCTTATCCCCGAACTCTTGTATGAGTATATATGATAAAAGGAAAAAAGAAACATGCCTTAGAATGGAAATGGCTGATTTCCAAAGGTTCAACACCTCTGAGTACTTCCAATCTTTCCAAGATCGTAATGTTATTAAGGACCAACTGGTGCCGGTGTCCGTGGTCAATACAACAGCTAGTTTCTGTGTCCAGGGGACAGGGGAGGTACAGGTGTGGGAAAGAAAATGCAATTGCACCTACGGACTGAGCACGATTAATAGTCCATCCTTGATTCCACCCCAGAAAGTCTATTTTGTCTGTGGATCTCAAGCTCACGTCTGGCTTCCGAGGGGGTGGTCTGGCAGGTGTTACCTCTCTTTCCTCCTCCCCCCTGTGTATGTTGCCCCATCCAATTACCATAAAGATCATCTGCTGCAGCGTAGGAGTATGTACTTGCCCCGAGTCAGAAGGGTTGTGGACATGAGGATGGAGATCAGACAGATACCACCTGGCAACAGTTTGACGATGCGGCAAGGTTTTTTTTACCCTTCTGGGGCCCCATAGCTAATAGTCTTCAGCTTTGTCGGTTAACAAGGGTTGTGGAAGGGGTTATTAATACAACAGCTGGGATATTGACAAACATCACTGCCGAGCTCCAGGCTACGAGATTAGTTACCTTACAGAACAGGATGGTGTTAGACGTCATCCTCGCTGATCGGGGAGGGGCTTGTCGCATCATTGGCAGCAGCTGTTGTGTTTACATACCTGACCACGCTGCCAGTGTGTATACAGCTATACAAAAATTGCATAGACTTTTGTCAGACATACACCAGGAGACAGGTACCTGGAGATTATCAGAATGGTTCTGGAGTATGCTAGCAACATGGGGTTGGAAGATCCTTATCTTTTTGGTTGCAGTTGCCGGTATCATTTTTACATGTTGCCTCTGCATACACTGTCTCCCGGCTTGTTGCACCTATTGTGTAAGTGCTCTGACACCTAAACAAAAAATATCCATTCATGATACTAATGCTGCAATCATGTTGCAGAAACATTAGCGCATACCTTTCCCACTAGATAGAGGCCTGCTCCCACCAGTCCAGCGGCGGGCACAGGCAGAACGACCTTGGTGTAGAGATAGTGTGTGCCCGGTCTCAGGATCAAAACTCATCCTTATGTACCTTCTTTGTCTAGCTACCTCCAACTGGAAATTTCCAATCTGGGCGTGTCTTCATTGATTCTGAATTGTACATAATGTATCACCATGCTTGCTGAAGTTAGTCGCTCTGCAGCAATCCCTGGAGGCTGGTCAGACTGGACTCTGCTCGAGTGTACCTGAATAAATATACTTGGTTTTGTATTCTCTACTGTCTGACTGACTCTTCATTTCTATGGAAGGCTGAGAGGTGGTCGCGAGTGACCCGGGTGGCCCTAGTTGGGTCACTTCCTTCACTGGTAGTAGAAACCAACTGGCCAGACAATAAAAGAGGAGCGGTTTTCGACCAAGGTTTAAAAGATGAACTGAAAGACACATTGGCCCAGATACCAAATCCACCAACAGAAATCTCGGAGTTAATTGATTTGGTGTTAGAAATCGATTTTAGGCAAAACGAAAGACGTGGTGAAAAGAAGAGAGAGTTTCGAACCAGCGTGCCGAGATTCGGCAGAGCGAGATCTGAAAATCCTAAACCTACAGAAGGTCCCTCAGGAGTAGAACCAATGCAAATTGGTACCATCAGGGGCCCACTATCAAAAGAAGAAAAAGAAAAAAGAAGCTATGCCTCTACTGTGGAGCAAGTGGACACTTCGTAAAAATATGTCCCAAGAAACCGAAGGTACAGATGAAGGAAAACTCTCAGCACCACTAGTAAGAGGAGTTGGACTGGTGGGTGCGAATCCGGAAACAACTCCAACAAATCATTTGGTGGCAAATGTGAGAAGTTGGCCTGGTATATGCTGTTCACTAATTAAATTTGGGGAGAGGATGTAGCCTTACGGCTAGAGCGGTCAACTTCGAAGCTGGGGAACCAGGTTTGAGTCTCGGCAATGACACTCAACATCCTGTGATTCTGGGCAAATCACTTAATCTCCCCGTGCCTAACAAAAAGGAATGTGTCCTTCTGTAACGAAACTGGTGCTCATGTAAAGCGCTCTGATACCCGATGTCTCGGGTCTAGTTTGCGCTATATAAAACTCTCTTAAAAAAAAAAAAAAAGTGGGCACCTTGCACCAGTCGAAAACGGCCCTGATGATGTATGTGGTCAAAGATAACCTTTAGAAAGCTATCCTAGTGGTAGCTGTGGAGAGCAGCCTTCAGGCTTAATCTTGAAGGAACGTAAAGCAGCTTGTTTTACCAGAATATCACCTTTAGTATTAATCAAATGAAAGGAGAACCACACAGTAGTTATAAAAATATGCATTTATTTATATAACACTCCCTAGTATCCTCTACACGAGGATACAACACTAAGCACACAATACTTTAGAAAAGTAACAGTTGTAAGTAGCACAATACACAGTGGACTCCAGGGGGAGACCAAACGATATACTAAAATAGTGGTAGAAGAACCACGACTGGAGTCGAGACAGTGTCTAGAATACGTAGAATCGCTGGGACCCCAAAGAACCACCCAAGGTGAGTAGAAAGGGACCCCACAGAGGACGGGTGCAGTGTGCTAACAAGACCGCGGGCTACGTACAATTCTATGGGGAAGTCGCGGTTACAGTTTTAATGTTTAAGGACCCTTCTCGCTGGACTTCGAGGAAACCCTTTGGAACTTAGAAGGTTGGAGAGCCACCCCACCCATGGATACCAGAGTACCCGAGTTACCTATCCCAGAGGAGCCGGGTGCATAGGTCTGGAGTGGTGTCAGAAACCGCCGTTGTTTTCAATGGAGGGCTTCAAAGAAGAGCTCCTGCCAGGAAGGAAGAAAGTATCCGCAGAAATCCAAGGGTGGATTCGTGATGGAAGGAACCTGAAAGCAGAGGGGACAGAGTCTGGGTCACTTCAGGGTGACCAGGGGCTCGGTAGACGAATGCCCACCGATGTCGGGTGCTTTAGGTGCGAAGAAGGGATGATTGACTCTGCAGCCACGAAGTCCAGGAGATGTAGAGGACAACCAGGAGCTGGATGTGAGCTGTCCCACAAAGGATGTCGAGTGCTGAGGGGTCAGTGTCTGACTGGAGCACCAACAAGCCTTGGCAACAGCAACCCATGTAGGAAGGTCAAGCAGGTTACTGTGTGGACCAGCAAGGTCCAGGGGACTCACCAAGCACTGGGGAGTAAGGGCATGTCTGGAGCAACCAGGAAAGCCCAATATAAATCAAGATGACCCTCAAGAGGACCCGCAGGTCGAATGACCAGGAGTTGCGAGGGGACCTCAAGCAAGATCACAAAGTACCAGCCCACGGAGCACTCGGTGCAAGGAGGCCAGAGTTCTTTGGTGGAAATGCTGCTCAGGGTCAGGAGTACACGGAGTCCAATGCACAAGCTCGTGAATTGCCAACAAGCATATGCACTTGCAAAAGTACACGGTGCACAGGGGTTCGGGTTATGCGGTCCCTACGAGGGATACTAGCCTCAAACTCAGTGAGAGGGCTGCTCAACCTCAAGGAACTTTGGAACCCACCTCCTGTGTTGCTGGAGCCTATGGAGTCCGCAGGAGCTCAGGATCAAAAGAATGGTCAGTTGCGTTACGGTGCCTGCAAATGCAGGGGAGTGACTCCTTCACCCCATGGGAGATTCTTCAGTTGTCCTTAGTGCTCCACAGGTCCTGCATGGAGCCTGTATGGTGCAATGGCACAAACAATGCTTTGGACGGAGAGGGAGACGAAGTTGGGCCCAGTCGAAGTCCAGCGAAGTCCAGAGTGTCCAGACGGTCGAAGGTCAGTGGTTTCTTGTTTCAGAATCTTGTCGACGTCAAATCCAAGTCCTACAGCCAGGTAAGCCCTTATGTACTCACGGGAGAGGGTTGGACAGATTCAGGGGACCCTCCTAGGGGAGGGTCAGGACAGAGGGGCGGTTACTCCCATGTCCTTTGTCCAGTTTCGTGCCAGAGCAGGAGCCAACAGCTCCCAGAACTGGTTTGAGCTGGACTATGCACAGGGATACCAAATGTGCCCCAGGTGCAGACTTTTAGGCACTTTGGAAGTGCACCCACCCAGCTCCAATACACTAAATCCTGTCTGGTAGGTGGTCACACCTCCCTGTGATAGGATGCCAATTGTGCTGCCTTCCTCTGCTCGAGCTTGGCTCAGCAGCAGGAGGGCAGAAATGTGTCTCTGGTCGGCAGCATCAATTTTGTGCTGTCCGGGTCGAGAAGGCTGGCACCGGAAAGACCAGTGACCCCACGAAGCTTGCTTCAGAAGGGTGGAATCATACCTCCCACACCGGTTACTGGTGTGGAGGTATGATTCCAAGGTGTTTGATACCAAACACGACATGTTTTGTTTCAGCCGGTTTCGAGATAGCATTTACCGCGAGGTTATAATGCACCTCTACCTATATGTCTGGCTGAGTCACAGACAACCCGGGTGAATGGTCTCCGAAGGCTGCAGAGCGGCTCTGCTCATGCAGGGGCACCCTCTCACGTAAAACCCAGCACCCTGCCTTCAGGATTGTTAAAGCCTGCTATAGGGGTGACTTATAAGATTTAAGTGTAGTGACCTGTAGATATAGTGAACCTATATCTAAAGTAAGTGGTGCAAGCACCAACTTACACAGGCTGCAATGGCATAATACATGGGTGGCATAATACATGCTTCAGCCCATGGGAGGCCTCTGGGGTACCTATGCCCTCCGTACATGTGTACCATATACTAGGGACTTATAAGGGTACCCCAGTATCCAATCTGGAGTGTACCAAAGTACATGGCATAACATTTTAAGGAGAAAGCAGATAGACTGGGGTCCTGATTAGCAGGATCCCAGTCAGCTTAGTCAAAAACCAGCAAAACACCAGGCAAAAAGTGGGGGTAACCATGCAGTCAGATCCTACCTTCTTACAGCAAATACCTTACAAGTGTCATCACCGCACTTAATCCTTGCGGTCTTTCTTAAATTTAGACATGTGGTCCTAAAAGAAGTGCCTGTAATGATCGATTCGGGGGCCACGAGCAATTTTTGTGATCTAAAATTTGCAGATAAAATGGGAATAAGAGCACTCAAGAAAGACAAAAGTGAAGCGGTAAGAGCAGTGGATGGCACCAATCTTTCATCTGGACCTAAAGTGAGCCACACGGAACCTATGCTATTGCAATGTCTAGGAAAACACCAGGAAACACTCCAGTTTAATCTAATAGACGCTCCACAATTTCAACTGATCTTAGGCCTTCCCTGGTTGACAGAGCACAATCCAGTGATAAATTGGAGTGCAAGAACAATAGAAATGACTTCTGATTATTGCAAAGAACATTGTTTTGAACAAGGAAACATTTATAAAGAACCTACGCAGTGACGCAACTTTGTAACAGAGAAGTTTCAATTTGCGTCATAGAGACTAAAGAAATTCCGGAAGAGTATAGAGACTACGCAGATGTGTTTAATGAAGTGGAAGCAGAGAAGCTTCCTCCTCATAGACGCTATGACTGCAAAATCGAGTTGGAACCAGGCTCCAATCTAGCTTGTAGTCAAATATATACCCTAACGGAGAAAGAAAATCAACATTTGAAAGACTATCTCGCAAAATATCTTGAAAATTGATTCATCAGGCCCTCCCAGTCCCCAGTGTCATCACCTTTCTTCTTTGTGCCAAAGAAGGGGGAGATCTGAGAACCTGTATAGATTATAGAGCGATTTATCAAATCACAATCAAGAATCGATATCCTTTACCCCTAATTTCTGTACTCATTGATCAAGTAAAGGAGGCAAAAATTTACACCAAGCTACACCTTTAGAGGGTCTTACCATTTGCTCAGACTTCGAGAAGGAGATGAGTGGAAAACGGCATTTCGAACAAAGTACGGGCTGTTTGAGTACCAAGTGATGCCGTATGGGCTGTGCAGCGCCCCGGCCGCTTTCCAACATTTCATAAATGACGTCCTCAGTGATTTTATTGACAAATGTGCAATAGTCTATATAGACAATATTCTAATCTATTCAGCCACTGGAGAAGAACATCAAGAACAAGTAAGAGCGGTACAACAACGACTGAGAGAAAATGCTTTATATGTGAAGTTGGAAAAATGCTCTTTCAACACAACCTCAGTTGAATTCCTTGGCTTTGTTCTCTCTCCTTCCGGAATAACCATGGACGAACAAAAGGTTAAGGCAGTCACTGAGTGGAAATCTCCAACAACGGTAAAAGAAGTCCAAAGTTTTATTGGTTTTGCCAATTCCTATAGAAGGGTCATCCATGAGTTTTCTCAGAAGATAATTCCCCTTACCCGATTGTTGAAGAAGGGAGTATCTTTCAACTGGTCGGAAGAAGCTGAAGAAGCCTTCAACTCCTTGAAGAAAAGTTTTACCTCAGCCCCAGTACTCCTGCATGCCGATCCATCAGAATCTTTCTACTTAGAAACGGATGCTTCAGATTTGGCCATTGGAGGGGTGCTGTCACAACGACACAAGAAGACCGGGCAACTGCACCCAGTAGCTTATCATTCCAGGAAATTGACTCCGGCGGAAATAAATTACACCATTACTGAAAAAGAGTTGTTAGCCATTAAGGATGCCTTTAAGGAGTGGAGACACTATCTAATGAGTGCTCGACACACAGTAACAGTTTATACTAATCACAGAAACCTGAAATTCCTACAATCTGCTAGAACCTTGACTCCGCGACAGCTTAGGTGGTCCTTATACTTCGCAGACTACAATTTCGTGATCACCTACCGACCTGGAACCAAGAACGGAAAGGCTGATGCCTTGTCAAGACTGGACACAAAGATTCAAGAGAACTCAATCGAAGATCATACAGTCGTTCCTTTAGAAAAGATAATAGGGGCTGCCTCCTAAGAAACCTTTGAGGAACAAATTATCAGATCTATAGACTCCAAGGAAATGAAAGAATGGGCTGAGTTAGATGAGAAAAGAGAAATCAAAGACCAATTACTATATCACAATGGAGCCCTGTTTCTGCCAACTAAAGAATTGCAAGCCAAAGCATTGTTTGAATGCCATGACAGTCCTTTAGCTGGTCACAAAGGAATTCACAAAGCAGAAAAACTAATTAAATGAAGATTGTGGTGGCCTCAAATGAACCAGGACATTCAACAGTATGTAAACGGCAGCGAGATCTGTGCTCGAGAAAAATCTGAAAGACAGGCACAAAAAGGGTTACTACAACTCTTACCTACCCCACCTTACCCTTGGCACACAGTATCACTAGACCTCATTGTAGATCTACCCTCTAAACGAGGTTATAATGCAATTTTAGTTTGTGTGGACACATTCTCAAAGAGGGCAGATTATGTCCCTTTAAAAAATACCCCCACAGCCAAACAACTAACTCAACACTTTAATGAACATATCATTCAAATTCATGATATACCCAAAATTATCATCACAGACAGAGGTAGTCAATTTGTATCTAAATTCTGGAGGGCAGACACCAGTGGGCTTCATATCGAAAGTAGATATTCTACCAGTTTCCACCCAGAAACTGATGGACAAACTGAAAGGACTAACCAGGAGCTTGAACAATATATTAGATTATTCTTGTTAGATGAAGAAGGGATTGGCCAGAATACTTATGGACTGCTGAGTTTGCTCATAACAATGCAAAAAATGTCTCCACTGGTCATTCCCCCTTTTTCTTAAACTATGGCCGACATCCAAACTCTTCTATAGAGTGTGGTACTATCAACGTACCAGCAGTAAACGATTTAGTTCAGCATTTAGCCCAAGTACATCAATCTGCTGTGCAAAACTTGTCTCATGCAAAAGATCACTATAAACACTTTGCTGATAAGAAAAGAAGGAAAGAACCTGCTTTCCAAGTGGGAGACAAGGTCTGGCTTAATACCAAGAATCTCAAATTGAAGGGAGTTCAAAAATTCCAATCACGTTTTGTCGGCCCATATCCAATTAAGGAGATCATCAAACCTGTAACCTATCGTTTGACACTTCCTGAGAATTCTAAGATCCACCCAGTCTTTCACGTCTCATTGTTAAAGTAAGTCAAACCAGGCTTAAGACTTTCTATCCCTCCAGAACCATTCTTACTAGATAATGGGGTAGAATATGAAATCAAAAGAATTCTTGATTCCAAAAGGGAAAAACGCAGAACTATTTTACTTAATTGATTGGAAAGGTTTTGGGCCAGATGAAAGATCTTGCGAGAAGCATAATGATGTTCATGCTCCACGTTTGGTTAAAGCTTTCCATAAACAATTCCCAACTAAACCTTCATTGCAGGAACCCTCCTTGAAGGGGGGTACTGTCAGGGTTCCAAGGAGAATTCCTCCTAAGGGTCATACCCTGGCTAACGTTTCCATGAGAAGAACGATATGGAAAGGAAAGAATACTAAATCAGTAAACCACTGGAGATTGCACTGGCGGCTCTGGAAATCCAAGATGGCTGCCAACTTTACTTCTCCCTTAGCGCTCTAGTGCTTATCTTCTCCCCAAGCCCGTTTGGAATGTGAGGCGCGCGCAACATAACAAAGGCGCACTTCACCTGTGACAGTTGAGGAAGAAGCTACGAATTCCGTGCCATCCGTCGAGTTAGTTAGTTAAGGTAGATTTCGACGTGAGCGTCGTTTAGTTCCTTCGGTATCAGTTCGAGAAGAGTCTCGTTTTCGCGCAGGTCATTATTGAGGAGAGATTAGTGTCTCCCTCGCGAGTCGTGGTACAAGTCTCCTCATAACAGTCTGGGACTTGTACTCTCCTGACAGACTATTTTGTAACCGTCCCTGAGAGAGCAGTGTCTCAGGTATTTTTCCCTTTCATGAATCAAAACTAAGGTGTTATAACTGGAAAAGGAATTCAGAGTAAAAGTGCAAAAGCTAAGAAACATCTCCACTTGACTCTGAGTTTAAAGACAAGTTCCGGAATCTCGTAGGAAAATTAAATTCTGTGAAGACAACTAAAACCTAGTGACTGATTTAGAAACGAACATCATTTCTTGATTTGCTTACACTTGTTAATTTGTTCTCTCAAGTGTATTCTTCATCACAAGAATTCTCTTCACTTATCTGACAAAGCTCCAGATTCTTCGACGAAGTTCTCCAGACATGCAAGTACAATCTAAGAAAGAAAATGTTTACAGTGTTAAAGAACATACCAATGCTAAGCAAATATTTTCTTAAGGAATTAAGTATTTTAAGAACAAGTCTTTACAACTATAATAGAAGAGGAGCAAAGGTCTAAAGTAGTGGGGTATGTACAGCGAAAGTAGGAACATAAATAAATAATTAAAAGAACTAGATTTAGAAAGAGTGTAGGATAATTGTGTATAACATTGTTTTGCAGTTGATGTAGTAAGAAGGAAGTTACCGAACAAGAAAATAAGAAACAATTCCTTCCTGACGACCCACCGAGTGGCAGTCTCTTCTCTTCCCCATCCCCTTTCCCCCCTATGAACATAGCTGCACCTTGATTACCAAGCTTCTAGGGCAGTGAGTTCCTGGGTGGGAATAGGGAACAGATGCCTTCTGCTCCTGTGCAATTTTGGTGGAGATCTGACAGTAGGTTCCATTTTGCATGGCCTCTCATGGGTGGCATAATACATGCTTCAGCCCATGGGAGGCCTCTGGGGTACCTATGCCCTGGGTACATGGGTACCATATACTAGGGACTGACAAGGGTACCCCAGTGTCCAATCTGGAGTGTACCAAAGTACATGTCGTAACAGTTTAGGGAGAAATCAGATAGACTGGGGTCCTGATTAGCAGGATCCCAGTCAGACTAGTCAAAAACAGTATTACATTTAGCAAAAGGTGGGGGTAACCATAAGAAGGAGATCCTACTTTCCTACACACCTGTTGAGACATATGCCGGTCCTCGATTCTTTGCTCCGGGGTGGGGGTTTGGACATTGTAGAGAGTGGAGACAGGCCGGCCTGGCCCAGTTTCGTCTCCGCCATCCCCTCATCAACTGGTGGGAAAGTCTTCCCTCGAGGATTGTCGGCGGTCCAGAGTGATGTCTGTTGATTCAATCCCAGACATCCTTAGGGGTCGTGAAGAAGAAGAATTTACCCTCTGCTAGTAACTTGAGGCATGCGGGGAACAACAGAGAGTACTGAATGCCTAGTTCACGGAGTTGCTTCTTTGCTCCTAAGAATGACGCTCATTGGCGTTGAACTGTAGGACTGTAGTCGAGAATCAGCACAATGATTCGCTTTTCGAGTCTCAGAGGTCTGGATAATCTTGCTGCCCTAAGGATGGCATTGCAGTCCCTGAAATGGAGGAGCTTGGTGAACATGGGGTGCAGTGGTGCCCCTGGTATCGGCAGCCTCATCGGGACCCTGTGGGCTCTCTCTAGTGAGAAGAATGGCGTGAGGTCAGATGTTGCGATGAAAGAGTGGAACCAGCCCTCCAAAAAGGTTAGGGGATCTCGACCTTCCAGCCCCTCCAGGAGGCCTATGATTTGGATGTTACTCTGTGGGATCGTCCCTCGGCGTCCTCTGCCCGCTCTTCAAGTATCCTCACTCAGCTCTGGAGGTCCTTAAGTGTGTGTTGAATGGTAGCTACCTGGGGTTGTAGTGACGAGAGCTCTTTTTGCCCCTCCATGACTCTGTCTGTGAGTTTGCGGTGGTCATCCTGCAGAAAGTCCAGCTTAGCTAAAAGAAAGCTCATCTTTGTCTTAAAGAAGATTCATGAATTTTCGATGGTTGCAAGGACATTATTACGCTTGTCATCAGGTGGCGGCAGCTTTCATGAAGGGTTGTCAGGCAGAGGAGTTTCCACACAACTGTCGGTGGATTGACCACCAGAGGAGTTGGTGTGGGCACTGTGGATCTCAGGTGGCCCATTGTAAGAGGAGGTGGACCCGAGAAGGTGGAAGAGAGAAAAAGGCAACAGCATTAGGGGAGGCCAGGCGAGGAGAGCAGACAGTAGAGCATTAAAAAATTAATGTCTTGTCCACAGGGGAGACGCCGCTGACCGAGAGAAGTGCGGCTCTCCCCGGTCACCTGGCAGGAAAGGGATATGCATTGGCTGAATGCCTGGCTCTCAAGGTTGTTGCTATGGCATTGTGCAGGGCCTCCATCTAAAACAATAGGGTCCCACAGGTGGGTGGGCAGCACAAGGTCAGAGAGGCGGATTCCCTAGCAAGGCCACTCCAGTGGGTGGGGGTCCCCCACCCCGCAAGTGGCAGAGGTTGCTGCTGTTGATAAGGGGGGTCAGAGGGTGCAGCACCCGTCTTCGCCCTAGGGAGGCCCCTTCACTGGGTTCCAGCAGCAATTGTTCCAAGGATGCAGCGTTCTACACCGTCTCCACCCATCATGACCATGACTTCTCCGCAAGGGCTCCCCCAATAGAATCCCGCAGGTCGGGGCAGGACCAGGAAAGAAAGGCAGGCCCCATCACACCCTGCGGAGAGATGGAGGGGGGGAGCACATGTGTATCACTGGCAGCTGTGAGAGCCTCCCCTCTTAATCTCAATTCACAGTTGGGGCCTTGTCTGCAAGGTTCAGCCTCCTTGCGGCCTACCGCCATTGCGTTCGGCGGACACTCATATCGTCAGTCTCAACTCAGCCGTGTAGGGTTATCCTGTGCCAAAGAGATTGTAGGCAAGAGCAGCTCATGATCCCCTTCGGGTAATTCCGCCGGTGTTTGTGATTGCAGGGGGAGGCAGGAATGTGTGGCCCCCAGCTGTTCAACCTGATCGCCGCCTTAGCACGGTCTCAACCAGAGCTACCGGTCTGCGGGTTCATCTTCTGTACGGCTGGGCACTGGTGCCAATGGAAGGGATGTGTGTGGAGTCTCCCAGATGCTCTCTCCTCAGCAGGAGGGCGCTCAAGTGCAGAGAGGAGGTCGCGGCCAATCCCAAGTCCGTCAGGTCGTTCCTGTGGTGGCTGCATGCAGGAGCAGAGGTATCTGCCGGACCAGAGCCCTGGTCATAAGCATGGGCTGCCGCTGTACCCACACGTCTTTGCCGGTCACTGGGAGGGGGGCGTGCGCATGCTATCGGCTGTCCGGGGAGCACTCCCTCCTCACCTTGAATCACCATTGGGGTTCTGGGCTGAAGGCCCTGATGTGCCACACGCCTAGTCCCCGCTGCAGTCGGACGGGCCGCTCTCTATAGTTCCCTGCCTCTCCCCCTCAGTGAAGCCTCGGATGGCGTTACTCTCCAGTGTCCTCTGGGACTGCCTTGCCCCTCAGGCAGTCATAGCCGCTGTGTCAAGTTTTGAGCTCTGGTGCAAGGCTTCAGCAGCCGAGTATGCAGGGTATAGTTGGCACCCCAAATTCCGTTGTGCCTGGGCAATCAGATGGTAGGCAATGTCAAGCCCTGGGAGGAGAGTTGCAAAGAATATGTAGGCTGCTGAAGCAGAGCTCTAGTCAAGATTGTCCGCCATGTTGCCTTACCAAGCCACGCCCCCTAAATATTTGCAACTTATACAATCCTGTACACTGATCCCTAAGCAAGGGTAAGAATTTAGAGTAAAACCTCCCAAAAATACTCCTGAGGGAGTCAGCAGGATTTTCCTACTTCTTCTTTATTATTTACTCTTTGCATAGACCCATACTTATTATCCCTAACTAGTAAAACAAAGATTCTTCTGGTCATCATTAACGGGCTTGAACTTAGATCTCTGCATATGCAAATATATTGATTTTCTTAGCTTTTAGTCAAGATCATTGCCCCGTTTTGGGACAGAGGGGTAACTCAAAATGATTAGGCCTCTCTGGAGAATTTGATGAGGGGCCCTAATCTCCTAATTCTCACAAATATTCGCTGGCCTTGGACTGAATGGGAGCCCCCTGAAGGGAAGCCCCTTGAAGGGTTGTCGCCCCTCGATGCTACAGCGCTCCAGGAGCCTCGGTTACGTCCCTGCTCTGGGAACTCACAACGCAGATTAATACAAACTAATTCTGAGAAGGAGGACCCATGGACGTCAGTCCATGTATCACTATTGCATTTAAATGAGAGTGATACTTTCCAGGCAACTAACAGTGCTGTCAAATTCACAGGGATAGACAGCCGATTCCAAACCCCTTTTCACCATGAATAGACACACTGAAGAATATGCACTAGGAATGTTTTAAATGACTTTTGTTAAAATTAAACTGTACTTTCTAGTGCAAAGCACATGCATAGTTGAAGCTATGAAAACAAACGCTATAGTGGTACTCATTGTAATCAATAAAGATAACAACAAAAAGAACTGCAACATGATTCAGGGTTACATTATGGTTTTGCGATAATTTGCTAGAGGCAACTGCCTCGTTGATTGCTTATCTCTTTTCTTTAGATTGTTTTTGTTAACCAACTCTAAACTAGCAGTCTTTTGTTGAATGCTTGTGAAAATTACAATCAACAATCAAATCTTATGCTCGTTCACCTAGTTATACTGTCAAGGCCTTGATTATTTTGAAAACATCCTTGATAATGCCTAAGGTGAAATATTTTTGAATATTTTGAAAAACAGTTGCTGAGCTGCCAGATAATAATAGTAAATGAGATGATAAAGCCACAGCAGATTCAATAATGTTCAATGAAAACCACATTAAATCTTTCCAAGATGGACGTTTATATTCTGTATATAGAACCTGGGTCGGTATGTAAAGCAAAACCAATGGTTCTGAGGGTCTTCTCTTACTCCATTTCAATCTATTTATAGTTATAAATTCCAGGGCACCGCTCAGGAGTCACATTAGAGAGCAAACACCACAAAACTGAGGCACCATTTGGAGTGAGAGGGACACGGAAAATTGGCTGATCATGATACTATTTCAAAAAAGATAAAATGGAAGCAAGAACGGCGAAAAGATCTCTCAAGGCAGAAACCCTCTTCAAAAAAGGAACAGGGACAAGTGTTCGCAGTGATGAGAATAAAGGAGGTATTTCCACTCAGAAAAGTACCAAACAACTGAAAAAAGAGATTTCAAAAAGCTGGGAAGTTATTACATTGGAAAAGTACATTGAGCATGAGCGTATTCCCAGGGGTCTGCGAATCTTTACACTGCCCAATCATCCGGACACCAGGCCTGAAATGCTCGAGGAATGGGCAAAGAACAGCATGCAGTGCTCAAAAAACATGCTTTTGATAATAATTAAATATGCAAAAAGAGATATAGAAGAACTACACAAAGAAATAAGAGCTTTGGAAACACAAATCTCTGCTCTAAATCAAGAAGAGGAATGCAATGCACAGAGAAAGGAAATGGAAAAAAGCCTAGACAAATACGAAGAAGAGGTAGAGTTATGAAAACAACGTAAATTTAAACGTGACGAATAGGACTATTAATCAGGGGCAATTTTAACCTTTGCGAAGAGATTTGATGTACTCAAAAACAATTACAAACTGGGAAGCTATCATTGGCAGAGTCAGCAAAAACAATAGTCAGTGAATCAGAGTCTGACCTCAGTGAGGAAGAGCGTACAGTTCGAGTTGGTGGACGCACAACTTTTTTAGAAGAGATTAAACTGATCTACATAGATCAGAGAACACCGAGGGAAAGAGGAAGAGGACGAGGCCGGGGAAGAGGAAGAGGGAAAAAGCAGACGACCAGCCCCAGCGAAGAAGAAAGACAGGAAGGGGAACCGGAAAGAACAAGGGGCTACCTTCTCCGCAACAGAATAAAGAAATAAAGAAAAGTGGAACAACTACACAATCAAATAATCTGATTATAAATCTATCAGATTATACGTTAGATACTAATGAAAAGACATTTTTTAATAAGGGCCTCACCTTCTGCCCCGAACAACATTATGATCATGTAGAGACCAGAATCTCTACAGATACATCAGAAAATTAAAATTAGCAAAAATCTTCACAAAAACAGGAATTGCAGGAAGATCGAGTGCAACCAACCAACAAGAAAGCATCAATCTAAATATCGAGGATGTACCCAATTTGAAAACATCATATGATCTAATGCTAAACCTGACTGAAAGTGAAATGACTGAAACTCAAATCCTGGAAGATCTAAATATCGTTCCGGACAAACACATAAGTTCTGGATTCAAACCCAAATCAAAATTCTGTCCTTCATTAAGCCCAGACAATAAAATCGACCTATTCCATGAGTTAGTCATTGCAGACCTCGAATGCATGGACAATGGAAAAAAAGAAAATTTGAGTAAAAATGAGCGAACTGCATTAGAAAGACTTATGAAAAATGACAAAATAATAATCAAACCGGCCGACAAGGGCGGAAATGTAGTGATACTCAATACTGAGGACTACATAACAGAAGCTATGAAACAACTTAGCGACGAGAAGAATTACATGAAATTATCATCAAATCCAATTAATTTATTAACTTTGGATTTGGAAATGAAAATCAGAGCATGGAAAAACGAAGGACCCCTCAATGATGAGGAAGCCCGGTTCTTATTCAATGACAGCCCGGTGACGCCGACCATATACTTTTTGCCGAAAGTTCATAAGACCTTAATTAATCCACCAAGAAGACCCATCGTATCGAGCTGCAACTCTCTCTATGAGAACATTTCAATATACGTAGATCATTTTCTTGCACCCATGGTAATGAACCGTAGTTCTTACATCAAGGATACTGGGGACTTTTTAAGAAAATTAACCAACATGGGATGGCAAAAAGGCTTCCTGTTAGTAACCATCGACGTAGTGTCATTATACACTTCCATTGATCATGAGGTTGGGCTAAATGCTGTTGGACATTTTTTACGCCAAAGGAACATTCGGGAATTAAAACATACTGAAATGTTAATGGAGATGATCGAGCTATGTTTGAGAATAACATCTTTCTCTTTAACCACCAAGTGTACACCCAAAAGTGCGGAACTGCTATGGGAGTTTCATTTTCACCCAGCTAAGCCAACCTTACTATGGGTTGGTGGGAGAAGTTTGTAGCATGGACTGAGGAAAATGAAAGATACACATCCAAGATCGAGCTATGGTTAAGAAACATAGATGATCTTTTCCTTATCTGGAATGGAAGTACGGAGGAATTCAAAAAATACTTTGAAATCCTAAATAATAACAACGTGGGACTCAAATTTACGTACAGCATGAGTGAGAAACAAGTCCAATTTCTGGATGTATCAGTGTACATAGACAAAGATCAAATTCATACTAAGGTATATCGGAAGCCGACAGCCACGAACAATATACTTCACGGTGCAAGCTTTCATCCAGCACAATTGAAGAAGAGTATCCCATATGGGGAATTTATCAGGATGAAAAGAAACTGCTCGGATAATGAAATAGCGGAGAAGAATTTCAAAGAAACAGAACAGAGATTCATAATGAGAGGTTACAAGTATAGGGATGTGAAAGAAGGCTTGGAAAGGGCAAAGAAAATCCCTAGAACTAAGACACTTGTGAACAGAGACAGAGGAATGGCAACCGATGAATCAGAAGATGTAACAAGACTGGTTCTAACATACAGCAAAGAAAGTTACAAAATTGTAAACATTCTCAGGAAATATTGGAATGTTCTAGTAAAAGATCTTGACAATGGGAAGAAAATTAGAATGAGACCAATGGTAACATACCGCAAAGTGCCATCCCTAAGGGATAAACTTGTAAGAAGTCATTTCTCCACTAAAAAACAAACAACGTGGCTAATGGAGAAACAGAAAGGCTTTACTCATTGCAACAAATGCAAAGCATGCAAGATAGGCAAGAGTACCAAAATGATCAGATACTTCAGAGGAAGAACATTCCTAATTAATGAAAAAATAACCTGTGAGACAACATATGTTGTATACATAATCGAATGCACATGCGGCCTTCGCTACATAGGCAGCGCAATCTGTCCTCTATGAAAACGGATCCTAGAACATCTGAGAGCGATCCAGAATGTGGATATGAATTATGCAATATCAAAACATTTGCATACCCAACACAAGGCGAACTGGCAAGATATAAGATACTTTGGAATTGCACCACCCCGTGATAACTGGGGGCCACTTGGGACTTGGATATACCTGTCCTGCTGTGGGGCAGCGGGCTGAGGATAAAGACGGGCTGGCAGGCGAGGGGCTCATGTAGAGCCTTTAAGGACAGCAGAAAATACAAGTGCAACGATTCACGGTGAAATAAGAGGACTGTCTTTCCCATAATGCATCATATGTGGATGCGAGCATAACAATGGGGGAGTGTCCGCAATTGCACGCCATCCACGCCAGCCTCTGATGAAGAGATATTCGAAACGCGTAAGGCGACGCTCTGGAACTGCTTTATTTACTTGCATGCTGAACCCGCCTGTAGCAAAGATTAAAGGTTTAAGAGGTGAACCTACCTGTTGTTCGAGTGCTTCCCTACTGTGTGGCAACCTCTGGAGCGTGATATATATATATATATATATATATATATATATATATATATATATATATATATATATATTCACTGAAAAAACCATAGGTTTTAGGGACAGTTATAGTTAGTTGGACATTTCACTCGTACAAAACCCGTGAAATTCCCCCGTTATAGTTAGTTCAGCTAACTATAACTCGCGCCCGCAATGCACTGCTGATGACGTCACATATTACATCACTCATGACATGGTCAGTGACATCACTGATGACATCTCAAATGACATCACTGATGACATCACTGATGACATCATCCACGTGATAATCTGATGCACCTCCTCACACCCTAATATAACCTTTGATACACCCACTCTAAATTACAGACTGCCATTCGCAAAACCATAGACACTCCAACACCAATAACTACATACCCACTCACTGATTCTTAGGTCTACACACACATCCACTCCCTCACCCGTACAGTCACTCATACTTACGGTCACTCAGTACAGGACTATCATATGCACTCATACTCCTATATAGACACTCAAACACCGCCACTCATCCATAGAGGTACTCACACACCTAGTCAGTCATGCAAATAATTAAACACACTGCCATTTACTCACCTATACAGTTATACACACACCAGCTCACTTACTCATACAAATACTAGCACATTCTTACGCTCTTATACAATCACTGATACAAGCACACACTCATCCATGCAGTCACTCTCACAATCACACACTCTCGCTTATAGCTATTTATATACTCCAACACACATATATACTGCCTTTCACATATGTAGTTACTCACACATGTACCACTGGGACATATATTCACTCACTAACACACTCTTACACACACTTACCCACCCATACAGTCTATCACAGATGCACTCTTGAAACCATCCACCCAGTGAATCACCCACTCACACATCTATGCACAGAGTCGCACACACCCCACCCACACAAACACTCAGGCACCCACACAGATACTCAGACAACCAATCAATAACTCATATAGACACTCATGTAGCTATTCACAAACCCATGCAGCCACTTACACAGCAACAGACAGACGGATACAGACATTCACCCAGTTTAGTCACTAACCCATGCATTCAGTAAGATACGTTTAATCACTCACTTATAGAGTTAGTCACGCACCTACTAAATCATCCATACAGACACTTATACACCCACTCATTCTTCAATACACCTTTCCCTATATATATTAAACATATTTAAACTTTACAGAAACACACAGTCACTGGATGATGTCATCAGTGATGTCATTTGAGATGTCATCAGTGATGTCATCAGTGATGTCACTGACCATGTAATGAGTGATGTAATATGTGACGTCATCAGCAGTGCATTGCGGGGCGCGAGTTATAGTTAGCTGAACTAACTATAACGGGGAATTTCACGGGTTTTGTACGAGTGAAATGTCCAACTAACTATAACTGTCCCTAAAACCTATGGTTTTTTCAGTGAATTTGTAAGGATTTTTAAATGCTAATTTCTAACTATAACGTGCCTGAAACCTATGGTTTTTTCAGTGAATTTCAAAGGTTTTTTAAATGCTAATTCCTAATTATAACATGTCTGAAACCTATGGTTTTTTTCAGTGAATTTCAAAGGTTTTGTAAATGACAATTTTTAAATGTATTAATTGTTATATTTATTTTTTTGATACTGATTTACTACATTTTGTTTAACTATTTATTTTTAGATATTTTATTTTTTAAATTACATTGTAATTACATTATACATTACATTACAAAATATACTTTCTCAGAATGATTTACTTTAGTTTAAATACTTTGCAAATAGGCAATAGACTTTTAAGTACAGTAGTTACAGTTGTTGCAATGGGCAACACAATTTCAAACACAATGCAACATTGAGCTCAATGTGAATTTCTAGTTAAATGCAATTAGTTACTTTATGGATTACTTTTCTAACCACAGGACTGGATCCTAGATTCAGTCCTGGGACATCTCCTGTAAACAGTTGAGTAAAAGCGTTTTGGTTACAGTAGTGATTTTTAAGGAATATTATTGTATTTTAAAAGTTGACACAGAAACTTTTTCACCTAGAATCACCAATGTTATCCTATGTGAGGAAATTCACTTAGCAGGTAAGTAGTGTTATCGTTACTTTTTCTTACTCAGTGGTGGATCCTGGATCCAGCACTGGTGCATCTCCTGTAAACAGTTGAAAGAATGCGTTTAAGTCATACAGGCGATTTTTAAGGAATATTTGTAGTTTGTGAAAATTGACACTTTGAAACTTTTCTGCTGAAAACCAGACAATGGATTCCTATGGAAGGAAATACAAGTTATTGGTAAGTACGGTTAGAATTACTTTTCAGGGTCAGTGCTGGGCTAAAAGATGCAGCACTGGGTTCTCTCCTGATAACAGGTGAGTAAATCGGAATTCGTAGTTCGGCTGATTTTAGAGGAATATTATAAAGTTCCAAAACTCCACACTTAGAAGAATTTCCAAGTGAAACCAGTCAATGTTAGCCTATGGAAGGAAATTCAAGTTACTGGTAAGTACGGTTAGAATTACTTTTCAGGATCTGTACTGGGCTCAAAGATGCAGCACTGAGGTCTCTCCTGATAACAGGTGAGTAAATTGGAATTCGTAGTTCAGCGGATTTTAGAGGAATATTATAAAGTTACAAAACTCCACACTTAGAAGAATTTCCAAGTGAAACCAGTCAATGTTAGCCTATGGAAGGAAATTCAAGTTACTGGTAAGTACGGTTAGAATTACTTTTCAGGATCAGTACTGGGCTCAAAGATGCAGCACTGAGGTCTCTCCTGATAACAGGTGAGTAAATCGGAATTCGTAGTTCTGCTGATTTTAGAAGAATATTTGTATGTTTCAAAAATCGACAAACTTTTTCAGCAAAAAGCAGGCAATGATATCCTATGGAAGGAAATTCAAGTTACTGGTAAGTACGGTTAGAATTACTTTTCAGGGTCAGTGCTGGGCTAAAAGATGCAGCACTGGGTTCTCTCCTGATAACAGGTGAGTAAATCGGAATTCGTAGTTCGGCTGATTTTAGAGGAATATTATAAAGTTCCAAAACTCCACACTTAGAAGAATTTCCAAGTGAAACCAGTCAATGTTAGCCTATGGAAGGAAATTCAAGTTACTGGTAAGATACGGTTAGAATTACTTTTCAGGATCTGTACTGGGCTCAAAGATGCAGCACTGAGGTCTCTCCTGATAACAGGTGAGTAAATTGGAATTCGTAGTTCAGCTGATTTTAGAGGAATATTTGCACAATGGTGAAGTAAGGGGTGGGGCCTGAGGTGACATGTCTGCAAACACGCCCTGTGGCGCGTTTTAAGTTGGAGAATTAATTCCTCCTCAATCCCGAGGGTCCCTAGGGGCCAACTAGCCCACCAGGAACCTCCAGTATGCGCCAGGGGCTGCGTTGCAGAGAGGTGTACAGAGGCCACGCCCCTTTTACAACACTCTGCAACGCAGCTCCGTGGCGCTTACTGGAGGTACCTGGTGGGCTAGTTGGCCCTCAGGGACCCTCAGGATTGAAGAGGATTTAATTCCCATCTTAAAACGCGCCACGGGGCCTGTTTGCACACATGTCACCTGAGCCCCGCCCCTCCCTTCACCACTGTGCAAACGCGCCCGTGGCGCGTTTTAAGTTGGGGGATTAAGTCCCCTTGAATCCTGAGGGTCCCTGGAGTCCAACTAGCCCACCATGTACCTCCAAAAGCGCCACAGAGCTGCGTTGCAGAGAGGTGTAAAAGGGGCGTGGCCTCTGTACACCTCTCTGCAACGCAGCCCCCTGGCGCATACTGGAGGTTCCTGGTGGGCTAGTTGGCCCCCAGGGACCCCCAGTATTCAAGGGGAATTTGTTCCCCATCTGCAAACGCGCCAGGGGGCGCGTTTGCAGACTGCTGCTGAGAGGGGGCGGGGCCTCCGGCACGATGCCGGTCTTTTTTATTTATTTTTCTGTATAGGAGGGGGGCTGCGTGGCCCCCCTTCCCTTGGCCACTTTTGGCCCCGGGGACCCCATCCCCCGGGGCCTGATGATTTTTTTTTTAAACAAAACGGGAAGGGGGCCGCGTGGCCCCCTTCCCTGGGCCTCTATTGGCCCCGGGGACCCCATCCCCGGGGCATGCCCTCTTTTTTTAAAATTAATATTTGGAGGGGGGCTGCATGGCCCCCCTCCTCAGGCCATTTAAGGCCCCGGGGACCCCATCCCCGGGGCCGGCCTTAACCTTTATTTTGCAATTTTTTTTATTTTTGGGGAGGGGGGCTGCGTGGCCCCCTTCCCGGGCCACTAATGGCCCCGGGGACCCCATCCCCCGGGGCCTGGCCACTCGTTGGGGACCGTGGGGGGGTCCCCAATCCCCGCACGGTCCCGCCGGCTCCCCACGTCCTGCGGGAGCCGGCATTGCTTTTCCATAAGGGGAGCTGCTGACATGCAGCTCCCTTATGGAAAAGCAATTCTGCTTAGCTTCATTGAAGCGAGAGCAGGTTTCCTGCTCTCGCTTCAATGAAGCAAGCAAGTTTGCAATGACAGGACGGGAGCCGCGAGGCTCCCGTCCCTGCCATTGCAAACAGCAGTGTCCCGTGGGTAGGCACCCCGGGACACTGCAGGAGCCGGCCCTGGGGGGTGGCGGTCCCCAGGGCCACCACAGGCTCCAGGAGGGGGGCCGCGTGGCCCCCCTCCCTTCAATTGCACAGCCCCGGGGAGGTGGTGGTCCCCGGGGCTTCGGGGGTCCGAAACGGACCCCCACATTTCTTTTTCTAAGTGCCCCGGGGAGGTGGCGGTCCCCGGGGCGTGTGGGGGGGCTGGAGCCCCCCCACACAGGTTATTTAAAAATAAAAAAAGAAGCCCCGGGGGGTGGCGGTCCCCGGGGCTGCGGGAGGGCGGAGAGCCCTCCCGCACCATTTTTTATTTAAAGCCCTGGGGGGTGGCGGTCCCCGGGGCTTGGGGGGCCTTAGAGGCCCCCCTATAAAATATAAATTAAACCCCGCATGCCCCCGGGACTTGGCCCACCCGGGGGCAAAATAGCCTCGAAGCGCGGGAGACCGTGCTTTGATTTTTTTTTTTACGGCGGGATCCGCGCATCCCGCCGATTTGAGCAGACCTAGGGGTCAGGGTGTTTCTACCCTGCCCCTTGTTGCATTTGGCGACGTGTTTTTGTGCCTCTAATCACGGCGGGATCCACGCACCCTAAGCGCATCCCGCCGATTTAAAAAAAAAAAAAATGCTTTTTTCTGCCCAGGGGGTCCTTGTGGGACCCCCTGAGCAGAACTAGGGGGTCAGGGTGTTTCTACCCTGCCCCCTTTTTGCGCTTTGCGCACTTGTTTCTGTCCCTCGGTTCTACCGAGGGACAAAATGGCTGCCAACACTTCCTGATTTGGAGTGTTGACAGCCACTTGACAGCCAATTAGCATGCAGCTCGTGATCGGGAGGGTACGCGGACCCTACTCGGCCATAGATATATATGTGACTTTACTTTTGATTTTCTCAGGAACTACTGAATGGATTTACACCATTTAAGCAAAAGGCACGACACTGAACCAAGGGCTACCTATTTGCCAAATTTGGTGTAATTCCGTTCAGCAGTTCGGGCTGTAGCTGCGACTAAAGGTTCCTATGGAAAATTGCATGGGGAAAACGTGTTTTGGGACCCCCTTTTTCTCGGCCCCGCTTGACGAATCACCCCGAGACTTTCAGGATAGGAGCGGACCAGAGCGCCCCAACAAGTTGGAAACTTTCACCAAGATTCATCAACCGGCGCCAACGTTATTTCAAATAGAATGTTGCGGATTTCCTATGGAAAATAGGTCCTAACTATAACTATCTACTGGCGACCGCCAGTAGATAATATATATATATATAAATATAAATATATATATATATATATATATATATATATATATATATATATATATATATATATATATATATATATATATTCAGAAACACAAAGGATGCCACACTCCAGAGATTGGTTTCAGAGTTGCTTTATTTTCACCACAACTGGTAGTAGTGGTGGTGAAAATAAAGCAACTCTAAAACCTATCTCTGGAGTGCGGCATACTTTGTGTTTCTGAATTTAAATATCGGGTAAAGATTCTACCCGTTGCTGCCTGCACCAGGTATTGAGCACGCTGACATTGGGAATCTATTGGTTGTGATATATATATATATATATATTACCTACTGGTGGTGGCCAGTAGGTAGTTATAGTTAGGACCTAGTTTCCATAGGAAAAGCATTTTTTCTTTGGCGTCATTTGACAAATCTCTGCGAAATTTTCAAAACTAATTGTTCACTCAGATCAGCTCCTGTCTTGAAAGTTTCGGGGTGATTCGTCAAGCGTGGGCCGAGAAAAAAGGAGGGTCCTAAAATGTGTTTTCTCCATGTTAATTTCCATAGGCAACTTTAGACACGGCTACAGCCCGAACTGCTGAACGGAATTACACCAAATTTGGCAGAGAGATGGCTCTTGGTCCAGAAAGCCCGCTTTTTCTTAAATGGTGTAAATCCGTTCAGTAGTTTTTGAGATATTTAAAGATTTACAGATATTGATATTTGAGAATTGTGAGATCTGATTGGCTGAGCGGTTCTGAGCACGAGCTTGCCTGTGATTGGCTGCCAACACTTCAGACTAGGAAGCGTTGGCAGCCATCTTTTGACTCGGTTGAAACCAGTAGGGGGAAAAAGGGTGAAAAAAGTAGAAGAGGGCAGGTTAGGAACACTGTGAGCTCCCTAGGGTGCTCAGGGGGTGGCACAGGAAGTCCGAAGGTAAAAAAAAAACATTTTTTATATGTTTTCGGTGGGATTTGCGTAGGGCCTGGAAATCACGGCGGGAAAAAGAAAAACGAACCGCGGTGTTGCGCTCTTCGTTTAATTAAGCCCGCGGGTGGGCCAGTTCCCGGGAGGAATGTTTAGTTATGATGCGGGGTTTACTTCTGTCACGGGGACCGCCACTTCCTCGGAGCAAATATAATGATATGAAGGGGGGTACGCGTCTTCCCTCCCCCTCAGCTCCGAAGAGGAGCACGTCTTTGGAGGTATACGTAAAATTTAAGTGTGGAGGGGTGAAGCTTCCCCCATACTGTTTTGGGGGGCACTACTTTCCCGGGCATTTATGAATTAAAATGCGGGGGTCTGTTGCGGACTGCCGGCCCCGGGGAGTACGGTGTTCCCGGGCCTTTAAATTGGATGGAGGCGTATCGTCCAATTTCCCTTGAGGAGCTTTCCATGGCCCTGGGTATCATTATCTCCGAGGGCCGGTTTCAACAATGACCCGTGGTGGCTATCCCTGGGACATTGTAGTTTGCTATGGCAGTGTGGGTTCTATGCAGAGTTCCTGCTCTGTCAAGGCAAACTTCTGCTTCGCTTCATGGAAGGGAGAGGAGGAAATTTGCTCTCGCTTTTATGAAGTGAAGCAGATTTGCTTTTGGGCAAAGGGAGCTTGCATGGGGCAGCTGGCTTTGTTCAAAAGGAATGCCGGCTGCTGCAGGAGGCGGGGAGGTGGCAGGGAGTGCGGGGGATTGGGGCTCCTTGCACGGTTCCCAAACATTGTGGCCAGGCTCCGGGGGATACGGTTCCCTGGGCCTAAAATGGCCCGGCTGAGTTTTTAGTTATAGGGTGGCTCTAAAAAGAGCCCTTGTTTTCATTATGAGTTTGTTGGAGCTACATGTAAGTGCGGATGCACAGCTTCAGGTTGTTAAGAAAAACTCTGTTTCCTTGATCTGTGAAATGAACTCCATCACTTCTGTATATGTCATCCATATCAAAACGTAGATTGTTGTTGTAGATGGACCCCATTCTATGATCTCTGAGGTATGCAGACACAGCTTTATTGACATTAGAAGAGGCATGTTTTATTAACTTGAGGGAGATGGAAAAAAAATGGAAATGTTGCGTGCAGACGTTGTGCTCGGATTTTTGACACTGGTGAGCTATATTTGAATATAAGTGAAGGCAACTGTCACACTCCCTGGCTGTGCAGAATGCGCAGACATTAGAAGGCCAGCAGATCGAGAGACTAAGAATGACACGTCCCTTTCTACATGTATTTTCACACGTGTTATGCATCGGAAGATCCAAAACCTATAAAACACTGGTAAATATCTATTTGTATGTTTTTTTAAGTATGTGCTACTAGGAAAAGGCACAGCCAGATGTACGCATGCTTTCAGTAATGTGGTGAGACTTTCAACTGTGATATGGAAAGGGTTTCTGCGTTGCATTTGGGTAGAGTGAACACTGTTAGTAGTTGCTGAGTAGTGAAGATGCAAAAGACAGATGAGGTCAATGACATGCTGGTAAAGGGATTAGTGATTATGGTACTTCGTATGAGTCTTTGGGAAGGTATTGTTGAAGTACACCGTATATATTTAAGTGTCTTCGTGAAATTAGGAATGCAGTCTCTTATGCTGAAAGGACTGCATGGTGTTGTGACTAAGGTACAGGGTTGAATTAAGATCGAAAATCGGCCCGGTAAAAGTAAGTAAAATAGGGATGTTTGTAGATTATGCCTTGTCGGAAAATACAGGGGGGGGGGCGTTTCTTTACAAGAGATATGTTTTATGAATGTCTGGGAGATAAAAAATAAATGGAAAGGTTTCCTGCATATTTTGTGTACGTATTTGTTCACACTGGTGAATTACATGTGAATATAAGTGAAGGTGATTGTCAGGCTCTCTCCCTGTGCTGAATCTGCGTATATTAGAGGGCCGGCAGATCAAGAGTTTGGGAATGACACGTCCTTTTACTCCCCCTCTCCCTATTTCTCACCCCCAACGGTTCCTCCCTCTTCTCTTTCTAAAAAGAAAGTAACAGAGGCCCCTCTACCGTGAAAAATAGCACTGAGACCTTCACTGGCCTGTTGGTGGCATCTGTAGAGCAGAGAGAAAGTCACAATCGGTTTGAATGCTACACGCACGAGTGCAGTGTGTTATGTTGCAAGGACTAAATGGTCTTGTGACTAAGGTACAGGGATGAATTGGGGTCGAAAATCAGCCAGGGAAATGTAAAAAGAATGGCCTTCTACAGATTGAACCTTGCGGGAAAATACTGGGGGGGGGGGGCTTTAACAGGGACATGCTTTATTAACTTCAGGGAGATGAAAAAAATGAAATGTTGCATGCACACTTGGTGCACGGGTTTGCGAACACTCGTGAAGCATACGTGAATATAAGTTAATGTAATTGCCAGGCTTCCTGCTCTGGCTGAAGCTGCGTACATCACAGGGGCGGCAGATTGAGAGACTGGGAATGATACGTCCCTTGACCCCCCCCTCTCCTTCCTCCCGCTCTCTAACGGTTCCTCTCCCCTCGTTTGTAAAAGGAAGGTAACAGAGGCCCATCTGCGTTGACCATCACTGGGCTGCTGGGGGCATCTGAGGAGCACAGAGAAAGTTGTAATCGACTTTTATGCTATAGAAAAAAGCTGCACACAGTTGCAAATTATATACTGCCCCAATTTAAATTGCTCGACGATTCGTCTTAACAGTTTAACTTTGCTGAGGTATGTCTATGCTTCAACATGTATTTTCACTCCAGTCATGTATCGGAAGATCCGATACCTATAAAACACAGGTATAGATCTATTTGTATGTTTGTTTTAAGTATGATGCCACTAGGAAAAGGGACAGGGAGATGCATGCATCCTTTCAGTAATATGGTGAGACTTTCAACTGGACATGGAAAGGGTTTCTGGTTTGCATTTGGGTAGTCCCAACACTGTTAGTAGTTGCTGAGTAGTGAAGGTGCAAACGAGAAATGAGGTCAAAGACATGCTGGGAAAGGGATTAGTGAATATGGTAGTTCGTATGAGTTTTTGGGAAGGTATAGTTGAAATGGGCTGTATTATTTATGTGTCTTCGTGAAATGAGGAATGCAGTTTCTGATGTTGGAAGGATTGCATGGTGTTGCGAGTGAGGTACAGGGTTGATTTAAGATCCAAAATCGGCCTGGTCAACGTAAGAGAAATGGCTACGTTTGTGCCTTGTCGGAAAATACAGGGGTGGGGGGGCTTCTTTACAAGAGATATGTTTTATGAATGTCTGGGAGACAAAAAAGAAATGGAAATGTTCCATGCACATTTTGTGTACGAATTTCTTTACACTGGTGAAGTACCAGTGAATATAAGTGAAGGTAATTGTGAGGCTCTGTCTCTGTGCTGAATGTGCGTATATTAGAGGGCCGGCTGATCAAGAGTTTGAGAATGACACGTCCCTTGACTCCTCCTCCCCCCCAAATTTCTCCCCCCCAATGGTTCCTCCCTCTCATATTTCTAAAAAGAAAGTAACAGACGCCCATCTACCGTGAAAAATAGTATTTAGACCTTAACTGCCCTGTTGGTGGCATCTGTAGAGCACAGAGAAAGTCGTAATTGGTTTCAATGCTACACGAGTGCAGTGTGTCATGTTGCAAGGACTACATGGTGTTGTGAGTAAGGTACAGGGATGAATTGGGGTCCAAAATCGGCCAAGGAAATGTAAAAGGAATGGCCTTCTGCAGATTGAACCTTGTGGGAAAATACTGGGGGGGCCTTTAACAGGGACATGCTTTATTATCTTCAGGGAGATGAAAAAAATAAAATGTTGCATGCACACTTAGTGCACAGGTTTGCTCACACTGGTGAAGCACACGTGAATACAAGTTAAGATATTTGTCAGGCTTCCTGCTCGTGCTGAAGTTGCGTACATCACAGGGGTGGCAGATCGAGAGACTGGGAATGACACGTCCCTTGTCCTCCCCCTCCTTCCTCCCGCTCCCTAACGGTTCCTCTCTCCTCGTTTGTAAAAGGAAGGTAACAGAGGCTCATCTGCGTTGACCCTCACTGGGTGCTGGGGGCATCTGACGAGCACAGAGAAAGTCGTAATCGACCTCTATGCTATACAAAAAAGCCTCACACAGTTGCAACTAACATATTGCCCCAATTTACATTGTTAGACGATTCCTCTTAACAGTTTAACTTTGCTGAGGTATGTGTATGCTTCAACATGTATTTTCACACGAGTTATGTATGGGAAGATCGATACCTATAAAACACAAGTATAGATCTATTTGTATGTTTGTGTTAAGTATGATGGCACTAGGAAAAGGCAGAGGGAGATCCATGCATCCTTTAGTAAAATGGTGAGACTTTCAACTATAACATGTAAAGGGTTTCTGGTTTGCATTTGGGTAGGCCGAACATTGTTAGTAGTTGCTGAGTAGTGAAGAAGCAACAGGCGAATGAGGTTAAAGACATGGTGGCAAAGGAATTAGTGATTATGGTACTTTGTATGAGTGTTTAGGAAGGAATTGTTGAAGTGCGCCTATATATTTAAGTGGAATGAGTAGTGTTTTGATATTTGAAATCAAGAAAATATTAATCTAAATAATGTCTTGGTAGTTTTTTTTTTTTGTAAACTTTATTTATAGTTTTATCACGTTATAACAGCATAATCATAGGTGTTCACTGTCATTACCATCACAGTTGAAGAATGCAAAAGAGGAGTGCAGTACATCAAAGTAAGTATCGACATGCCATGTATTCAGTAAAAGAAGAGACCCAGCTAAATTCGAAAAATACAGTCCCAGAGGCCCGTCCATTACCTCGGGGTATGAACAACCGCCACCCATCCGCCCGTCATCAGGCCCTTCCATAAACAACAGTTGCAGGTGCAGAAACATAGGCAAGAGGTCATAATCATTATAGCGCCCAGAGGAGCATTGGTGAAACATACATTTGAAAGTAACAGCATGGCTACCCCACCCCTGTAGGGACTATGCCTTGTTCCAGTTGTGAATCAGAGGCTCATCGCACTGACTCTATATAGGTTCTCAATGGCCCCCAAATATCTTTGGGACGGGAGGAGCGAGGTAGTGTACTGGAGTAAATCCCGCTGTTAGTGCTGCACACTGCCAGGCTACCCATCCAACTATGCAATGTGGGAACTGTTTTGCGGCCCCAGTGAATAGCGATTTCTCTTTTGGCCAGCAGCAAACTGAGGGAGACAAATTTCCGTACGCTTTTGGGGAAGTTTACCACGTAACCCAGAAGTGCCACTTCAGGTGTGGGGACGAGGGACAATTTGGTCATTTCCCCTAGTGATCTGTGCACCTTCTCCCAGTATGGCTGTAGTTTTGGACAGGACCACGTAAGGTGTGCGAAATCGGCATGTGGGGCAGCACATTTACGGCAAGTGTGAGGTCTGGACTGATCAAGTCTGTGGGCTCTGGCAGGGGTGATGTATATTCTACGCAAGAACTTGAAATGGAGTAGCTTGTGTCTGCTGTTTAAAGAGACTTCTTTCGTTACTGCGCAACATTTAGCCCATTGGTCGTCCGTAATGGGGTGACCCAAGTCGTCTTCCCAGTCTTTGCGGACCCTGTCATCGTTGACCGGTATGATCCCAGCGCATGCCTTGTACAGTTTAGATATGAGGTGAACCCCCTTCTCGCTCTCAATGACCAGAGAGAGTGGAGTGAACGAGTCCGGTTCAATGGGAAAACCAGGTAACGTGGCGCGTAGAGCCGAACGAATCCGACCCAAAATGAAGCTATCCATGAATGTGGCGTTAGGAAAGCGGACGTCATCCGTCACCGAGAAGGCTTGCCCATCGGGGTACATATATATGTAATGATATCAAATTTGGTCAGGGTGCGCTGTACTGGTCTTTCACCTGTAATCGGCAGCCAGTGGGGGTTGGGGACAGGCAGAGCCGAAGAATACAGCGTGGCAGTGCCAGTGACCCGTCTTAGCTTCTCCCTGGCCCAGCTGGTAGTGGAAACTGTCTGTATGTCATTAGGGTCTCTGGGTACGCCCTTGGGTAATACAGTGGATAACCGCTCAGGAAGAACGAAATCTGCCTCCGGGCGGAGGAACGGGATCCTGGCGTCAGGGTGATACCATGCGAAGGCGTAGCTGCATTGGGCTACAAGATAATACAATTGTAGATCCGGCACACCATACCCTCCCCTCTCATATGGAAGGGTAAGCACCTGCCAACGTACGCGAGCCTGTTTACCCCTCCAGACCAATCTGATAAGTTGCGAACGTAACGTCAAACAGAAGCTGTTTGGGAGGGGTATAGGAATATTTTTAAAAAGGTATAAAAATTTGGGGAGAACCACCATCTTGATAATCGCAACTCTGCCGGCTATGGACAGCGGCAACCGCAGCCATCTCTCCACTTGAGCCTCGAGGTCGCTAATTGCTTGCCCATAATTGAGGCGTAGGATCTGGGCGGCGTCCAGATGGATATGAATGCCCAGGTATTTAACGGAATCGGTGCACCATTCAAGAGGGAATTCACATTCCCATGAAGTCGTGCTGGAGGTTAAGGGGAAAATAACCGACTTGCGCCAGTTAATGCCTAGACCGGAATGTTGACCAAATCGGAGTATCTCTCTTATGAGAGGCTCTAAATTGACCTGGGCCTCCCTGACCTAGAGGACAGTGTTGTCCGCATAGAGCGAGACTAGGAGGGGGCCCGTGTTGAATTGTAGGCCTCTCTGCAGATGCTTCTCTTGGAAATGGTGGATTAAGAGGTCCATGGCAAGTATAAACAATAAGGGCGATAGAGGACAGCCCTAACGTGTACCGCAGGATAGAGAGAAAGGTCGGGAGAGTGTGCCGTTCAGGCGTAGTCTCACCGTGGGGCGGCAATACAGTAATGCAGTGGTGGCTATAAACCCCACAGGCATTCCCATGCGGCGCATAACAGACACGAAAAAGGGTCACTATAGGGAGTCGAATGCCTTCTCCGTGTCTAGCAGGATTGCGGCAACTGGGACCTCAGGGTTAATTCTGCGGAGAACCGAGAAGAGCGTCTTGAGATTGAGTGAGGTAGATCGATGGGGAACAAAGCCGGATTGAGCCGGCGAGATAATAAATTCCATCAATTGGGACAAGCGCATGGCAAGGACTTTGGCCAGAATTTTATAATCCAAATTTAGTAGGGACAATGGTCTGTACGATCCACATAATAGCGGGTCTTAGCCGGGTTTGGAGAGAAGTATAATGACGGCTTCGCGAAGGGTGGGGGATAGAATTTGTTTCTCGAGGGCCTCCGCATATACATTGATTAACTGCGGCGCCAGCAGATCCTTGTATGCCTTGTAGAATTCCCCCGTAAATCCATCCAACCCAGGGGCAGAGGAGCATCGAAGGGTGTCGATGGCTCTCAGGACATCATCCTCGGAGATTGGCTCTGCTAAAAAGTCCTGCATATTCTTCTCTAGATAGACCAGCGCAATCTCAGATAAATAGGCTTCCTGAGCAGTGGGATGTCGCCCTACTTTGGAAGTGTAGAGAGCTGTAAAATAATCAAGGAATTCGTTACGAATTTCCGAGGTGCCGGTGAGCACCTTGTTTGCGGAAGAACGCAGCTCAGTGACATAGGCTTTGCTGTATGGGGGCCGAAGCATCTGAGCCAGTACCCGACCTGGTCGCTCGCCTTCGCCGTATCGCCGAGCAGTTTGATATTTGCCTAGAAAGAGTATCTCTCGATCTGCAGAATCCCTGTATTCAGTAAGGAGGGCCAATCGTTGCCCCGCCGCTTCCGGATTAAAAGTGTGCATCGTGGCGCTATCCAGTTCTGTCAGGTCGCGTTCTAGGCGAGAAAGTGTGTTGCGGAGATCTTTGAGCACTCCAGCATGCTTGGCAATGCAGACGCCCCTGATGTATGCTTTGAAACCCTCCAATAGGACTGCCCAAGTGTCCACCGAGCCAGTGTTGATGGTGAAGTACTCTTCAATGGCCTTGCGCACTTCAGTGTGAAAAAGGTCATCATTAAGGGCGCGACTTGGGAAACGCCATTGTCGTTCAAACCCATCTGGTCGGGGAACCTTGAGGATAAGCTTAACTGGGGAGTGGTCAGAGTATGTTCTCAGGAGAGTCGTGATTGAATGATACCAGCTGGAGATGCCGGGGGAGACAAGCCAATAATCGATCCTAGTCCAGGTGTTGCGCTGGCCAGTATAATGTGTGTTTTCAGTGAGGGAGGGGTTGCGCATACGCCAAATGTCTAGGAGAGAGAGTTGCTCGCAAAGGTCAAGTAGAGCACGGCGCGTGCATGGTTTAGTGCCAGGGGATTTGGCGGTGCCATCTAAGACGGGGTTAAGGAGCACGTTGAAATCGACCCCGACTAGCAGTAGCACAGGATCTAATTTTGTGAGCTGGGCATGCAAGGAATGAAAAAATTCTGGGGAATCAGTGTTCGGGACGTATACGCATACCAGAGCCGTATTGTGACCCATTAGTGACCCAGCAACAATGGTGTATCTACCCTCGTTGTCCCTTACAATGGAGCAAAGACTGAAGGGGACCCTTTTGTGAATGAGAATGGCCGTGCCCCTGGCGTAATTGCTGAAGTTGGCAAAATATCGGGGGGCGTGGCCGAGCCGAGCTGCAAGATGGTGCTAGTTAGTGAGGCACTGCCGGCCAAGCACAATATCCGCCACTTATCCGGGACTCATCCACCAATCCGAAACCCAAAAGCACCCTGAGTGATGCAGAACTGGACGTGGAGCGAGCAGCTGAAATTTCAACTGCGAGACACCAAGAAAATCGGAAAAAACTGAGGCGGAGCTGCTGCGCGGGCGCCCGACTGGTACACTCAAAATGGCACAGTCTGTGTAACGGCGAAATACACCTGCACTCACCCTGACTGGCGGGGCGGACATCCACCGCTGATCACGGGACACGCTCCACACACCGGCGGTAGCTGGTGAAACCGCCCGGCGGATCGGCCGGAAACCGAAGCCGTGCACGCCTCCTGCGGATTGGGCCCGGTGAGTGCGCGTCTGCTGAGAGGCCTGCCAGGACCCCCTGACGATCATTGGGACAGCTGCAGCAGCACGTAGTGGGGTGCGGGCACGAGCGCCGGCAGCAGAGCCGTGGGTGACCCCTTCTCCGCCCCCCACACGGGCTAGGGTGCCTAGGAAGGTAGCGGAGGCACCGACAGTCGACTTACAGCCTCCACAAGTCAGCCGGGAGAACGAAACGGGCTTAAATAATGGAAACGCCCGCGTCGAAGAAAGGACGGCGGGAGCCCGTGCAGCGGACCTCCCGCAGAGGTGAGATCGGCGGGTGCGGGTGGAACTCTAACAGCGCACTACAGCAAAAGAGCGGGGCAGTACGTGGACAGGCAGTGCCTACATGAGAGCGCGGCGACGGGCAGAGGTTGCGACTGATGCCCACGGAATAGTAAAACTGGGGATAACGTGCGGAATAAACTGCTTGAGCCATAGCTACACGCCAAAGTGGGAACGAGGGAGCTATCACAGATCTGGCAGTAGCAGAAGGCCGCCGAGAAGAAGCCTGTACCTTGCACCGCGCTAAGCATTGTTTAAGGGGCCACCAAACGAGGGAGCCTTCCTTACTTCATGAACTGGGCACAGGAGGTAGCGAGACACTGTGCAGAGAAGGCCTCCTGTTAGTGTAGTGACAGCACTGCATGGACACAACACCTGCGCACCACGTGCACGCTGTACTCTCTAAGTCATACACCCCCAGAGCTGGGGAACTGGGGGCAGAGTCTGCGCCATCGCCGCTCACTTGAAGCTGTGACCACGTGGCGTGGACCTTACACCCCAACTACGCAGAGAAGAAAAGTGGCGGTGCGGAGCACGGTGACAGACGTCTCAGTGCCTGGGCGCATTCCGTCATTGTGCAACACGAGGGCCTACGTTTGAACCCACGGGTGCCGTGGTATCACTGGGATATACGGTAAGGACACTGCTCACTAAGGAAAAACAGTTGACCCGCAGGTGTGGCGCATCTTCCTGGAGGCGCAGAATAATTTCCCTGAAGAACTCCGGTGCACGACCCTCTGGCAGGAATGGATTCCGTGTCTCTGCACTCTGTAGACAGGCGCTAAGGAGAAGAGCAGTGATGGGGAAATCGGATAACAAACAGGCTAAAATCACCTTCGAGAAACGTTCCTCTAGAATGCCCGACATTGACTCAACGCAGATCACTGTGGTGCCTGAAACGCAATTGGAACCGGAGCAAGAGGACGATATAAAAACCATGCTCCGCAAGGTGAAGGTTAGCCTCAGGGCGATCAACGCCAAACTGGACTCCCTGGCACTGCGAATGGATCAGGTCTCACAAAGAGTGGACAAACACGAGGCCCGAATAGACACCTTGGAAACTAGAGTATCAGATTCAGACGATCGCCAAACGGAGACGCAGGAGCAGCTGCTCCGTATGGATAAAGTGCTAGATGTCATTAAGGCACGCAACGAAGATCTTGAAGCCAGGTCCAGAAGAAATAACGTCCGAATTACAGGGATACCGGAGTCCACAAATATAACCAACATGGAAAAATATGTGGAAGGCCTCCTGCGGGATCTGTTCGACCCTGACTTGTCGCCGATGTTTCTTGTGGAGCGAGCACACCGAACACTTGGGCCTAGACCCCCTCCTGGTGCTCAACCCAGAACAATTCTAGCTCGCCTGCTCAACTACAGGGACAGGGACACTGTACTACGACTAGCTAGAGAGAAGGACGACCTGCAACACCAAGGAAACAGCGTCACATTCTATCCGGACTTTACCCAGGCGTTGCAAGCTACACATCGAGAATTCATACCAGCGAAGAAACTCTTTCAAAAAGCAGGTACGAAATATGCGATGCTATACCCGGCGTAGCTGAGAGTGCAGACTGGGGGCAAACCTATGATATTCACCGAAGCTAGCGTGGCGCTGAAGTTCGCCAAACAGACGGCAAGAAAACATCACAACAAAGATGCCGCGGCTGCGGAGTCCCCAAGCAGCCAACTCATTGATAATGACTGATACCTGATCTAGAATTGTCTGGCCTTAGGGTATGTGGTAAACAGCCCGAGGCGGCGAGCTCAGAGATGAACTGAGAGTGTCACATTCCAGTTGGGACTTCAGGTTTGCTTTGCAATGTTCATTAAGTAGTTAAAATGCTTGGCCACCCCGTGGCCGTGGCGACGGGGAAGTATGCCCGGTTACTCCATGCCCCCACGGGAGGATTCCCATCGACCCTATGGTACACTGGTTAACGTTTGCAATGGGTGGGTTAGTGAGAAATACACAACCTGATTGGGGGGTTGGTGTGGGTGGGGGGTGGGTAGGGGTTGTTCTTGTTCTGGGATGGCAAATACAGTACGTTTCGGATCTGTCGACATACACTGCCAAATCGTGCAACACAACAACAATATCAAACGCACACGAAGCGTCTAGCAGGCTCATAATGGCTGATATGCAATGAGCGGGCATTGGCGCCCGAAAGCTCCGGAGACAGGACCCCCCGATACATACGGAACAGCCGCACCACACTACCGAATGTCCCAATTAACATGCATCACCTGGAACGTCCGGGGTCTTAATGACTACCGGAAGGCGAGACTGGTACAGGCATACTTAGTCAGACAAGCGATAGACATTTGTCTTCTACAAGAGACCCATCTGAAAGACACTGCCCGGACACGGCTGACCAACAACAGATGGGGAGAGGTGCATACATCCAGCTACTCAAGCTATTCACGTGGGGTGGCTATACTAATCAGAAAAGGGGTACCATGGCAGACGAACGAAACACTCAATGATCCCAAGGGCCGATATATTATAATACAGGGGGCGGTTATACAACCAAGCGGTTATCATAGCTAACACATATGGACCAGACACAGATGACCCCTCTTTCTTCCAACATGTGTGGCACAAAATACAATCATTGGGAAACGCGGCACTACTGTGGGGGGGTGACTTCAATATCGTTCTGTCGCTCTCAAGAGACAGAGAGGGCGCTTCTCGTACACACCATCTACGGGCTACTGCGGTGTTGCAGGGAATACTGCAAGAACATCACTTGGTGGACTCGTGGCGCTCGCTCCACCCCATGACTCGTGAAGGCACGTGCATAACACAGCAATACAGAGCATGGTCCAGATTAGACTTCTGGTTAGCGACTAAAGACTTACATGCATGGGTCACCGATGTCACACATCAAGCCCGCACACTATCGGATCACGCCCCGGTTACGCTGACTCTCTCGGTGCTGCAACCCTATATACAGCCATTTACGTGGCGGCTCCCTCCCAATGCACTCTCAGATACAGCATTTAGGGAGAACCTCAGAACACAAATAACGGACTATTTTGAGCACAACACTGGCTCGGTAGACACCATGGGAACACTTTGGGAGGCGTTCAAAGTAGTTATACGGGGGTTTTGCATAGCCGGACAGTCTGGAGTGCTCCGTGACATTCGAGGAAACAGAGATACGGACACTAGAGGCACAATACTTTCCTCGCCCACTCCGGCGACCCTGGCTGATATCCGCGCCAAACTGACTGAGTTTCAGGAGGAAGCAGATCGAGAGACCAAATTTCTGCACAAATATACACAGACGCGTAGATACGGGGAGGGGGATAGACCGGGGAAGACCCTCGCAAACATGCTTCGGAACCACCGTGGGGCCACATTTATCACTGAACTGAAAACCCCGGAAGACACCACGGTGCACTCCCCGCCCGACATTCTTGCCACAATGAAAGATTTTTATGGACAGTTGTATACTTCCCGATCCAATCCATCGAACGAGGACCTGCAGGACTATTTTAACTCGGTGGAACTACTTTGGTTTAGCAGAATACACCGGGAATACATGGATGTCCCCTTCACTGTGGAAGATGTGCGCCGAGTTATAGGTGGCCTGCCAGCAGACAAAGCACCCGGGGCTGACGGCCTAACAGCAAAATTCTACAAAGAATACTCCGACATCCTGGTGCCACGACTCTTGGCGGTTTACCAGGAGGCTGCGGAATCGGGCATTTTACCTGGCTCCATTCGTGGGGCCATAATTATTACCATATTAAAACCCGATAAAAATCCTGAGCAATGCGACTCCTATCGCCCACTTTCATTGATAAATCTAGATGCAAAGATTTTTGCTAAATTGCTGGCGGTTCGTCTCCAGCCGCTGCTGCCCCTAATAGTAAGACCGGATCAGTCCGGTTTCATACCAGGGAGATCCACCTCTCACAAAACACTGTTCGCGCTTCTCCACTACCTCGCTCCCCATGTACCTGCGATCGCAGCGCTTTTGGACGCCACCAAGGCGTTTGATTCCTTTGGAATGGGGGTTTCTCTTCCCGCTCCTACACAGTCTGGGCATGAGTCCGTTGTTCATTAAACAAATACAGCTGCTATACACCATGCCCACGGCGTGCTTGCGGGTAATTGGTCTGGTATCCAGTCCGATAACAATCACAAGAGGCACCAGGCAGGGATGCCCCCTATCGCCACTATTATTCGCAATAGCCACTGAGCCCTTGGCGGCCAGAATTAGGCAGCACCACACTCACAGAGGAAACAGGTTCACTACGCGGGCACTCACTGTGTCAATGTAAGCAGATGATATCACCCTGTATATGGTGAATCCAAAAGACAACTTTTCACCCATGACACGTGAGGTGGTGCGCTACGGGGGACTGTCGGAGAGTAGAGGTGAACTGGCGCAAATCTGTCATATTCCCTCTGACATCGGGAACACAGCCCTTTGACACAGATTACCCCATAGTCTGGGCGACTGGGCCGACACGATATCTGGGTATTTGGATAAGTAACGATCTGCAAGAGCTGTGGACAACGAATTATGGGTGGAAGATAGAGTGCGCAGATGCAAGACTCTCCCTCTTTCTCTCATAGGTCGCATAGCGGTGGCGAAAATGATTATCTTGCCAAAACTGCTATACTTATTTGTAAATGTCCCTATCCCCCTCACAATGCAATTTTTCAAAAAACTCCAGTCCTTAATGATTGAGCTGGTCTGGGCGGGGAAACAACCAAGAATTTCATGGGAGGTACTCACACTGCCTCAAGCACAGGGCGGACTAGCGGCTCCAGACTTCACCCTTTATGCATACTGCGCACAGGCTCACTTCTTGCACTATTGGGTACACCCCACCCCATTTCAACCCCATGTCGCTGTCGAACTTGACAGGGCTGCTCCTCTCCCGCTTCGCACCGCCATCTACAAACCATTCAAACGCTCACGCAATGAAGTAGACACGGTGGAGGCGCTGCGATGGGCCTGGGGAGGCCTCTGCAAACGCGCAAACATAGACATGCCCTATGCTCCCTCAATGCCCTTAGCAGACAACCCGCTAGTCCCACCATTGATGGACAATAAGGCGCGGGAGCGTGCCCAGGCACACCACATATTGACTGGACAGGACTTATACCCTGGGGATCACTTTCTCACACTGCAACAGATGTGCGGGCCTACACCCCCATCAGCGCTAGATATGCTGCTCTATTATCAACTGCGTGCGGCTTGTAAAGGCAAATTCGGAACATTCCTGAAGCACCTCCCCCTGCCCCCCCCACACCTGTCCGCCCTTGAAAATGTACTCACTGTAGAATCTGGACGCAAATTGATCACAAGACTTTACACCACCACACAAAAAGATCACCCGATTACAGTGTCGACAGCTCGCGTGGCGTGGGAGGTGGATCTGGGTGAGCACATAACGGATGAACAATGGGACTTTAGCTGTAGACAATTGGAACAGATGACCCCCAACTACCGGCTCAGACTCATACATTTTAAGTACGTCCACCGACTGTATAGAACTCCCACGCAACTGCGGCGGATGGGATTGCGCGCGGACGATAGCTGTTGGAGGTGTGGGACGTCCCCAGCCTCATTCCTACCCTTAGCATGGCAGTGCAGACCAATAGCTAATTTCTGGTCCAAAGTCCTGCATTATGTTGGAAATATAATGGGACAAACCCTGCCCTGTACGCCGCTAGTGGCGTTACTGGGGATCATCCCCGACATACCACCGAAGCTGTGGAAATTACCGGCCATACTGTTACTGATGGCCAAGAGACAGGTGGCCATTCATTGGGGAGCTGCTCACCCCCCGAGGGCGATGGAATGGGTGCGAGACGTGGCCTACTGTAGGACCCAGCTGACGGAATACTGGGAGCTAATGCCGGTGCGCTCGCGCCCTAGAGACATATGGGACTTGTTTGTGAGCTGGTTGAGCTCTGCAGACATAGACGACACCTAGCACAAACACATAACAGCGATTTACGCTCCGACCTGAACTGGGCCGAACGGGACAACCTTTGAACATGATGTACAAGTGATGAAAATGCCTGTAGACTAGTCTATGGTTTGCTACGCCTTGATGCATAAATGAGCTGATAACGAACTACATTTTAAAACTGTACAACGCCCGACGACGCTGAGAGCGGTGTATTATTGATATGTCACATACGTTGTAACTTTCCAAATGTTTTTCGACAGATCTGTGTGTAACGCATTATGGCTTAAGCAATGCTACTGTTTGTCGTTTTGTTTAAAAATGCCAATAAAAATAAATTTAAAAAATGAAGTTGGCAAAATATCTGTGTGCGCCCCAGTTTGAAGCTAAGCGAGCGGAGTCAGATTTAGGTAGATGCGTTTCCTGTAAAAAAGCAATGTCGACGTTGTGTCGAAGTAAATAGTGGACAACATGCCTTTTCTTGCGATTATCATTAAGGCCCCTAACGTTCCATGACATCAAGGACAAGCCGGAGGGACCTTCAATATTACCCAGCTGAGCTATCTAGCGGTCGTGGCATGAGTGACAAATACAAGCAACAGCAATTGAATGCTAACTGTGACAGTGAACAGTCCTGTAAATAACCAAAAGTATCTTTGCGACAGCAATTGTCCCCACCCAACCTCACTACAAAGAAAGCGAGGCAGATCCATAACTGACACCAATACGTGAAGTACCAATTGGCTTTACAGTGGATTGAGAAAACCCTGGAACGGTATACCCGTGTAACTAAAAACAAACCCAAGGTGTGCACCATGAGGGGTGGCAACGCCACGCCAGTCGACCAGCTACTTGAAACATTTCGTAATGATGAGTAACATTATCCCAATACAGCCATGTTACAATGGAGAGGGAGTAGTGCGGCAGAGTCAGCCAGTTCCAGCACCTGAAAAAAGTTCCATGCTTGCGTCTGAGCCACTGTGCGGAGGGGAGGGCCTAACCCCATCTGCAGCCACCTGATTGTTTTGTTTGTATGTGTGGCAAAATTCCTGCACCTTGGTTGGGTTGTCGAAAATGCGGGCCCGGCCATTAACATCAACTCTCAGTCTGGCAGGGTATAACATGCCATATTTCAAACCCAAGTTCCTGAGGGTGGCTTTGACCCCATTATACTTTCGACGGGCCTCTTGCACCATGATGGTAAAGTCTGGGTAGAGAGATAATTTGGAGCCCTGCCACGTGGTGTCTCCTTGTTCTCTTGCGAGGCGTAGTGCGGTGTCACGATCCCGAAAGTTCATGACGCGTGCGATAATAGGTCTTGGAGGGCAGCCCGGGTTGGGCCGGGGGCCCAGGGTGCGGTCAGCACGCTCCACTACAAATCCGGGGGTAAAGGACTCTCTCCCAAACATGTCAGCCAGCAACGTCTCAACAAAGAGGTCTAGGCGGCCTGTGGCGGTGGTCTCCGGAATCCCCAAAATGCGGATGTTGTTTCACCTGCTTCGTGCCTCAAGGTCTTCGTTCTTAATCCCCACGTCCTTGAGGATGCGTTCCACACGCTCTAGCCTTTTGAGGGACTGTGCGGTACCGTCCTCAATATCTGAGATGCGGGCCTCCGCCACATCCAGGCGTCTATCGTGAAGTTGTATTTTGGCCCCCAAGTTCATGAGACTCTTGTCTAGGGTGTCAAATTGTCCATCCAATGCCCTGAAGCCCGCTCTCATCTCCTGTAGCAGCGATATGGTTTGAGTGGAGGAGTCGTCGGCTTGTTCTGCGCCCTGCCCACCCTCCGCCATGCTGGAGCCGCCCTCAGAAACCTTCTCCACAAGCTTTTCGAAGGGGAGGGTCTTCTGTTTAGGATCCTTGCGGCCCATGCCACAACACGGTGGAACAGGCGGAGCGGTGGCGGAGCGACCCTTGTGTTGGTTGCAGGTATAAGGCAGGTCAGGGCTTGCAGCTAGCGCTTGAGAACAAGAAAAAAGGGGGGAGGTGGTGCTATGGCCCAAGGTGCAGGTAGAGCAGGCAGTCCTTTCTCCCAATCAGCCTGAAGTGGACAGTAGCGGGCGCCACAGGGGGCAAGCGTGTAGACCTGGACGCCCGGAAGCAGTACTATGCCCAGGTTCAAATGCTAGCGCCTAGAAGCGGTGGGGCCCTATGGGGGTGTGCAGCTGGCCAGTGGTAGACTGTTTATGGGGTGCAGTCAATTGTGCGGAGGCCTCGGCCCCGGGGATGCTGTACGCCTTCGCCACGAGGTGCTTACGATGCGGTGGCAGCAGTAGTGGGCCCCATTATGCAGCAAGTGAGTGAGCGTAAGGCCAGATGGCCGCAGGTCGTGCACTTGGTGGGCCGTGTGGAAGCGGCTGCGTGCGGGGTGGCAACCGGGCACAGGAAGTGACATGTTATCTCTTGCTTCTCCCCCGCTCCAAGCCTACAAGCGACCGGGTGGCCGCCTCCCGGGCTCACCCGCAGGCCCTATCCCCGCGGGGCCTTGGGGAAGAGGCGGGGACTTGCTGCGTGGTCCGGGGGCAGCTAGACGCAGCTGCGACCCGACCAAGGCGGAGTTCATGCGGGGGAGGAGAGCACAAATGAAGTCCCGCGCCCGGTGCACTCACCGCCTTGGTGGTTCCCCACTCCTGTCGGGCATCAGCCGCTGGGCGCATCCATTTCTCATCTGAGCCGTGCGGAAGAGGCCCCGGCCTCTGTCGTTACTCGCTCCGTCCCATAGCTCGCCAAGTGCCGGGAAAACCAATGACGACGGCACCGTTCCACGATCGAGTGTGATCGCCGTGCACAGCTTGCGCACAGCTATCCAGCGGTGTCGAGCTCGGGGTAATTACTGCCGTGTGTAAGGGGGATATTAGCTGCTTGGCTGGGACGGCTGGCGGAGCTTCAACGCCGCGCAGCCATCTTGGTCAGCGGCTTGGCCACGCCCCAATGTCTTGGTAGTTAAAATCAGTAATCATATGTAATTATTTTAAAATATTGAATAGATGTAAGAAACTATTGAAACTGCTCTTTGTTTTTCAGGAATTTTTTTTGTTTGGATCAGACAGTCAAGATGCCAAGAAAAGATGAAAAGAGAAGGAAACAAAAAAAAGAGTTCTACTTAAAGAAAAGTAAAAAAACTGTGTTACCAACAAGTGAGAATGTTACTAAGGATAAAGTTTGTTTAGGTAAGAGCACTAAACACTTTCTTAAAAGGGTTGTGGAGAAATTATATGAACAGAATAGGAATGAAAGGAAAAAGAAGACTTTTTCGACTAAGGTGAAGGAGAATGACAGTTCCAATGGTAAAAAATTAAATAGTTTTTGGGAAAACAACACGTTACCCAAAGACAAAAACAATTTCAACAGATTAGACAACGACTCTTTCGAAGTAGAGTAATTCAGAATTTATTGAAAGATTGTAAGAAGTATAAAAGAAGATTACTAGCATAGCGGCAGAAAGAACAGATTGAAACTGTAGTGGATACTGCTTTTAATTTGAAACGAAAATTATTTATTTTAATATTGAAGAGAATGAAATCATTGGACAAAACAATGAAGTTTCTGAGAGACAAAAGCAAAAGAAAAAGACTTGTTAATAGGAGTAACTTTTGTAAAAGTTTCAGTGGTGAATGGAAGCACACTTCTACTAGTGAGCCTTTCTTTAATGAAGAAAGCTACTTTCAACAGAATACATTGGCCTTTGCAGTTGATACTGCAGGTCGCTGTTATGAATTTCGTAATGGTTGTCCTATTGCAAAAGAAGAAATAGTTGTTAGGAGTGCAGAAGAATTAATAACTGAAGAAGTGCAAGGAAATCGCACACAAGCTCCTGTATATAAGTGGGATTGTAGCAGTATTTGTAGTATTCAACAGGAATATATTGACATAATGCGAAATTTTTTACGACAATATGCAAACAAAAGTGTTAAACAGAAGTTTAGGTTGTTACAAGGACTAGATCCATGTAAGGTAAGACAATATACTAAGAAGCACGGACATTCTCTGGCTTGTCTTTCAAGAAAAGTGTGTAAAAGTACTTTTGATCACTTAAGAATGTTAGCAGTACCACACCCACTCACACTAACATAGTGTCACGATTATATAAGCTGATACAATCAGATATAGGTGCACAGACTCTAAAAGCACGTGAAAAATTGAATAAATTATTAGACGCTCCTTTGACAGACATCCGACTGGGTGTCATGTTGTACGCTCACCACGCTACTTACACCTAATGGAAACTTACGTATTATTCATTATAAATTCCTTCATCAAGCTTATCATACACCAGCTAAATTATGTAAATATGGTCTACGAGACACTGCAGACTGTAAGAGGTGTGGATTTACTCAGGCAGACTTTGCACATCTTGCATGGAAATGTGATAAGATACGATTGTACTGGGAGAACGTAATTTACCATCTGAGTGCTCTGATATCATGTACATTGTGCTGCACACCACAACTCTGTTTGTTAGGTCTACATATCCCTGTAAAGTCAATTAAGAAGAAACTGGTTGCGGTGTTGCTGCTGTTGGCCAAGCGCAGGGTGGCAATGAACTGGGATAGCAAGCAAACCCCTACGATTGCCCGCTGGATATTAGATGCTGTCTATTGTAGAGACAATTTTGTAACATACGCCGAAGAATTACCAACTGCTTCTAAACCATTGGATATCTGGATGCCTTTTACTGATTATTTAAAGGAGAACTCTGACCTGTTCCAGAATTGTCATTAACATTAACATATGTGCTTTAAATTGTGAACACTGCTACACAGTATATCTAGAAATTATGTATTATTTGAGGAGGCGATGTATGTATACCTCCGTGTTTTTTTACTTAATTTTTTTATTTATTATACTGCATTGTGACTGACAGGATTATTACAATGGTGACTACTGTTATGTACGTTTCATTGAAAATGTTCAATAAAAAAAAAAAAAAAAAGAATGTTAGCAGTACACCACTCAGGAATGTGGAACGTTTGTAAGGAAAGTGTACTATGTAAAAACTCCAGCATTATGTTTAAGTGAATTGAACCGAGCTCTTTTACACAGTTGTTTATCAGATCTAGAAAAAATGTGTGATGAAATTGAGTTTCGTTTTTTTGGTACAGAACAGCAGTGTGTAGAAAGTGAAAGCTTGACAAGCGCAGATGTTGAAGAGTATGGGAAAGAGATTAGCATTGATCAGTTTGTAGAAGAAATTTGAAAGTTTAAGACAGTGTGTTCTGAAAAACCAAACTATGTTTGTATTTGTTGTCGACGTACTCATTATAAAAGTCAAACTAGGAATGTTAATTTATATTTAAAAAGTGAATAGGAGAACAATGATAGGTGGCAGCAATTTGGAGCTTACTTGTTGGTGGAAGGTCGATTTGAGTTGGGTACTGATCAACGTATTTGTAAATATTGTTACAACAAATTAGGAGAGAACAAAATGCCAGCTAGAGGAGTACATAACAACTTAGAATTAATAGCTATTCCAGAGGAACTGGCAGATTTGAATACATATGAGTCAGTTCTTATTCAATCTGTTCACCCAATTCAAGATATAATTCGTATGGTGCCTAAAACAGGTAAACTGCCACCAACAGATTTACAACGAGGTCTGAAAGGAAGAGTTGTGTACTTACCTTTAGATTTTAAGAAAAATATTGAAAATGTTGGTGGAGACAGAGAGGAAAATGAGCCAGTAGTTATTCTAGTAAACGGTGTACCAACAAAGAGTCGGAAAATATGGCAAGAGTTTGAAGATGTTATTAAACTTCAAAAGGCTACGTTATATCTTGTAGAGAACAATATTTATTATAAAAGTGTAAATGTTGATGAACAGGTAATATGTTTAGAAGATGAATCAGAAATTTCAAGTGGTCAAATAGAGAAAGTGGACAAGTCGAGGAGTGAAGAGATTTATGAACATTACACAATATGTCCTCTGCATTCAAAAGAAGTAATAGGAAACAGTATTGAATTATTTCAAATGAAAAAAGCAAAGGGAACTCCAATGAGTGTATAGGAGAAAAGCTTAGAAGCTCGTTGTTTTCCACAGCTGTTCCCCACTGGCCATGGTGGACGCTTTGATGAGCGACCTGCACGGATTCCAGCGTCAGAATATCGCTCAACAAGATTATACTCTGAAGATCCTAGATTTCGACAGTGCATTCCATATATATTTCACCTTTTGTTTGAAAGTGATTTGTCTTCTCTTTCGTATGCAGTGAACCACATACTTAAAACGGGAGTTCATCAATCACTTGTTTCAGCTAAAGAATTCATGGACAAAGTTCAACGAACAGATGAAAATTTAGAAGCACAGTTAATTAATTTGATGGCATGTCAACGTGGAACCGATGAGTATTGGTTTTGTCGTCATGGTGAACTTAAGTGTATGTTAAGAAACTTAAGTACACCAACATGGTTTGTAACACTTAGCTGTGCTGAGTATGCATGGGAAGATTTACTTGAATTTCTACGAGAAGCAAATTCTAATATAAAAAATATTGAAATGAAGACACGTGGAGAACTGTGTTCATTGGATCCTGTAAATGTGTGCAGGTATTTTAATCATAGGTTTCAAACGATGATGTCTTTTATCTGCATTAAAAATAATTGTCGTCTTGGAGAAGTTATTGATTTTTTGGGGTGAAAAGAGTATCAAGCGAGAGGTGCTCCACATATACACATGCTATTATGGATAAGGAATGCTCCGAAATTTGGAACGGATACTGATGAAACAGTATTGTCTTTCATCGAACAGTATTTTACCTGTGAGATTCCAAGAGAAGGGAAAAAAGCTTGAGACAACAAGTTTTACGTTTCCAAAGTCAGCGTTGTGGAAAGTACTGTCGACGAAAATACAAGTCTAAAGGAAAATTTTATACCAAGTGTCGCTTTGGATTCCCACATTCTAAAGGAAGAGTAAATTCTTTTTTATCTGCTGTAAGGCATACAATAACTCAGAAATCTCCAAAGAATACGTACAACTTAAAAAGAAGAGAACAGTCAAAGTATATTAATGACTACAATCCAATTATTTTGAAAATGTGGAATGCAAACATGGACATTCAATATGTTGCAGATAACTCAATTGCCGTTGCACGCTATGTTACATCATATATAACGGAATCAGAAAAGACAGAGATGAAAGAAATGTGGGAAGAAATTTCACAAGAGAAGAGCCTTAGCAAACAATTGTGCAGCTTTAGTTTGAAAATGCTTTCCCACAGAGAAATTGGATCCTATGAATGTTCGGATCGCTTGTGCTCTTCCAGTTTATATTCAAAGTCACGAGGAATCATTTGGGTAAGTTTAGGTCTTGCCTGCACCTGAAATAGAGTGTTGAAAACATTAGAAGAAATTGAATACTTAGCAGTGAATGAACCAGAAAGTACAGAAATTCTTAAAACTAATATGTTGGATACATACTATCCCAAAAGGAGTCCACATTTGGAAGAGCTATGTCTGTCTGGAATACTTCATCATTACAGCTTTAAAAAAAATGTTACACCAAATATATAAAACAAGGAAAATATGCAGTAATTGGATGTGATGGCTGTTTAGTAAAACATGCCAAAGGAAATCTTATTAACCACAGAAAACTCAGTTGCGAAACTCCAGATAAGAGAGAATTTTTCTATTTAGCACTTCTGCAACTGTTCAAGCCATGGCGTAGCGAAACTGAATTACTTGAACATTTCGACTGCTATGAAGATTCTTTTAATGCATGTAAAGATAGCATTGCATGTACAATTTTCCCTACGTATCTACAAATGTTAAATGATGAAATTGAACAAGAAAAGACTATTGCAGCTGAAATAGTTAACGACAGTTCTCATGATAGTCAAAGTTCTGGTCCACCTTGTCAAGATCCACTGGGACAACCAATAATCGAAAATGAAGCAGCAATAGCCATGAATGAAGTAGAGATTGCAATGCAACAAGTACAACAGGAGAATACTACGTTGGAAAACCTAGAAGAAGAACTAAATATTGAACAGAAAGAAATATATCTACAAGTGACAGAACAGATACAACATGGTTTGTTGCATAAAAAAAAGAATGTGTATGTTCATCATTTAAACCTATTCTTATGTACATCAGTGGTCAAGCTGGAACAGGTAAAAGTTTTTTAGTTAAAGTTTTGACCAGTTATCTACAAAAAAACTACAGATTCACATTTATCTTGTGTTGTAACAGCTCCTACTGGATTAGCAGTGCACAATATTAAAGGAATTACTTTACATAGATTACTTATGCTACCAGTTGAACATGATAATAAATTGGACTATCAGAAGCTGTCTGGAGATGCTTGTTATGAAGTGTCAAGAGTGCTGAAGAAAATGAAACTTTTAATCATTGATGAGGTGAGCATGGACTCAAACGTAATGGTTGCCTTTGTACACTTGAGAATGCAACAGATTTTAAAAACAGATTACGATGTTCTGTTTGGAGGAAAACATTTAATTGTATTTGGAGATCTACTACAACTAACTCCTGTAAAAGGACAACCAGTTTTTAAAACACTTGTGCATGAAGATACTAGGAAATGTTTGGGAAGTATTGGAAATGTGAACATGTGGTTAAATTTTGAATATAAAGAACTTATAAAGAATATGCGACAAGCAACTGATGAAGATTATGAAAATATTCTCAAAGATATAAGAATTGGTGTCCTAAAAAACATGGTAAACAAGCTTTAGAAAGTCAGCTACTAAGGAACTTGTTTGCAACTGAAAACACAGCAGATGAAGTAATGTACAAGAAGATTGGAGAAAAGAAGTCCATAGTTTGCCTAATGCTTACACTGCAAGAGTGTTGTACATTTAATCAAGAGCTTCTGAAATTGGAAAAACAAGAAATAGTTCACATTGAAGCTATTGATAAAATAGAGCACCAGGGAGTGACCATTCTTCTTTCAGAGAAACTACAGACTAAATTGCACTCTTTGGAAAAGTCTGTATCTATAACTGCTGGCTTAGAAAAAACTTTAGATGTATGTATAAACTGTCGGGTAATTTTGCGGCGTAATTTGAATGTAGAAGAAGGTTTAGTAAATGGAGCAATGGGGAAAGTTGTTGATTTTGTAAAATACCAGAACAGAGATGGAATAGAATTCTTGAAAATAAAATTTGATCAGATTACAGAGGTAAAACAGATTGGGCGTTGTGCTGTACGTTTTTTGCTTGTAAAAGACTTGTATGTTCGCAGAAAACAGTTTCCTTTGTCTTTAGCATATGCAGTAACTCATAAATCTCAAGGTTTAGGTATAGACAGTGCTTTGGTAAATATTGGAAGTACTGTGTTCAAAGAGGGAATGGCATATGTTGCATTATCTCGAGTAAGAACATTGTCTGGTTTGTATTTGATTGATTTCGATGACAACAAGATTAGTGCAGATGTAAATTGTGTAAGAGAATATAATCGTTTAAGAAGACTTTATACACCAAATTTAGGTGAATATCCCCTTTATGAGAAACGTGTTGTGTGTTCAAAACAAAAATATGTTAAAGAATCGAGTGTGGTTGAAAAAAATCAAAAAATTGAAGAGAAAGGAAAAGGTGTAAAGAGACAGAAAATGGAAAGTGTTGATGACGTTGTAGGATACCAATTGGATGTCAGTGATGTCATTTGAGATGTCATCAGTGATGTCACTGACCATGTAATGAGTGATGTAATATGTGACGTCATCAGCAGTGCATTGCGGGGGCGCGAGTTATAGTTAGCTCAACTAACTATAACGGCCGAATTTCTCTGGTTTTGTACGAGTGAAATGCCCAACTAACTATGACGTCCCTGAAACCTAGGGTTTTTTTCAGTGAATTTCAAAGGTTTTTTAAATGCTAATTTCTAACTATAACGTCCCTGAAACCTATGTTTTTTTCAGTGAATTTCAAAGGTTTTTTAAATGCTAATTTCTAACTATAACGTCCATGAAACCTGTGGTTTTTTCAGTAAATTTCAAAGGTTTTTCAAATGCTAATTTCTAACTATAACGTCCCTGAAACCTATGGTTTTTTCAGTGAACAGGGGCGGTGCGTCCATTGGGGCGTTGGGGCGTAGCCCCCCCACCCGCAGCTCCCTCGGCGTCTTTGAACCTAAGTAAACTGAATCAGTTTACTTAAGTTCAAAGACGCCGAGAGAACTGACAATCATGTCAGTCAGCATGACGTCGGACCGCCCACCCCTTCAGAGTCTGAAGGGGTGGGCGGTCCTGCGTCTTGTTGACTGACATGATTGTCAGAGGGACCAGGGGCAGCAGGCAGCACTGCAGCACAAGTGCGCATGAGTGGGGAAGGGCACCGAATTTTTGCGCCGTGCCCAGTCATGCGCACTTGTGTTTGCACTGGCTTGCGCATGCCTATTAGGAGAGCGAGGGTTGAGCAAAGGCTCAAACCTCGGTCTCCTAATGGGCAGGCGGGCGAGAGGTAACCGTGCCCTAAGCCAATCCTGGACCTGCTCAGGTAGGAATCGGATTTTCTTTTTTATTTCAAAAATCCCCGGGCCCCGGCACCCCCGGCGTGCTGATCCATAGCAACTTGCGGAGCAATGTGTAATTCTTAGGTTTATTTTGCTCTCCATTTGCATCTTCAAGGAGGTTTCTAGTTTCTGAAATTGCTCCCTTTCTTTAGATGGAATAATATGTGAATCTAAGGACAGTCACTAAATCCAATTACGTTAGGAAATGGCATAGAATCCACCCCTCACTGCATTAATTTACATAACAGACAGATTTAGGAAATCTAATGTTGTCTGATATTTCTCCCAACTTTCTCTCCATCACTTCATTTAAAACCCAAGGGAATGTCTCTGTGCTCTGCTTTCTCTCGTCGTAAGTGTTGCTTGGATGAAACCGCTTGAATAATACCGCAGGACTGTTTCTAATTTTACCAGTGTGGGCGTGCCCGGGTGGATGTTATTGCGTGACTCTAGTTTACATTTCATGTACTCCAGTACGTCCAATAGGGCGTATTCATCCACTCAGTAAATTGCCAAAACCTGTTCGGGAATCATGTCCAGCAGGTTATCACTTGTCCTGACATTCCTTCTTTTCTTTTTTTCCTTTAAATTCCCAAACCTATCTGTCCTTACTTAAGCACAATATGCAAATTCTCCACTTTCCTTCTCCCTATGGACAGTACAAGAGCAATCGCAACTTGGTGTTCAAGGAATGACTGCCAAAGAATGTCTTTACACTCCACCAGGGCAACGAGTTTTAAGAACTTGAACATTCAAAAGAGTGTGAAATGTACTAATTCGACAGGTAAAAGGTTTAATATTTACAGCTAACCTCCAAACCTAAAAACGAGAAAAGTTACAAACAAATATTAAAGTAGATATTGAGGAAAAAACAGCGCGAAATCACATTTATTATTGAACATAATGGAGGGTCAGAGTAATCTTGTATAATGGAAGCAGACGCTGCAAGAGAGTGCTCCCAGGAGCTATTGATCCCTTTGCAATGCTCGGATGGAGGAATGACCTCTCATTCTGAGCCCACATTACTGAAAATGAACAAAACGTTTGCAAGGATCAAAAGGGGCATTTAGTTTATGACCCATTAGTGTCTAATGACTTCGAACTTACCAGTCCTTCAACGGCTAATGTCAAGGAAACAATCTTGCTTCTCTACCCTAACATTTTCTCAAACCATTTTCCTGACGCAGTATGGTGCTGCGGATGTAAAAAGGCTCACCCTATAATTACATACCAATTAACTCAGCAACGGAAAGTCAACAAATCACTCTCCTCTCTTCCATTTGCAGCTGTGATTTTTTCCACTCCCGGGCAGTGAACTGGGAAACTTGGTCAGCTTAAAGATATATAACCTTCTCATCATGTTCCTCATCCCTCTCCTTATAGAATCTAAGGCTTCTATGAAAGATGGGATTGAAGATAATGCATGTCAGATTGCTGGTGCTTAAGGGAGGTGCTCTAATAAAGTCTGTTTAACAAACGAAGTATGGCCTCAAAGGGATGACACTCATTGCAATTTATGCTAGACATTCAGAAACATACCAGGTATCTGGATCATGCCCCAGAAATTTAACATACTACCTGAAAAAGGATTCCGACACATGGTTCAGTATTAAAGAACAGCAATATAGATATTATACTTATACAACCCATTATAAATGCCAGTTACGTAATACAAGGCATTTGGAACTATATTTATTATATATTAAATCACTGTTATTTGAGGTCGATATTTTACTCTTCCCTGTTTCCACTTCTCTGATTCTTGATTGTTCCACAAAGGGAAATGGGACAGGAGTACAAAACTGGTCATGAGTGTAGGAAAGTCACCCTTTAGCTCCTTTATCATCCAAATTGTGCCACTTACGCCTCTATGTTTACTTGTGTAGTTATGGCAGGGAATGCATTGCAAATGTTTGTGCATAACCCCAATGTTGCTGTTTTGTCAGTGCTGCTCACCACACTTGCAGTGGGCACTTCTGTGGGAGCCCCCGCTGCCCGGGAAGATGAAAGAACAGGGAGCTGTGCCTTTAAAAAATGCGGCTTGCAGCACCTATCAGAGGCTTTCAGGGCCTGTCTAAGAAAAATTAACGTGAAAAAGCTCCTTCATTAACATAAAGCCATTTAGTTGATCAATGGTCCCCAGCAGTAAACAAGGATGGTTAATCCATAGAGCAGCTTATTGGGTCTGCAGCCCGCTGCCTGGGCGCGAGGGCTGCCCTGACAATAGGGAAGAACAATGTTTGTGATTGACCCGGCGCAGAGCACTGCCTGGAAAATTAAAACTGCTGAAGAGAGGGAAAGCAAAGCGAGACGGCGAGAGGGGGAGAGCTAGAGGTAAAGAAGAAGGCGAGGACATGACAGAAGGGGAGAGCAAAAAGGAGATGAGAGGGACAAGGGAAGAAGTGGGGTTGGGATAAGATGGAGGAGGGAAGGGGTGACAGATAAACTGGAGGGAGAACGTGTAAATAAAGGAGGTAGGGAGGAAGAAATGCACAAGGAATTAAGCAAAGAATTGGTCTATGGTGGGAAAGAAGGGTGAAGGAAAGAAAAAGGTAAAGAGAAATAGATGGAGGAAGGGGGTGTAAATGAGAAAGTTGTGAAAGAAAGGGAACAGAAAGAGAAGGGAAGAGGGGAAAAAAAACCAAAGAAGGGGTAAATAGAAGTAAGGGAAAGAGAGGATAGTAAAGATGGGATGAAGAAAGTGAAGTGAAAGAAAGGGTAGTGAGAAAGAGATGGGACAGGTGTGATGGCAAGAAAGGAGGGAAGAAAGAAAAAGAGCAAGAAAGAACGCAAGACAGAAAAAGAAATCATCTGAATGAGAGCAACAGAGAAAGTAAACGAAGCACATATGTAAATAAAGAGAAAGTAAAGTCGGAAACAAATAAAGAAAAGTAGCATAGAAAGAGGATGCCAGGAGAGAAAAAGTAAAGGAACTGAGCTCTAGGTGATGAAATAGACAAATGGAAGCGAGGGAAAAAAGCACAGATAGAGACAGTGTAGAGGACAAAGGGAGAGGGGAAGAAAGAGTCAACAATAGGCTTAGGAACAACCAACCATTCTGAGAGCACCTACAGTCAAGATCCTTCACCTTGTACATCAGTTAGAAGGCCTTAAGTCTAGCTACAACTGTTAACATATCACTACATCTTTGGTAACACATAGTCTCAGGTGAAGGATCTTGACTGTAGGTGCTCTCAGAATGGTTGGTTTTTCCTAAGCCTATTGTTGACTGAACATTACGTGCTCTTGGCCATAGTACTTAGTGTGTTCATCTTATCTTAAGCAACATTTCAGCACTCCTTGTTTTGGAATACCTTCTACTCTATTTAAAGGTATTTTCTGTATTCCTGGTATGAATGGCTCCAAACTAAATGGCCAAGAATGAGTTCTGGTGTTGGAATATGCAGAAGGGTTCAGGTTTGTGCAGTAGAATGTGATGAGTTTTCAACTTCCAGAGAAAATATAGAGAGGCATGAGATGAGAGAACTCTCTTAAGGGCATACTTTTGAGGAGGCCCTCTGCTTTTGATTGCAGTGGCTCAGTTTATTTGGTGATTCACAATTCCAATCATGGGTAAAACATGGCTTGTTGAACATAGATGAGATGTACTTGCAAATTGTTTGATTGCATATTGCATTTCAGGTTTTCAATTTGACCAATCCTTTGACTTCTTACCAACGAAATATGAGTGTCTTCCTGGTCGAGGACCACACTGCTTTTCTCTTATCTGTCTTGTATCAAGACCCTGCTGGACTATGGGGTGAAAGAAAGCTTGAATAAGCAGCTACCTATGTTATATGACATCTCTTTATTAATGTAATAACTGCACTTTCACAATTGCTTTATTAACCTTCCTGCTTTCTCAAATTTGCTTGAAAATGCACCATTTGTCCACTCTCTTTTCAAAATTTTCCCCCCTTAGGTTGTTCAGGCTCAATCGCTATGCTCGCTCGCTGCGGTGCAGTATGCCAATAATTTTACGCCCCACCACTTTCAAATGTCACCAGTCACCACTGTCAGTGAATATATATATATATTTATATATATATATATATATAGAGAGAGAGAGAGAGATTTACAGAGAGATTTCTCAGTGCTGAAAATATGAGACTGTGAAAGAACTATAATGAGTCTCTTTGAAGTTACATGAAAGGCAGTAAAGTGTGGTACTGCTGCAGAGTACAACAAAATTTCCTGCTAGATAGAGATATCTGACTTTTTTCTAGTGGCAGTTTTGACGCCATAAAGTAATGCAGAGGGCATGCTGGAAAGAACAGATCTGTATTATGTGGATAGCTAAGTGCATTGGTAAAGCCACGCATTAGAAACACTTCGAAACAGATGAAATGTATGTGAGAGAGGGGCTATGGAGAGATGAGGGGCACGTTTGCAAGGATGCTAGTGAGGGAATCAAAGGAGGTCATAGTGTGCAATTGTAAAGCACACATTCACCCGTAGGCATCTTGGCATTGAATAACAGATATTTATTGAAAGTCATGGGAGGGTGCCAAAATGATTGTTGCACTGGCTTCCACCAGCGCTAAAGGCTGCGATGATGGGTATGTGGCAAGGTAAAGTAATACTGTGTCTTTTTTCTCTCTTTCTTAGTCTTTTTGGAGAGCGTACGGATTTCGCAAAGGAAAGGTAAGGTGACTTTGGCATTACTGACTGTTAAACACTTCACTCACGCACACACCCATCTACACTTTGAAACCAACAACCTATCTGCCTTCTACGTAGGATAGTGTTTTAAAAGGATAGTTTTAGGCACTAGCAGAAATGGCGTATCGTTGGATGAATGCTGCCCAGGCCCTAAGTCTGGTTCTGGAGTCCAGCTCTGAGGCAGGATCAGAGACTGAGACAGCAGATACTGAGACAGCATCTGAGGGAGAGGACAATGGAGCAGAATCTGGGAGTGATTTTTCAGTCGGCGCAGTTCCATCCGACGACTCATCTTCCAGCGATTCTGAAGGAGACGATGTCAGTCGTGCTGTCCCTTTGCCAGCACAGTCTGTGCAGCGGGACACCAGTAGCAGGTTAGAGCAACCCAGAGAGCAGGCACATGCGGCCGCCAGTACAGACGGAGCGCTGTCTTGGCAGCCTCCCAATTTAGTTCAGCCCCAAATTCCGCCTTTCACTGGTGACGCTGGATGTGAAGTCGATACAGCAAATTTTTTGCCAATTGACTACGTCCATCTCTTTTTGGATGTTGACTTCCTTGACGAAATTGTGCAGCAAACAAATTTGCGTGCCGAACAATTTCTGAGGGAGCATGGAGGCACTTTTGGGCCTCATTCTAGGGCACACAAGTGGACTCCCACTTCTTTAGGGGAGTTGAAGATATGTTTGGGCCTCACGCTTAAAATGGAGGTAGTGCATAAACCAACCTTGCTATCCTACTGGTCTACTCGCACGGTTTGGTTAACCCCCATCTTCGCACCATACATGAGCAGAGATCGTGTTTTGCTTTTGCAATGCATGCTGCATTTCAATGACAATTCTGCTGCATTGCCCCGGGACCATCCAGACCATGACAGGTTGTTCAAAATTCGGCCTGTCGTGGAACATTTGTCTGCCAGGTTTCCAGAGGTTTATACTCCTGGAAAGGATACAGCCATTGATGAGTCCTTGATCTTGTATAAAGGGCGGCTGCTGTTTAGGCAGCACATTCCGAGCAAACGCGCTCGCTATGGCATCAAGCTGTACAAGCTTTGTGAGAGCTCGACTGGCTATGTGTACAGTTTGAGAGTGTATACAGGGAAGGACACAACTCTTAACCCTGTAGGTTGCCCTCCCAGGCTAGGGGTCACTGGAAAGATCTTATGGGAGCTTGCCCAGCCAATTTTTCACAAAGGTTATAAGCTTTATGTGGACAATTTATGTACAGGAGTAGAGCTGTTCAGTGAGCTCTACAAAGCTGGCACCATGGCTTGCGGTACAATTCATTGTCGCCGCAAAGGATTCCCGCAGGAGCTTGTTTGCAAGAAGCTCCAGAAATCCCAGAGCACTGCGTTGCATTCCAACGAACTGCTCACAGTCAAGTTCTCAGATAGGCATGACGTGTACGTGCTCACTACAATTCATGCAGAGAGCACTTCCCCTGTCACGGTTTGGGGTCAGATGGCCGAAGTCCACAAGCCCACCTGTATACTTGATTACAACAAGTACATGGGCGGAGTGGACAAGAACGACCAGGTTCTTCAGCCATACAATGCGAGTCGTAAAACTCGCACTTGGTATAAGAAACTGTTTACTCACCTTATCCAGATGGCAACATACAACGCGTATGTTGTTTATCGTCAGACCACCACGGGAAGACTCATGTCTTTCCTTGACTTTCAGTTGTCTTTGATTGAAAGTCTCACTGCTACAGAAGCAGCAGCCTCCACTTCATGTGTTCTGGAGGACGTGGCAAGGCTGCAGGAGCGATACTTTGCTGATAAAATTCCTGCAACACCCAAAAAGGAGCGACCATGTCGTCGTTGTAAAGTGTGCTCGATGCAGGGAAAGAGGCATGAGACTCGTGTTTACTGTCCCCAGTGCCCAAGTAAGCCTGCCTTCTGTTTTCCTACTTGCTTTATGTTGTATCATACTAAAGCAAAATACTGGGAAATTGGCTGAGGTGGAGCTGCCAATAGGTAAACCTTTCAATTGGTGTGAATGGATACCTACTGTCTGTGGGCCACTCCTTCACTATGCAAGCAGCTGCAGAATATTTGTTCCTCTACCTCAGGAAATCATGGACTTCTCAACACCTTTTTCTGCTTTCAGAACGTGGTAGTTGTTCTGTTCGCCAATTGACAAGTGCATTATAGTCCCCACGCTGCACATACTGGTGGACAGAACACACGCCACGTTGTCACGGAGTACCCGTGTTTCACATTCAACCGTTCTTCATAGTTTATGATGTTCTCTTTAGAAAGCTTTTGAAAATTTCCAGCATGTTTGCCTTGGTTTCAAAGGTAGATATGCTTGCTCAGCTCGAGGAATGGCTTTGCGGCATACTCAGGCACCCCCCAACTTGCATCCACACACTGGAAGGAGTTGGATTTAGCACAGTGAGAGCATTGATAGCACGTGACAGAAATGTTTTCTCAAGCTTCAAGTAGCTAGAGATGGAAAGAATCAGTATAGGGTCTGTTGACAATTAGACAGCATTAGTCAGGACTCTGATGAGGACAGACACACGAACGGGTTAGAACAGCTTACGGTAGGTGCGCTTTCCGAGGAATATTGCAAAGATAGAAGGCAGATAGTAAAGGTAGTATAGATACACGTCATGACTTCATCTTCACCCATGGATTCAAATCCATTGCTGCCACTCTCGCACTGAATTTACTATAGTATGTATGGGTCAATGCTGCTTGCCATGTTCATCCTCCATTAGAACTTAGAAGATGGTCAGTTTGCTGTATGATAAGTGCATTACAGTCACTGCACATAATGGTGGATTGGACATATGCTACGTTGTCACCGACTACCCGTGTTTCACATTCAACCGTTCTTCATAGTTTATGATGTTATCTTTAGAAAGCTTTTGAAAATTTCCAGCATGTTTGCCTTAGTTTCAAAGGTAGATATGCTTGCTCAGCTCGAGGAATGGCTTTGCGGCATACTTGGGCACCCCCCAACTTGCATCCACAAACTGGAAGGAGTTGGATTTAGCAAAGTGAGTGCGCTAAAGGCGCATGAAAGACATGTCTTCCTGAGCCTCATGTGGCTGTCATGGGAGCCATTAGTAAAGGTTCACTCGGCATGCGTTCGGTAACGTTCAGGAAGAAGGAGGGGGAGACTTGACAGGTGGTAAAATGTAGTCAAACTCATTATGTCTTGTGGCATATGAATGTGATGGGCCCTTGCACGGCGGCGGTATGTTTATGTGAGTGCAAGTGATCTGGTTGATTGGGCCCGTGGCTGGCAGTATGGAAGTCTTGTGTGTGGTGCGTGAATGGCGTGTGAATGGACCATAAAGTGGTTGGTGCCGTGAAGTGGCTTTATGGCTCCCCTTCAGAAGGCTTGGCTTCAATATTTATGTACTTTGATAAGTATTTGTGCTTTGAAGCCAGCGTTTCTGGAGGTGCTAAAACCAACCAGTGTAAGTGGTGGATTAACTTTATCAAATTAGTGTTAGATTTATATTTGTGGTGGTTTAATGGCCTTTTGTAAGACTTTTTTTTTGTCAATATGGGTAGCAGGGGACTTTGTGCCCTAGCTCAGTTGTCACCTAGGCAAACCTTCACATTTTGAGTAGTAGACAAGGAGGGAAGTACAGGGGTGAATGACTTGCGTGGCTCTCACTGGTTTTTTTTACCCAGCATCCCCTGCAAACCTCAAATTTAGCTGAAAAAAACACTTTCCACACATTTTTGTGTGGGAAAGTTGTGGGATCACCGGGCTGACACAAATTTCCTACCATCCAGCGTTCCCCCAGGTCTCCCGATAAAAATGGTACCTCACTCGTGTGGGTGGCCCAAGTACCCACGTAAGGCAAGGGCCCAAAACATATTGAGGAGACATCCAAATTGCCTATCACAAAACAACCTGGTTTTGAAAGGGGGGTCACCTGGGTTTTTGGCTCCGTGCTCGGCGGCCATCTAGGGAAACCTACCAAACCCACACATTTATGAAAACTAGAGACCCGGGGGATTCCAGGGAGGTATGGCTTGCGTGGATCCTCCAACGTTTTCTTACCCAGAATCCCCTGCAAACCTCAAATTTAGCTGAAAAAAAACACTTTTTCCAACCATTTTTGTGTGGGAAAGTTGTGGGATCACTGGGCTGACACAAGTTTCCCACCACCCAGCGTTCCCAATAAAAATGGTACCTCACTCGTGTGGGTGGCCCAAGTACCCGCGACAGGCAAGGGCCCAAAACGTATTGAGGAGACATCAAAATTGCCAATCACAAAACGACCAGGTTTTGCAAGGGGCGTCACCTGGTTTTTTGGCTCCGTGCTCGGCGGCCATCTAGGGAAACCTACCAAACCCACACATTTCTGAAAACTATACACTCTGGGGATTCCAGGGAGGTATGTCTGGGTAAGAAAACATTGGGGAATCCACGCAAGCTATACCTCGCTAGAATCCCCCGGGTGTCTAGTTTTCAGAAATGTGTGGGTTTGGTAGGTTGCAAAAGACACACAATTGATGGACAGAATGCAGAACAAATCAAAACATTCACCCCCAGTCAAGAGATCTGGGTTAAATCCATCATTCTTTTGCTCACCATGCCACCCCAGCTTAGACCTGACCATATGCAAATCAGTCTTGACCCTGTGCCTCATGGGACCAGTCCAGCCTGACATGCCTAGCCAGGTCCTCCCTGGACCGGAAACAAGCATCCTAGGACCGGTTTCGGGGTTTCATCCCTCATCAGCCAGGATAGCTTGATTCCAGTGGCACAGTGAGCCCGGGACCCACGTCTGGGCATACCCAGCGCACTGAGGGCGAGGAAGCAAAAGACACACAATTGATGGACTGAATGCAGAACAAATCAAAACATTCACCCCCAGTCAAGAGATCTGGGTTAAATCCATCATTCTTTTGCTCACCATGCCACCCCAGTTTAGACCTGACCATATGCAAATCAGTCTTGACCCTGTACCTCATGGGAACAGTCCAGCCCGAACTGCCAAGCCAGGTCCTCCCTGGACCGGAAACAAGCATCCTAGGACCGGTTTCGGGGTTTCATCCCTCATCAGCCAGGATAGCTTGATTCCAGTGGCACAGTGAGCCGGGGATCCACGTCTGGGCATACCCAGCGCACTGAGGGCGAGGAAGCAAAAGACACACAATTGATGGACTGAATGCAGAACAAATCAAAACATTCACCCCCAGTCAAGAGATCTGGGTTATATCCATCATTCTTTTGCTCACCATGCCACCCCAATTTAGACCTGACCATATGCAAATCAGTCTTGACCCTGTGCCTCATGGGAACAGTCCAGCCCGAACTGCCAAGCCAGGTCCTCCCTGGACGGGAAACAAGCATCCTAAGACCGGTTTCGGGGTTTCACCCCTCATCAGCCAGGATAGCTTGATTCCAGTGGCACAGGTTTCCCTAGATGGCCGCCGAGCACGGAGCCAAAAACCCAGGTGACCCCCCTTGCAAAACCAGGTCGTTTTGTGATAGGCAATTTTGATGTCTCCTCAATAAGTTTTGGGCCCTTTTTTCAGCTAAATTTGAAGTTTGAAGGGGATTCTAGGTAAGAAAACGTTGGGGGATCCACGCAAGCCATACCTCCCTGGAATCCCCCGGGTGTCTAGTTTTCAGAAATGTGTGGGTTTGGTAGGTTTCCCTAGATGGCTGCCGAGCACTGGGCCAAAAACCCAGGTCACCCCCCTTCGTAAAACCAGGTCGTTTTGTGACAGGCAATTTTGATGTCTCCTCAATACGTTTTGGTCCCTTGCCTGTCGCGGGTACTTGGGCCACCCACACGAGTGAGGTACCATTTTTAACGAGAGACCTGGGGGAACACTGGGTGGTAGGAAATTTGTATCAGCCCGGTGATCCCACAACTTTCCCACACAAAAATGTGTGGAAAAAGTGGGGGGTTTTCAGCTAAATTTGAGGTTTGCAGGGGATTCTGGGTAGGAAAACGTTGGGGGGTCCACGCAAGCCATACCTCCCTGGACTCCCCTGGGTGTCTAGTTTTCAAAAATGTATAGGTTTGCTAGGTTTCCCTAGGTGCCGGCAGAGCTAGGGTTCAAAATCTACAGCTAGGCACTTTGTAAAAAAAGGGTTCGTTTTCACTCTGAAAATGTGGTGTGTCCACGTTGCGTTTTGGGCCGTTTCCTGCCGCGGGCACTAGGCCTATCCACACAAGTGAGGTAGCATTTTTCTTGGAAGACTTCGGGGAATGCGGGGTGGGTGGAATTTTGTGGATCCACCCAGATTCCAGAACTTTCCACCAAAGAAATGTGAGGAAAATATGTTTTTTTGACAAATTTTGAGGTTTGCAAGGGATTCTGGGTAACAGAACCTGGTGAGAGTCAGACAAGTCACCCCATCCTGGGTTACCCTGGGTGTCTAGTTTTCAAAAATGTATAGGTTTGCTAGGTTTCTCTAGGTGCCGGCAGAGCTAGGGTTCAAAATCAACAGCTAGGCACTTTGCAAAAAAAGGGACAGTTTTCACTGTGAAAATGTGGTGTGTCCATGTTGCGTTTTGGGCCGTTTCCTGTCGCGGGCGCTAGGCCTACCCACACAAGTGAGGTACCATTTTTCTCGGGAGACTTTGGGGAATGCGGGGTGGGTGGAATTGTATGGATCCACGCAGATTCCATAACTTCGCACCACAGAAATGTGAGGAAAATGTGTTTTTTTTTACAAAGTTTGAGGTTCGCAAGGGATTCTGGGTAACAGAACCTGGTGAGAGCCAGACAAGTCCCCCCATCCTGGATTCCCCTGGGTGTCTAGTTTTCCAAAATTTATAGGTTTTCTAGGTTTCCCTAGGTGCCGGTAGAGCTAGGGTTCAAAACCTACAGCTAGGCACTTTGCAAAAAAAGGGTCAGTTTTCACTGTGGAAATGTGGTGTGTCCACGTTGCGTTTTGGGCCGTTTCCTGTCGCGGGCACTAGGCCTACCCACACAAGTGAGGTACCATTTTTCTCAGAAGACTTTGGGGAATGTGGGGTGAGTGGAATTTTGTGGATCCACGCAGATTCCAGAACTTTCCACCACAGAAATGTGAGGAAAATGTGTTTTTTTTTACAAATGTTGAGGTTTGCAAGGTATTCTGGGTAACAGAACCTGGTGAGAGCCAGACAAGTCACCCCATCCTGGATTTCCCTGGGTGTCTAGTTTTCAAAAATGTATAGGTTTGCTAGGTTTCTTTAGGTGCCGGCAGAGCTAGGGTTCAAAATCTACAGCTAGACACTTTGTAAAAAAAGGGTTCGTTTTCACTGTGAAAATGTGGTGTGTCCACGTTGCGTTTTGGCCTGTTTCCTGCCGCGGGCACTAGGCCTATCCACACAAGTGAGGTAGCATTTTTCTTGGAAGACTTCGGGGAATGCGGGGTGGGTGGAATTTTGTGGCTCCACGCAGATTCCAGAACTTTCCACCAAAGAAATGTGAGGAAAATGTGTTTTTTTGACAAATTTTGAGGTTTGCAAGGGATTCTGGGTAACAGAACCTGGTGAGAGCCAAACAAGTCACCCCATCCTGGATTTCCCTGGGTGTCTAGTTTTCAAAAATGTATAGGTTTGCTAGGTTTCTCTAGGAGCCGGCAGAGCTAGGGTTCAAAATCTACAGCTAGGCACTTTGCAAAAAAAGGGACAGTTGTCACTGTGAAAATGTGGTGTGTCCATGTTGCGTTTTGGGCCATTTCCTGCCGCAGGCACTAGGCCTATCCACACAAGTGAGGTAGCATTTTTCTAGGAAGACTTTGGGGAATGCGGAGTGGGTGGAATTTTGTGGATCCACGCAGATTCCACAACTTTGCACCACAGAAATATGAGGAAAATTTTATTTTTTTGACAATCTTTGAGGTTTGCAAGGGATTCTTGGTGAGGTACCATTTTTATCGGGAGACTTAGGGGAACACAAAATTGTAGACCAACTGTTATTTCCTATTGACTTTCAATGCATTTCTGCCTTCCAAATGTAAGACAATGTGTAAAAAAGAAGTCACTTTGAAAAATGACCTATAATTCACATGCTAGTATGGGTACCCACAATTTCGGAGATGTGCAAATAGCTACTGATTCTAAACTCTATATTTTGTTCCCATTTCAGAAATACATAGGCGACTTTCATACCGATTTTTCCCTGATTATATTTTCCCAAATGAATTGCTATATACCCGGTATACAATAAAAAACCATTGCAAGACGCTGCTCAGTTATTGGCTCTGGGTTCCTCGGGTTCTTGGTGAACCTACAAGTCCTATATATCCCCAGAACCAGAAGGGTCCAGCAGATGTAACGGTATATTGCTTTCAAACATCTATCATACTTAGTAGAAGTTACAGGTGAAAACGTTGGCACAAATGTCTGTTTTTTTAACTCATTTTCAATTTTTTTCTATTTTCAACTGTTAGTTTCTTTACAAAAACCTTGCAGGATCTACACAAATGACCCCTTGCTGAATTCAAAATTCTGTCTACTTTTCAGAAATGTATAGCTTACCAGGATCCATCATTGCTTTCATACCCATGTTTACCCTTAACTGGAAGGAGGTTGAAAGCACAAAAAATAGCAAAAATAGGCTATGTCCCAGAAAAATGCCAAAACTGTGTAAAGAAATTGGTTTTCTGACAAAAGTCTGCTTGTCCCTGAAAGCTGGGAAGATGGTAAATTCAGCACCACAACCCCTTAGTTGATACCATTTGCAGGGACAAAACCAGACGCTTTCATCTGTAGCCCTTTTTTCCCATTTGTCCAATAAAAAACACAATTTAGCTGTATTTTGGCTAATTTCTGGGTCCTCTCCAGGGGAATCAACAAACCCTGGGTACCTTTAAAATTCCCATGATGTTGGAAGAAAAGGACGCAAATTTGGCGTGGATACCTTATGTGGTCAAAACGTTACAGGGGCCTAAGCGCAAACTACCCCAAATAGCCAAAAAAGGGCTCGGCACTGGGGGGGGGGGGGGGGGGAGGTCCAGCAGTTAAGGGGTTAAAAGTAGCCTGAAAACTGGGGTAATCATGGCTGCTGGGGTACCCCTCAAGTGACAGGATAGGTTTGCTACTGAACCATTGCAGGCCCCGTGCAGCATGATATCCTGGCATATGAGAGATCCACTTAAAGCGTTCTCGCAGTCTACACCGCTTAAAAACACTTCTAGATCCCCACTCCTGCATCGAAATCTGTACGGTAATTCCCAAGATTCCTTGAGGAATTCCCTACCCATTTCTTCATATCTGCCTGCCTGTTGTTGTTCTAGGCAATACTGAAACTGGAAAGTTGTGACCGGTAATGTTATAGGCCATGGATCAACCACTCGGTGGACGGTGTTTCTGACACAGTAAAAGGTAATCTGTCCAGTTTTTCAATACGCAGCATTGTATATTTTTCTCCCCTCTGTGCCATTTTCATCTGTTTTTCTGTTAGATTATATGTAGAAAACAAGGACGTACTGTTGATAAAATGCCAAGGCACATAACCTGTGCGCAATGATTGCAGCGTCCAGCTCAATAACATAATAGAACGTAATTGCGATTGCCCGTGCTGTAGTATGGACAAATCTTGTTCTAGTACATCAATAGCAGAAGATACAATGTTGCCCAGTGAATAAATCCTGAATTTTAACGTAGTCATACCATTGTCAACTACGGCTAACGCCTTTTCTAAGTTAATCCTATCTATTTCTCGTAGTCTCTCCGCTGCTTCTTGTTGGGAGATTTCCCAAATTTCATTATAGACAGCGTATAAGAAACGTTTTTGACGTGGCTTTCTGGGACCTAATAAAAAAGCCCGTAGGTCCACATCCTCTGTAAGTAAGGATAAGTGCTGTTTCACCTGTGGTAGTGTTGAGGTCTTTAGCCAATCGAGGCATAACTTCCCAACACTGTATGATGTCAACACCGCCAGATGTTCTCTTTGTATATAGCGTGGGTCTGGCCTATGGATACTGAACCCTTCGGTGGTACCCCTGAATCTTCCTTGACATCTGTTTGTGTCTGTGGGCCAAACCAACCATCCCTTCCAATTGGGGTCTGATCTATTGTATTGTAAAATGTCATCTATTGTAGCCCCTTCTTGTGATGTAAAATTTTCCTCTGTATGTGATGGTGTTGGAATCCGAGGTGTGTTCAAATCCTTGTTCTTGGCTATCCCAAGACAGGAAGTCTGTTGCACAGTTTCATTTAGAAATATCATCTGCTGAGGAATGAGGCTTGCTCTAAATAGCGCTTCTGTTCCCTGCACTTGCCAATCTCTAGAACCCCAGACTGATTTTAAGTCTATAGTGTCTTTCCATAAGTCGAAACCCTGTTCAGACAGTTGGGTAATAAAGGAAGCAGAGTAAACCTGTTTAGTGTGAGTTAGCATATTTTTCAGTGCGGATGTCGGTGCAAACTTATAGTAATATGAGGTCGGGTCTGAAACGTTAAACCCTGAAAAATATGAAAATTTCTGTGCGAACATTTTCAAACTACTTTTCGGTGGTGTAGGGCAATGTTCCCATTGGTGATATGTGAAAACATTCCTTGGGGTACTGGATTTGTATAGAAAATAATGACCATAATGTTTATAACAATACATGGTGTTGAAATCTGATGTGTCTTCTAACATTTCATTGCTAGAAAATGCGGCAGATTGTTCTAAATCAGACAACATATTGTTTACAGTTTCAAAATCCCAATCATCTGAAAATGTACTCGAGGTAATGACATCATTTAAAGATATTTTAAATGTGGTATTTTTAAAAGTTTGGTCGGGCCAAATATATCATAATTAACCTTGTCCCATACTATACCATCAGGTATAGGAACTGCTGTAATGTTCACTGATGACAATGATGAAACATGAAGTTTCAGGATCAAGTTCACTTTTGAAGCTGCAGAGCTTTGGTGAAGGTAAGTTCCATTAACAAGTAAGAAAAAGACAGTTACTAAGCCTATCCAGAAAAGAAAGAAAAGTATCCCGGTGATTATCCAAAGTTCTGTCCAAGGTGACACTAGGTAAGTCCTTTTAAGAAAAATTAAGAAGTCTTTGATTTGATGTTGACGAGATTTTGGGGCTGGCGTCGTTTCAGGTTCACTTGGATCCAACGAAAAGGTATCAAAGTCGATGAAATAGCCATATGCAGTTCGATCTATTTTAGGTAGCTCGGAAGGTTTTGTTGAACTTGTAGACGACTCGTGTTGAGGCGTATTTATGTAGACATCAGTGTTAGGTCGAATTGAAATTTGTCTTTCATTTTGATTTAGAATTTCTGTTTCAAGAGGAACGAGTTCCATGGCATTGTTGCATAGTCCATCATTCCGTATAGGAGACTCTTCAAACGTGATGAGCCTTTCCGTCTGAACTTCCTGTGTGGTAGCGAGAGGAGGGCCTCGGCTACACAGGAGCCCACGAGGCCTAATATTCAGTATCGGCCACATAGTGTGGTTTGATCAGATCAATTGAGACTAATCTTTTCTCCTTTTTTCCTTGCAAGAGGCGGCAGAAGTTCAGTTCTTGTTCATTCAACGGCCAGGACAGGTACAGGCTTTCTGTATGATGGTCCAAATTCTTTTTTGTCCGTTATCTTTTCTCTGACCAGATCCCCGACTTTAGGGACCCAGACAGGCCTTGCCGTGACTGACTTGACTTCCCCAGTGGTGGTCCATTTTACCTGCACATTGCTCTGTAGTGCCCTGGATTCATTCAGATCCTGTAAAACAGCCAAGCGTTTATTGATGTCAAAAGGTTTCTCATCCGCCACTGTGCCTTCACAATCAAGATCAGGTACCCACATTCTCGTCCCAAATAGGACCTCATAAGGAGTGACACCCCCTAGAGAACTTCTTGGCATATTATTGAGGGCCCGCTGTACCCCATATAAGTGATTGGCCCAACTACCACCCGAACCTAATACTCTAGCTGTTAAAGATTGCTTTAAGTCCCAGTTTTTCCTCTCCACAACCAAATTTCCCTCGGGGTGGTATGGAGAGGAGTACCACAATGCTACACCCAAACCTCCCATGGCTTCCTTGAAAGCCCTAGAGCTAAACGCGGGGCCACGGTCAGAATGTAATGTGCCAACTGCGTATGTCCCTATAAAGACTCGCAAATCTTTGATAACAGTTGGAGCGTCAGCTGAGCGCTGAGGCCATACCCATAGGAACCTCAAGCAGGAATCCACTGCAACCATGATGTACTTGTAAGCCCCGTCAGATTGTAAGGGGCTGCAGTGGTCCAAATAGACACACGCGAGTGGTCTGTCTGATATTAATAATGGTGTCTGCGCTGGACGTGTTATGGCGGAGCCCTTCATCTGTTGACAGATATCGCACTTTAAGACATAGTCTTTGGTCTGCTTTGTTACCCCTGGCCACCAATAGCGTTGTTTTAGTAAAGAAACTGTCGCCATAACTCCTGTGTGCGCAGAACCTAGACCCTTGTGTGCAGATAGAATTAAGCCTAATCTGCGATCCATGTTTGGTATTACTCTATCCCCCACTCCTGGAATCTGAGCAAATGGAACGTTATTTGCATCTAACTTGTAGGAGTACTTGAGTGGAAAACCTTTCGGCAGTGCCTTGTTGTCTTTGCGTGAGGCAATGACAGCTACCATTATCTGTCCGTCTATTCTCGTTTTTGAACGAGTGATTGCAGCTACGGAAGCAGTTCGTACTGCCCCCTTCGCGGCTTCATCAGCCAATGAATTCCCTTCAACGTGAACGCCATCACATTGATGACTCAGCGTGTGTATCATGTGAGCTCTTGGTAGCTCGTTTTTCAACTCAGCTACCTGTTTCCATAGCATTTTATGCTTAATTGTGCCACCTTTTGAGTCCTTGAACCCATTCTGTCCCCAATAGTGAAGTTATTCATTGTATGACTGGACACAGTAGAAGGAATCGCACACAATTAGTGTGGGGAATTCTCAAACCGTATTAATCAGTGCCAGTAAAAGAGTTTTTAGTTCTGCTAGCTGAGCCATGCAGTCTCCTAGAGACTGAGTTTTTGTATGGCTTGGATGCAACTTGCCATCCTGCATATGATCTTTTACAATCGCACATGTAGCGCTGTATTGTTGTTTACTTCCAATGGCTGGCTAAGCAGATCCGTCAGTGTAAATTATGTATTCGTACTGATCTAGAGGCATTATTTCATTTGGGAGAGGATATTCTTGTTCATATTGCAGAAATGCTTGTGCTTTTAGACTTGGGTCGTATCTGTATTCTACATCTGATGCAGTGAGAGAATTAGCCCATTGTATCCATCTCGGATGTAAGGCTTAAGCATTTGGAACGCTTGCCTTCGCCACAGCCTCTAAGGCCGGTACCGGAGTCACGACAAGTATTCGTTTCCCCTTAGCCAGTGCTCTATCTCTCACTACAGCCGTCTGTACGGCTGTCAGAATTTTTTCTGTAAATGCAAAACGCATCTCAGATTTGTGTACAAGTGTGATTTGTGTGCTATGGGTACTGTTTCGCCTTCAGTGCATGTTAAGTAGGTGTACCCAGATTGACCCGCAACTATACGGATTACTAGATTGCAGACATTTACATGTGTCTGTAAGTGTTTGGACGCTATCATGTCAGCTTGTAGGGAACAAAGGATATCTGTGTGTTCCTGTGTCCACTGCCTAACTGAAAAACAGGTCTTATGAGGTCATAGAAAGGTTTAACCCTTTCTGCGTAATCCAAAATGTATGTTCTGCCGAAATTCAGGAATCCCAGTATGGATTGCAAATTTTTCAATGATTTAGGAGGTTGGAGCAGCGCACACTTTTCTAAAAAGTTAGCTGCAAGGCATTTTCCTTCACTTGAAAGCTCATATCCCAAAAATAGGACATTGAGGTGGGCTATTTTTGATTTTTTTAAGTTGAACTTGTAGCCCTCAGAGGCAAATCCCAAAATGATGTTGCTCACCCTGGTCAAGTGTCCCTCCAGGTCATCATCTGTCAGATAAATATCATCTACATAGGATAATGCCTCCTCGTCCAGATTCTGAAGTAACTCAGTTACCCTGGCCAAGAACAACCCGGGCTATTCTTATACCCCTGGGGGAGTCGACAAAATTGACGCTGGGACCCCAGCGCTGAGAAAACTGTCACATATCTGCTCTCAGGTGCTATATTTTGGCAAAAGAATCCATTTGAGATATCTAGTGTTGTTTTGTATTTTTCCGCACAATGTTATTCATCAATGCAGCACTGTGTGCGTTCTGTGCTGCAAATGTTTTTGTGCAGGAGTTCAGATGTCTGTAATCTAAAACTAGACAATATGAATTATCGGGTTTTATTACAGGAAACAAAGGATTATTCATTGAAGAGGTGCAAGTTTCAATCACACCTTGGTATTCAAGTTGATCTAAGATCTCCCTGACCTGTTTTATGGCTTCCTGTTTTATTGGATACTGTCTCTGTGGAGTTGGAGTAGATTTTAGTGGTATCACGTGGTGGGTTGACTCTTCATCCCACCAAACATGGTTGCAAGGTTGCAAGGGCAACCTGCGCGTATGTGTGTTTTAAGTCTGTGGGAACAAGGTCGGAAAAGGCTGGAAAAATTACTGTTTCTCCCTTTGGGCAATCCATAACAATAGCAGGCAGCCAATCTCTTTCTGCTAAAAGAATGTCGTAGCCAAAAGTCAGGTTATCCCAAAAGAGACCTTTAATTTTTCTGGGCTTGTCCCCTTCTATTTGGAGTATTATTTCATTTAACCTATGTGGGGCACTTACCCTAGTATGAGGTGTTTCCGCCGTGATATGTTCACTCAGCTCCGCTGTCACAAGAAATTCTATCAGGTTCCAGCGAGCTAATGTTACTTCTGCTGCACTGTCTTTCATCGTCAGAGCCCATTCCCCGTTCAGTAGTTGAGTCCTCAGAATTCTGGGCATGTCTGATCTTAAGACCTGCTACTTTCTTCTTTTTGAATTGAGCTTTTGGTTTTGGCTTTTCTTCCTTTTTGGATGCGTAGACTGAAGTGCGTTGCGTGTCTCAGGACTTTGTACGCTCTTCTTGTCTGTGTTCTGACCGTCCTTCCCTCTTGGAGTTTTTTGATGAACCCTGAAAGGAACGAGAGGAACGTGTATCAGTGTCCTGATACCTGTCAGGTTTTTTAATGTTATCTCTATTCTTAAGGTTATACCTCCTTTCGGAGGGCTCCTGCTGAGAAGACCTACCTCTGGATTGAGATCTATTCTTTTGTTGTTTGTTATTATCCCATTTCTTCTTTGAAGAAGCTGGTTTTTGCTTGGTGTGTTCTTTTTCTGGACCTCCCATCAGTTGAGGTTTTACTGGTCTAGCTCCCAAACTATCTCTACCTTAATTCTGCATAAGCAGTTTCAATAATTTTAGGTAATTCTGTCTCCTGCTGTAAAGGAGTGAAATCTCTCAGGCGTTGGCGTATTGCCACTGCTGCTGCATCCCCTTTAATGCTTGCTAATATTATAGCTGATACCTGGGCAAAGTTACCTAGTAACTTCATCCCTAAGTTCAGAGCAGGTTCTGCTCCATACTCATTCTGTATTTGTCTTAATACATCTGGTATTACTGCTAATGAAGGGATACCATGAGTTCTGGTATATATTGCAGCGAAGACTATACCCCAAGAGGTACAATACTCTATCAGGGGAGCTATCCCCATCGGCAAGCAAATTGTTAGCATTCTATGCTTTTCTTGTGGACCAGTGTGTGGAAATACTGCCTCCAGTTGTGTTATTTTTTTAGTTATCCAAAATGGTATTTGTTGACGTTTAGTGGGCATTTTACCCATCACTGCGTGTAACGTTTGTGGTGTAATTTATGTTGTTGACCATAGTCGTGGTTGGCTGGAGTGTGAGTGTTCTGATCTGTAAAGTCTTATTAATTCTTTATGAAGTGTACGTAAGTCTCCTACTGGCATTGTGTCAATGTCAGGATGTGGTGTATAGGCCGCTAGTACCGGCCATGTTGCTCCGTCTCTTCCGAGCGGACCGAGTCTTACTTTATTTCTTGTATGGGGAGGGCTCCTTTAAACCAGTTTATATGCTCCTGGTAGGTGAGCGGAACTTCAATGTCCTCATACGGACAATATTCGTTCGGTATGTCATCTTCTACATAGTAATGAAATGTTTTTGTTCGTGCATCTGCCTGTGGGAATCTAACCCATGAATAGAATACCTCTGTTCTATATGATTCGTGTGCCTCAATCACGAAGGTTACTGGCCCACCCCTAGCTGTTAAACCAAATGCTGCTAGTTTTAGGGTGATGGCATTTCTAACATTTTCTGAAAGATGTATTGCATCTGCATCTTCTTCTTCGGCTGAGAGATTTAGTTCATGCACAGTGTTATCCTGCTGCTCAGTCATTGTTTTTAGTAAGAAGAGTTTTTCAAGGGAACTGAGATAAGGTGTTATGCACAATAGGAACAATGTGTCCTTCAAGCTTGATTAACCAACAGCCAATATATAAGATTTTGCCTACTCAGCTGCGGCTGATTTTTTGTTCCCTCCCACTCCAGACGTCTCTGGGGAAATGTGAGTAGGGGTCTCTGAGAATAGCACGACTGAACTACTCAGATTTGACCGTTAAATAAGTACCCAACCAACGTTGGTGGCACCATGTTGTGTAGTTCCTATAAAATCTATATAGGATCTGCGCGTTTAGACAACATACACTGCGGGCTTGGTGTCCAGACTGATTCCAGACACCCCCACCGGGTATGTTAGCCTGTATACCAGCTAGCTCACAGTGCCACTAGAAACTCCTCTTACCAAGGAGAGAATAGTTCTTGGCAACTATCGAACATGACAACCCTGATCCCTCAGGACCGTGGAAACAGTGCAATACTTTTCGCTCAGTCACTCGTGCTCACTTAGTCTCAGAGAGATACATAGAATAAACGGTATGGACATTTTTCAATAAGCATTTATTGAACACTCGTCATTCTAGTGTAAAATGATGTGCTGAAACAACCACTAGACAGAAACAGATATAAATGATTAGAAGCACTAAAAGGTAAACGGATGGTAGATTTCTACCATTTTGCTATAACCATGAATACAGGCAAGTATATAAAATACATGACAATAAAATGCGTACTCCTACGATGCTACCCTGACTAGATGTACCTGAGTGTACCTAGCATGTGTGTAGGTGTTAAGCCAAGAATCCCTCTAGGATAAAGTCAAACCCATTACATGAAGTGAGAGACTGTGGGACCCCGTCTTGGTCTCGAGTTGGACACCCCTCAAGGGATGTTAGACCACTGCGAGCTGGAGTATCTGCATGCAGGAACCTCAGCGTCTCGCGTCAGTGTGTAGGCAAGGAAGTCCTGATCTCCTCAGACTATCTCAGCAAGATGTGGTGTTTATATACCCAAAGGTATCCCCAGGGGTTCTACCTTGCTATACCATTGTGGGACTTAGGATGACGTCGGGAATGAACCTTGTACATAGTTATTATGCAGGAGATGGTAGTCCTGCTGAGTTTCCAAGAATCCAAGAATCCTCATGCATAATGTATGAGGCTATTGTTCAGGGAAAACCCCACGTTCTGTAAGCAGTACCGTTACTAGGTAAAGGGTCAGTCCTAGCAGCCTGTTATGTATGTAATAGGGACGAATATAGGTGAAAGGTTGGGATGTTACCTGGGCCTATATTGGAGTACCTATATGGAATATAACAAGGTCTTATGGTAGTGGTGCAATAACGTATCCATAAACTATCCTGCCTGTAAGTAACTTTAAGTGGCGGAATCTCTCACCATCATAACAGCGCTCACTAGGAGTCCAGAAAGAGCCAAGAAACAGGAATGACTGAAAAAGCAATTGAGGTAAATACACATATGTTGAAACAATAGTCGTACAATGAACTACACATATATTAGACAATAATCATAAAATGGAAAAACACAAAGAATATTACCATTTTAATTGTAAATATTAGACATCAAAAACTTGAGTAGTGTGTGATCACATCTGTAGGTATTTCTATGTGCATGAAAAAGAACAAAAATATAAGAAACAGACACCAAGACTAAGAATATCACAATCTCTAGTCAAAGACTTCCACAAATACCACATTCATAGACATACGATTAACAATTATAAAAACAATGAAAAAATATGTGAAAATCTGGAGAGACCAGACCACTAGAATGTAACAAAGGAGCCTAAAATCGTAGTGTCTGCTTCTATAGGAATAATAATAATAATATAATTGATCTCAGTGTCTTAAGTGAATACTTGCTCCAATCAATAGCTATACAGAGTGTAACTGTAGCAAACAATATAAGTAATGATAAGTCTCAGTGTCCTGAGCAAATGCTCTCTCCAGTCACTTGTTGAATTGTTGGCAAAACAAACATTATATATAACGGTCCTATCCTGATGGTCTCCAGAGTATGCACGGATGTGCGTTTCGGTGGTGACCAAAAAGATGAGGTTGCACCTTCCTCAGGGCGCTCAAAGCATAAGGGAATCAGAGGGTCTTGGTGTCAACAATGGACGAATACTGAAAATGAAAAATTCAAGTATAAGAGATGCTTCTTGGCTCCAAAGTTTTGAAAACGCTTGATAAACAGCTAATGAAGAAAGTGTAGAAAGAAGTATGAAGCAAAATGCTTAATTTCTGAATAGGGGAAAACCGGGTGAGACAAGAAATAGGAAAGTAACTACCACCAGTGAGTCTTAGTGTCAGAGATATAAATCACAAGAGGCGCGAAGAGCACAGGTGTAGCTCCACATATAGACTCCAAGGTGAACAAAAAAAAAAACTTGGGAACACCAAGTGAATAATCTTAGAAAAGATATATAGTACATAAATCAAATCAATACCCACTACCTTGGAAATAGTGAAAAACAACTCCCTAGGTGTCTGTGGACAGGCGTAAGAACGATCAGAAGTGATCATAAAGTCAAACTGAATACTTACCTGTCCAAGTGGGAGAACTTGATATATCAAGATGCTGACGCAACAGGATGTTGCGCAAATGAAAGGAAGTCCCGCAAGGGTACGATGTTCCTGTATCAGCCTGATGAAAATAAATCAGGTTAGCCTTAAATTAATCTAAGAGACTTTTAAGAACAGGAGTAGAAATGCAGCCAAAGGGGACTGCAAGAAGATCAACATAGAATATCTTAAAGGTGATCGCTCGGCTGCTGACTGCAGTAAAAAGTTGAAGCAACTGAAACCACGGTGGTGGGTCAGTTGAAAAAAGGCTTCAATGGATCTATCTGTAGGCCTGTGAACACTCACAGACACAAGGGAATGGAGGCCATTGAGAATGGCTCGTGGCAGTTTGAGTAAAATTCGGGCAAGATGGCGTCCGTGCCGGACGTGTGAGCGAGGAGCTCCGGAGTTGTTCCCCCATCCAACAGGATCACGGCTGCAAGGTGATTGAGTTAGAAGCAGAGGAGCAGTAGTGAAGCGGGGAAAAATCTATCCTTGTACACAATCGGGAAAAATCAGTATGCGGATTGAATACAACACTAAAGGTTTCTCCCCACGGTGTTCTGGCGCTTCGACGGACTGGCGGATCGGATTTGGCAGTTTCAGTGAGAGGCTGCGCAGTTGAGAGTGTTCAGTGATTCGGCGCTCTGCTTTCCGTCTTGGCGTTCTAGTCTGTGAGGGTTCCAGCCGCGGTCGGACGTGGTGGAAAACAGCGACCATTTGAGAGGAGCGGTATATCAGTGCATACTTTACAAATGGAGTCTTACTGTGCGAAAAAAGGGCAACTGTAACAACGAGGAGGCAGAGACTGCTACAGTGTGGCGCCTTAATTAGTTGAGCTTTCTGGCGGTGTCGCGGCTGCTGAGGCTGGGAGATCACGGCGGTGAGTCTGTTAACGGTGTGTTAACTGGGGCTGGCGGTTGTATGGTGACTGCAGTTGTAATAATGTATCGAAGGAAGCTCTAAATCGCTACATTGTGCTGCCCTAACCATCGAGACTTTAGAGTCTTCAGAGACTCTAGAGACTTCAGATACTGACATTAAAGGGTGTTTGGTTCTATTATTATTGATAAACGGCATTTGCAGTCGGTCAATTATTGTCAAAGAAAAGGTTGTCATGCCTCCAAAAACTGGAAGGGGAGGTAAAACTAAGACAATCAGTGATGGCGTGAGTAGGGCGGTCCTCTCACTCAACACCACTAAAGATGGGGCGGATGAAGTTTATACAGAGCCTCTGACACCGGAGTTGAATAGTAGGAAGACACCCCAAATACCTCAAATATTTTTGGCAAAAAAAACCCAACAACAACAATCAGCGATTTCAACTCGTAGTCTGGCTAAAACAATAAATGAGGATGTGGCAATGTCAATGAGTCAGCCTTCTGTGGCTCCACAGGGGAACGAGCACCATAAAGACTACATAAGTCAAAAAGACCAAGAGGCAGTATCGGCTGTGAATCTGACTAAATCTGCAGTGGTCTTAACAGGGCAGCAAGAGGAGACGACCATGCTGGGGGTAGAAGCTGATTCGTGTATTGAAGGTGTTAATAGGGAGAGTGACTCAGGGGAAGGTAATTTTTTTTCTATGTCGGATCATTCATCGGATGATGATGAGGATGAAGAGTCAGGTTTAAAATCCTTTTTTTTGGAGCGATCTGGGATCAGTTCTGGTAGTGAGTTTAGTATTTCAAATCCTGATGAAGATAATCTTGAGACTACCATGGTACATAAACAAAGGGTGCATAAGGGGGTTGAAGCAGCACTTCAGGTAGCCACGATGGGTGGCCCTCCTAGCTCTACTGCATCTGAATCAGCTCCAGAAATGGCAAAGGGTGGAGAAGTAGATGAACGATCTCAAATATCGAATCATTCTGGGGAGATTTCATTGAAGTCAATTTTCCAATCTATTACTGATCATAGGGCCGAGACTCGTATGGAAAGTGCAAAAACACATGCTGCTTGTCGAAAATTACAGAACGTCGTTAGACGGATAGCAAAATCATGTACTGAGTTTACGGAAAGGCTGAATGTGGCTGAAGCCAGAATATCTACATTAGAAGATGACATGGCGAGACAAAAGGCAGTGGTGGTTGATACACAGCAATATAAGGAGGATGTGCAAGCCAAACTTGTTGATTTGGAAAATCGTATTCGGAGGAATAACTTGCGGATTTTAGGAATTCCGGAGGGCATTGAGGGGCAAGATATTCGCAAATTTGTTGTAGAATTATTTACAGAAGCCTTTCCAGAAATAACAGAGTGGAATTGGTCTAATGAAGTGCAGCGGGCACATAGGTTCCCATTCAAACAGCGACCTACGAAATCTGGTGATAAGGATGTCAGACCGAGAGCAATTTTGATTTGTCTCAGTAATTTTCTGGCACGCCAGGTGCTATATGATCTGGCACGGCCAGATAAAAAGAGGGCTGGGAAGGGGACTCAATTTTTTGTACAACCTGACTTTTGTCATCAAACTGTGGAGAAAAGGTGGCAGTTACGTTAGCTGATAGCTCCCTTTCAGGGGAAAGGAGCGCAAGTGTTTCTGTTAAACCCTGCTACCCTTAAAGTGATTTTTAAGGGTCAAACACGATTTTTTACTTCAGAATCAATTGCAAAAGAATATTTTGCTTCAATTTAAATGCTTGTTTCAGCATCTTGGTTTATTTTCGCCCTCGTAGCCGTGTACAATGGCATTTAAGTTTATAGCTGGCACAATGTGGTTTTGTCAGTATTATGTGTGGATTTTGTGTATGGTTGTTAGATTAAGTATTTTTTTTGTGAATTAGGTATCCACGTAAGGTATTTAATTTAGTTTTGTGCTAGCCAGATATTGGTGGGTAGGATGGGGGAACACAGGGGGGGGAACTCACTCTACATCAACAGGGCCATAGGCCCATTTGCCTGCATATTGGGGCGAGGGAGTGGGGAGGGTAGGGTGGGGACAGGGTTGGGGGTATTTGGGGGGATGAGGGATTGCTGGGAAGGGATGGTGGGGGGATGTATTTCACGAAAATCAATCCATGTGCAAGTACCTTTGTTTTTCTTAATACGGTCAATAAGTATCCGACAAAGATTAAGTTTGAGTCAGTTATTATTGGATTATTATGTGAGATATGGCGGTTAAGGGAATTCGTATATGTTCCTTTAATGTTTGTGGCCTAAATAATAGCAACAAAAGGCGTAGGATCGCCACTGAATTACGTATTATTAAACCAGATATCTTGTGTATCCAGGAAACACATATAGCTTGGTCCAAACGTAAATTGTTGGAAGAAATCGGATACATACTTCTTGCTGCAACCCGGCAGACCACTACCAATAGGGGTGTAGCTATTTTGGTATATCGGGGCATCATGGGAACCGGGTGGGTAAAGGTGGACAATTATGGAAGATGGGCGATAGCGGAATGTTTAATAGGAACAACTAAGTGTACTATCTGCTCTGTGTATGGATCAAATGTAGATGAAGCTGGTATATTGGAAAGTCTTAATGTTGAATTGGCATTATGGCCCACTCCGCTAATTTTATGTGGGGATTTTAATATTCATTTAGAGGGGCAAATTCTAAACCCTAAATATAAGTATGTGGGCCGCAAACCCAAAGTTTTTAAGGCTTTAGTCCAAGTATTGAGGGCTCATGGGTTAGTGGACACATGGAGGACAATACACTCGTTAGATCCCGGATATACGTTTTACTCGCATCCGCATCAAAAATTGGTAAGATTATATTATATTTTTGTGTCTAGGTTACTTTTAGTTGGAGCAAAAATGCAGGTCTGGCCCCGAATCACGGCAGATCATGGTCCTATACTGCTGGACTTGCATAGTATTAAGCAGAGCAAGGGTGGAAGGACATTTACTTTTAATAGGAAATTATTAAATGATCAGGCATTTAGAGATGATATGATTAGGTGGACAAAGGAGTTTCTTGATATAAATAGGGGATCCGCCCCGAGTTCTATTGTATGGGATACTCTTAAAGCAGGAATACGGGGCGAGGCACTTAGTTTCGGGTTAGCTAAATTAAAACAAGGGCAAACAGTTATGCATCAGCTGTTGGATGAGCTTCGTGAGATGGAATCGGAATTGATAAAGATTTTTAGACACGGCTCAGACGCTAAAATTATATGTAGTAAGTTAGCATGTGTTAAAGCTAAAATAAATGTGATCTGGTGCAAGGAAATTGCCCTTCAATATAATACCTATAAACAAAGCCGATATGAATATGGAGAGTCGACTGGGCGGTGTCTTGCACAGCGACTCAGAGTTAGACAATCCTCTCAAAGAATTTGTGCTATGATTGATGCGTCGGGTAACATGGTTGAAACAGAGGAGGGCATCTTGGGGGTTTTTTATGAGTTCTATCAAGACCTATATAAGCAACAGGATACGGAGGAATTAGATATCGAACACTTTTGTCAAAAATTAGTATTGAATCGGGTAGTTGATGAGGAGCAAGCATCATTGGATGAACCAATTACAATTGAGGAAATGGAAGCAGCAGTAGGACAGTTAGCACGTGGGAAAGCTGCTGGTCCAGATAAATTACCATTAGAAATGTATCAGTTACTTTTTCCCGTGGTGAAAATTGATATGCTAGGTGTTTTTCGGGAAGCACAGCTGGGGAATGTACCTCCATCTTGGGACGAGGCTAATATTGTCGTGTTTAAAAAAAAGGATAAATCCCCTAACATACCAGGGTCATATAGACCGATATCTTTGTTAAACGCTGATGGGAAAATCTATGCCAAGATTTTAGCTAATAGGTTAAAGCGGGTTATTACGCCCCTGGTTTCAATGTCACAACATGGATTTATTCCAGGTAGAAGTACCATAAATCATATTCATAGAGTTATTACTCTTATAGACTTTGCCAATGTTTATCATAAAAAGCGGGGTTTGATATTTCTTGACGCCGAGAAGGCATTCGATCGTGTATCTTGGGTTTTTATGTGGGGTATTGTGCGCGAGATGGGGTTTGGGCCAGGATTCATTAGGTCGATTCGAAGTATGTATAAGGCACCAAGAGCTAGAATTTGTGTTATGGGCAGGGAATCCCAGCAAGTCTTGATTAATAGGGGAACAAGGCAGGGATGTCCCTGCTCCCCATTACTTTTTGCTTTATATATTGCCCCATTTGTTCAGATGCTAGAACATAGCAGTACGATAAGGTCAATGGAATGTGGGCCCTATCGGGTACGTGTTCTAGCATATGCGGATGATATTGTTGTAGCCTCTGCAGATCCTGCACAGGCTATAAGGGAGATAGGAAAGCTGGCTGAGGAGTTTGGGGCGGTGTCGGGATACAAACTTAATGTGGCCAAGACTCAGATAGTATGCACGGATCAGGCCTGTCCGGGGGAGAGTCAGGTGACGGATGAGGCTCGATATCTCGGAATTAAAATCAGAATGTCCCTACAAGAATTAATCGAGGTTAATTGGGGTAGTATTATCCTAGCGGTCAAGAAGCAGTTAGATCATTTGGAGTGTTTGCATCTGACTTTAGTCGGGAGACGAAATGTTTTAAAAATGATTGTTCTTCCTAAAGTACTATACTATTTTAGAGCAGTACCACTAGAGCTTACAAATAAACAGCTACAAGGGATCCAATCTATATGTGATAGGTTCATGTGGGGACAACGCAAAGCGAGGAGAGCTTTTAAATACATGATGCTACCATTAGACAGAGGAGGTTGGTCTGTCCCGAATTTTCGTTTTTATTATTATGTTTGTGTATTGCAAAATATACGTATTTTGTTGACAGGGGAAGACCCGATAGTGGCAGAAGCTCCATCAATATATCAAATACTGTTAGGGGAAAAAGCTAGAAATGTGTTAATGAAATTTTCCGAGCCAAGTTATTATAAAAGAACAAGGTTCAAGGTTATGATTTCAATTTATAAGGTGTGGAAAAGAGTATGTAAGTGGTTGAATATTCCACAATTGAATCATTATACTCCTCTCGATTCAGCCGTTAGGTTTCCAGAAATATTTTGGGATCATAAAATGTTATGTTGGAAGATGCAGGGGATTAGATATTTGGGTGATTTATATAAGGGAGGGGTGTTATGTTCATTTGTTGAATTAGCCGAATGAACTTGAATGAGGGAATCATGACACTTCCAATAGTAGAGGCAATTAGAAAGAAGGCAAAGATAGGGGTACTATATGCTATGTCAATTGAATCACAAAAAGACGACCTGGTGGCCCACGATCTCAGATGGGCTGTGCGTTTAGGGGTCAATGGAGCGGTGATGCAGACCTCTATAGATACTGCAGGAAAAATATTGTTATCGGCGAATTTACAAACGCAACATTTTAAGTCTATTTTTGACCTTTATTACACCCCCGAACGCATGATGAAGTGGGGTGGAAACAATGATGGCAAATGTTTTAGGTGTCATACTGATGGAGCTGATAGTGTGCATGTTTTTTTTTAATGTATTGTATTGTCGCAATTTATACAACAAATAGAACTGTTTTTGCAAGAAGTAACAGGCACTTCTATTCCAATGACCAAGGTAATGATGTTATTAGGGATATGGCCAAATATCTCACATCTGCAACCAGTCTATAAATTTAGATACTTAGCATTTATTGCCGCAGCTGTGGCGCGTTTATGTATTGCTTTATGTTGGCTACAAAGTGAGGCTCCCACATTTGAGATGTGGAGGGCTAAATTTCTTCATGTTTATAATATGGAATATAATTTATATGCCTTAAAATCATCTAAACGGCAAAAACTTGGGATCCTGATATGGGAGTCTATGATACAATATATGAAATAATTTGCTGATTTCTGTTTAATGACAATTTGATTTTAACCTGCTTTATTGAGGTTGTGTCTGTTGATTTACTTTGTGATAGTTCATATTGTATCAATTATTTTGTAGGTATTGATTAATACTGTTATGATATGTATTTGTGACATGGATTGAGTTAATAAAAAAAATTAATTAAAAAAAAAAAAGAGAATGGCTCGTGGCTGTCTCGAGGGGATAGATCAAAACAAGGTTTAGGGAAAAAACGGATACGGATAACAAAGAAGTATAAGAAAGAGGGCCCGGAGTGCCATCTTTTAATCTCTACAGCGTGATAATTGGTTGACATGTGTCTCGTAATAGATAGCCATGAGTGGAATTATAAATGTGTACAAGATGTCATCAAAATAAGTCACCATAAAGGAGGGTTATATTCTTAAGTTAAGATATTGCTAATGTTCTTAGATCGACAATATGAGTGCGAGCATACCGGGTACCAGAATACAAAGCCGGTGACTTCAAGATAGGTCCTGTGCGGGCTCGGAGATAAAAAAAAACAGTTGAGTATAGGCATATGGAAAAGTGTGATAAAATGGGACAATGAAAGGAAATTCCTAACTACGTCCGACGACAGCAAGCCGGCTGGAAGGATAAATATTTACCACTATTGTCAACCAGAAGTGGCTTCTCAAGTCCTACAGCACGGAGACTGCTTGTGGGGAATTCACAGCGAAATAGACGCCTTCCGTATGATATAAATAACGTAACAATTCATCCGGAAGTCGGTACACATTCAGGCAGCAAAAAGGAAATGAAAAGAAAAGTGGACTACAGCAAGAATAGAAGGCGCCATGTTGAAATGGGGCCCAAAAAGAGATCTTAAAAGCCAGGATCTTTAATGTACATAATTCGAAACCCATACGAGAGAATGTAACAATTACGGAAACATGCCAAAAGATACTTGTGACCCATATGACCACAAGGAATGGGGGGGATACAAGGAACTGAAATCTGTGGGGGCCGAAACCATCGTGTACGGTGCGCATGAAGCTGAGCCCAGATTATACATGAAAAGAAGGGGAAGAGGAGTCATCAGTAGGTGACAAATGAGTCCGTGTGCCCCAAGAAGCAAACATATACACCTCCAACTAAAAAACTACATGAGCCTAATAAACATGGCTTCTCGATCAGGGGCACAGGTAGGATAGAAAACAAGAGCAGCCAAAGAACAAGTAGCTGCATCAAAGTGCATGTTCCCATGGTGTGGTTTCATTAAGGCCTCTCTTCTCTGAATTCAGAAAGTATATCCAAAAAACTCTCTTTTTTTACGGTATATGTTGTTGTCCCTTCCTTCGAGAGGGTGGGTTTTTTATCCATTAAATGTCTTTATCTAGGTATCTTTTCGAGAGCCAATGCTGGACAAGGGGAGCTTTAGTTCTTTGATTATGGATGTTGGATTTGTGCTCACCTATTCTTGTTCTACATTCTTGTCCAGTTTCACCCACATATCCCAATCCACATGGGCATAAGATGAGATGAACTATGTCTGAAGTTCTGCAGTTGGTCATGCCTCTCAATTTAATGGTTTTTTCACCAACAATGATGGTATCTGACACAATTGCATCCTCAAAAGCGTGGCAACAGCCACATTTGTGATTGTCCTTTATCGGTTGTGTCCCATCAATAGATTTTTGAATGAAAGTGTCTCTTCCATTAATCTTGGTGTTGACCAACAAGTGACGTAGATTTTTATTGTGTATGAATGAAAAGGTCGGTCGTGGCAGTTTAGTCTCTTCACTGTTGATATTGAGAAGATGGCATTGAGAGTTGATGGTTTGTCTGATCTAATGATCAAAGTTGGAATGTTGAGTAACACATACCAATTTGTCTTCCATTTGTCTATGTTTCAGCTCAAACATGCTGTCTCTGTCATAGTATCTAGCGCTTTTGTATGCATCTCGGACTATGTTCTTAGGGTAACCTCTATACAAGAGCTTGTGGTAGTGGTGCTCAGTCCTCCAGTGATCACACAGTGAAGTCAAAGTGAAGTGAAAAACATATGCGAGTATAAAAAATCAAGGCAAAAAGTTGGCAAGAGGTGTTCAAGCCTGACAATATAATAAAATATTCATAGGTGACACTACAATTATTTGCTAGCCAATAGACACTAATTTTTCTATTTCGATCCCTTCATGAATGTTGCTGGGCTTCACGTAACTAGTTAGCCAGCAAACCAATGCTGGGTTCTTAATAATACCCTTTGTTACATGTTTCTCCTGTACTAAATATTAGCAGATCTGCTACAGGCCTCACTTATGATACCCTTATCAGTCCACTAAATCTACCTGCTCTACCAACCAATTAGAAATACATAGAAGGACTTTATAAAGAGATCTGCTGCTCATTGATGGTCACAGGAAAACTCTAACATAGACCACCCCCGCAGTTCCCTGCTAGCCACATACTATCAACAAAAAGATCAAAGGAGGGAGGTAGAAGCGTCTTTATGATAGATGCACTCTGCTTCCAATGCTATATTTAAAGGTAATCATAAGGAGTGCACCCACACCATTCTCGTGATCATTAGTCTCTTCATTGGGTAATGATAACAATAAGGCCCTCACTGACCACTTTCCTCAGTGTTATGTTTTTACCACTGGCGTACCTGTGGTCAATGGCATCATCGTTGGGCCTCTCCTCCACCAGGAGGTTGAGTCTCTATTCTCTGAGACGTGGCGGGATCTGTGAAGAGAGTGACTTAAAATTCCTTACTGTTCTCTGGGAATAATGCTTTTATTTCAAGATGAAGAGAGAACAGTTGCAAGGTTAAAAGGCAAAAAGGATGTGGACAGGACAATTAGGTCATCCTATACATCTAACAAATAATCAAAACCGGGAGGTCGAAATGTTTCAGCCAACTTCCACCCAACAAGGGTCAGTGACTTTCTTCAGGACCAAGTTATGTGTATCAGATCAACACTATACCTGGTGGAACTATTTTTCCTCCTGGAACTTATTGTTGTGGTGCAATTCGCACATAAGCCTGGGGTAAAATCTTCATAGCCGGATAAGAGTGTGTCCCCTTGAAGCGGTTTTTAAAACAAATTTACTTTAAACACCATGACAGCATTTTAAAATGATTTCACAGCGCGTTCCATGATGGTAACTAGTGACCCAAGAGACGCAGAGAAAGATAAGAGCGACGGCACACATCAACTGCCATTCGCACCACCTCCGTTAGGTTACTAGAGACCCTCAGAAGGTAGTGAAGTGGCATTCCCCACAGCAACAGCTTTGAACCCGGTTTTCCACTCGTCAATCATCAGAGCAAGACTCAGAGCAGTGAATAACTTTATTGTAAGTTCGGTGTTAACACAAACAGCTTTTAATGGAAGTCATACATGACAAACTGGTTAATATCAAGTATGTAATGTAAATGCCAAATATGTGAAACAAACACCCACACTATGAAGTTTAAACACTGGTAACTCTACCAAATGTATTCGTCCAAATTTCACTGTTGTAGGCCTAATTGGACCTTACACGGAGAGGCAGGCAAGATTTCACTGGTAGTTACCTAAGAGTTTTGAGATGAGAACTGAGCACTGCTGTGGGGTGGCATTGGGTGGTTGTGGAGGAAAATAGTCTTTAGGTACTAGGTTAATTCTATAGAAATCTGCACCAGATGTCAGTGCCATCTTCTTGAGTGTAATAACTAAAAATATATTTGAATTCCTAATATGTTCTCCAAATAAAAATACTGCTCAAACAAATTGAAATGGGGTGACTATCATGACTCTCCATTAAAAAAAGACTCCCACTGCCACACTCCTAGTCCATTTAACTAACCCAAAATCTTCCATGGAACTTTACTTTATGACATTATCTCAGTCTTCATGAACAAATCAGAGACATGAACCAGTAAGCATCTCAGTTTTTCCTCCTAAAGCCCATCATCCATCTCAACAGGAAGTCATTTCCGGATTTCCCAGCATTTATTGTAGGACGTCCATGCATTTCCAGCATGGGTCTCTACAGAAAGTGACATCACTGGGTTCCCAAACAAACATCTTTACAAGTAGAGGCCAGTAAAGCTGAGCTCATTTCTGACCCTTTAATTTCCCAGCATCCATCTCTACAGAAAGTGGCATTACTGCATTCCTCAGCATCAGTCCTTGCAGGAAGAGATATCACTGGCTTACATCTGTCATTTCCTGCCTCCTCTCCTTCTCTACTCAACCCTTCTAGGCATCCCGCCGCATATGCATCACCAGGTAACAACAGAAACAGACTATTGTGCCACCTGTTTGCACCTGTTCGGACCGGGAAGTTTGTAGGGCTAGAATCCCTGCTCCAGATAAATTCGCTTCATCATGTGCCTCACTAACATTACCTTTCACATCATTCCCACACTCACACCAAGACCATGCAAACACAGTCACTGTATTCGCATATCTAACCCTCTGACCTCATCCATATACCACTCATTAGAACAAATACTACTCCCACAACACAGTACTCTCAATTGATTCTCATCAGTGCACACTCTGCAGTCATATATGCTCCAGACATTTCCAACATCATCACGCAATACAATCTAGATGTACTCCTCAACACTGAAACCTGCTTCACACCCTCCTCTACACACATCCTGGAGCATCAAATACATAGACTGCACACTCAAAAGAGGAGGAAGACTTGCAGATATAACTGGACATTCTGGTCCTGCACTCTTAGCAACTCTACTACACCTAAATCTTTCATGCTCTTTTCCTACCACTTGCTTCGCCCACACCTAAAACAGCCTTCTAATATTTCTACAGACCACCTGGACCAAACAAGTATTCCTAGAAGAAACCTCAGACCTCATCACCTTTGTCTCCTACCAACACACACACACACGACCCACATGCCTCAGAGACTTTGATCTATCCCTCAGTTCTAACATGAATTGCATGAAGGAAGCCTACTACATACTTCTCATTACACTGAAAATAAAACAACTCATCAGTAGCCCAACCCACTAATAAGGCATTACATTGAATCTCATCCTGTCAGTATCTGCTAATATCCACTGCCACACTCCTAAAGTCATAGACTGGACCAAATACTTCACTGTCCCCTTCACGATCACATTTGCTACACATCAGCATCAAGTATAACCAAAAAAGAGGAAAAATAATCTTCTTCTCCATCAAAGACGCTCACCTGGAAAAAAATTCAAGCAGAACTTCACAACCTCACAGAACACTTGCAGCCCTCCACAGATGTCAAACTGTCCTCAAACTCTACAACACTACTATGGGAACTGACACTGAATGCTGTGCTCCATTGGAAACCCAGTCCACCAAGGCCAAAGTCCTTAGCATCCTGGTACACTCAAAAGATTTACTAAAATAAATCTACAATAAGAAAGCATGAAAATAAATGGAGAAGATCAATACTCCTGAATTACCTCACCCTATTCAAAAACTCTCCGCTCTAATCACTGATCCTCAATCATCACAGCTAAAGCCTCATATTATGAGACCACCATCAGTGAGGCACCCAGCTGAAGAAAATACATCTTCAAAGCTATTAACCACTGCACCAACTTTCTCCCAAATCCCAGAGTCCCTGCTTCAGTCAACATAGGTAAAATTATCAACCTCTTCTTCACCAAGAAGATCGACAAAGTTAGATCCAACATCATTAACACTTCAGAGCCATCATTAACACTACCAGCCATCACCTCACCATCAAATGGACCTCCTTCAATCCAGTCTTGCACATGGATTTCTTCAATATCCTGAACTCTCAAGACAACCTGCTCTTAAGATGACACCCTTCCTTCTTCCATCATCAAACTTCTCCAAGCAGAGTGCCTCACACTCCTTCTCCACATTGTCAAAACGTTAATAAGCCAAAGAACATTTTTAGATGCCCCTAAGGCAGGTCAGATATTTGCCCTGCTAAAGACACCATGCCTGGACCCAGACAACCTCATCAACTTCTGTCCTATCACCCACCTTCAGTTCATAGAGAAAATCATTGAGAAAGCAGTAACCACCAGCTATAGGAGCACATTAGTAAAAATAATCTTCTGTAATCCTACCAATCCGGCTTCGGACAGTCGACCATCTTTATTTATCCAAACCCCTGAAAACCTGCAGTGGATTTTCACACACTATCTTGAAATCATTCACATCTAATCTCACTAACCAGAGCCAGCTCCTGCACGTAGGCTTCTTAAGATCATGGGCACTACCCGTCGCCAACAGAGTAGGTAAGGGCTCGATCCTTTCTCATATCATCTTTAACTTCTGCAAGGACCCCTTTGGATCCATTCATGTAGACAGCAGCATCATGGTCCATCAATACACAGATGATACCTAATTCTACCTAAAAATATCCTTGCCAAATGACATAGACTCAAATCCTGCCTCCAACTCATCCAGTCTTGGATATCCACTAACTTCCTGAAGCTAATCCCATCAAAGACTGAATTCCCCCTGTTTGCCAACAGCAACAAACAACCCCAGGTTCAAACCTGGCTTTCCAACTGAAACCTACAGGGCTCTGCCAACCATCTGATAAACCATGCACAATCTCTGGTGTTCACCTTTCACAGAAACCTCTCATCCAAGCAATACATCGCTGTGAAGACCAAGACAGATTGGCTCCACCTCTCAGTCTTGAAGCATGTGAAGCTGTTTCTCCTGGAAGATGACATCAGAGTAACTGTGCTCATCTTAGTCCTCTCCTGTCTGGATGCAGGCACTGTCCTGCTCCATGGTCTCCCCAATACCACCCTCACACCATTAAAGGTGTCATATACACAGCGGCATGGCTCATCAAGCACTTAAAGAAATTCAAAGATATCACCCCACTTTAAAAAAAACTTCACTGGGTCCCCCTTCCAGCCTGAATCCTCTTCAAAACCAGCTGCATCACTTATAAAGCCCTCAACAACAGCCTTTCAAGCTTTTCTCTTGCATTGTCTACACTAGGATACTTTTTTTGGCATTTTCTTTTCAAAACACCTGTCTTTAAAGAAGCATAGCCCTGCATGTATTAAAATATCTCTGTAAATTAAATTGAATTGTTTGACTAATTGAGCAGGTAACCAGAAAAACTCAATCAATCAATCAGGAGTTTGTTAAAGCACGACTACTCACCCGTAAGGGTCTCAAGGCGCTAGGGGTGGGGGGTGCAGGTTCCATTCCATCAAGGAGGGGGTCTGTCGAAGAGCCAGGTTTTGAGGTTTCTTGCGAAGATGGGGAGCGATGTTGTCTGTCTGAGGTGGAGCGGAAGGGCGTTCCATGCTTTGGCTGCGAGGAAGGAGAAGGAGCGGCCTCCCGATCTGGTCTTTCTGGTGCGGGGGACCACGGGTTAGGAGAGCTGGGCTGATCGTAGGGTCCTTTGGGGTGCGTGGAATTTGAGTCGGCTGTTCAGGTATGCTGCTCCGGTGCCGTGGAGGGCCTTGTGTGCGTGGGTGAGCATCTTAAAGGTGATTCTCGCCTCGACGGGGAGCCAGTGGAGTGTGCGCAGGTGCTGGGAGATGTGGCAGTATTTTGGCAGGTTGAGGACCAGTCTTGCGGCGGCGTTCTGGATGTTCTGTAGCTTGCAGATGAGGTTTTTGTTTATTCCGGCGTAGAGTGCGTTGCAGTAGTCGAGTCTGCTGGTGACCAGGGCGTGAGTGACTGTCTTTCGGTGTTCGAGGGGAATCCATTTGAAGGTCTTATGAAGGAGGCGGAGGGTGTGGAAGCAGGAAGACGAGACAAAGTTGATCTGGCGGTCCATTTTGAGCTCGGAGTCCAGGATGATTCCCAGGTTGCGTGTGTGGTCTGTGGGGGTTGGCGGGTTTCCGAGGGCGGGGGCCACCAGGTGTCGCTCCAGGCGTCGGGGTTTGGGCCCATGATGAGTACTTCTGTTTTGTTGGTGTTTAGTTGTAGGCAGCTGTTTTTCATCCATTTGGCGACGGCTTCCATGCCTTCTCGAAAGTTGCGTCTGGCGGTGTTGGGCTCGTTGGATAGGGAGAGGATGAGCTGGGTGTCGTCTGCGTATGACACGATGTTGAGTCCGTAGGTTCTGACGATGGGGGCAAGTGGAGCCATGTAGACGTTGAAGAGCGTCGGGCTGAGGGAGGAGCCCTGGGGGACTCCGCAGGTGGTAGGTGTGGGGTCCGAGAGGAAAGGGGGGAGTCTGACCCGCTGCGTCCTGCCGGAGAGGAAGGAGCAGATCCAGTCGAGGGCCTTGTCCTGGATTCCTGCATCGTAGAGTCTGCGTATTAGGGTGCGGTGGGAGACTGTGTCGAACGCCGCTGATAGGTCGAGGAGGATGAGGGCTACTGTTTCTCCTTTGTCCAGTAGGGTGCGGATGTCGTCTGTTGCGGCGAGGAGGGCGGTTTCCGTACTGTGGTTTTTTCTGAAGCCGGATTGGGAGGAGTCGAGGATGTTGTGTTCTTCAATGAATGTGGCGAGTTGGCTGTTGATGGCTTTCTCGATGACTTTCGCTGGGAACGGGAGCAGGAAGATGGGTCTGTAGTTTTTGAGGTCGGTGGGGTCCGCTGAGGGTTTCTTTAGGAGGGGGTTGACCTCGGCGTGTTTCCAGTCGTCGGGGAACGAGGCGGTCGCCAGGGAGCGGTTGATGGTGTGGCGGAGCATGGGTGCGATGGTGTCGGCGGCTCTGTTGAAGATGTGGTGGGGGCAGGGGTCCGTGGGGGGCCCCTGAGTGGATTGACTTCATTGTCTTCAGTGTGTCTTCGGTGGTGAGGGCTGTCCAGTCATCAATCGCTGGTTTCCGGGTGTCGGGGGTGGTTGGTGAGGGTTCAGTGTGTTGGTTGTCTTCGTCGAAGTTGTCGTAGATGCTCTTGATTTTGTGGTGGAAAAAGGTGCTGAGTTTGTCGCAGAGGTCTTGTGAGGGAGGGATGTCGGTAGACTCGCTGGTGGGTTGGGCGAACTCCTTGATGATGCTGAAGAGTTCCTTGCTGTTGTGTGCGTGGGTGGAGATTCTGTCTTCAATCGCTTTTTTCCTCGTTTCTCTGATGAGTTGACGGTGGGCGTTGGTGGCGGCTCTGAAGTTGTTGTGGGCTTCTGTGGATTTGGTGTTCCTCCAGGCCTTTTCGAGGCGGCGGCATGTGCGTCTGGACTCTCGAAGTTCGGTGGTAAACCATCTGGCTTTCTTGGCGCGGGTATTGTTGTTTTTCTTGAGGGGGGCTATGGTGTTGGTGCTGTCCGAGATCCATCTATGCAGGGTTCGGGCTGCGGTGTTGGGGTCGTCGTTTTCCGCGATGGTTGGGGTGGAGTTGTTGAGTGAGGAGGTGAGCTGGTCGTCGGTGATTTTGGTCCAGTTTCTTCGTGGAAGCAGGTGCTGGTGTCTGTGGATGGTGGGTGTTCTGAAGGTGAAGTGGACGCAACGATGGTCGGTCCATGGGAGTTCGGTGGTGTGGCTGAAGGTGATGGAGTTTCCTGTAGTGAAGAGGGGGTCGAGGGTGTGTCCTGCTGAGTGCGTGGGCTCGGTCACGATCTGGCGGAGTCCAATGTTGTGGAGGTTGTCCAGGAGGGATGTGGTGTTGGGGTCCAGTTGGTTGTCGAGGTGGAAGTTGAGGTCTCCCAGCAGGGTGTAGTTGGTGGATGCGATGGCCTGCGGGGAGATAATGTCCGTGATGGAGTTGGCGAAGGGTCCGCGGGGTCCAGGGGTCGGTAGATGAGGGTTCCTCGGAGGGTGGCAGTGGGGCTGGCCAGTATCTTGAAGTGAAGGTGTTCCATCAGTTCTGTGGGCTCGTCAGGGAGTGTGCTCAGGCGGAGGCTGGATTTGTGGACGATGGCGATTCCTCCTCCTGGGCGGGTGGGGCGGTCCTTCCTGGAGATCTTGTATCCTTGGGGGATGGCGATGGCGATGTCCGGTCCCGAGGTGGTGTTGGTCCAGGTTTCGGTGAAGAACGCTACGTCCGGGGTGGTGCTGTCGAGGAGGTCCCAGATTTCTGTGGCATGTTTGTGGAGGGATCGGACGTTGAGGAGGATGCATTGCAGGGTCTTCGGTTCGGTTGTGTTCTTGTGGGCGGGTTGTGCTGGATCCGTGTTCTTGGCGGTGCTGCAGGTGTGCCGGCAGCGGTGACAGCTGAAGGGTCCGTGGGTGTCGGCTGGTGATGCTAGCTTGCAGTTGTTGTTGCAGCCTGGGTTGAGTGCGTGGAGTGCTGCTGGGTCGTAGCGTTGGCGGGGTGGAGGTCCAGGGTTCCTCGCGCTGGTCGCGGACGGGTCGCAGACGGGCGCAGACGGGCTTGCCTTTGACGCGCCTTCGGTGCACCAGCGGCCATTAAGTAGGGGTCGGGGAGGGCTGGACAGCTGGGAGGCCGGGAGGGGAGCTGGATTGGGCCGGTCGCGCTGGGGGGGAGGGGCCGCGGGGGCAGCAGCGGCGGGGAAAGGTAAAGGGAGGAAATAAGGGATAAAGAAAAAAGGGAAAATAAGCAGAAATAAGGCACAAAAGAGCAGAGATGCAGAAAAGTGCAGAAAGGTGAAAGATAAAAGAGGGTAGAAAAACGAGTGAAAACGAGTGAAAGAGCAGAGCGAGAGAAAGGGAAAATGAGCAGAAATAAGGCACAAAAGAGCAGAGATGCAGAAAAGTGCAGAAAGGTGAAAGATAGGAAGGGTAGAAAAACGAGTGAAAACGAGTGAAGGAGCAGAGTGAGAGGAAGGAGACAGAGGTCCACTGGACCACCAGGGATGAGGCGCAGGGAAACCTGCGGGTGGAGGAGGGCCTCGATCACCAACACTCAAGAGTGCAGGGGCAGGGGCACCTCACTTAATGGTGGAGCTGCGAGGGTGGGAGAGCAATTTCACTGACAATGAGTCAGTGGTCTTGCTCGCCTGTCCCCGCAGTGGCCGCCATTAAGTAGGGGTCGGGAGGGCTGGACAGCTGGGAGGCCGGAGGGGAGGGGAGCTGGATTGGGCCGGTCGCGCTGGGGGGGAGGGGCCGCAGGGGCAGCAGCGAGCGGGGAAAGGTAAAGGGAGGAAATAAGGGATAAAGAAAAAAGGGAAAATAAGCAGAAATAAGGCACAAAAGAGCAGAGATGCAGAAAAGTGCAGAAAGGTGAAAGATAAAAGAGGGTAGAAAAACGAGTGAAAACGAGTGAAAGAGCAGAGTGAGAGAAAGGGAAAATGAGCAGAAATAAGGCACAAAAGAGCAGAGATGCAGAAAAGTGCAGAAAGGTGAAAGATAGGAAGGGTAGAAAAACGAGTGAAAACGAGTGAAGGAGCAGAGTGAGAGGAAGGAGACAGAGGTCCACTGGACCACCAGGGATGAGGCGCAGGGAAACCTGCGGGTGGAGGAGGGCCTCGATCACCAACACTCAAGAGTGCAGGGGCAGGCCTCACTTAATGGTGGAGCTGCGAGGGTGGGAGAGCAATTTCACTGACAATGAGTCAGTGGTCTTGCTCGCCTGTCCCCGCAGTGGCCGCCATTAAGTAGGGGTCGGGGAGGGCTGGACAGCTGGGAGGCGGGAGCGAGGGGAGCTGGATTGGGCCGGTCGCGCTGGGGGGAGGGGCCGCGGGGGCAGCAGCGGCGGGGAAAGGTAAAGGGAGGAAATAAGGGATAAAGAAAAAAGGGAAAATAAGCAGAAATAAGGCACAAAAGAGCAGAGATGCAGAAAAGTGCAGAAAGGTGAAAGATAAAAGAGGGTAGAAAAACGAGTGAAAACGAGTGAAAGAGCAGAGCGAGAGAAAGGGAAAATGAGCAGAAATAAGGCACAAAAGAGCAGAGATGCAGAAAAGTGCAGAAAGGTGAAAGATAGGAAGGGTAGAAAAACGAGTGAAAACGAGTGAAGGAGCAGAGTGAGAGGAAGGAGACAGAGGTCCACTGGACCACCAGGGATGAGGCGCAGGGAAACCTGCGGGTGGAGGAGGGCCTCGATCACCAACACTCAAGAGTGCAGGGGCAGGGGCACCTCACTTAATGGTGGAGCTGCGAGGGTGGGAGAGCAATTTCACTGACAATGAGTCAGTGGTCTTGCTCGCCTGTCCCCGCAGTGGCCGCCATTAAGTAGGGGTCGGGGAGGGCTGGACAGCTGGGAGGCGGGAGCGGGGAGGGGAGCTGGATTGGGCTGGTCGCGCTGGGTGGGAGGGGCCGCGGGGGCAGCAGCGGCGGGGAAAGGTAAAGGGAGGAAATAAGGGATAAAGAAAAAAGGGAAAATAAGCAGAAATAAGGCACAAAAGAGCAGAGATGCAGAAAAGTGCAGAAAGGTGAAAGATAAAAGAGGGTAGAAAAACGAGTGAAAACGAGTGAAAGAGCAGAGCGAGAGAAAGGGAAAATGAGCAGAAATAAGGCACAAAAGAGCAGAGATGCAGAAAAGTGCAGAAAGGTGAAAGATAGGAAGGGTAGAAAAACGAGTGAAAACGAGTGAAGGAGCAGAGTGAGAGGAAGGAGACAGAGGTCCACTGGACCACCAGGGATGAGGCGCAGGGAAACCTGCGGGTGGAGGAGGGCCTCGATCACCAACACTCAAGAGTGCAGGGGCAGGGGCACCTCACTTAATGGTGGAGCTGCGAGGGTGGGAGAGCAATTTCACTGACAATGAGTCAGTGGTCTTGCTCGCCTGTCCCCGCAGTGGCCGCCATTAAGTAGGGGTCGGGGAGGGCTGGACAGCTGGGAGGCAGGAGCGGGGAGGGGAGCTGGATTGGGCCGGTCGCGCTGGGGGGGGAGGGGCCGCGGGGGCAGCAGCGGCGGGGAAAGGTAAAGGGAGGAAATAAGGGATAAAGAAAAAAGGGAAAATAAGCAGAAATAAGGCACAAAAGAGCAGAGATGCAGAAAAGTGCAGAAAGGTGAAAGATAAAAGAGGGTAGAAAAACGAGTGAAAACGAGTGAAAGAGCAGAGCGAGAGAAAGGGAAAATGAGCAGAAATAAGGCACAAAAGAGCAGAGATGCAGAAAAGTGCAGAAAGGTGAAAGATAGGAAGGGTAGAAAAACGAGTGAAAACGAGTGAAGGAGCAGAGTGAGAGGAAGGAGACAGAGGTCCACTGGACCACCAGGGATGAGGCGCAGGGAAACCTGCGGGTGGAGGAGGGCCTCGATCACCAACACTCAAGAGTGCAGGGGCAGGGGCACCTCACTTAATGGTGGAGCTGCGAGGGTGGGAGAGCAATTTCACTGACAATGAGTCAGTGGTCTTGCTCGCCTGTCCCCGCAGTGGCCGCCATTAAGTAGGGGTCGGGGAGGGCTGGACAGCTGGGAGGCGGAGCGGGAGGGAGCTGGATTGGGCCGGTCGCGCTGTGGGGGAGGGGCCGCAGGGGCAGCAGCGGCGGGGAAAGGTAAAGGGAGGAAATAAGGGATAAAGAAAAAAGGGAAAATAAGCAGAAATAAGGCACAAAAGAGCAGAGATGCAGAAAAGTGCAGAAAGGTGAAAGATAAAAGAGGGTAGAAAAATGAGTGAAAACGAGTGAAAGAGCAGAGCGAGAGAAAGGGAAAATGAGCAGAAATAAGGCACAAAAGAGCAGAGATGCAGAAAAGTGCAGAAAGGTGAAAGATAGGAAGGGTAGAAAAACGAGTGAAAACGAGTGAAGGAGCAGAGTGAGAGGAAGGAGACAGAGGTCCACTGGACCACCAGGGATGAGGCGCAGGGAAACCTGCGGGTGGAGGAGGGCCTCGATCACCAACACTCAAGAGTGCAGGGGCACCTCACTTAATGGTGGAGCTGCGAGGGTGGGAGAGCAATTTCACTGACAATGAGTCAGTGGTCTTGCTCGCCTGTCCCCGCAGTGGCCGCCATTAAGTAGGGGTCGGGGAGGGCTGGACAGCTGGGAGGCGGGGGGAGGGGAGCTGGATTGGGCCGGTCGCGCTGGGGGGAGGGGCCGCGGGGGCAGCAGCGGCGGGGAAAGGTAAAGGGAGGAAATAAGAGATAAAGAAAAAAGGGAAAATAAGCAGAAATAAGGCACAAAAGAGCAGAGATGCAGAAAAGTGCAGAAAGGTGAAAGATAAAAGAGGGTAGAAAAACGAGTGAAAACGAGTGAAAGAGCAGAGCGAGAGAAAGGGAAAATGAGCAGAAATAAGGCACAAAAGAGCAGAGATGCAGAAAAGTGCAGAAAGGTGAAAGATAGGAAGGGTAGAAAAACGAGTGAAAACGAGTGAAGGAGCAGAGTGAGAGGAAGGAGACAGAGGTCCACTGGACCACCAGGGATGAGGCGCAGGAAACCTGCGGGTGGAGGAGGGCCTCGATCACCAACACTCAAGAGTGCAGGGGCAGGGGCACCTCACTTAATGGTGGAGCTGCGAGGGTGGGAGAGCAATTTCACTGACAATGAGTCAGTGGTCTTGCTCGCCTGTCCCCGCAGTGGCCGCCATTAAGTAGGGGTCGGGAGGGCTGGACAGCTGGGAGGCGGGAGCGGGGAGGGGAGCTGGATTGGGCCGGTCGCGCTGGGTGGGAGGGGCCGCGGGGGCAGCAGCGGCGGGGAAAGGTAAAGGGAGGAAATAAGGGATAAAGAAAAAGGGAAAATAAGCAGAAATAAGGCACAAAAGAGCAGAGATGCAGAAAAGTGCAGAAAGGTGAAAGATAAAAGAGGGTAGAAAAATGAGTGAAAACGAGTGAAAGAGCAGAGCGAGAGAAAGGGAAAATGAGCAGAAATAAGGCACAAAAGAGCAGAGATGCAGAAAAGTGCAGAAAGGTGAAAGATAGGAAGGGTAGAAAAACGAGTGAAAACGAGTGAAGGAGCAGAGTGAGAGGAAGGAGACAGAGGTCCACTGGACCACCAGGGATGAGGCGCAGGGAAACCTGCGGGTGGAGGAGGGCCTCGATCACCAACACTCAAGAGTGCAGGGGCAGGGGCACCTCACTTAATGGTGGAGCTGCGAGGGTGGGAGAGCAATTTCACTGACAATGAGTCAGTGGTCTTGCTCGCCTGTCCCCGCAGTGGCCGCCATTAAGTAGGGGTCGGGGAGGGCTGGACAGCTGGGAGGCGGGAGCGGGGAGGGGAGCTGGATTGGGCCGGTCGCGCTGGGGGGAGGGGCCGCGGGGGCAGCAGCGGCGGGGAAAGGTAAAGGGAGGAAATAAGGGATAAAGAAAAAAGGGAAAATAAGCAGAAATAAGGCACAAAAGAGCAGAGATGCAGAAAAGTGCAGAAAGGTGAAAGATAAAAGAGGGTAGAAAAACGAGTGAAAACGAGTGAAAGAGCAGAGCGAGAGAAAGGGAAAATGAGCAGAAATAAGGCACAAAAGAGCAGAGATGCAGAAAAGTGCAGAAAGGTGAAAGATAGGAAGGGTAGAAAAACGAGTGAAAACGAGTGAAGGAGCAGAGTGAGAGGAAGGAGACAGAGGTCCACTGGACCACCAGGGATGAGGCGCAGGGAAACCTGCGGGTGGAGGAGGGCCTCGATCACCAACACTCAAGAGTGCAGGGGCAGGGGCACCTCACTTAATGGTGGAGCTGCGAGGGTGGGAGAGCAATTTCACTGACAATGAGTCAGTGGTCTTGCTCGCCTGTCCCCGTAGTGGCCGCCATTAAGTAGGGGTCGAGGAGGGCTGGACAGCTGGGAGGCGGGAGCGGGGAGGGGAGCTGGATTGGGCCGGTCGCGCTGGGGGGAGGGGCCGCGGGGGCAGCAGCGGCGGGGAAAGGTAAAGGGAGGAAATAAGGGATAAAGAAAAAAGGGAAAATAAGCAGAAATAAGGCACAAAAGAGCAGAGATGCAGAAAAGTGCAGAAAGGTGAAAGATAAAAGAGGGTAGAAAAACGAGTGAAAACGAGTGAAAGAGCAGAGCGAGAGAAAGGGAAAATGAGCAGAAATAAGGCACAAAAGAGCAGAGATGCAGAAAAGTGCAGAAAGGTGAAAGATAGGAAGGGTAGAAAAACGAGTGAAAACGAGTGAAGGAGCAGAGTGAGAGGAAGGAGACAGAGGTCCACTGGACCACCAGGGATGAGGCGCAGGGAAACCTGCGGGTGGAGGAGGGCCTCGATCACCAACACTCAAGAGTGCAGGGGCAGGGGCACCTCACTTAATGGTGGAGCTGCGAGGGTGGGAGAGCAATTTCACTGACAATGAGTCAGTGGTCTTGCTCGCCTGTCCCCGCAGTGGCCGCCATTAAGTAGGGGTCGGGGAGGGCTGGACAGCTGGGAGGCGGGAGCGGGGAGGGGAGCTGGATTGGGCCGGTCGCGCTGGGGGGAGGGGCCGCGGGGGCAGCAGCGGCGGGGAAAGGTAAAGGGAGGAAATAAGGGATAAAGAAAAAAGGGAAAATAAGCAGAAATAAGGCACAAAAGAGCAGAGATGCAGAAAAGTGCAGAAAGGTGAAAGATAAAAGAGGGTAGAAAAACGAGTGAAAACGAGTGAAAGAGCAGAGCGAGAGAAAGGGAAAATGAGCAGAAATAAGGCACAAAAGAGCAGAGATGCAGAAAAGTGCAGAAAGGTGAAAGATAGGAAGGGTAGAAAAACGAGTGAAAACGAGTGAAGGAGCAGAGTGAGAGGAAGGAGACAGAGGTCCACTGGACCACCAGGGATGAGGCGCAGGGAAACCTGCGGGTGGAGGAGGGCCTCGATCACCAACACTCAAGAGTGCAGGGGCAGGGGCACCTCACTTAATCGGTGGAGCTGCGAGGGTGGGAGAGCAATTTCACTAACAATGAGTCAGTGGTCTTGCTCGCCTGTCCCCGCAGTGGCCGCCATTAAGTAGGGGTCGGGGAGGGCTGGACAGCTGGGAGGCGGGAGCGGGAGGGGAGCTGGATTGGGCCGGTCGCGCTGGGGGGAGGGGCCGCGGGGGCAGCAGCGGCGGGGAAAGGTAAAGGGAGGAAATAAGGGATAAAGAAAAAAGGGAAAATAAGCAGAAATAAGGCACAAAAGAGCAGAGATGCAGAAAAGTGCAGAAAGGTGAAAGATAAAAGAGGGTAGAAAAACGAGTGAAAACGAGTGAAAGAGCAGAGCGAGAGAAAGGGAAAATGAGCAGAAATAAGGCACAAAAGAGCAGAGATGCAGAAAAGTGCAGAAAGGTGAAAGATAGGAAGGGTAGAAAAACGAGTGAAAACGAGTGAAGGAGCAGAGTGAGAGGAAGGAGACAGAGGTCCACTGGACCACCAGGGATGAGGCGCAGGGAAACCTGCGGGTGGAGGAGGGCCTCGATCACCAACACTCAAGAGTGCAGGGGCAGGGGCACCTCACTTAATGGTGGAGCTGCGAGGGTGGGAGAGCAATTTCACTGACAATGAGTCAGTGGTCTTGCTCGCCTGTCCCCGCAGTGGCCGCCATTAAGTAGGGGTCGGGGAGGGCTGGACAGCTGGGAGGCGGGAGCGGGGAGGGGAGCTGGATTGGGCCGGTCGCGCTGGGGGGGAGGGGCCGCGGGGGCAGCAGCGGCGGGGAAAGGTAAAGGGAGGAAATAAGGGATAAAGAAAAAAGGGAAAATAAGCAGAAATAAGGCACAAAAGAGCAGAGATGCAGAAAAGTGCAGAAAGGTGAAAGATAAAAGAGGGTAGAAAAACGAGTGAAAACGAGTGAAAGAGCAGAGCGAGAGAAAGGGAAAATGAGCAGAAATAAGGCACAAAAGAGCAGAGATGCAGAAAAGTGCAGAAAGGTGAAAGATAGGAAGGGTAGAAAAACGAGTGAAAACGAGTGAAGGAGCAGAGTGAGAGGAAGGAGACAGAGGTCCACTGGACCACCAGGGATGAGGCGCAGGGAAACCTGCGGGTGGAGGAGGGCCTCGATCACCAACACTCAAGAGTGCAGGGGCAGGGGCACCTCACTTAATGGTGGAGCTGCGAGGGTGGGAGAGCAATTTCACTGACAATGAGTCAGTGGTCTTGCTCGCCTGTCCCCGCAGTGGCCGCCATTAAGTAGGGGTCGGGGAGGGCTGGACAGCTGGGAGGCGGGAGCGGGGAGGGGAGCTGGATTGGGCCGGTCGCGCTGGGGGGAGGGGCCGCGGGGGCAGCAGCGGCGGGGAAAGGTAAAGGGAGGAAATAAGGGATAAAGAAAAAAGGGAAAATAAGCAGAAATAAGGCACAAAAGAGCAGAGATGCAGAAAAGTGCAGAAAGGTGAAAGATAAAAGAGGGTAGAAAACGAGTGAAAACGAGTGAAAGAGCAGAGCGAGAGAAAGGGAAAATGAGCAGAAATAAGGCACAAAAGAGCAGAGATGCAGAAAAGTGCAGAAAGGTGAAAGATAGGAAGGGTAGAAAAACGAGTGAAAACGAGTGAAGGAGCAGAGTGAGAGGAAGGAGACAGAGGTCCACTGGACCACCAGGGATGAGGCGCAGGGAAACCTGCGGGTGGAGGAGGGCCTCGATCACCAACACTCAAGAGTGCAGGGGCAGGGGCACCTCACTTAATGGTGGAGCTGCGAGGGTGGGAGAGCAATTTCACTGACAATGAGTCAGTGGTCTTGCTCGCCTGTCCCCGCAGTGGCCGCCATTAAGTAGGGGTCGGGGAGGGCTGGACAGCTGGGAGGCGGGAGCGGGGAGGGGAGCTGGATTGGGCCGGTCGCGCTGGGGGGAGGGGCCGCGGGGGCAGCAGCGGCGGGGAAAGGTAAAGGGAGGAAATAAGGGATAAAGAAAAAAGGGAAAATAAGCAGAAATAAGGCACAAAAGAGCAGAGATGCAGAAAAGTGCAGAAAGGTGAAAGATAAAAGAGGGTAGAAAAACGAGTGAAAACGAGTGAAAGAGCAGAGCGAGAGAAAGGGAAAATGAGCAGAAATAAGGCACAAAAGAGCAGAGATGCAGAAAAGTGCAGAAAGGTGAAAGATAGGAAGGGTAGAAAAACGAGTGAAAACGAGTGAAGGAGCAGAGTGAGAGGAAGGAGACAGAGGTCCACTGGACCACCAGGGATGAGGCGCAGGGAAACCTGCGGGTGGAGGAGGGCCTCGATCACCAACACTCAAGAGTGCAGGGGCAGGGGCACCTCACTTAATGGTGGAGCTGCGAGGGTGGGAGAGCAATTTCACTGACAATGAGTCAGTGGTCTTGCTCGCCTGTCCCCGCAGTGGCCGCCATTAAGTAGGGGTCGGGGAGGGCTGGACAGCTGGGAGGCGGGAGCGGGGAGGGGAGCTGGATTGGGCCGGTCGCGCTGGGGGGAGGGGCCGCGGGGGCAGCAGCGGCGGGGAAAGGTAAAGGGAGGAAATAAGGGATAAAGAAAAAAGGGAAAATAAGCAGAAATAAGGCACAAAAGAGCAGAGATGCAGAAAAGTGCAGAAAGGTGAAAGATAAAAGAGGGTAGAAAAACGAGTGAAAACGAGTGAAAGAGCAGAGCGAGAGAAAGGGAAAATGAGCAGAAATAAGGCACAAAAGAGCAGAGATGCAGAAAAGTGCAGAAAGGTGAAAGATAGGAAGGGTAGAAAAACGAGTGAAAACGAGTGAAGGAGCAGAGTGAGAGGAAGGAGACAGAGGTCCACTGGACCACCAGGGATGAGGCGCAGGGAAACCTGCGGGTGGAGGAGGGCCTCGATCACCAACACTCAAGAGTGCAGGGGCAGGGGCACCTCACTTAATGGTGGAGCTGCGAGGGTGGGAGAGCAATTTCACTGACAATGAGTCAGTGGTCTTGCTCGCCTGTCCCCGCAGTGGCCGCCATTAAGTAGGGGTCGGGGAGGGCTGGACAGCTGGGTGGCGGGAGCGGGGAGGGGAGCTGGATTGGGCCAGTCGCGCTGGGGGGGGAGGGGCCGCGTGGGCAGCAGCGGCGGGGAAAGGTAAAGGGAGGAAATAAGGGATAAAGAAAAAAGGGAAAATAAGCAGAAATAAGGCTCAAAAGAGCAGAGATGCAGAAAAGTGCAGAAAGGTGAAAGATAAAAGAGGGTAGAAAAATGAGTGAAAACGAGTGAAAGAGCAGAGCGAGAGAAAGGGAAAATGAGCAGAAATAAGGCACAAAAGAGCAGAGATGCAGAAAAGTGCAGAAAGGTGAAAGATAGGAAGGGTAGAAAAACGAGTGAAAACGAGTGAAGGAGCAGAGTGAGAGGAAGGAGACAGAGGTCCACTGGACCACCAGGGATGAGGCGCAGGGAAACCTGCGGGTGGAGGAGGGCCTCGATCACCAACACTCAAGAGTGCAGGGGCAGGGGCACCTCACTTAATGGTGGAGCTGCGAGGGTGGGAGAGCAATTTCACTGACAATGAGTCAGTGGTCTTGCTCGCCTGTCCCCGCAGTGGCCGCCATTAAGTAGGGGTCGGGGAGGGCTGGACAGCTGGGAGGCGGGAGCGGGGAGGGGAGCTGGATTGGGCCGGTCGCGCTGGGGGGAGGGGCCGCGGGGGCAGCAGCGGCGGGGAAAGGTAAAGGGAGGAAATAAGGGATAAAGAAAAAAGGGAAAATAAGCAGAAATAAGGCACAAAAGAGCAGAGATGCAGAAAAGTGCAGAAAGGTGAAAGATAAAAGAGGGTAGAAAAACGAGTGAAAACGAGTGAAAGAGCAGAGCGAGAGAAAGGGAAAATGAGCAGAAATAAGGCACAAAAGAGCAGAGATGCAGAAAAGTGCAGAAAGGTGAAAGATAGGAAGGGTAGAAAAACGAGTGAAAACGAGTGAAGGAGCAGAGTGAGAGGAAGGAGACAGAGGTCCACTGGACCACCAGGGATGAGGCGCAGGGAAACCTGCGGGTGGAGGAGGGCCTCGATCACCAACACTCAAGAGTGCAGGGGCAGGGGCACCTCACTTAATGGTGGAGCTGCGAGGGTGGGAGAGCAATTTCACTGACAATGAGTCAGTGGTCTTGCTCGCCTGTCCCCGCAGTGGCCGCCATTAAGTAGGGGTCGGGGAGGGCTGGACAGCTGGGAGGCGGGAGCGGGGAGGGAGCTGGATTGGGCCGGTCGCGCTGGGGGGAGGGGCCGCGGGGGCAGCAGCGGCGGGGAAAGGTAAAGGGAGGAAATAAGGGATAAAGAAAAAAGGGAAAATAAGCAGAAATAAGGCACAAAAGAGCAGAGATGCAGAAAAGTGCAGAAAGGTGAAAGATAAAAGAGGGTAGAAAAACGAGTGAAAACGAGTGAAAGAGCAGAGCGAGAGAAAGGGAAAATGAGCAGAAATAAGGCACAAAAGAGCAGAGATGCAGAAAAGTGCAGAAAGGTGAAAGATAGGAAGGGTAGAAAAACGAGTGAAAACGAGTGAAGGAGCAGAGTGAGAGGAAGGAGACAGAGGTCCACTGGACCACCAGGGATGAGGCGCAGGGAAACCTGCGGGTGGAGGAGGGCCTCGATCACCAACACTCAAGAGTGCAGGGGCAGGGGCACCTCACTTAATGGTGGAGCTGCGAGGGTGGGAGAGCAATTTCACTGACAATGAGTCAGTGGTCTTGCTCGCCTGTCCCCGCAGTGGCCGCCATTAAGTAGGGGTCGGGGAGGGCTGGACAGCTGGGAGGCGGGAGCGGGGAGGGGAGCTGGATTGGGCCGGTCGCGCTGGGGGGAGGGGCCGCGGGGGCAGCAGCGGCGGGGAAAGGTAAAGGGAGGAAATAAGGGATAAAGAAAAAAGGGAAAATAAGCAGAAATAAGGCACAAAAGAGCAGAGATGCAGAAAAGTGCAGAAAGGTGAAAGATAAAAGAGGGTAGAAAAACGAGTGAAAACGAGTGAAAGAGCAGAGCGAGAGAAAGGGAAAATGAGCAGAAATAAGGCACAAAAGAGCAGAGATGCAGAAAAGTGCAGAAAGGTGAAAGATAGGAAGGGTAGAAAAACGAGTGAAAACGAGTGAAGGAGCAGAGTGAGAGGAAGGAGACAGAGGTCCACTGGACCACCAGGGATGAGGCGCAGGGAAACCTGCGGGTGGAGGAGGGCCTCGATCACCAACACTCAAGAGTGCAGGGGCAGGGGCACCTCACTTAATGGTGGAGCTGCGAGGGTGGGAGAGCAATTTCACTGACAATGAGTCAGTGGTCTTGCTCGCCTGTCCCCGCAGTGGCCGCCATTAAGTAGGGGTCGGGGAGGGCTGGACAGCTGGGAGGCGGGAGCGGGGAGGGGAGCTGGATTGGGCCGGTCGCGCTGGGGGGAGGGGCCGCGGGGGCAGCAGCGGCGGGGAAAGGTAAAGGGAGGAAATAAGGGATAAAGAAAAAAGGGAAAATAAGCAGAAATAAGGCACAAAAGAGCAGAGATGCAGAAAAGTGCAGAAAGGTGAAAGATAAAAGAGGGTAGAAAAACGAGTGAAAACGAGTGAAAGAGCAGAGCGAGAGAAAGGGAAAATGAGCAGAAATAAGGCACAAAAGAGCAGAGATGCAGAAAAGTGCAGAAAGGTGAAAGATAGGAAGGGTAGAAAAACGAGTGAAAACGAGTGAAGGAGCAGAGTGAGAGGAAGGAGACAGAGGTCCACTGGACCACCAGGGATGAGGCGCAGGGAAACCTGCGGGTGGAGGAGGGCCTCGATCACCAACACTCAAGAGTGCAGGGGCAGGGGCACCTCACTTAATGGTGGAGCTGCGAGGGTGGGAGAGCAATTTCACTGACAATGAGTCAGTGGTCTTGCTCGCCTGTCCCCGCAGTGGCCGCCATTAAGTAGGGGTCGGGGAGGGCTGGACAGCTGGGAGGCGGGAGCGGGGAGGGGAGCTGGATTGGGCCGGTCGCGCTGGGGGGGAGGGGCCGCGGGGGCAGCAGCGGCGGGGAAAGGTAAAGGGAGGAAATAAGGGATAAAGAAAAAAGGGAAAATAAGCAGAAATAAGGCACAAAAGAGCAGAGATGCAGAAAAGTGCAGAAAGGTGAAAGATAAAAGAGGGTAGAAAAACGAGTGAAAACGAGTGAAAGAGCAGAGCGAGAGAAAGGGAAAATGAGCAGAAATAAGGCACAAAAGAGCAGAGATGCAGAAAAGTGCAGAAAGGTGAAAGATAGGAAGGGTAGAAAAACGAGTGAAAACGAGTGAAGGAGCAGAGTGAGAGGAAGGAGACAGAGGTCCACTGGACCACCAGGGATGAGGCGCAGGGAAACCTGCGGGTGGAGGAGGGCCTCGATCACCAACACTCAAGAGTGCAGGGGCAGGGGCACCTCACTTAATGGTGGAGCTGCGAGGGTGGGAGAGCAATTTCACTGACAATGAGTCAGTGGTCTTGCTCGCCTGTCCCCGCAGTGGCCGCCATTAAGTAGGGGTCGGGGAGGGCTGGACAGCTGGGAGGCGGGAGCGGGGAGGGGAGCTGGATTGGGCCGGTCGCGCTGGGGGGGAGGGGCCGCGGGGGCAGCAGCGGCGGGGAAAGGTAAAGGGAGGAAATAAGGGATAAAGAAAAAAGGGAAAATAAGCAGAAATAAGGCACAAAAGAGCAGAGATGCAGAAAAGTGCAGAAAGGTGAAAGATAAAAGAGGGTAGAAAAACGAGTGAAAACGAGTGAAAGAGCAGAGCGAGAGAAAGGGAAAATGAGCAGAAATAAGGCACAAAAGAGCAGAGATGCAGAAAAGTGCAGAAAGGTGAAAGATAGGAAGGGTAGAAAAACGAGTGAAAACGAGTGAAGGAGCAGAGTGAGAGGAAGGAGACAGAGGTCCACTGGACCACCAGGGATGAGGCGCAGGGAAACCTGCGGGTGGAGGAGGGCCTCGATCACCAACACTCAAGAGTGCAGGGGCAGGGGCACCTCACTTAATGGTGGAGCTGCGAGGGTGGGAGAGCAATTTCACTGACAATGAGTCAGTGGTCTTGCTCGCCTGTCCCCGCAGTGGCCGCCATTAAGTAGGGGTCGGGGAGGGCTGGACAGCTGGGAGGCGGGAGCGGGGAGGGGAGCTGGATTGGGCCGGTCGCGCTGGGGGGAGGGGCCGCGGGGGCAGCAGCGGCGGGGAAAGGTAAAGGGAGGAAATAAGGGATAAAGAAAAAAGGGAAAATAAGCAGAAATAAGGCACAAAAGAGCAGAGATGCAGAAAAGTGCAGAAAGGTGAAAGATAAAAGAGGGTAGAAAAACGAGTGAAAACGAGTGAAAGAGCAGAGCGAGAGAAAGGGAAAATGAGCAGAAATAAGGCACAAAAGAGCAGAGATGCAGAAAAGTGCAGAAAGGTGAAAGATAGGAAGGGTAGAAAAACGAGTGAAAACGAGTGAAGGAGCAGAGTGAGAGGAAGGAGACAGAGGTCCACTGGACCACCAGGGATGAGGCGCAGGGAAACCTGCGGGTGGAGGAGGGCCTCGATCACCAACACTCAAGAGTGCAGGGGCAGGGGCACCTCACTTAATGGTGGAGCTGCGAGGGTGGGAGAGCAATTTCACTGACAATGAGTCAGTGGTCTTGCTCGCCTGTCCCCGCAGTGGCCGCCATTAAGTAGGGGTCGGGGAGGGCTGGACAGCTGGGAGGCGGGAGCGGGGAGGGGAGCTGGATTGGGCCGGTCGCGCTGGGGGGAGGGGCCGCGGGGGCAGCAGCGGCGGGGAAAGGTAAAGGGAGGAAATAAGGGATAAAGAAAAAAGGGAAAATAAGCAGAAATAAGGCACAAAAGAGCAGAGATGCAGAAAAGTGCAGAAAGGTGAAAGATAAAAGAGGGTAGAAAAACGAGTGAAAACGAGTGAAAGAGCAGAGCGAGAGAAAGGGAAAATGAGCAGAAATAAGGCACAAAAGAGCAGAGATGCAGAAAAGTGCAGAAAGGTGAAAGATAGGAAGGGTAGAAAAACGAGTGAAAACGAGTGAAGGAGCAGAGTGAGAGGAAGGAGACAGAGGTCCACTGGACCACCAGGGATGAGGCGCAGGGAAACCTGCGGGTGGAGGAGGGCCTCGATCACCAACACTCAAGAGTGCAGGGGCAGGGGCACCTCACTTAATGGTGGAGCTGCGAGGGTGGGAGAGCAATTTCACTGACAATGAGTCAGTGGTCTTGCTCGCCTGTCCCCGCAGTGGCCGCCATTAAGTAGGGGTCGGGGAGGGCTGGACAGCTGGGAGGCGGGAGCGGGGAGGGGAGCTGGATTGGGCCGGTCGCGCTGGGGGGAGGGGCCGCGGGGGCAGCAGCGGCGGGGAAAGGTAAAGGGAGGAAATAAGGGATAAAGAAAAAAGGGAAAATAAGCAGAAATAAGGCACAAAAGAGCAGAGATGCAGAAAAGTGCAGAAAGGTGAAAGATAAAAGAGGGTAGAAAAACGAGTGAAAACGAGTGAAAGAGCAGAGCGAGAGAAAGGGAAAATGAGCAGAAATAAGGCACAAAAGAGCAGAGATGCAGAAAAGTGCAGAAAGGTGAAAGATAGGAAGGGTAGAAAAACGAGTGAAAACGAGTGAAGGAGCAGAGTGAGAGGAAGGAGACAGAGGTCCACTGGACCACCAGGGATGAGGCGCAGGGAAACCTGCGGGTGGAGGAGGGCCTCGATCACCAACACTCAAGAGTGCAGGGGCAGGGGCACCTCACTTAATGGTGGAGCTGCGAGGGTGGGAGAGCAATTTCACTGACAATGAGTCAGTGGTCTTGCTCGCCTGTCCCCGCAGTGGCCGCCATTAAGTAGGGGTCGGGGAGGGCTGGACAGCTGGGAGGCGGGAGCGGGGAGGGGAGCTGGATTGGGCCGGTCGCGCTGGGGGGGAGGGGCCGCGGGGGCAGCAGCGGCGGGGAAAGGTAAAGGGAGGAAATAAGGGATAAAGAAAAAAGGGAAAATAAGCAGAAATAAGGCACAAAAGAGCAGAGATGCAGAAAAGTGCAGAAAGGTGAAAGATAAAAGAGGGTAGAAAAACGAGTGAAAACGAGTGAAAGAGCAGAGCGAGAGAAAGGGAAAATGAGCAGAAATAAGGCACAAAAGAGCAGAGATGCAGAAAAGTGCAGAAAGGTGAAAGATAGGAAGGGTAGAAAAACGAGTGAAAACGAGTGAAGGAGCAGAGTGAGAGGAAGGAGACAGAGGTCCACTGGACCACCAGGGATGAGGCGCAGGGAAACCTGCGGGTGGAGGAGGGCCTCGATCACCAACACTCAAGAGTGCTGGGGCAGGGGCACCTCACTTAATGGGTGGAGCTGCGAGGGTGGGAGAGCAATTTCACTGACAATGAGTCAGTGGTCTTGCTCGCCTGTCCCCGCAGTGGCCGCCATTAAGTAGGGGTCGGGGAGGGCTGGACAGCTGGGAGGCGGGAGCGGGGAGGGGAGCTGGATTGGGCCGGTCGCGCTGGGGGGGAGGGGCCGCGGGGGCAGCAGCGGCGGGGAAAGGTAAAGGGAGGAAATAAGGGATAAAGAAAAAAGGGAAAATAAGCAGAAATAAGGCACAAAAGAGCAGAGATGCAGAAAAGTGCAGAAAGGTGAAAGATAAAAGAGGGTAGAAAAACGAGTGAAAACGAGTGAAAGAGCAGAGCGAGAGAAAGGGAAAATGAGCAGAAATAAGGCACAAAAGAGCAGAGATGCAGAAAAGTGCAGAAAGGTGAAAGATAGGAAGGGTAGAAAAACGAGTGAAAACGAGTGAAGGAGCAGAGTGAGAGGAAGGAGACAGAGGTCCACTGGACCACCAGGGATGAGGCGCAGGGAAACCTGCGGGTGGAGGAGGGCCTCGATCACCAACACTCAAGAGTGCAGGGGCAGGGGCACCTCACTTAATGGTGGAGCTGCGAGGGTGGGAGAGCAATTTCACTGACAATGAGTCAGTGGTCTTGCTCGCCTGTCCCCGCAGTGGCCGCCATTAAGTAGGGGTCGGGGAGGGCTGGACAGCTGGGAGGCGGGAGCGGGGAGGGGAGCTGGATTGGGCCGGTCGCGCTGGGGGGGAGGGGCCGCGGGGGCAGCAGCGGCGGGGAAAGGTAAAGGGAGGAAATAAGGGATAAAGAAAAAAGGGAAAATAAGCAGAAATAAGGCACAAAAGAGCAGAGATGCAGAAAAGTGCAGAAAGGTGAAAGATAAAAGAGGGTAGAAAAACGAGTGAAAACGAGTGAAAGAGCAGAGCGAGAGAAAGGGAAAATGAGCAGAAATAAGGCACAAAAGAGCAGAGATGCAGAAAAGTGCAGAAAGGTGAAAGATAGGAAGGGTAGAAAAACGAGTGAAAACGAGTGAAGGAGCAGAGTGAGAGGAAGGAGACAGAGGTCCACTGGACCACCAGGGATGAGGCGCAGGGAAACCTGCGGGTGGAGGAGGGCCTCGATCACCAACACTCAAGAGTGCAGGGGCAGGGGCACCTCACTTAATGGTGGAGCTGCGAGGGTGGGAGAGCAATTTCACTGACAATGAGTCAGTGGTCTTGCTCGCCTGTCCCCGCAGTGGCCGCCATTAAGTAGGGGTCGGGGAGGGCTGGACAGCTGGGAGGCGGGAGCGGGGAGGGGAGCTGGATTGGGCCGGTCGCGCTGGGGGGAGGGGCCGCGGGGGCAGCAGCGGCGGGGAAAGGTAAAGGGAGGAAATAAGGGATAAAGAAAAAAGGGAAAATAAGCAGAAATAAGGCACAAAAGAGCAGAGATGCAGAAAAGTGCAGAAAGGTGAAAGATAAAAGAGGGTAGAAAAACGAGTGAAAACGAGTGAAAGAGCAGAGCGAGAGAAAGGGAAAATGAGCAGAAATAAGGCACAAAAGAGCAGAGATGCAGAAAAGTGCAGAAAGGTGAAAGATAGGAAGGGTAGAAAAACGAGTGAAAACGAGTGAAGGAGCAGAGTGAGAGGAAGGAGACAGAGGTCCACTGGACCACCAGGGATGAGGCGCAGGGAAACCTGCGGGTGGAGGAGGGCCTCGATCACCAACACTCAAGAGTGCAGGGGCAGGGGCACCTCACTTAATGGTGGAGCTGCGAGGGTGGGAGAGCAATTTCACTGACAATGAGTCAGTGGTCTTGCTCGCCTGTCCCCGCAGTGGCCGCCATTAAGTAGGGGTCGGGGAGGGCTGGACAGCTGGGAGGCGGGAGCGGGGAGGGGAGCTGGATTGGGCCGGTCGCGCTGGGGGGAGGGGCCGCGGGGGCAGCAGCGGCGGGGAAAGGTAAAGGGAGGAAATAAGGGATAAAGAAAAAAGGGAAAATAAGCAGAAATAAGGCACAAAAGAGCAGAGATGCAGAAAAGTGCAGAAAGGTGAAAGATAAAAGAGGGTAGAAAAACGAGTGAAAACGAGTGAAAGAGCAGAGCGAGAGAAAGGGAAAATGAGCAGAAATAAGGCACAAAAGAGCAGAGATGCAGAAAAGTGCAGAAAGGTGAAAGATAGGAAGGGTAGAAAAACGAGTGAAAACGAGTGAAGGAGCAGAGTGAGAGGAAGGAGACAGAGGTCCACTGGACCACCAGGGATGAGGCGCAGGGAAACCTGCGGGTGGAGGAGGGCCTCGATCACCAACACTCAAGAGTGCAGGGGCAGGGGCACCTCACTTAATGGTGGAGCTGCGAGGGTGGGAGAGCAATTTCACTGACAATGAGTCAGTGGTCTTGCTCGCCTGTCCCCGCAGTGGCCGCCATTAAGTAGGGGTCGGGGAGGGCTGGACAGCTGGGAGGCGGGAGCGGGGAGGGGAGCTGGATTGGGCCGGTCGCGCTGGGGGGGAGGGGCCGCGGGGGCAGCAGCGGCGGGGAAAGGTAAAGGGAGGAAATAAGGGATAAAGAAAAAAGGGAAAATAAGCAGAAATAAGGCACAAAAGAGCAGAGATGCAGAAAAGTGCAGAAAGGTGAAAGATAAAAGAGGGTAGAAAAACGAGTGAAAACGAGTGAAAGAGCAGAGCGAGAGAAAGGGAAAATGAGCAGAAATAAGGCACAAAAGAGCAGAGATGCAGAAAAGTGCAGAAAGGTGAAAGATAGGAAGGGTAGAAAAACGAGTGAAAACGAGTGAAGGAGCAGAGTGAGAGGAAGGAGACAGAGGTCCACTGGACCACCAGGGATGAGGCGCAGGGAAACCTGCGGGTGGAGGAGGGCCTCGATCACCAACACTCAAGAGTGCAGGGGCAGGGGCACCTCACTTAATGGTGGAGCTGCGAGGGTGGGAGAGCAATTTCACTGACAATGAGTCAGTGGTCTTGCTCGCCTGTCCCCGCAGTGGCCGCCATTAAGTAGGGGTCGGGGAGGGCTGGACAGCTGGGAGGCGGGAGCGGGGAGGGGAGCTGGATTGGGCCGGTCGCGCTGGGGGGGAGGGGCCGCGGGGGCAGCAGCGGCGGGGAAAGGTAAAGGGAGGAAATAAGGGATAAAGAAAAAAGGGAAAATAAGCAGAAATAAGGCACAAAAGAGCAGAGATGCAGAAAAGTGCAGAAAGGTGAAAGATAAAAGAGGGTAGAAAAACGAGTGAAAACGAGTGAAAGAGCAGAGCGAGAGAAAGGGAAAATGAGCAGAAATAAGGCACAAAAGAGCAGAGATGCAGAAAAGTGCAGAAAGGTGAAAGATAGGAAGGGTAGAAAAACGAGTGAAAACGAGTGAAGGAGCAGAGTGAGAGGAAGGAGACAGAGGTCCACTGGACCACCAGGGATGAGGCGCAGGGAAACCTGCGGGTGGAGGAGGGCCTCGATCACCAACACTCAAGAGTGCAGGGGCAGGGGCACCTCACTTAATGGGTGGAGCTGCGAGGGTGGGAGTGCAATTTCACTGACAATGAGTCAGTGGTCTTGCTCGCCTGTCCCCGCAGTGGCCGCCATTAAGCAGGGGTCGGGGAGGGCTGGACAGCTGGGAGGCGGGAGCGGGGAGGGGAGCTGGATTGGGCCGGTCGCGCTGGGGGGGAGGGGCCGCGGGGGCAGCAGCGGCGGGGAAAGGTAAAGGGAGGAAATAAGGGATAAAGAAAAAAGGGAAAATAAGCAGAAATAAGGCACAAAAGAGCAGAGATGCAGAAAAGTGCAGAAAGGTGAAAGATAAAAGAGGGTAGAAAAACGAGTGAAAACGAGTGAAAGAGCAGAGCGAGAGAAAGGGAAAATGAGCAGAAATAAGGCACAAAAGAGCAGAGATGCAGAAAAGTGCAGAAAGGTGAAAGATAGGAAGGGTAGAAAAACGAGTGAAAACGAGTGAAGGAGCAGAGTGAGAGGAAGGAGACAGAGGTCCACTGGACCACCAGGGATGAGGCGCAGGGAAACCTGCGGGTGGAGGAGGGCCTCGATCACCAACACTCAAGAGTGCAGGGGCAGGGGCACCTCACTTAATGGTGGAGCTGCGAGGGTGGGAGAGCAATTTCACTGACAATGAGTCAGTGGTCTTGCTCGCCTGTCCCCGCAGTGGCCGCCATTAAGTAGGGGTCGGGGAGGGCTGGACAGCTGGGAGGCGGGAGCGGGGAGGGGAGCTGGATTGGGCCGGTCGCGCTGGGGGGAGGGGCCGCGGGGGCAGCAGCGGCGGGGAAAGGTAAAGGGAGGAAATAAGGGATAAAGAAAAAAGGGAAAATAAGCAGAAATAAGGCACAAAAGAGCAGAGATGCAGAAAAGTGCAGAAAGGTGAAAGATAAAAGAGGGTAGAAAAACGAGTGAAAACGAGTGAAAGAGCAGAGCGAGAGAAAGGGAAAATGAGCAGAAATAAGGCACAAAAGAGCAGAGATGCAGAAAAGTGCAGAAAGGTGAAAGATAGGAAGGGTAGAAAAACGAGTGAAAACGAGTGAAGGAGCAGAGTGAGAGGAAGGAGACAGAGGTCCACTGGACCACCAGGGATGAGGCGCAGGGAAACCTGCGGGTGGAGGAGGGCCTCGATCACCAACACTCAAGAGTGCAGGGGCAGGGGCACCTCACTTAATGGTGGAGCTGCGAGGGTGGGAGAGCAATTTCACTGACAATGAGTCAGTGGTCTTGCTCGCCTGTCCCCGCAGTGGCCGCCATTAAGTAGGGGTCGGGGAGGGCTGGACAGCTGGGAGGCGGGAGCGGGGAGGGGAGCTGGATTGGGCCGGTCGCGCTGGGGGGAGGGGCCGCGGGGGCAGCAGCGGCGGGGAAAGGTAAAGGGAGGAAATAAGGGATAAAGAAAAAAGGGAAAATAAGCAGAAATAAGGCACAAAAGAGCAGAGATGCAGAAAAGTGCAGAAAGGTGAAAGATAAAAGAGGGTAGAAAAACGAGTGAAAACGAGTGAAAGAGCAGAGCGAGAGAAAGGGAAAATGAGCAGAAATAAGGCACAAAAGAGCAGAGATGCAGAAAAGTGCAGAAAGGTGAAAGATAGGAAGGGTAGAAAAACGAGTGAAAACGAGTGAAGGAGCAGAGTGAGAGGAAGGAGACAGAGGTCCACTGGACCACCAGGGATGAGGCGCAGGGAAACCTGCGGGTGGAGGAGGGCCTCGATCACCAACACTCAAGAGTGCAGGGGCAGGGGCACCTCACTTAATGGTGGAGCTGCGAGGGTGGGAGAGCAATTTCACTGACAATGAGTCAGTGGTCTTGCTCGCCTGTCCCCGCAGTGGCCGCCATTAAGTAGGGGTCGGGGAGGGCTGGACAGCTGGGAGGCGGGAGCGGGGAGGGGAGCTGGATTGGGCCGGTCGCGCTGGGGGGAGGGGCCGCGGGGGCAGCAGCGGCGGGGAAAGGTAAAGGGAGGAAATAAGGGATAAAGAAAAAAGGGAAAATAAGCAGAAATAAGGCACAAAAGAGCAGAGATGCAGAAAAGTGCAGAAAGGTGAAAGATAAAAGAGGGTAGAAAAACGAGTGAAAACGAGTGAAAGAGCAGAGCGAGAGAAAGGGAAAATGAGCAGAAATAAGGCACAAAAGAGCAGAGATGCAGAAAAGTGCAGAAAGGTGAAAGATAGGAAGGGTAGAAAAACGAGTGAAAACGAGTGAAGGAGCAGAGTGAGAGGAAGGAGACAGAGGTCCACTGGACCACCAGGGATGAGGCGCAGGGAAACCTGCGGGTGGAGGAGGGCCTCGATCACCAACACTCAAGAGTGCAGGGCAGGGGCACCTCACTTAATGGTGGAGCTGCGAGGGTGGGAGAGCAATTTCACTGACAATGAGTCAGTGGTCTTGCTCGCCTGTCCCCGCAGTGGCCGCCATTAAGTAGGGGTCGGGGAGGGCTGGACAGCTGGGAGGCGGGAGCGGGGAGGGGAGCTGGATTGGGCCGGTCACGCTGGGGGGGAGGGGCCGGCGGAGGCAGCAGCGGCGGGGAAAGGTAAAGGGAGGAAATAAGGGATAAAGAAAAAAGGGAAAATAGGCAGAAATAAGGCACAAAAGAGCAGAGATGCAGAAAAGTGCAGAAAGGTGAAAGATAAAAGAGGGTAGAAAAACGAGTGAAAACGAGTGAAAGAGCAGAGCGAGAGAAAGGGAAAATGAGCAGAAATAAGGCACAAAAGAGCAGAGATGCAGAAAAGTGCAGAAAGGTGAAAGATAGGAAGGGTAGAAAAACGAGTGAAAACGAGTGAAGGAGCAGAGTGAGAGGAAGGAGACAGAGGTCCACTGGACCACCAGGGATGAGGCGCAGGGAAACCTGCGGGTGGAGGAGGGCTCTCGATCACCAACACTCAAGAGTGCAGGGGCAGGGGCACCTCACTTAATGGTGGAGCTGCGAGGGTGGGAGAGCAATTTCACTGACAATGAGTCAGTGGTCTTGCTCGCCTGTCCCCGCAGTGGCCGCCATTAAGTAGGGGTCGGGGAGGGCTGGACAGCTGGGAGGCGGGAGCGGGGAGGGGAGCTGGATTGGGCCGGTCGCGCTGGGGGGAGGGGCCGCGGGGGCAGCAGCGGCGGGGAAAGGTAAAGGGAGGAAATAAGGGATAAAGAAAAAAGGGAAAATAAGCAGAAATAAGGCACAAAAGAGCAGAGATGCAGAAAAGTGCAGAAAGGTGAAAGATAAAAGAGGGTAGAAAAACGAGTGAAAACGAGTGAAAGAGCAGAGCGAGAGAAAGGGAAAATGAGCAGAAATAAGGCACAAAAGAGCAGAGATGCAGAAAAGTGCAGAAAGGTGAAAGATAGGAAGGGTAGAAAAACGAGTGAAAACGAGTGAAGGAGCAGAGTGAGAGGAAGGAGACAGAGGTCCACTGGACCACCAGGGATGAGGCGCAGGGAAACCTGCGGGTGGAGGAGGGCCTCGATCACCAACACTCAAGAGTGCAGGGGCAGGGGCACCTCACTTAATGGTGGAGCTGCGAGGGTGGGAGAGCAATTTCACTGACAATGAGTCAGTGGTCTTGCTCGCCTGTCCCCGCAGTGGCCGCCATTAAGTAGGGGTCGGGGAGGGCTGGACAGCTGGGAGGCGGGAGCGGGGAGGGGAGCTGGATTGGGCCGGTCGCGCTGGGGGGGAGGGGCCGCGGGGGCAGCAGCGGCGGGGAAAGGTAAAGGGAGGAAATAAGGGATAAAGAAAAAAGGGAAAATAAGCAGAAATAAGGCACAAAAGAGCAGAGATGCAGAAAAGTGCAGAAAGGTGAAAGATAAAAGAGGGTAGAAAAACGAGTGAAAACGAGTGAAAGAGCAGAGCGAGAGAAAGGGAAAATGAGCAGAAATAAGGCACAAAAGAGCAGAGATGCAGAAAAGTGCAGAAAGGTGAAAGATAGGAAGGGTAGAAAAACGAGTGAAAACGAGTGAAGGAGCAGAGTGAGAGGAAGGAGACAGAGGTCCACTGGACCACCAGGGATGAGGCGCAGGGAAACCTGCGGGTGGAGGAGGGCCTCGATCACCAACACTCAAGAGTGCAGGGGCAGGGGCACCTCACTTAATGGTGGAGCTGCGAGGGTGGGAGAGCAATTTCACTGACAATGAGTCAGTGGTCTTGCTCGCCTGTCCCCGCAGTGGCCGCCATTAAGTAGGGGTCGGGGAGGGCTGGACAGCTGGGAGGCGGGAGCGGGGAGGGGAGCTGGATTGGGCCGGTCGCGCTGGGGGGAGGGGCCGCGGGGGCAGCAGCGGCGGGGAAAGGTAAAGGGAGGAAATAAGGGATAAAGAAAAAAGGGAAAATAAGCAGAAATAAGGCACAAAAGAGCAGAGATGCAGAAAAGTGCAGAAAGGTGAAAGATAAAAGAGGGTAGAAAAACGAGTGAAAACGAGTGAAAGAGCAGAGCGAGAGAAAGGGAAAATGAGCAGAAATAAGGCACAAAAGAGCAGAGATGCAGAAAAGTGCAGAAAGGTGAAAGATAGGAAGGGTAGAAAAACGAGTGAAAACGAGTGAAGGAGCAGAGTGAGAGGAAGGAGACAGAGGTCCACTGGACCACCAGGGATGAGGCGCAGGGAAACCTGCGGGTGGAGGAGGGCCTCGATCACCAACACTCAAGAGTGCAGGGGCAGGGGCACCTCACTTAATGGTGGAGCTGCGAGGGTGGGAGAGCAATTTCACTGACAATGAGTCAGTGGTCTTGCTCGCCTGTCCCCGCAGTGGCCGCCATTAAGTAGGGGTCGGGGAGGGCTGGACAGCTGGGAGGCGGGAGCGGGGAGGGGAGCTGGATTGGGCCGGTCGCGCTGGGGGGAGGGGCCGGCGGGGGCAGCAGCGGCGGGGAAAGGTAAAGGGAGGAAATAAGGGATAAAGAAAAAAGGGAAAATAAGCAGAAATAAGGCACAAAAGAGCAGAGATGCAGAAAAGTGCAGAAAGGTGAAAGATAAAAGAGGGTAGAAAAACGAGTGAAAACGAGTGAAAGAGCAGAGCGAGAGAAAGGGAAAATGAGCAGAAATAAGGCACAAAAGAGCAGAGATGCAGAAAAGTGCAGAAAGGTGAAAGATAGGAAGGGTAGAAAAACGAGTGAAAACGAGTGAAGGAGCAGAGTGAGAGGAAGGAGACAGAGGTCCACTGGACCACCAGGGATGAGGCGCAGGGAAACCTGCGGGTGGAGGAGGGCCTCGATCACCAACACTCAAGAGTGCAGGGGCAGGGGCACCTCACTTAATGGTGGAGCTGCGAGGGTGGGAGAGCAATTTCACTGACAATGAGTCAGTGGTCTTGCTCGCCTGTCCCCGCAGTGGCCGCCATTAAGTAGGGGTCGGGGAGGGCTGGACAGCTGGGAGGCGGGAGCGGGGAGGGGAGCTGGATTGGGCCGGTCGCGCTGGGGGGGAGGGGCCGCGGGGGCAGCAGCGGCGGGGAAAGGTAAAGGGAGGAAATAAGGGATAAAGAAAAAAGGGAAAATAAGCAGAAATAAGGCACAAAAGAGCAGAGATGCAGAAAAGTGCAGAAAGGTGAAAGATAAAAGAGGGTAGAAAAACGAGTGAAAACGAGTGAAAGAGCAGAGCGAGAGAAAGGGAAAATGAGCAGAAATAAGGCACAAAAGAGCAGAGATGCAGAAAAGTGCAGAAAGGTGAAAGATAGGAAGGGTAGAAAAACGAGTGAAAACGAGTGAAGGAGCAGAGTGAGAGGAAGGAGACAGAGGTCCACTGGACCACCAGGGATGAGGCGCAGGGAAACCTGCGGGTGGAGGAGGGCCTCGATCACCAACACTCAAGAGTGCAGGGGCAGGGGCACCTCACTTAATGGTGGAGCTGCGAGGGTGGGAGAGCAATTTCACTGACAATGAGTCAGTGGTCTTGCTCGCCTGTCCCCGCAGTGGCCGCCATTAAGTAGGGGTCGGGGAGGGCTGGACAGCTGGGAGGCGGGAGCGGGGAGGGGAGCTGGATTGGGCCGGTCGCGCTGGGGGGGAGGGGCCGCGGGGGCAGCAGCGGCGGGGAAAGGTAAAGGGAGGAAATAAGGGATAAAGAAAAAAGGGAAAATAAGCAGAAATAAGGCACAAAAGAGCAGAGATGCAGAAAAGTGCAGAAAGGTGAAAGATAAAAGAGGGTAGAAAAACGAGTGAAAACGAGTGAAAGAGCAGAGCGAGAGAAAGGGAAAATGAGCAGAAATAAGGCACAAAAGAGCAGAGATGCAGAAAAGTGCAGAAAGGTGAAAGATAGGAAGGGTAGAAAAACGAGTGAAAACGAGTGAAGGAGCAGAGTGAGAGGAAGGAGACAGAGGTCCACTGGACCACCAGGGATGAGGCGCAGGGAAACCTGCGGGTGGAGGAGGGCTCTCGATCACCAACACTCAAGAGTGCAGGGGCAGGGGCACCTCACTTAATGGTGGAGCTGCGAGGGTGGGAGAGCAATTTCACTGACAATGAGTCAGTGGTCTTGCTCGCCTGTCCCCGCAGTGGCCGCCATTAAGTAGGGGTCGGGGAGGGCTGGACAGCTGGGAGGCGGAGCGGGAGGGGAGCTGGATTGGGCCGGTCGCGCTGGGGGGAGGGGCCGGCGGGGGCAGCAGCGGCGGGGAAAGGTAAAGGGAGGAAATAAGGGATAAAGAAAAAAGGGAAAATAAGCAGAAATAAGGCACAAAAGAGCAGAGATGCAGAAAAGTGCAGAAAGGTGAAAGATAAAAGAGGGTAGAAAAACGAGTGAAAACGAGTGAAAGAGCAGAGCGAGAGAAAGGGAAAATGAGCAGAAATAAGGCACAAAAGAGCAGAGATGCAGAAAAGTGCAGAAAGGTGAAAGATAGGAAGGGTAGAAAAACGAGTGAAAACGAGTGAAGGAGCAGAGTGAGAGGAAGGAGACAGAGGTCCACTGGACCACCAGGGATGAGGCTCAGGGAAACCTGTGGGTGGAGGAGGGCCTCGATCACCAACACTCAAGAGTGCAGGGGCAGGGGCACCTCACTTAATGGTGGAGCTGCGAGGGTGGGAGAGCAATTTCACTGACAATGAGTCAGTGGTCTTGCTCGCCTGTCCCCGCAGTGGCCGCCATTAAGTAGGGGTCGGGGAGGGCTGGACAGCTGGGAGGCGGGAGCAGGGTGCTGGATTGGGCCGGTCGCGCTGGGGGGGAGGGGCCGGCGAGGGCAGCAGCGGCGGGTAAAGGTAAAGGGAGGAAATAAGGGATAAAGAAAAAAGGGAAAATAAGCAGAAATAAGGCACAAAAGAGCAGAGATGCAGAAAAGTGCAGAAAGGTGAAAGATAAAAGAGGGTAGAAAAACGAGTGAAAACGAGTGAAAGAGCAGAGCGAGAGAAAGGGAAAATGAGCAGAAATAAGGCACAAAAGAGCAGAGATGCAGAAAAGTGCAGAAAGGTGAAAGATAGGAAGGGTAGAAAAACGAGTGAAAACGAGTGAAGGAGCAGAGTGAGAGGAAGGAGACAGAGGTCCACTGGACCACCAGGGATGAGGCGCAGTGAAACCTGCGGGTGGAGGAGGGCCTCGATCACCAACACTCAAGAGTGCAGGGGCACCTCACTTAATGGTGGAGCTGCGAGGGTGGGAGAGCAATTTCACTGACAATGAGTCAGTGGTCTTGCTCGCCTGTCCCCGCAGTGGCCGCCATTAAGTAGGGGTCGGGGAGGGCTGGACAGCTGGGAGGCGGGGAGGGGAGCTGGATTGGGCCGGTCGCGCTGGGGGGGAGGGGCCGGCGGGGGCAGCAGCGGCGGGTAAAGGTAAAGGGAGGAAATAAGGGATAAAGAAAAAAGGGAAAATAAGCAGAAATAAGGCACAAAAGAGCAGAGATGCAGAAAAGTGCAGAAAGGTGAAAGATAAAAGAGGGTAGAAAAACGAGTGAAAACGAGTGAAAGAGCAGAGCGAGAGAAAGGGAAAATGAGCAGAAATAAGGCACAAAAGAGCAGAGATGCAGAAAAGTGCAGAAAGGTGAAAGATAGGAAGGGTAGAAAAACGAGTGAAAACGAGTGAAGGAGCAGAGTGAGAGGAAGGAGACAGAGGTCCACTGGACCACCAGGGATGAGGCGCAGGGAAACCTGCGGGTGGAGGAGGGCTCTCGATCACCAACACTCAAGAGTGCAGGGGCAGGGGCACCTCACTTAATGGTGGAGCTGCGAGGGTGGGAGAGCAATTTCACTGACAATGAGTCAGTGGTCTTGCTCGCCTGTCCCCGCAGTGGCCGCCATTAAGTAGGGGTCAGGGAGGGCTGGACAGCTGGGAGGCGGGAGCGGGGAGGGGAGCTGGATTGGGCCGGTCGCGCTGGGGGGGGGGGCCGGGGGGGGCAGCAGCGGCGGGGAAAGGTAAAGGGAGGAAATAAGGGATAAAGAAAAAAGGGAAAATAAGCAGAAATAAGGCACAAAAGAGCAGAGATGCAGAAAAGTGCAGAAAGGTGAAAGATAAAAGAGGGTAGAAAAACGAGTGAAAACGAGTGAAAGAGCAGAGCGAGAGAAAGGGAAAATGAGCAGAAATAAGGCACAAAAGAGCAGAGATGCAGAAAAGTGCAGAAAGGTGAAAGATAGGAAGGGTAGAAAAACGAGTGAAAACGAGTGAAGGAGCAGAGTGAGAGGAAGGAGACAGAGGTCCACTGGACCACCAGGGATGAGGCGCAGGGAAACCTGCGGGTGGAGGAGGGCCTCGATCACCAACACTCAAGAGTGCAGGGGCAGGGGCACCTCACTTAATGGTGGAGCTGCGAGGGTGGGAGAGCAATTTCACTGACAATGAGTCAGTGGTCTTGCTCGCCTGTCCCCGCAGTGGCCGCCATTAAGTAGGGGTCAGGGAGGGCTGGACAGCTGGACAGCTGGGAGGCGGGGAGGGGAGCTGGATTGGGCCGGTCGCGCTGGGGGGAGGGGCCGGCGGGGGCAGCAGCGGCGGGGAAAGGTAAAGGGAGGAAATAAGGGATAGAAAAAAGGGAAAATAAGCAGAAATAAGGCACAAAAGAGCAGAGATGCAGAAAAGTGCAGAAAGGTGAAAGATAGGAAGGGTAGAAAAACGAGTGAAAACGAGTGAAGGAGCAGAGTGAGAGGAAGGAGACAGAGGTCCACTGGACCACCAGGGATGAGGCGCAGGGAAACCTGTGGGTGGAGGAGGGCCTCGATCACCAACACTCAAGAGTGCAGGGCAGGGCACCTCACTTAATGGTGGAGCTGCGAGGGTGGGAGAGCAATTTCACTGACAATGAGTCAGTGGTCTTGCTCGCCTGTCCCCGCAGTGGCCGCCATTAAGTAGGGGTCGGGGAGGGCTGGACAGCTGGGAGGCGGGAGCGGGGAGGGGAGCTGGATTGGGCCGGTCGCGCTGGGGGGAGGGGCCGGCGGGGGCAGCAGCGGCGGGGAAAGGTAAAGGGAGGAAATAAGGGATAAAGAAAAAAGGGAAAATAAGCAGAAATAAGGCACAAAAGAGCAGAGATGCAGAAAAGTGCAGAAAGGTGAAAGATAAAAGAGGGTAGAAAAACGAGTGAAAACGAGTGAAAGAGCAGAGCGAGAGAAAGGGAAAATGAGCAGAAATAAGGCACAAAAGAGCAGAGATGCAGAAAAGTGCAGAAAGGTGAAAGATAGGAAGGGTAGAAAAACGAGTGAAAACGAGTGAAGGAGCAGAGTGAGAGGAAGGAGACAGAGGTCCACTGGACCACCAGGGATGAGGCGCAGGGAAACCTGCGGGTGGAGGAGGGCCTCGATCACCAACACTCAAGAGTGCAGGGGCAGGGGCACCTCACTTAATGGTGGAGCTGCGAGGGTGGGAGAGCAATTTCACTGACAATGAGTCAGTGGTCTTGCTCGCCTGTCCCCGCAGTGGCCGCCATTAAGTAGGGGTCGGGGAGGGCTGGACAGCTGGGAGGCGGGAGCGGGAGGGGAGCTGGATTGGGCCGGTCGCGCTGGGGGGAGGGGCCGCGGGGGCAGCAGCGGCGGGGAAAGGTAAAGGGAGGAAATAAGGGATAAAGAAAAAAGGGAAAATAAGCAGAAATAAGGCACAAAAGAGCAGAGATGCAGAAAAGTGCAGAAAGGTGAAAGATAAAAGAGGGTAGAAAAACGAGTGAAAACGAGTGAAAGAGCAGAGCGAGAGAAAGGGAAAATGAGCAGAAATAAGGCACAAAAGAGCAGAGATGCAGAAAAGTGCAGAAAGGTGAAAGATAGGAAGGGTAGAAAAACGAGTGAAAACGAGTGAAGGAGCAGAGTGAGAGGAAGGAGACAGAGGTCCACTGGACCACCAGGGATGAGGCGCAGGGAAACCTGCGGGTGGAGGAGGGCCTCGATCACCAACACTCAAGAGTGCAGGGGCAGGGGCACCTCACTTAATGGTGGAGCTGCGAGGGTGGGAGAGCAATTTCACTGACAATGAGTCAGTGGTCTTGCTCGCCTGTCCCCGCAGTGGCCGCCATTAAGTAGGGGTCGGGGAGGGCTGGACAGCTGGGAGGCGGGAGCGGGGAGGGGAGCTGGATTGGGCCGGTCGCGCTGGGGGGGAGGGGCCGCGGGGGCAGCAGCGGCGGGGAAAGGTAAAGGGAGGAAATAAGGGATAAAGAAAAAAGGGAAAATAAGCAGAAATAAGGCACAAAAGAGCAGAGATGCAGAAAAGTGCAGAAAGGTGAAAGATAAAAGAGGGTAGAAAAATGAGTGAAAACGAGTGAAAGAGCAGAGCGAGAGAAAGGGAAAATGAGCAGAAATAAGGCACAAAAGAGCAGAGATGCAGAAAAGTGCAGAAAGGTGAAAGATAGGAAGGGTAGAAAAACGAGTGAAAACGAGTGAAGGAGCAGAGTGAGAGGAAGGAGACAGAGGTCCACTGGACCACCAGGGATGAGGCGCAGGGAAACCTGCGGGTGGAGGAGGGCCTCGATCACCAACACTCAAGAGTGCAGGGGCAGGGGCACCTCACTTAATGGTGGAGCTGCGAGGGTGGGAGAGCAATTTCACTGACAATGAGTCAGTGGTCTTGCTCGCCTGTCCCCGCAGTGGCCGCTATTAAGTAGGGGTCGGGGAGGGCTGGACAGCTGGGAGCGGGAGCGGGGAGGGGAGCTGGATTGGGCCGGTCGCGCTGGGGGGAGGGGCCGGCGGGGGCAGCAGCGGCGGGGAAAGGTAAAGGGAGGAAATAAGGGATAAAGAAAAAAGGGAAAATAAGCAGAAATAAGGCACAAAAGAGCAGAGATGCAGAAAAGTGCAGAAAGGTGAAAGATAAAAGAGGGTAGAAAAACGAGTGAAAACGAGTGAAAGAGCAGAGCGAGAGAAAGGGAAAATGAGCAGAAATAAGGCACAAAAGAGCAGAGATGCAGAAAAGTGCAGAAAGGTGAAAGATAGGAAGGGTAGAAAAACGAGTGAAAACGAGTGAAGGAGCAGAGTGAGAGGAAGGAGACAGAGGTCCACTGGACCACCAGGGATGAGGCGCAGGGAAACCTGCGGGTGGAGGAGGGCCTCGATCACCAACACTCAAGAGTGCAGGGGCAGGGGCACCTCACTTAATGGTGGAGCTGCGAGGGTGGGAGAGCAATTTCACTGACAATGAGTCAGTGGTCTTGCTCGCCTGTCCCCGCAGTGGCCGCCATTAAGTAGGGGTCGGGGAGGGCTGGACAGCTGGGAGGCGGGAGCGGGGAGGGGAGCTGGATTGGGCCGGTCGCGCTGGGGGGAGGGGCCGCGGGGGCAGCAGCGGCGGGGAAAGGTAAAGGGAGGAAATAAGGGATAAAGAAAAAAGGGAAAATAAGCAGAAATAAGGCACAAAAGAGCAGAGATGCAGAAAAGTGCAGAAAGGTGAAAGATAAAAGAGGGTAGAAAAATGAGTGAAAACGAGTGAAAGAGCAGAGCGAGAGAAAGGGAAAATGAGCAGAAATAAGGCACAAAAGAGCAGAGATGCAGAAAAGTGCAGAAAGGTGAAAGATAGGAAGGGTAGAAAAACGAGTGAAAACGAGTGAAGGAGCAGAGTGAGAGGAAGGAGACAGAGGTCCACTGGACCACCAGGGATGAGGCGCAGGGAAACCTGCGGGTGGAGGAGGGCCTCGATCACCAACACTCAAGAGTGCAGGGGCAGGGGCACCTCACTTAATGGTGGAGCTGCGAGGGTGGGAGAGCAATTTCACTGACAATGAGTCAGTGGTCTTGCTCGCCTGTCCCCGCAGTGGCCGCCATTAAGTAGGGGTCGGGGAGGGCTGGACAGCTGGGAGGCGGGAGCGGGGAGGGGAGCTGGATTGGGCCGGTCGCGCTGGGGGGGAGGGGCCGCGGGGGCAGCAGCGGCGGGGAAAGGTAAAGGGAGGAAATAAGGGATAAAGAAAAAAGGGAAAATAAGCAGAAATAAGGCACAAAAGAGCAGAGATGCAGAAAAGTGCAGAAAGGTGAAAGATAAAAGAGGGTAGAAAAACGAGTGAAAACGAGTGAAAGAGCAGAGCGAGAGAAAGGGAAAATGAGCAGAAATAAGGCACAAAAGAGCAGAGATGCAGAAAAGTGCAGAAAGGTGAAAGATAGGAAGGGTAGAAAAACGAGTGAAAACGAGTGAAGGAGCAGAGTGAGAGGAAGGAGACAGAGGTCCACTGGACCACCAGGGATGAGGCGCAGGGAAACCTGCGGGTGGAGGAGGGCCTCGATCACCAACACTCAAGAGTGCAGGGGCAGGGGCACCTCACTTAATGGTGGAGCTGCGAGGGTGGGAGAGCAATTTCACTGACAATGAGTCAGTGGTCTTGCTCGCCTGTCCCCGCAGTGGCCGCCATTAAGTAGGGGTCGGGGAGGGCTGGACAGCTGGGAGGCGGGAGCGGGGAGGGGAGCTGGATTGGGCCGGTCGCGCTGGGGGGAGGGGCCGCGGGGGCAGCAGCGGCGGGGAAAGGTAAAGGGAGGAAATAAGGGATAAAGAAAAAAGGGAAAATAAGCAGAAATAAGGCACAAAAGAGCAGAGATGCAGAAAAGTGCAGAAAGGTGAAAGATAAAAGAGGGTAGAAAAACGAGTGAAAACGAGTGAAAGAGCAGAGCGAGAGAAAGGGAAAATGAGCAGAAATAAGGCACAAAAGAGCAGAGATGCAGAAAAGTGCAGAAAGGTGAAAGATAGGAAGGGTAGAAAAACGAGTGAAAACGAGTGAAGGAGCAGAGTGAGAGGAAGGAGACAGAGGTCCACTGGACCACCAGGGATGAGGCGCAGGGAAACCTGCGGGTGGAGGAGGGCCTCGATCACCAACACTCAAGAGTGCAGGGGCAGGGGCACCTCACTTAATGGTGGAGCTGCGAGGGTGGGAGAGCAATTTCACTGACAATGAGTCAGTGGTCTTGCTCGCCTGTCCCCGCAGTGGCCGCCATTAAGTAGGGGTCGGGGAGGGCTGGACAGCTGGGAGGCGGGAGCGGGGAGGGGAGCTGGATTGGGCCGGTCGCGCTGGGGGGAGGGGCCGCGGGGGCAGCAGCGGCGGGGAAAGGTAAAGGGAGGAAATAAGGGATAAAGAAAAAAGGGAAAATAAGCAGAAATAAGGCACAAAAGAGCAGAGATGCAGAAAAGTGCAGAAAGGTGAAAGATAAAAGAGGGTAGAAAAACGAGTGAAAACGAGTGAAAGAGCAGAGCGAGAGAAAGGGAAAATGAGCAGAAATAAGGCACAAAAGAGCAGAGATGCAGAAAAGTGCAGAAAGGTGAAAGATAGGAAGGGTAGAAAAACGAGTGAAAACGAGTGAAGGAGCAGAGTGAGAGGAAGGAGACAGAGGTCCACTGGACCACCAGGGATGAGGCGCAGGGAAACCTGCGGGTGGAGGAGGGCCTCGATCACCAACACTCAAGAGTGCAGGGGCAGGGGCACCTCACTTAATGGTGGAGCTGCGAGGGTGGGAGAGCAATTTCACTGACAATGAGTCAGTGGTCTTGCTCGCCTGTCCCCGCAGTGGCCGCCATTAAGTAGGGGTCGGGGAGGGCTGGACAGCTGGGAGGCGGGAGCGGGGAGGGGAGCTGGATTGGGCCGGTCGCGCTGGGGGGAGGGGCCGCGGGGGCAGCAGCGGCGGGGAAAGGTAAAGGGAGGAAATAAGGGATAAAGAAAAAAGGGAAAATAAGCAGAAATAAGGCACAAAAGAGCAGAGATGCAGAAAAGTGCAGAAAGGTGAAAGATAAAAGAGGGTAGAAAAACGAGTGAAAACGAGTGAAAGAGCAGAGCGAGAGAAAGGGAAAATGAGCAGAAATAAGGCACAAAAGAGCAGAGATGCAGAAAAGTGCAGAAAGGTGAAAGATAGGAAGGGTAGAAAAACGAGTGAAAACGAGTGAAGGAGCAGAGTGAGAGGAAGGAGACAGAGGTCCACTGGACCACCAGGGATGAGGCGCAGGGAAACCTGCGGGTGGAGGAGGGCCTCGATCACCAACACTCAAGAGTGCAGGGGCAGGGGCACCTCACTTAATGGTGGAGCTGCGAGGGTGGGAGAGCAATTTCACTGACAATGAGTCAGTGGTCTTGCTCGCCTGTCCCCGCAGTGGCCGCCATTAAGTAGGGGTCGGGGAGGGCTGGACAGCTGGGAGGCGGGAGCGGGGAGGGGAGCTGGATTGGGCCGGTCGCGCTGGGGGGAGGGGCCGCGGGGGCAGCAGCGGCGGGGAAAGGTAAAGGGAGGAAATAAGGGATAAAGAAAAAAGGGAAAATAAGCAGAAATAAGGCACAAAAGAGCAGAGATGCAGAAAAGTGCAGAAAGGTGAAAGATAAAAGAGGGTAGAAAAACGAGTGAAAACGAGTGAAAGAGCAGAGCGAGAGAAAGGGAAAATGAGCAGAAATAAGGCACAAAAGAGCAGAGATGCAGAAAAGTGCAGAAAGGTGAAAGATAGGAAGGGTAGAAAAACGAGTGAAAACGAGTGAAGGAGCAGAGTGAGAGGAAGGAGACAGAGGTCCACTGGACCACCAGGGATGAGGCGCAGGGAAACCTGCGGGTGGAGGAGGGCCTCGATCACCAACACTCAAGAGTGCAGGGGCAGGGGCACCTCACTTAATGGTGGAGCTGCGAGGGTGGGAGAGCAATTTCACTGACAATGAGTCAGTGGTCTTGCTCGCCTGTCCCCGCAGTGGCCGCCATTAAGTAGGGGTCGGGGAGGGCTGGACAGCTGGGAGGCGGGAGCGGGGAGGGGAGCTGGATTGGGCCGGTCGCGCTGGGGGGAGGGGCCGCGGGGGCAGCAGCGGCGGGGAAAGGTAAAGGGAGGAAATAAGGGATAAAGAAAAAAGGGAAAATAAGCAGAAATAAGGCACAAAAGAGCAGAGATGCAGAAAAGTGCAGAAAGGTGAAAGATAAAAGAGGGTAGAAAAACGAGTGAAAACGAGTGAAAGAGCAGAGCGAGAGAAAGGGAAAATGAGCAGAAATAAGGCACAAAAGAGCAGAGATGCAGAAAAGTGCAGAAAGGTGAAAGATAGGAAGGGTAGAAAAACGAGTGAAAACGAGTGAAGGAGCAGAGTGAGAGGAAGGAGACAGAGGTCCACTGGACCACCAGGGATGAGGCGCAGGGAAACCTGCGGGTGGAGGAGGGCCTCGATCACCAACACTCAAGAGTGCAGGGGCAGGGGCACCTCACTTAATGGTGGAGCTGCGAGGGTGGGAGAGCAATTTCACTGACAATGAGTCAGTGGTCTTGCTCGCCTGTCCCCGCAGTGGCCGCCATTAAGTAGGGGTCGGGGAGGGCTGGACAGCTGGGAGGCGGGAGCGGGGAGGGGAGCTGGATTGGGCCGGTCGCGCTGGGGGGAGGGGCCGCGGGGGCAGCAGCGGCGGGGAAAGGTAAAGGGAGGAAATAAGGGATAAAGAAAAAAGGGAAAATAAGCAGAAATAAGGCACAAAAGAGCAGAGATGCAGAAAAGTGCAGAAAGGTGAAAGATAAAAGAGGGTAGAAAAACGAGTGAAAACGAGTGAAAGAGCAGAGCGAGAGAAAGGGAAAATGAGCAGAAATAAGGCACAAAAGAGCAGAGATGCAGAAAAGTGCAGAAAGGTGAAAGATAGGAAGGGTAGAAAAACGAGTGAAAACGAGTGAAGGAGCAGAGTGAGAGGAAGGAGACAGAGGTCCACTGGACCACCAGGGATGAGGCGCAGGGAAACCTGCGGGTGGAGGAGGGCCTCGATCACCAACACTCAAGAGTGCAGGGGCAGGGGCACCTCACTTAATGGTGGAGCTGCGAGGGTGGGAGAGCAATTTCACTGACAATGAGTCAGTGGTCTTGCTCGCCTGTCCCCGCAGTGGCCGCCATTAAGTAGGGGTCGGGGAGGGCTGGACAGCTGGGAGGCGGGAGCGGGGAGGGGAGCTGGATTGGGCCGGTCGCGCTGGGGGGAGGGGCCGCGGGGGCAGCAGCGGCGGGGAAAGGTAAAGGGAGGAAATAAGGGATAAAGAAAAAAGGGAAAATAAGCAGAAATAAGGCACAAAAGAGCAGAGATGCAGAAAAGTGCAGAAAGGTGAAAGATAAAAGAGGGTAGAAAAACGAGTGAAAACGAGTGAAAGAGCAGAGCGAGAGAAAGGGAAAATGAGCAGAAATAAGGCACAAAAGAGCAGAGATGCAGAAAAGTGCAGAAAGGTGAAAGATAGGAAGGGTAGAAAAACGAGTGAAAACGAGTGAAGGAGCAGAGTGAGAGGAAGGAGACAGAGGTCCACTGGACCACCAGGGATGAGGCGCAGGGAAACCTGCGGGTGGAGGAGGGCCTCGATCACCAACACTCAAGAGTGCAGGGGCAGGGGCACCTCACTTAATGGTGGAGCTGCGAGGGTGGGAGAGCAATTTCACTGACAATGAGTCAGTGGTCTTGCTCGCCTGTCCCCGCAGTGGCCGCCATTAAGTAGGGGTCGGGGAGGGCTGGACAGCTGGGAGGCGGGAGCGGGGAGGGGAGCTGGATTGGGCCGGTCGCGCTGGGGGGAGGGGCCGCGGGGGCAGCAGCGGCGGGGAAAGGTAAAGGGAGGAAATAAGGGATAAAGAAAAAAGGGAAAATAAGCAGAAATAAGGCACAAAAGAGCAGAGATGCAGAAAAGTGCAGAAAGGTGAAAGATAAAAGAGGGTAGAAAAACGAGTGAAAACGAGTGAAAGAGCAGAGCGAGAGAAAGGGAAAATGAGCAGAAATAAGGCACAAAAGAGCAGAGATGCAGAAAAGTGCAGAAAGGTGAAAGATAGGAAGGGTAGAAAAACGAGTGAAAACGAGTGAAGGAGCAGAGTGAGAGGAAGGAGACAGAGGTCCACTGGACCACCAGGGATGAGGCGCAGGGAAACCTGCGGGTGGAGGAGGGCCTCGATCACCAACACTCAAGAGTGCAGGGGCAGGGGCACCTCACTTAATGGTGGAGCTGCGAGGGTGGGAGAGCAATTTCACTGACAATGAGTCAGTGGTCTTGCTCGCCTGTCCCCGCAGTGGCCGCCATTAAGTAGGGGTCGGGGAGGGCTGGACAGCTGGGAGGCGGGAGCGGGGAGGGGAGCTGGATTGGGCCGGTCGCGCTGGGGGGAGGGGCCGCGGGGGCAGCAGCGGCGGGGAAAGGTAAAGGGAGGAAATAAGGGATAAAGAAAAAAGGGAAAATAAGCAGAAATAAGGCACAAAAGAGCAGAGATGCAGAAAAGTGCAGAAAGGTGAAAGATAAAAGAGGGTAGAAAAACGAGTGAAAACGAGTGAAAGAGCAGAGCGAGAGAAAGGGAAAATGAGCAGAAATAAGGCACAAAAGAGCAGAGATGCAGAAAAGTGCAGAAAGGTGAAAGATAGGAAGGGTAGAAAAACGAGTGAAAACGAGTGAAGGAGCAGAGTGAGAGGAAGGAGACAGAGGTCCACTGGACCACCAGGGATGAGGCGCAGGGAAACCTGCGGGTGGAGGAGGGCCTCGATCACCAACACTCAAGAGTGCAGGGGCAGGGGCACCTCACTTAATGGTGGAGCTGCGAGGGTGGGAGAGCAATTTCACTGACAATGAGTCAGTGGTCTTGCTCGCCTGTCCCCGCAGTGGCCGCCATTAAGTAGGGGTCGGGGAGGGCTGGACAGCTGGGAGGCGGGAGCGGGGAGGGGAGCTGGATTGGGCCGGTCGCGCTGGGGGGAGGGGCCGCGGGGGCAGCAGCGGCGGGGAAAGGTAAAGGGAGGAAATAAGGGATAAAGAAAAAAGGGAAAATAAGCAGAAATAAGGCACAAAAGAGCAGAGATGCAGAAAAGTGCAGAAAGGTGAAAGATAAAAGAGGGTAGAAAAACGAGTGAAAACGAGTGAAAGAGCAGAGCGAGAGAAAGGGAAAATGAGCAGAAATAAGGCACAAAAGAGCAGAGATGCAGAAAAGTGCAGAAAGGTGAAAGATAGGAAGGGTAGAAAAACGAGTGAAAACGAGTGAAGGAGCAGAGTGAGAGGAAGGAGACAGAGGTCCACTGGACCACCAGGGATGAGGCGCAGGGAAACCTGCGGGTGGAGGAGGGCCTCGATCACCAACACTCAAGAGTGCAGGGGCAGGGGCACCTCACTTAATGGTGGAGCTGCGAGGGTGGGAGAGCAATTTCACTGACAATGAGTCAGTGGTCTTGCTCGCCTGTCCCCGCAGTGGCCGCCATTAAGTAGGGGTCGGGGAGGGCTGGACAGCTGGGAGGCGGGAGCGGGGAGGGGAGCTGGATTGGGCCGGTCGCGCTGGGGGGAGGGGCCGCGGGGGCAGCAGCGGCGGGGAAAGGTAAAGGGAGGAAATAAGGGATAAAGAAAAAAGGGAAAATAAGCAGAAATAAGGCACAAAAGAGCAGAGATGCAGAAAAGTGCAGAAAGGTGAAAGATAAAAGAGGGTAGAAAAACGAGTGAAAACGAGTGAAAGAGCAGAGCGAGAGAAAGGGAAAATGAGCAGAAATAAGGCACAAAAGAGCAGAGATGCAGAAAAGTGCAGAAAGGTGAAAGATAGGAAGGGTAGAAAAACGAGTGAAAACGAGTGAAGGAGCAGAGTGAGAGGAAGGAGACAGAGGTCCACTGGACCACCAGGGATGAGGCGCAGGGAAACCTGCGGGTGGAGGAGGGCCTCGATCACCAACACTCAAGAGTGCAGGGGCAGGGGCACCTCACTTAATGGTGGAGCTGCGAGGGTGGGAGAGCAATTTCACTGACAATGAGTCAGTGGTCTTGCTCGCCTGTCCCCGCAGTGGCCGCCATTAAGTAGGGGTCGGGGAGGGCTAGACAGCTGGGAGGCGGGAGCGGGAGGGGAGCTGGATTGGGCCGGTCGCGCTGGGGGGGAGGGGCCGCGGGGGCAGCAGCAGCGGGGAAAGGTAAAGGGAGGAAATAAGGGATAAAGAAAAAAGGGAAAATAAGCAGAAATAAGGCACAAAAGAGCAGAGATGCAGAAAAGTGCAGAAAGGTGAAAAATAAAAGAGGGTAAAAAAACGAGTGAAAACCAGTGAAAGAGCAGAGCGAGAGAAAGGGAAAATGAGCAGAAATAAGGCACAAAAGAGCAGAGATGCAGAAAAGTGCAGAAAGGTGAAAGATAGGAAGGGTAGAAAAACGAGTGAAAACGAGTGAAGGAGCAGAGTGAGAGGAAGGAGACAGAGGTCCACTGGACCACCAGGGATGAGGCGCAGGGAAACCTGCGGGTGGAGGAGGGCCTCGATCACCAACACTCAAGAGTGCAGGGGCAGGGGCACCTCACTTAATGGTGGAGCTGCGAGGGTGGGAGAGCAATTTCACTGACAATGAGTCAGTGGTCTTGCTCGCCTGTCCCCGCAGTGGCCGCCATTAAGTAGGGGTCGGGGAGGGCTGGACAGCTGGGAGGCGGGAGCGGGGAGGGGAGCTGGATTGGGCCGGTCGCGCTGGGGGGAGGGGCCGCGGGGGCAGCAGCGGCGGGGAAAGGTAAAGGGAGGAAATAAGGGATAAAGAAAAAAGGGAAAATAAGCAGAAATAAGGCACAAAAGAGCAGAGATGCAGAAAAGTGCAGAAAGGTGAAAGATAAAAGAGGGTAGAAAAACGAGTGAAAACGAGTGAAAGAGCAGAGCGAGAGAAAGGGAAAATGAGCAGAAATAAGGCACAAAAGAGCAGAGATGCAGAAAAGTGCAGAAAGGTGAAAGATAGGAAGGGTAGAAAAACGAGTGAAAACGAGTGAAGGAGCAGAGTGAGAGGAAGGAGACAGAGGTCCACTGGACCACCAGGGATGAGGCGCAGGGAAACCTGCGGGTGGAGGAGGGCCTCGATCACCAACACTCAAGAGTGCAGGGGCAGGGGCACCTCACTTAATGGTGGAGCTGCGAGGGTGGGAGAGCAATTTCACTGACAATGAGTCAGTGGTCTTGCTCGCCTGTCCCCGCAGTGGCCGCCATTAAGTAGGGGTCGGGGAGGGCTGGACAGCTGGGAGGCGGGAGCGGGGAGGGGAGCTGGATTGGGCCGGTCGCGCTGGGGGGAGGGGCCGCGGGGGCAGCAGCGGCGGGGAAAGGTAAAGGGAGGAAATAAGGGATAAAGAAAAAAGGGAAAATAAGCAGAAATAAGGCACAAAAGAGCAGAGATGCAGAAAAGTGCAGAAAGGTGAAAGATAAAAGAGGGTAGAAAAACGAGTGAAAACGAGTGAAAGAGCAGAGCGAGAGAAAGGGAAAATGAGCAGAAATAAGGCACAAAAGAGCAGAGATGCAGAAAAGTGCAGAAAGGTGAAAGATAGGAAGGGTAGAAAAACGAGTGAAAACGAGTGAAGGAGCAGAGTGAGAGGAAGGAGACAGAGGTCCACTGGACCACCAGGGATGAGGCGCAGGGAAACCTGCGGGTGGAGGAGGGCCTCGATCACCAACACTCAAGAGTGCAGGGGCAGGGGCACCTCACTTAATGGTGGAGCTGCGAGGGTGGGAGAGCAATTTCACTGACAATGAGTCAGTGGTCTTGCTCGCCTGTCCCCGCAGTGGCCGCCATTAAGTAGGGGTCGGGGAGGGCTGGACAGCTGGGAGGCGGGAGCGGGGAGGGGAGCTGGATTGGGCCGGTCGCGCTGGGGGGAGGGGCCGCGGGGGCAGCAGCGGCGGGGAAAGGTAAAGGGAGGAAATAAGGGATAAAGAAAAAAGGGAAAATAAGCAGAAATAAGGCACAAAAGAGCAGAGATGCAGAAAAGTGCAGAAAGGTGAAAGATAAAAGAGGGTAGAAAAACGAGTGAAAACGAGTGAAAGAGCAGAGCGAGAGAAAGGGAAAATGAGCAGAAATAAGGCACAAAAGAGCAGAGATGCAGAAAAGTGCAGAAAGGTGAAAGATAGGAAGGGTAGAAAAACGAGTGAAAACGAGTGAAGGAGCAGAGTGAGAGGAAGGAGACAGAGGTCCACTGGACCACCAGGGATGAGGCGCAGGGAAACCTGCGGGTGGAGGAGGGCCTCGATCACCAACACTCAAGAGTGCAGGGGCAGGGGCACCTCACTTAATGGTGGAGCTGCGAGGGTGGGAGAGCAATTTCACTGACAATGAGTCAGTGGTCTTGCTCGCCTGTCCCCGCAGTGGCCGCCATTAAGTAGGGGTCGGGGAGGGCTGGACAGCTGGGAGGCGGGAGCGGGGAGGGGAGCTGGATTGGGCCGGTCGCGCTGGGGGGAGGGGCCGCGGGGGCAGCAGCGGCGGGGAAAGGTAAAGGGAGGAAATAAGGGATAAAGAAAAAGGGAAAATAAGCAGAAATAAGGCACAAAAGAGCAGAGATGCAGAAAAGTGCAGAAAGGTGAAAGATAAAAGAGGGTAGAAAAACGAGTGAAAACGAGTGAAAGAGCAGAGCGAGAGAAAGGGAAAATGAGCAGAAATAAGGCACAAAAGAGCAGAGATGCAGAAAAGTGCAGAAAGGTGAAAGATAGGAAGGGTAGAAAAACGAGTGAAAACGAGTGAAGGAGCAGAGTGAGAGGAAGGAGACAGAGGTCCACTGGACCACCAGGGATGAGGCGCAGGGAAACCTGCGGGTGGAGGAGGGCCTCGATCACCAACACTCAAGAGTGCAGGGGCAGGGGCACCTCACTTAATGGTGGAGCTGCGAGGGTGGGAGAGCAATTTCACTGACAATGAGTCAGTGGTCTTGCTCGCCTGTCCCCGCAGTGGCCGCCATTAAGTAGGGGTCGGGGAGGGCTGGACAGCTGGGAGGCGGGAGCGGGGAGGGGAGCTGGATTGGGCCGGTCGCGCTGGGGGGAGGGGCCGCGGGGGCAGCAGCGGCGGGGAAAGGTAAAGGGAGGAAATAAGGGATAAAGAAAAAAGGGAAAATAAGCAGAAATAAGGCACAAAAGAGCAGAGATGCAGAAAAGTGCAGAAAGGTGAAAGATAAAAGAGGGTAGAAAAACGAGTGAAAACGAGTGAAAGAGCAGAGCGAGAGAAAGGGAAAATGAGCAGAAATAAGGCACAAAAGAGCAGAGATGCAGAAAAGTGCAGAAAGGTGAAAGATAGGAAGGGTAGAAAAACGAGTGAAAACGAGTGAAGGAGCAGAGTGAGAGGAAGGAGACAGAGGTCCACTGGACCACCAGGGATGAGGCGCAGGGAAACCTGCGGGTGGAGGAGGGCCTCGATCACCAACACTCAAGAGTGCAGGGGCAGGGGCACCTCACTTAATGGTGGAGCTGCGAGGGTGGGAGAGCAATTTCACTGACAATGAGTCAGTGGTCTTGCTCGCCTGTCCCCGCAGTGGCCGCCATTAAGTAGGGGTCGGGGAGGGCTGGACAGCTGGGAGGCGGGAGCGGGGAGGGGAGCTGGATTGGGCCGGTCGCGCTGGGGGGAGGGGCCGCGGGGGCAGCAGCGGCGGGGAAAGGTAAAGGGAGGAAATAAGGGATAAAGAAAAAAGGGAAAATAAGCAGAAATAAGGCACAAAAGAGCAGAGATGCAGAAAAGTGCAGAAAGGTGAAAGATAAAAGAGGGTAGAAAAACGAGTGAAAACGAGTGAAAGAGCAGAGCGAGAGAAAGGGAAAATGAGCAGAAATAAGGCACAAAAGAGCAGAGATGCAGAAAAGTGCAGAAAGGTGAAAGATAGGAAGGGTAGAAAAACGAGTGAAAACGAGTGAAGGAGCAGAGTGAGAGGAAGGAGACAGAGGTCCACTGGACCACCAGGGATGAGGCGCAGGGAAACCTGCGGGTGGAGGAGGGCCTCGATCACCAACACTCAAGAGTGCAGGGGCAGGGGCACCTCACTTAATGGTGGAGCTGCGAGGGTGGGAGAGCAATTTCACTGACAATGAGTCAGTGGTCTTGCTCGCCTGTCCCCGCAGTGGCCGCCATTAAGTAGGGGTCGGGGAGGGCTGGACAGCTGGGAGGCGGGAGCGGGGAGGGGAGCTGGATTGGGCCGGTCGCGCTGGGGGGAGGGGCCGCGGGGGCAGCAGCGGCGGGGAAAGGTAAAGGGAGGAAATAAGGGATAAAGAAAAAAGGGAAAATAAGCAGAAATAAGGCACAAAAGAGCAGAGATGCAGAAAAGTGCAGAAAGGTGAAAGATAAAAGAGGGTAGAAAAACGAGTGAAAACGAGTGAAAGAGCAGAGCGAGAGAAAGGGAAAATGAGCAGAAATAAGGCACAAAAGAGCAGAGATGCAGAAAAGTGCAGAAAGGTGAAAGATAGGAAGGGTAGAAAAACGAGTGAAAACGAGTGAAGGAGCAGAGTGAGAGGAAGGAGACAGAGGTCCACTGGACCACCAGGGATGAGGCGCAGGGAAACCTGCGGGTGGAGGAGGGCCTCGATCACCAACACTCAAGAGTGCAGGGGCAGGGGCACCTCACTTAATGGTGGAGCTGCGAGGGTGGGAGAGCAATTTCACTGACAATGAGTCAGTGGTCTTGCTCGCCTGTCCCCGCAGTGGCCGCCATTAAGTAGGGGTCGGGGAGGGCTGGACAGCTGGGAGGCGGGAGCGGGGAGGGGAGCTGGATTGGGCCGGTCGCGCTGGGGGGAGGGGCCGCGGGGGCAGCAGCGGCGGGGAAAGGTAAAGGGAGGAAATAAGGGATAAAGAAAAAAGGGAAAATAAGCAGAAATAAGGCACAAAAGAGCAGAGATGCAGAAAAGTGCAGAAAGGTGAAAGATAAAAGAGGGTAGAAAAACGAGTGAAAACGAGTGAAAGAGCAGAGCGAGAGAAAGGGAAAATGAGCAGAAATAAGGCACAAAAGAGCAGAGATGCAGAAAAGTGCAGAAAGGTGAAAGATAGGAAGGGTAGAAAAACGAGTGAAAACGAGTGAAGGAGCAGAGTGAGAGGAAGGAGACAGAGGTCCACTGGACCACCAGGGATGAGGCGCAGGGAAACCTGCGGGTGGAGGAGGGCCTCGATCACCAACACTCAAGAGTGCAGGGGCAGGGGCACCTCACTTAATGGTGGAGCTGCGAGGGTGGGAGAGCAATTTCACTGACAATGAGTCAGTGGTCTTGCTCGCCTGTCCCCGCAGTGGCCGCCATTAAGTAGGGGTCGGGGAGGGCTGGACAGCTGGGAGGCGGGAGCGGGGAGGGGAGCTGGATTGGGCCGGTCGCGCTGGGGGGAGGGGCCGCGGGGGCAGCAGCGGCGGGGAAAGGTAAAGGGAGGAAATAAGGGATAAAGAAAAAAGGGAAAATAAGCAGAAATAAGGCACAAAAGAGCAGAGATGCAGAAAAGTGCAGAAAGGTGAAAGATAAAAGAGGGTAGAAAACGAGTGAAAACGAGTGAAAGAGCAGAGCGAGAGAAAGGGAAAATGAGCAGAAATAAGGCACAAAAGAGCAGAGATGCAGAAAAGTGCAGAAAGGTGAAAGATAGGAAGGGTAGAAAAACGAGTGAAAACGAGTGAAGGAGCAGAGTGAGAGGAAGGAGACAGAGGTCCACTGGACCACCAGGGATGAGGCGCAGGGAAACCTGCGGGTGGAGGAGGGTCTCGATCACCAACACTCAAGAGTGCAAGGGCAGGGGCACCTCACTTAATGGGTGGAGCTGCGAGGGTAGGAGAGCAATTTCACTGACAATGAGTCAGTGGTCTTGCTCGCCTGTCCCCGCAGTGGCCGCCATTAAGTAGGGGTCGGGGAGGGCTGGACAGCTGGGAGGCGGGAGCGGGGAGGGGAGCTGGATTGGGCCGGTCGCGCTGGGGGGGAGGGGCCGCGGGGGCAGCAGCGGCGGGGAAAGGTAAAGGGAGGAAATAAGGGATAAAGAAAAAAGGGAAAATAAGCAGAAATAAGGCACAAAAGAGCAGAGATGCAGAAAAGTGCAGAAAGGTGAAAGATAAAAGAGGGTAGAAAAACGAGTGAAAACGAGTGAAAGAGCAGAGCGAGAGAAAGGGAAAATGAGCAGAAATAAGGCACAAAAGAGCAGAGATGCAGAAAAGTGCAGAAAGGTGAAAGATAGGAAGGGTAGAAAAACGAGTGAAAACGAGTGAAGGAGCAGAGTGAGAGGAAGGAGACAGAGGTCCACTGGACCACCAGGGATGAGGCGCAGGGAAACCTGCGGGTGGAGGAGGGCCTCGATCACCAACACTCAAGAGTGCAGGGGCAGGGGCACCTCACTTAATGGTGGAGCTGCGAGGGTGGGAGAGCAATTTCACTGACAATGAGTCAGTGGTCTTGCTCGCCTGTCCCCGCAGTGGCCGCCATTAAGTAGGGGTCGGGGAGGGCTGGACAGCTGGGAGGCGGGGAGGGAGGGAGCTGGATTGGGCCGGTCGCGCTGGGGGGAGGGGCCGCGGGGGCAGCAGCGGCGGGGAAAGGTAAAGGGAGGAAATAAGGGATAAAGAAAAAAGGGAAAATAAGCAGAAATAAGGCACAAAAGAGCAGAGATGCAGAAAAGTGCAGAAAGGTGAAAGATAAAAGAGGGTAGAAAAACGAGTGAAAACGAGTGAAAGAGCAGAGCGAGAGAAAGGGAAAATGAGCAGAAATAAGGCACAAAAGAGCAGAGATGCAGAAAAGTGCAGAAAGGTGAAAGATAGGAAGGGTAGAAAAACGAGTGAAAACGAGTGAAGGAGCAGAGTGAGAGGAAGGAGACAGAGGTCCACTGGACCACCAGGGATGAGGCGCAGGGAAACCTGCGGGTGGAGGAGGGCCTCGATCACCAACACTCAAGAGTGCAGGGGCAGGGGCACCTCACTTAATGGTGGAGCTGCGAGGGTGGGAGAGCAATTTCACTGACAATGAGTCAGTGGTCTTGCTCGCCTGTCCCCGCAGTGGCCGCCATTAAGTAGGGGTCGGGGAGGGCTGGACAGCTGGGAGGCGGGAGCGGGGAGGGGAGCTGGATTGGGCCGGCCACGCTGGGGGGGGAGGGGCCGCGGGGGCAGCAGCGGCGGGGAAAGGTAAAGGGAGGAAATAAGGGATAAAGAAAAAAGGGAAAATAAGCAGAAATAAGGCACAAAAGAGCAGAGATGCAGAAAAGTGCAGAAAGGTGAAAGATAAAAGACGGTAGAAAAACGAGTGAAAACGAGTGAAAGAGCAGAGCGAGAGAAAGGGAAAATGAGCAGAAATAAGGCACAAAAGAGCAGAGATGCAGAAAAGTGCAGAAAGGTGAAAGATAGGAAGGGTAGAAAAACGAGTGAAAACGAGTGAAGGAGCAGAGTGAGAGGAAGGAGACAGAGGTCCACTGGACCACCAGGGATGAGGCGCAGGGAAACCTGCGGGTGGAGGAGGGCCTCGATCACCAACACTCAAGAGTGCAGGGGCAGGGGCACCTCACTTAATGGTGGAGCTGCGAGGGTGGGAGAGCAATTTCACTGACAATGAGTCAGTGGTCTTGCTCGCCTGTCCCCGCAGTGGCCGCCATTAAGTAGGGGTCGGGGAGGGCTGGACAGCTGGGAGGCGGGAGCGGGGAGGGGAGCTGGATTGGGCCGGTCGCGCTGGGGGGGGAGGGGCTGCGGGGGCAGCAGCGGCGGGGAAAGGTAATGGGAGGAAATAAGGGATAAAGAAAAAAGGGAAAATAAGCAGAAATAAGGCACAAAAGAGCAGAGATGCAGAAAAGTGCAGAAAGGTGAAAGATAAAAAAAGAGGGTAGAAAACGAGTGAAAACGAGTGAAAGAGCAGCGCGAGAGAAAGGGAAAATGAGCAGAAATAAGGCACAAGAGAGCAGAGATGCAGAAAAGTGCAGAAAGGTAAAAGATAGGAAGGGTAGAAAAACGAGTGAAAACGAGTGAAGGAGCAGAGTGAGAGGAAGGAGACAGAGGTCCACTGGACCACCAGGGATGAGGCGCAGGGAAACCTGCGGGTGGAGGAGGGCCTCGATCACCAACACTCAAGAGTGCTGGGGCAGGGGCACCTCACTTAATGGTGGAGCTGCGAGGGTGGGAGAGCAATTTCACTGACAATGAGTCAGTGGTCTTGCTCGCCTGTCCCCACAGTGGCCACCATTAAGTAGGGGTCGGGGAGGGCTGGACAGCTGGGAGGCGGGAGCGGGGAGGGGAGCTGGATTGGGCCGGTCAAGCTGGGGGGGAGGGGCCGCGGGGGCAGCAGCGGCGGGGAAAGGTAAAGGGAGGAAATACGCGATAAAGAAAAAAGGGAAAATAAGCAGAAATAAGGCACAAAAGAGCAGAGATGCAGAAAAGTGCAGAAAGGTGAAAGATAAAAGAGGGTAGAAAAACGAGTGAAAACGAGTGAAAGAGCAGAGCGAGAGAAAGGGAAAATGAGCAGAAATAAGGCACAAAAGAGCAGAGATGCAGAAAAGTGCAGAAAGGTGAAAGATAGGAAGGGTAGAAAAGTGAGTGAAAACGAGTGAAGGAGCAGAGTGAGAGGAAGGAGACAGAGGTCCACTGGACCACCAGGGATGAGTCGCAGGGAAACCTGCGGGTGGAGGAGGGCCTCGATCACCAACACTCAAGAGTGCAGGGGCAGGGGCACCTCACTTAATGGTGGAGCTGCGAGGGTGGGAGAGCAATTTCACTGACAATGAGTCAGTGGTCTTGCTCGCCTGTCCCCGCAGTGGCCGCCATTAAGTAGGGGTCGGGGAGGGCTGGACAGCTGGGAGGCGGGAGCGGGGAGGGGAGCTGGATTGGGCCGGTCGCGCTGGGGGGAGGGGCCGCGGGGGCAGCAGCGGCGGGGAAAGGTAAAGGGAGGAAATAAGGGATAAAGAAAAAGGGAAAATAAGCAGAAATAAGGCACAAAAGAGCAGAGATGCAGAAAAGTGCAGAAAGGTGAAAGATAAAAGAGGGTAGAAAAACGAGTGAAAACGAGTGAAAGAGCAGAGCGAGAGAAAGGGAAAATGAGCAGAAATAAGGCACAAAAGAGCAGAGATGCAGAAAAGTGCAGAAAGGTGAAAGATAGGAAGGGTAGAAAAACGAGTGAAAACGAGTGAAGGAGCAGAGTGAGAGGAAGGAGACAGAGGTCCACTGGACCACCAGGGATGAGGCGCAGGGAAACCTGCGGGTGGAGGAGGGCCTCGATCACCAACACTCAAGAGTGCAGGGGCAGGGGCACCTCACTTAATGGTGGAGCTGCGAGGGTGGGAGAGCAATTTCACTGACAATGAGTCAGAAAAACTAGACTTTGCATTGCCTTTACAGTTCAGATTGAAGCATGGGCAAGGTAGGATTAGCTTTGCTGTGTGCAACCCCAAGTGTAAATTCTTTCTGACCTATTAAAAATGGTTTTGAATGGGTTCACATGAAACATAACTTTTTTTTAGAACGCTAGACAACAGACATCCAATGGGAAGAACAAAGTGCTTACTTTTTAAAATAAAAAAATACCAATTTAAACTAATAATCTCAATTCAACATCCTTCACTAATTCAAATTGAAGTAGAATGCATTCCACAACATACAATTTGCTCTCCAAAACACCATGTGGGAGCATTTGAATCCACGTGAAATTATTTTGTTGAGTTAAATTCAAACCACAGGTCTTTCATTGACTGTCATGCTCTACCAATACTGTCTACTGGCACCCCACAAGCACACTTACTCCGTGAGGACCCATCAGAATAGACAACTACTGAGGTCCTAAGGTCCCCAAAACCTCAGAGAAAACAGGCTTCCTCCAAGCCACCACCACCTACACACCTTATCCCTGTGGCTGTCCCTTTTGGCCTCCACCAACACTTCAAATTATGAGCGTTTAATTAACTTGGATGAGTCGCAAAACAATGTAAATGCACTGAATTTTATATAACAAAGCTTTTTAAGTTGACATAACTAGGCCTCAAACCAGCTCTCCTTTGTTGTACATTGCTCATATTTAAAATTGACATATTTTCTAGTTTTTCTGCCTGTGTAGCTTGAGTTGCAAATGCATTTTTCAGCATACTGTAAAATGCCCTTTAATTCAAATAGTTTTATGATCCTCATCTGATGTATCTTTAAAACGTATTCTTTTTTGTGTTCATTGTGTTCCTGGAGCAAGTAGCAGAGCTCAACTGTAGCTTTAGAATGCTATTTCCTCTGGCCTGGTGAAGACTATGGGGCCGATTCCGATTCGGGCCGGAAATCTCTCCGACCGAGCCGGACCCGGAGAGATTTCCGACCGAATCGGACCCTAGCAGCCCGACCGAACGAGTAAGATGCGCACATATGCTATCGGACTCGAAGTCGGTCGGACTCCCATTGAAGTCAATGGGAGCCGGTCGTACTAACGCGTACGCGGGCTTGCATTGACTCAATGGGTGCGAGGCGAACAAGGGCGCCCCTACAGCGGGTACGCCTCGAAGCGACTCGCGGCGTACATGCACAGGTAGGGGGACCCATGGGTCCCCCCTGTGTGCGACTCGCGCGGCTACGCGTACAGGGGGGTCCAACACGGACCCCCAAAGTACGGCTCCGACTGCTTCTTGGAGCCGGACGGCGCGAGTCGGTCGGACTGCTCGCGGCGCGCATCGTACATTCCCGGTCGGGGAACGTCTCCATTGCGCGAGGCACATCCGTGCGAGTCGGTCGGAGCGGTTGGGACCCGCGAACGAGTCGGTCGGCGAATTCGCACGCGCTCGCATCGTACTCGCTCGGCCGGACGCACGTACGAATCGGTCGGGAAAAAGGGCTCCGAATCGGATCCGGTTCAGCCAAATCCGATTCGGTGCCCTACCGGCCGAGATCGGAATCGGCCCCTATGTATCTAGTTTTAAACATGCCCTTGTTTTCTCTTCCGTACATAATGCATGATCATTCACTAGCAGTGGAGCAAAAGTCATTTTTCAAATGATGTGTTCTTTGTTTAATCATTGGATAGTGTGATGTAACTTTTGTTTCACACAACGTGGACAATATGATTTCTCTGTTTGAAAAGGTATATAACACACTGAATTTGGGATGTGAGCGAGACCAGGCTCCAATTTAGTCTGCTATTTTACTCTGTACTTAGCCTTTCCCTGGTTTTTCGAGAAGCAGACTTCATGCCAGACTCTCCACTGATTTGTACTTACAATGATTTCAGAGCTCCTGCTTATTCTTGAGATACAGTCCTTATGATTGTATATTTAGAATACTGTTCTATTTTTTGATGTTGAATTGAATTGACTAACCATTTGCTTTTTGCTTTCTCTAATGAGTCTAAATTTTAAATAAACCTCATGGCTTGTATTTGAATCTTGTCACATCTGGATTTTCCTGTGTGGACTTTCTTACATGTGTTTTATTGTAATTTAATATCTATGAACCTCAGGCTTTGGGATTCACACAGCCCCAATCCATCTAAACGGCCCGTTTGATAGTAAAAAGTACTGACAGTTTTTGGTAGTAGAGGATGGTTTGGGGCAAATTGGATGGATATTGGCAAATTAGAGGGGGAATATTTCAGTGCAACTCTATAACATGAATTTGCACTCCCTAAATTGTACCAGTTAGAATATTCAGGACTTCAGGTCCTGGAATGTTGTGGATTATGCTGATGAATTGGATTTTTTTTAACAAATTTTATTAAACATTTACTCGTGACATTTTACATCTTTGGCATTATGATAATATTCTTTAGCACATTCTGATCTTCGATTATTCCCCTAACTCATTTTCCATCCCATCAACCAGACCGCCTTTTAAGGAGTCGGGAAAAATGCAAAGATTCATTTTCTCCAATATCTCCTGTAGCTGTTTGATAAACTCATTGTCCATCAATGCCCTGAGGGATGTCATGAAGTCTACATTTTGCTGTTGCCTGTCCTACCTAAAACAATCAACTCCTTCCCGCCAGGCATGCCATGGCAGAAGTTTGTGGCCCCTTATAGGGTGCAACATTTTAATACCATGGGTCGGTGAGCATGTTTGGCTCATGTGTTCTGTACACATCCAGGCCACTCCGCCGACGCTTGTCGGGGGGCTCACAACCTATTTAGTGCCTTTACTTAGAGCCTTATGACATCTCCTGTATTTCATCATCTGAATTAGCCTCTGGGTGTCTTAGTAGTGTCACCAGTGCTTCCCATGCCCTGGCTGCTTCCAAGGATCCCCGGCCCCTTCTGGACTCTCTCAGTCGTACTGCCCCCTCGTAATCCGCCCAGCGTATGAGCTCCCTCTTCCACCCATCTGCACTTGGGTCCCCTTGAGACATCCAATGACTGGTAATCTCTCTCTTGGCCAGAAAGAGTGCCAGGTCTTGGAATTTACTTGTTACCTTCATTTTGGAAGTATGAGGAAACCAGTGCAAAAGACAATACCCTGGTGTTCCGGTCACTTCCCTCCCGTCACCTCTGTCAATACGGTCGTCACCTCCCTCCAGAAGTTCTCCAACTTTGGGCAGCTCCGGGACATGTGTAAAAATTCGGCCGCAACCTCTTCGCAGCGGGCACATGCAGCTGCTCGTGTCTCAAAATATCTATTTATGCGTGCCTGTGTGAGGTATGCTCTGTGAAGGATGTAGAAATGTATTAGTTGAAACCTGGCATTTCTGGAGATCCTGGTTGTGAGTTCAACTAGGTCATCCCATATTTTCTCTTCTATAGGTATCCCCAGATCTTCTTCCCATCGCAAACTTAAACGATTGAGTGCTGGTGGATTTTTTTAAACAGATGAGGTTGCATTACAAGAGTAAATCCTTATTGTGAAGTTGATAAGATACCATTTGAGGGATCACCTTCACATAAAATGTTGCTGAATGCAGGAGACCATATTTGTTTGCTTCTCAAAGATTGGAATACTGTTAATGGCAACCACATGCAATTTTCTTTACATGGTACTTTTAATGTGACAAAGTTTGAGTACTTGAGGTGTGCTATGTATGAGTTGAAGCCACAGCCTAGGCCTGCACCGTGCAAGGCTTTGAATGAATGGAATCATGTTGCAAATGAAAAAGAGTGTAAGAAAACGATGATAGTCAGATGAAAAACACAGTAAGCCATTGGTTGGATGCAAGATGGTATATGCAAAAGAAGGCGTGGAGAAAAGATATGATAGAGGGCGTGCCTGCATTTCCTGTGATTGCTAAAAGCAGGCAAAAAAATGACAAAAATGATAAAGAGAAAGAAAAGAACATGAATGTGAAGCAGGGCCTAGTGTGCTTGCTGGTGTTTGAGCACCAAGTAAGCCAAAAACAAAATAAATTGACATTTGTAGACGTAAAGTTGAATTTGGAAAACTTATAAATGACACTATTGGTCTAGAAAGAATACAATCATATAATGAGGAAGAGTTTAGATGCATGAGTAAGGAAGTGAAAACATGTGTATGGTGCATATGACAAGCATGAAGAATTGGTGAATTACTTTTAACCCGGATTTGTATAAAAGAGAAAAATTTAGAATGGATATGAGCAAAAACAAAATACAAGAAATGGGACATGTGAGCTGGAGAACACATATCAGAGATTTAATAAAAACTATAAATGTGTGGGAGGATTTGAAAGGATTTCAAGATAATTGGTCAAAGAGAGGGGAAATATACAAAACCAAAGGAAGTTTGAAAAAGAGTAAGAAACAAGCATGAGTGATTTTTGAATATGAAATTGTTGCAGGATATCCATTAAGAGAAGTACGTGGAAGAACATATGTACATGTACCAAAGACGAGATCTAATTTTTTACATTTATGAAACGCTTTCTATAGGTTAGGGAAGAACCGGTTAAGTGGTATAGAGAAGTAGAAAGTATTGTCACTATTTCAAAGGTGCTTTGGATAGATTTGAACACTTTGGGCCTGATTTATATTTTGGCGGACAGGTTACTCCGTCACAAAATAGTGACGGATATCTTGTCCCAGTGCTTAATTTGAGCCAGTGCTTTCCGGTGCTCAGCACTGGCACTTAATTGGTTTCCAGTGCTCAGCACCGGCACCAAATTGTCAACACCATACTTGGAACAGTCTACCACATGGTGGCACTGCTCATCTAATTTAGAGATGAGCAGAACAACGGTTGTTTAGGAATAAACAATATACCTTACAATTGCTAACACCTGCCTCCCCAGCCATTCCTTTAGCTTTGGGGACCTGGAAAAATATGACCTGTCGCATTTACTTGTGAGAGAGATGGTTAGTAGTTGTTTTGGCAGCGATGACAAGGGCGATGGGTGGTGCAAGCTGCTGTGGCCTCCTGGTCAGAGCCCTGTCACTTCATATTTTACAAATTAAGCACTGTCTTGTCCGCTTAAATATAATTCCCATAGGATATTATGAGATTTATATTTCAGCGGAAGGGATATCCGTCACCATTGCGACGGGGTAACCCACCTGCAGAAATCCAAATCAGGCCCCTTGTTTGAGATTATTATCCCTACAAATTTATGAATTGAGTGCAAAGGGATTGTTGGTTGGCCAGATGCCTAGCCTCCAGGAGAGATTCTGTTGTAATGGATAAATATAAATTACTGATTAAACTTCTGAAGACTAAAGTTCCACAGAGAGAAATATTTAGTCAAAAATTATGAGAGTGACACAACAGCCTAAAGTGGATATTATGTGAAATTGATCCACATTTACACACAATATAGCGGAGTTGAAGAGCTTGCAAAAGAGGGTGTTAGTGGATTTGTCTCAGCATTTGTGTTGGGTGGCCATCTTGTTTGCAGCGTACTATAAAAACTGCACCCACCCTAGAGACAGTGCCAGTCATTAAGTGCCTAGAAGGAGAAAGGACTCTGGAGTTTGGGCTCCCGTTGTTCTTTGCACTGGAAACATCTTGCTGGCTCCAGCTTCTGTCAGAACATGCTTCATGGACTACTGTTGTGGAACTTTGCATGAGAAACTTCCCTTGTCTGAATGACAATAAAAACGAGATCAGTCATAATGTTACAACACATCTATGTCTAGCTAGGGATGCTACTTACCTGATCTGCTAGCTTCTGGACTCCAGTGCACAGGGCCTAGGAAAGACAAAAAAAAACAAGACTTATAACATGTGCAATGATAAACCACATGCCATAGAGGGGCGTGGCTTGGACGGAGAAGATGGCGGACGCGTGAGCAGGGAGCTCCGCGCCAGCCGATCATTTCTCCTCTTGAAACCTGCGGCCGCGGCACACTACAGCTTCCTCTTCACCGGTCGGGTGTTGGAGGGCACCCGGAGGGCACTCGATCCGCTTTTCACGGATCCCGGAGCTAAGTGCTGTCGGCCGCGGCTGCAGACGCGGCAGGGCTGGAGGCGGTCGCGCTCGTCGACTCCTACGGCGGACGTGGGATAAATTTACCTCCCGGCCGGCCAGCTGTGCGGAGGCCGCATCGACTGGCAGGTGTCCCTCCCGGCGCTGGATGAGTGCGGTGGCGCTCGGTGGCAGCGTTGGTGGCCCGTGCGCTGCCTGTGGAACACGGAGGGTGCAGTGCCCCAGACCGCCATTCTCCTAGGGCGGGGGCGCGGTTACTGGAGGGCCCTGGGCATACACTGGTGGAGAGCGGCTGACGTGATGATGGTGTCGCCCTGAGCGAGGCACCAGGAGCCTGGATTAAACAGAGGGTGCTGGGCCGGATCGGGGAGGCAGGACCACTGTGCCCGGAGCGCGTGGGAGCGAGGGGCACGCTTGGACTTTGGCACTGAGGACGGAGGCCGGTAAGAGTGCACAGCGGGTGACCCCGTCCCCTCCACGCTGGGCTGGGGACTGCAGGGACCCCTGCTGCTTCCGCTCGGACGGACTGAAGTGGCTTCTAGCGAGGGACGCCCCGGGAGGTGACGGGAACCCCGGAGCTGACTGGGCCTCAGAGAACAGAGGTCGGGCCTATCACAGGGCGGGGGCCCCCTGGCCGGTCCATGGAGTGAGCTGGGGTGAGTCTTTGGCCGCTGGGGACAGCGGGGGGAGTGGATCGTACCCGCCCTGCGCACTGCGGTGACTGCCCTTCCGCTGTGGGTGGCCCTTGGTGCCTTGGAGCTCGAGGGTTGGAGCCCGCTGGAGGCGAGGACCACTCCGGGGATTATTGGCTGCCATGGGGAAACCTAGGAGTCGCCAAACTGGTGTCACAATGGACCCGGAAGATAGCACGCAAGAACAGTCCCTAACCAACCCCGATGACCCCACCCAGCGGCAGCTTAACAAAATCCTGGAGGCAATCGCAGACACCAAAGCGACCCTCCATCAGGACATTACTACGGTAGCGGTGGGACTTGGCCTGCTGCGTGAAGAACACAAAAAACTGTCGGAGAGGGTCAAAGAGACGGAGTCTAATGTAGCGGAGCTGGCACCTGCCCACAAGGCATTGGAGCACCAGATGGGGGCCCTCACGGACAGAGTGGCTCAATTGGAACGCAGGGCGGAGGATGCTGAAGGGCGCAATCGGAGGAACAATGTGCGTGTCCTAGGTCTGCCGGAGGGAACGGAAGGCGGAGACATGGTGGCCTTCCTCGAGAACTGGTTCAAATCTGTTGTGGCGCCGGAGGGCCTCTCCTCCTTCTACACTCTTGAGCGAGCGCACAGGGTGCCGGCTAGACCTTTGGCGCCGGGGAGGCCCCCGCGCCCGGTGGTGGCCCGACTGCTCCATTTTTGCGATCGGGATCTCCTCCTACAAAAGGCGAGAGTGGACGGCCCTTTCACTGTTGATAACAGTAAAGTTTCACTCTTTCCAGATTATACGCTGGAAGTCCAGAGGAAACGATCTTCATATCTGGAGGTCAAGAGGGCCTTAAGAGAGGAGGGTCTTCAATACTCCCTAATGTTCCCAGCCCGCCTCCGTATCATATTAGATGGGACCACTCATTACTTTGATAGACCTGATGATGCGTGGGACTGGTTGGAGGCCTACAGGGGTGGGCAGCCTAAGTCTGGCGGCCCTAAGAGTGTTGAACGGAGCGATACAAAAGGGGATGATGGACAGAACGTTTGAGCCAATCAAACACTCACCCCCAGTCAACTGATCTGGGTTTAATCCATCATCATTCTTTAGCTCACTCCACCACCCCAGTTCAGACATGGCCATATGCAAATCAGTCTGACCCTGTCCCTCATGGGAACAGTCCAGCCCGAACTGCCAAGCCATGTCTTCCCTGGACCGGAAACAAGCATCCTAGGACCGGTTTCTGGCATTCCAGCCGTCATCAGCCAGGCTTGCTTGAATCCAGTGGCAAAGTGAGCAAGGGACCCACGTCTGGGCATACCCCCGCCAACTTAGGGCGAACAAAGCGATACAAAAGGGGATGATGGACGGAACGTTTGAGCCAATCAAACACTCACCCCCAGTCAACTGATCTGGGTTTAATCCATCATCATTCTTTAGCTCACTCCACCACCCCAGTTCAGACATGGCCATATGCAAATCAGTCTGACCCTGTGCCTCATGGGAACAGTCCAGCCCGAACTGCCAAGCCATGTCTTCCCTGGACCGGAAACAAGCATCCTAGGACCGGTTTCTGGCATTCCAGCCGTCATCAGCCAGGCTTGCTTGAATCCAGTGGCAAAGTGAGCAAGGGACCCACGTCTGGGCATACCCCCGCCAACTTAGGGCGAACAAAGCGATACAAAAGGGGATGATGGACGGAACGTTTGAGCCAATCAAACACTCACCCCAGTCAACTGATCTGGGTTTAATCCATCATCATTCTTTAGCTCACTCCACCACCCCAGTTCAGACATGGCCATATGAAAATCAGTCTGACCCAGTGCCTCATGGGAACAGTCCAGCCCGAACTGCCAAGCCATGTCTTCCCTGGACCGGAAACAAGCATCCTAGGACCGGTTTCTGGCATTCCAGCCGTCATCAGCCAGGCTTGCTTGAATCCAGTGGCAAAGTGAGCAAGGGACCCACGTCTGGGCATACCCCCGCCAACTTAGGGCGAACAAGCGATACAAAAGTGGATGATGGACGGAACGTTTGAGCCAATCAAACACTCACCCCAGTCAACTGATCTGGGTTTAATCCATCATCATCCTTTAGCTCACTCCACCACCCCAGTTCAGACATGGCCATATGCAAATCAGTCTGACCCTGTGCCTCATGGGAACAGTCCAGCCCGAACTGCCAAGCCATGTCTTCCCTGGACCGGAAACAAGAATCCTAGGACCGGTTTCTGGCATTCCAGCCGTCATCAGCCAGGCTTGCTTGAATCCAGTGGCAAAGTGAGCAAGGGACCCACGTCTGGGCATACCCCCGCCAACTTAGAGCGAACAAAGCGATACAAAGGGGATGATGGACGGAACGTTTGAGCCAATCAAACACTCAACTCCAGTAAACTGATCTGGGTTTAATCCATCATCATTCTTTAGCTCACTCCACCACCCCAGTTCAGACATGTCCATATGCAAATCAGTCTGACCCTGTGCCTCATGGGAACAGTCCAGCCCGAACTGCCAAGCCATGTCTTCCCTGGACCGGAAACAAGCATCCTAGGACCGGTTTCTGGCATTCCAGCCATCATCAGCCAGGCTTGCTTGAATCCAGTGGCAAAGTGAGCAAGGGACCCACGTCTGGGCATACCCCCGCCAACTTAGGGCGAACAAAGCGATACAAAAGGGGATGATGGACGGAGCGTTTGAGCCAATCAAACACTCACCCCCAGTCAACTGATCTGGGTTTAATCCATCATCATTCTTTAGCTCACTCCACCACCCCAGTTCAGACATGGCCATATGCAAATCAGTCTGACCCTGTGCCTCATGGGAACAGTCCAGCCCGAACTGCCAAGCCATGTCTTCCCTGGACCGGAAACAAGCATCCTAGGACCGGTTTCTGGCATTCCAGCCGTCATCAGCCAGGCTTGCTTGAATCCAGTGGCAAAGTGAGCAAGGGACCCACGTCTGGGCATACCCCGCCAACTTAGGGCGAACAAAGCGATACAAAAGGGGATGATGTACCAGAAACCGGTCCTAGGATGCTTGTTTCCGGTCCAGGGAAGACATGGCTTGGCAGTTCGGGCTGGACTGTTCCCATGAGGCACAGGGTCAGACTGATTTGCATGTGGCCATGTCTGAACTGGGGTGGTGGAGTGAGCTAGAGAATGATGATGGATTAAACCCAGATCAGTTGACTGGGGGTGAGTGTTTGATTGGCTCAAATGTTCCGTCCATCATCCCCTTTTGTATCGCTTTGTTCGCCCTAAGTTGGCGGGGGTATGCCCAGACGTGGGTCCCTTGCTCACTTTGCCACTGGATTCAAGCAAGCCTGGCTGATGACGGCTGGAATGCCAGAAACCGGTCCTAGGATGCTTGTTTCCGGTCCAGGGAAGACATGGCTTGGCAGTTCGGGCTGGACTGTTCCCATGAGGCACAGGGTCAGACTGATTTGCATATGGCCATGTCTGAACTGGGGTGGTGGAGTGAGCTAGAGCATGATGATGGATTAAACCCAGATCAGTTGACTGGGGGGAGTGTTTGATTGGCTCAAATGTTCCGTCCATCATCCCCTTTGTATCGCTTTGTTCGCCCTAAGTTGGCGGGGGTATGCCCAGACGTGGGTCCCTTGCTCACTTTGCCACTGGATTCAAGCAAGCCTGGCTGATGACGGCTGGAATGCCAGAAACCGGTCCTAGGATGCTTGTTTCCGGTCCAGGGAAGACATGGCTTGGCAGTTCGGGCTGGACTGTTCCCATGAGGCACAGGGTCAGACTGATTTGCATGTGGCCATGTCTGAACTGGGGTGGTGGAGTGAGCTAGAGAATGATGATGGATTAAACCCAGATCAGTTGACTGGGGGTGAGTGTTTGATTGGCTCAAATGTTCCGTCCATCATCCCCTTTGTATCGCTTTGTTCGCCCTAAGTTGGCGGGGGTATGCCCAGACGTGGGTCCCTTGCTCACTTTGCCACTGGATTCAAGCAAGCCTGGCTGATGACGGCGGAATGCCAGAAACCGGTCCTAGGATGCTTGTTTCCGGTCCAGGGAAGACATGGCTTGGCAGTTCGGGCTGGACTGTTCCCATGAGGCACAGGGTCAGACTGATTTGCATGTGGCCATGTCTGAACTGGGGTGGTGGAGTGAGCTAGAGAATGATGATGGATTAAACCCAGATCAGTTGACTGGGGGTGAGTGTTCGATTGGCTCAAATGTTCCGTCCATCATCCCCTTTTGTATCGCTTTGTTCGCCCTAAGTTGGCGGGGGTATGCCCAGACGTGGGTCCCTTGCTCACTTTGCCACTGGATTCAAGCAAGCCTGGCTGATGACGGCTGGAATGCCAGAAACCGGTCCTAGGATGCTTGTTTCCGGTCCAGGGAAGACATGGCTTGGCAGTTTGGGCTGGACTGTTCCCATGAGGCACAGGGTCAGACTGATTTGCATGTGGCCATGTCTGAACTGGGGTGGTGGAGTGAGCTAGAGAATGATGATGGATTAAACCCAGATCAGTTGACTGGGGGTGAGTGTTTGATTGGCTCAAATGTTCCGTCCATCATCCCCTTTTGTATCGCTTTGTTTGCCCTAAGTTGGCGGGGGTATGCCCAGACGTGGGTCCCTTGCTCACTTTGCCACTGGATTCAAGCAAGCCTGGCTGATGACGGCTGGAATGCCAGAAACCGGTCCTAGGATGCTTGTTTCCGGTCCAGGGAAGACATGGCTTGGCAGTTCGGGCTGGACTGTTCCCATGAGGCACAGGGTCAGACTGATTTGCATGTGGCCATGTCTGAACTGGGGTGGTGGATTAAACCCAGATCAGTTGACTGGGGGTGAGTGTTTGATTGGCTCAAATGTTCCGTCCATCATCCCCTTTTGTATCGCTTTGTTCGCCCTAATTTGGCGGGGGTATGCCCAGACGTGGGTCCCTTGCTCACTTTGCCACTGGATTCAAGCAAGCCTGGCTGATGACGGCTGGAATGCCAGAAACCGGTCCTAGGATGCTTGTTTCCGGTCCAGGGAAGACATGGCTTGGCAGTTCGGGCTGGACTGTTCCCATGAGGCACAGGGTCAGACTGATTTGCATGTGGCCATGTCTGAACTGGGGTGGTGGAGTGAGCTAGAGAATGATGATGGATTAAACCCAGGTCAGTTGACTGGGGGTGAGTGTTTGATTGGCTCAAATGTTCCGTCCATCATCCCCTTTTGTATCGCTTTGTTCGCCCTAAGTTGGCGGGGGTATGCCCAGACGTGGGTCCCTTGCTCACTTTGCCACTGGATTCAAGCAAGCCTGGCTGATGACGGCTGGAATGCCAGAAACCGGTCCTAGGATGCTTGTTTCCGGTCCAGGGAAGACATGGCTTGGCAGTTCGGGCTGGACTGTTCCCATGAGGCACAGGGTCAGACTGATTTGCATGTGGCCATGTCTGAACTGGGGTGGTGGAGTGAGCTAGAGAATGATGATGGATTAAACCCAGATCAGTTGACTGGGGGTGAGTGTTTGATTGGCTCAAATGTTCCGTCCATCATCCCCTTTTGTATCGCTTTGTTTGCCCTAAGTTGGCGGGGGTATGCCCAGACGTGGGTCCCTTGCTCACTTTGCCACTGGATTCAAGCAAGCCTGGCTGATGACGGCTGGAATGCCAGAAACCGGTCCTAGGATGCTTGTTTCCGGTCCAGGGAAGACATGGCTTGGCAGTTCGGGCTGGACTGTTCCCATGAGGTACAGGGTCAGACTGATTTGCATGTGGCCATGTCTGAACTGGGGTGGTGGAGTGAGCTAGAGAATGATGATGAATTAAACCCAGATCAGTTGACTGGGGGTGAGTGTTTGATTGGCTCAAATGTTCCGTCCATCATCCCCTTTTGTATCGCTTTGTTCGCCCTAAGTTGGCGGGGGTATGCCCAGACGTGGGTCCCTTGCTCACTTTGCCACTGGATTCAAGCAAGCCTGGTTGATGACGGCTGGAATGCCAGAAACCGGTCCTAGGATGCTTGTTTCCGGTCCAGGGAAGACATGGCTTGGCAGTTCGGGCTGGACTGTTCCCATGAGGAACAGGGTCAGACTGATTTGCATGTGGCCATGTCTGAACTGGGGTGGTGGAGTGAGCTAGAGAATGATGATGGATTAAACCCAGATCAGTTGACTGGGGGTGAGTGTTTGATTGGCTCAAATGTTCCGTCCATCATCCCCTTTTGTATCGCTTTGTTCGCCCTAAGTTGGCGGGGGTATGCCCAGACGTGGGTCCCTTGCTCACTTTGCCACTGGATTCAAGCAAGCCTGGCTGATGACGGCTGGAATGCCAGAAACCGGTCCTAGGATGCTTGTTTCCGGTCCAGGGAAGACATGGCTTGGCAGTTCGGGCTGGACTGTTCCCATGAGGCACAGGGTCAGACTGATTTGCATGTGGCCATGTCTGAACTGGGGTGGTGGAGTGAGCTAGAGAATGATGATGGATTAAACCCAGATCAGTTGACTGGGGGTGAGTGTTTGATTGGCTCAAATGTTCCGTCCATCATCCCCTTTTGTATCGCTAAGAGTGTTGAACAGCACCCTAAGGAGCAACGGAAACGACTATGGTGGCGCACCCGCAAGGGGACCTCCAAGAAGCCGTCTACATCACAGACGGAGAAAGAAAGGGCGGAGGCTCTGCGGGCTGTGGTGGACCTGATGGGAAGCCAGGGCACGGCTCCGGGTGCAGGGCCCGGCACCCCTGGAGAGTCTGGCGAAAATGAGACTGACACCTCCCACAGCAATAGCGTGAAGATGCCTGAGGTGACGCCTCGCACGGCGGATGACATCATCTGATGAGTCAGGTAACCTGGGGCAGCTGTGCTAGCTGGAGACTTATTGTTTGAGTGTTGTCCGCCTCGAGCCCTGTGCTGTGTCTTGCTTATTGAAGGCTGGTGCGCTCTCCCTGAGAGGAACATTTCTTTCCAGTCCTCTTTTGCCTTTTTTCTGCCTGGCCTAACCCCCGTTGAGTGACTCACCAGTTTGAGCCCTCACTTAGCACGTATTGTTACGTAAGATGTTTGGGCAGCTGACCGTTGTTGGACCGCCCTGGGATCGGGGAGTTAACCACCATAAGGGTTTTTTTTTTATTGTTGTTTTTATGACCTGGACTGTTTGCAGAGGGATGAATATTGCATGTAATGGGTGGGCGGGGTGGGGATCCCGGCTGCCGGGAGGTTTCTTGATGGGTTATAGTAGGAATGGCTGGAACACAACAGCATATACGGTTCCTAACGTGGAACATTAGAGGGATGAGATCCATGGTGAAGCGTCATAATATCTACTCCTATTTGAGACGTAGGGACATACATGTGGCATTCTTGCAGGACACCCACTTAAACCAGGAGGAAGCTGGGAAACTAAAACGACGCTGGAGGGGTCAGGTATTTGCGACCACCTGTTCCGCCTTTGCTAAAGGGGTGTTGATTTGGGTGAAACCGGGAGTTCCCTTTGCAGCAAAAAGATCATGGGTGGATGAGGCAGGTAGATATGTCCTGGTGGCGGGGAGACTGGCAGGGCGTGAAGTTACACTTGGAAATGTCTATGCCCCTAATCAGGATCAGGTTGGCTTTCTGGACCTCTTCTCCGCTACCTTAGCGGGTAGCGTACAGGAAATCTCATCCTTGGGGAGATTTCAATTGTGTTGCGGATGTTGTTGCAGACCGGTCGCACCCGCCTTTAACGGGGTCTCCGGCACGCCGCACCACTTTGGGGTTTCGGGCATGGATGGAACATTGGGGGTTAAAAGATACGTGGCGGCTACAACATGATAGTCATAGAGAATTTTCCTTTTTCTCCCCAGTACACCAGGTACATACGCGCCTTGACATGTTTTTATGCTCACCCGCTTTTCATAGTACCATCACGTGCACAGAATATCTGGGCCGTACTCTGTCGGACCACAGCCCATTAATGATGACACACCAGCCGCTGGGGCGGTGTCCACCTGTTCCCACTTGGAGACTCAACCCGGCATTACTGGACGATGACCCTTTTCGGGCCTCGCTGAATACTCTTCTTGATACTTATTTCCCTATCAATGCCAACACTGCATCCTCAGTCCGGGTGGAATGGGAGGCATTCAAGGTGGTGGTGCGGGGCCACTGTCTGGGACAGGCGACGGGGGTCTATAGGGAGATTCGCCAGGAGGTCCTCACTTTGGAGGAGAACATTCGCAGGTTAGATAACATTCAAGGTACAGGGAAGCGGCTCAATTGGCGCTGCAAGAAGCGCGGGCGCGTTATAATGTGGCCCTTGAACGTTTACGCCGATACAACTACAATGAGTATCTTGACAAAGTGCAGAGAGAGGAAGGGAAGGCGGGCCGTCTTTTAGCTCGATTGATCCGACCCGAACTGGGGGCTCCCCTATTACGCAATTGGATGCAGAGGCTGGTGGGGTGCAGTACTGTCCTGATGACATCAATGATTCCTTTGTTGCATATTATGAGCGCCTTTATACGAGCTCCGGCGGAGGCCCCTGGTATTGTGATTGGAGAGTTTTGGACTCTTTACCCCTTAGGGTGTTGGCGGATGAGGATAGGGAGGAGCTGGGAGACCCTATTACCTTGCAGGAAATTAAGGACGCTATTCATGCGTTGGCAGCTGGGAAAACGCCGGGGCCGGATGGCCTCCCGGCCGAATTTTACCAGTGCTTTTCTGATATATTGGCGCCACAGTTGGCCCGGATGTATGCAGATGCCTATGAGGCCGGGGTCCTGCCTGACTCCACTCGGAGTGCCCTGGTAATCCCTCTTCCGAAACTCAAATTGCCGAGGGCCGGAGTCAAAGATTACAGGCCCCTTTCCATGCTTAACCTGGATTTCAAGATCCTGAGCAAGGTACTGGCCGGTAGATTGGCTCCGCACATGAAGGCACTCGTGCACCCGGATCAGAATGGGTTTATACCTACCCGCAATACCTCCTACAACCTTCGTCGGCTTTACTCTATACTGTACCATGCTGACGCTCCGCTCCACCCTTGGGCCGCGGTGCTTTCTGTTGACCTGGAAAAGGCCTTCGATACAGTGGGATGGAAGTACTTGTTTGAAGTGATGAGGCACATGGGGTTAGGAGACGAATGGATCCGTTGGGTGCAGTTGCTGTATGCGGCGCCCACTGCCAGGGTCCGTACGGGTAGGACAATCTCCAGGGAGTATGGGGTGTTTCGAGGGACTAGACAGGGATGCCCCTCTCCCCCTTCTTTTTGCCTTGGCGATCGAACCTATCGCCGAGAGACTGCGCCAGGGAGGTACTGGAATTGGGCTGGATTCTGCTGGGCAGATGCATTACATTTCCCTATATGCAGATGACCTACTGGTGTACTTGGGGGATGCTGTGGCGGGCGCCCGACAGCAATGCAAATATTGGAAGATTTTGCTGGCCTTTCGGGTCTGCGGGTTAACAAAGCAAAAACGTACCTATTCCCTGTGGCTGGCCCCCTACCTAGGCCGGACGCGCTGGCGCCCGACATCGTATGGGCTCAGAATACGTTTAAATATCTGGGTATCCAAGTGTTTCATTCGATAGATGACTTGACGGAGGGTAATCTCGGAAGGGCGGTGCGATCCCTGCGAGGGAGTGTTCAGTTTTGGCGCACGTTGAAGCTGCCAGTGATGTCCAGGGTCTCTTTATCCAAAATGGTCATGCTTCCACGCTTGTTGTACTTTTTTGTCAATCTTCCTGTCCTTATGCCTAGCCGGTGGTTCCGCCCCCTGAATGCCCTGCTTCGGGATCTGATGTGGGGTGATGGTCGCTCCCGGGTGTCACTGGAGACGCTGCAGCGCCCTGCGGCTGAAGGCGGCCTGGGTGTGCCGAATTTTGAATACTACATGCTAGCTGGTCAGTTGCAGTGGCTGGCACAATGGATAGAAGAGGTAAATGAGGAGGGTACATTCTTGGCTCTCCCGGAAGCCCGTCCTCGATTGGTAATGGCAAAATTGCTACGGCCTAGGACGCCTACACCGTACTGTTCCTTGCTACAGCGCACTGCCTTTCAGGCCTGGCGGAGATGCGAGAACCGAGGACGGCGGGCTGCTAGGTATACTCCGGTGCTGCCCCTGGTGGGCTTGCCGCATGGTGACCCCCAATCCGTCTTTACCGTTGAACAACTGGCCCCCTGGACAGATGCGGGACTAGACGCGGTCAGAGATTGTTTTTTGGACAAGTCCCTAATTCCCTTTGATGGCCTGGTAGAAGATTGTGGTCTGCCCTCTGGCCAGTTCCTGCAGTATGAAGCCCTGACCCGAACTTTTGCGCAGCTGTGGGAGGTGGGTAGAAACGAGCCGGAAACACATCCGGTGCTTCACGCCTTGTTCACGCTTGGAACGGCAAGGCACCTAGTGAAATGGTTCTACGTGGCTCTCCTGGAGGCCTCGGTGCATCCCTTGACCAGACTACGTGCTAAATGGGACGAGATTGGGGGTAAAGAATTGACAGATGTGGAATGGTGTAGGGTCCTGCATTATCCCAAGAAAATCTCTCGAAACTCTCACCTTAAATATATTCAGTTTAATTATATGCACATGGCTTACATGACCCCGCACCGACTCAACGTGACATATGGAGGCGAGGTTCGTTCTTGCCCCAGATGTTCTCATCCAGATGCGGACTTCGGTCATATGATTTGGGAGTGTGGTGCCTTGCGACCTTTCTGGGAAGCAGTTCTGGGGAAGCTAACTGAAGTACTGGGCAGAGATTTACCTCTCACACTACAATCTTGCATTTTGGGCCTTTTTCCCCGACCGCCGAAACGGAAGGTGGGGAACAGACTTATAGACCTAGCGCTGGGATTAGCGAAGCGCCGCATCGCACTGGAATGGAAATCTGCCAGGGGGCCACAGTTCGCGAATTGGCATAGAGATGTAATTGTGTGGGGTGGAGCGGAGGGTAGAGCACTCAGCTGGGAGGAATCCAAAGGGATGAGGAAGCTCCTCATGGCTGGCCAATGGCGGGAGGTGCTGGCGAACTGGGAGACCCCAGAGAGGCAGGAGGAGAGGGAGATGGGTTCAGACCCCGAAGCAGATATGGATGCACGCACGGGGGCGACTCGGCCTGCAACACCTATTGCTATTTAAGTGGGCTTGAGATCCTGATGGTGCACTATGTCCAATTGCTGAGTGAGTGTGAGCCTGCAGAATTTGTGTAATTGGAGGAGGCACTCTTATTGGTAGCTATGGGCCTCTCCCTTATGTGTCAACTCACCTGCTCTCTGCTATGACTTCTTTATATAAACGTTCCCCACCACAAGCCGAAATAGTGGTACATGATATGTCTCCCCCTCTGCAGAAGGTCTTTTGTTTGGTATTCTTTTTCTTTTGCCCCAGTTGGGCCATTTGGTTGGTATTCATTTTATGAATATGCTACTGAAATACTGTTTTCCAAATTTGAAGTGGAATTTCGTTACTCTGAATCGCTATTTAAGTATTCTGGTGGATTGGTGTTTAACCCCATGCTGCACATTGTGAAGTATTGAGTATGACGTGCCATGTAATGGAATTTATGGCAAATATTCTGCTGTATGATTACCCTGACAATTGTACTTAGGACTGTATGGAATGTGCCTCTTTTATGAGATTTGTATTGCAAAAATTGAAAATGTCAATAAAGATATTTAAAAAATAAAATAAACCACATGCCATAGATATTAACTCCATTGAGTCATAGGAATTCAATAGATGACTGCCTACAATCTAAGTCACATAGTGCATGCACATTTTAGTAATGGTTTTGTTCATGTCACTTTCCTGCTACAGACAATTTCAAGGTATAACTTTTTGCTGTACGCATTCTTACCTTTAGTGGATGGGGGTGTAAGTATGAAGATACAACTGCCTTCACTATGTATAACTCCTAGCGAACTGGTCGATTAAGGAACATATAGCATAGTTGAATATGCTTTGGTTCGGCACCTGTGGTACCAAGGACAGGACACAAGCAACATGGCTGCTGTTCACAACAGTGAGGATACACAGGACATTACAAATTTCTCTCTTTTCCCTACCCCTTTTCCCGCTCATTGGTATGGACTTCCCTATTTAGATTCGTAGGCTTCTATCGGTGATAAGGGGGGTTGTGAGAGTCACGACTGGACAGTCCCATATTGAGGATGTGCCTGTGGGAAGTAAGTAAGTCTTCAATTTAAAACGTGTTCAATTAACAGTAGAAGAGCCTCGCATTTTTTTCTTTAGATTTACAACCAGGTTGAGTTTTCACCTAGTGACCCCAGCAAACAATACATCTGGGAGCAAATGTTCTTTAAATGGATGGTGTGGGCCACAGTGTCTCTATGCTCCCTCAAAGCTTCCAACTAACCTTCTGCTTTTACCCACCAGCTTTTCTGCTTTGGTGCAAAGTGACATATTGCAGAGCTTTAACCGCTCATTGCACATATCCAAATTATACATCCCAGTCCCCTCTTGCGGCCCCCCTACCCTCATAACTTCCTTGCCTCTTGGTCTTTCATGCCTTTCCTGTGCCTTATATGCTTGTCCTGCACCTCCTGTGGCCTTTGTACCTCCCATGCACCCACCACCAATGCTGTCTGTGCTCTCCTTATGCCTCTATATGCCTGTTTCCTAGCTCCTGACTCTTACTGCCCTTCGTACCTCCCAGGCCCTCATTCCTCAATGCCCCTGGTGTATCCTGCCTGTGTCCCTTCTATACTTCTGTGCCCCCACCATGTGTCCCATGTCCATCTAGTTCATTTTGTACTCACCTAATGCTCCTGTACCCACTGAACCTTCCATGCTGACCCTGTACTTCTCTACCCATTCCCCCATTCCTCCTAGGTTCCCATTTTCCCTATTGCTTGCTCCTGGTACCCACTTACCATCATCCCCTACACTACTTTGCTGCCTGCAGTGTCTGAATCCTCTGGCCCTAGCTTATTGCCAATGCTGTGTTCCTGTGTTTACGGTTACCAATTCAGCCTGTGTCCCCTCTGTGTATGCCCTGCACTCCCATTCTCCTCTCTGACTAAGAGGTCTGCAGTTCCCACTACCTCCTGAATCACCCTCTCCCCTGCCTTCTCTGTGTTGTGAGTTTGGTGGACAGAAAAATGTGTCAGATGTCCTGTCCGCCTTATTACAAGTGCATTATAAAGACACTGGTAATACGCCGGATGGGGTATCAACCATGTTTTGATGGAGTATCCCATCCATGGTCGTCTAGCCTGTAGAACAATCTGCCAATGCCCGAGGGGCTGGTCTCCCAGATGAGAGTATGGGCTGTTTTTGGGCTGGATTTTACTGCTGACTAGTCTGATATTACCAGAAACATTGCCTGCAGCAAGCACAAATGCATCCAGTCTCCCATACCTTGCAAAACACCTATTCAGCTTGTCTTTACAAGTTTAAACATGCTCTAATTTGGAAATGTGAGACACTTTTTAATTTGGTACCCGGGAATATTTCTGCCTTAGTCCACCAAACTCTAAATACACCCAGGGCCAGCGCTAGGCATGGGCAGCGTAGGCAGCTGCCTAGGGCCCCGTGCCCAGCTGACCAACATGGTGCCCCGCACCTCTAAGGCTACCTGCCTTTGGCCGCACAACTGTGATGTAGTGCTGCAAGGCCCAAGGCCTCGCAATCATGTGTAGCTCTGGAAATAATATGTGAAGGGACCCACTTCCCTGGACCTCGCTACACTGTGCCATGACTGCAGGGCACAGGGAAGGGGCGCCTCATCCCCTGGGCCCCACAGCTCTACACCATAAATGTGATGCTCAGGGAACAAAGGGCCTCTCCCAAGCTAATCATGGCATTTAATAGGGGATCCAGTCTTGGGCTGCCCACACACAGGAAGTGCAGGACACACACCGTCCCGCACTTTTAACTCTTTCAAATGACAAGCAACTCTCTTTCAGCCCTTGATGAGCTGTGAAAAAGATGCATGTTGGCAGCAGACAGGAAGCCCAGTCAGCATACAAGGGGCCCTGCACAAAGCAGCTTCAGTAGAACCTTCAACTACTGGGATGCAAACCACCTTGAATGAATAAATGAAACCTATACTCAGGACTTGTACGGAGGGTATGCCCTGTAAGGTGATTTCAAAGTGCTGTCACAATGTTAAATCAGTGAACAAGGCACAGGGAGATTAATATTTGCCCAGGAACAAACAGTTGATTAAATTAGTAGAGCCAAGACTGTAACACACTTCTACTTGGTGTAAAGGCTATAAAAGAGGGGCACTGTAGTTATGCAGCAGAGGACGGCCAAATTATGCGGCAGGGTTCACTAAATTATGCGGTAAAAACACACAAATTATGCGGGGTAACGCAGTACACTTTGTGATAGAATTACTTCATTATTTTCTCATTTACACTTAACACTGTTAGTGCATAGGTTTTCCATCATTAGAGTCGGTTTAACACCCAAACATAGTGATGTGCACCAATAGGTGACCAGTAAACCTATGAAATGGGCCTTTCACTGCATGGCAAGACGTGTTGCTGTGTTTTTAGTAATCTTTGAACCGTTTGAGCAAGAAACATTTTTGGGGGGTTAAAATCTGTAGATTATGTAGCAGATGCTGGATTATGTGGCAAATGCGGCAATTCCATAATTATGGGAAAACCACCATGGCCACACAGTTGCATACTTTCAGTGGCCCTGGCTATACATTGACCACTGTATTGCATTTAGGTGAATATACCATGTGGCTGGGCACTTCACCTCTCCCAGGAAATATTTAGTCTATTTTGTAATCATACGCTTTCGAGCAGTTTTTAAATGGAATCAAAATACTCCCAATCTTGCCAAAAAAAGGGAGCATAGCAATAAGTTCAGATAAGTGATTGCTCAAAAGCACACAATTTGTCCAAGTGGGAGGCCGGGATTTTAAAAAGTGGCTCCTTGTTCCACATTTCCAGCTAGTCCACTAAACCACAGCTGGAGTGTCAGTGATTCCTATGGCAATTCCAAGGGGGTGCCTTTCCCAGTGAATTGTCATTCTAGTCATAGTGTTTATTTCCATCACATTTAGGTGAAATAGTAAAGTTGAGATTAGATGTCAAATATCCTAGTCCCCTCAACCAATAAATTCAATCTCCAGCCAAATTATTTTAAGATGGTCTGTGTCAGAGGCGGAGATTTAAAATGAAGTCCCAAAAATCTTTTATGTGACTTGCAGTTCCTTTGCTTCACAAGAAACTTCTTCTGATGTCTTTGCATACACAATGTGTCTCCAAAGACACAAAGTGTCTTGTGAAATGAAAATGAGAAATTTGGTCACCCTCGTATGGCCTGGCAGTGCCAGACCATACATGTGAGCTCCAGGGACTGGGGTCCTCTCCTGGGACACACAGTGATGGATCATATCTGAGTGGCCCAGGAATGGAGACTCTTCTCATCTGAGCCTTGCAGCACTAACCATGGATGTGAGATGTGAGGCCCAAGTTAATGGGACCTCCTCTCATGGGCCTTGCCATAACAGCCAATAGATGTGAGGACCAAGGGATGGGGCCAGCCTCTTCTGGGCCTAGCAGTGCTAGACCATGGCTGGGGACACTGTGGAGTGGGACCACACCCACTGGGCCTCAAAGCACTAGACAACAAATGTGAGGCCCAATGGAAAGCTCCTACTCCCTACCCTGGCCCTCGCAGCTCTGGATCATGGGAGGATCCAGGGGAGGAAACCTCAATTAACTGGGCTTGCAGCACTAGACAATTGTTGCGAGACCCAGCAAAGAGGGCTCCATTACGTTTGGCTCCACTCTCCTGGGCCTCGCAGCTCTAGACCATGGTTGAGAGCCCCAGGGCAGTGGGGGGGGGGGGAGGGGGGCTTACCCTAGGCCTCATAGCCATGGTCAGGTGCTGCAAGGCCCAAGGAAGTTTGACTCCCTTACTGTAGGAGAGTAGGATCTGCCTCTTATGTTGCCCCCACTTTTTTTCTGATGTTTACACTGGTTTCTGGCTATAGTCTGGCTGGGTCCCTGCCAATCAGAGCCCCAGCCTCTCTGTTCTCTCTAAATGACTTGGAGTGCACTCTAGGTGCACTAGTGATTGGATACTGTGGTACCTCCTGAGTCCCTAGTATATGGTACCTTAGGTACCAAGGGCATAGGTACTTCACAGGCCTACCAGGGGCTGAAGCAGGTATTATGCCACCCCTGGGAAGCAGACTAAATCTGACACCACAGGCCTGCTACTGCAGCCTGGGTGAGGTGGTGCTAGCACAAGTGGATAACTGCTATGGAAAGGGCCTGTAGAGTACAACAGGTCCCCCAAAAGCAGTGGGCAGCAATCTTGTGGCTCTCCTTTTCAGATAAAGGTAGACACAAGCTCCTCACTGTTAGAGAAGAGGATGCTGATGACTATGAAGTCCTGAAGAGTGCACTGATAGATGGGTTTGGCTTAACCACTGAGCAGTACAGGTTGAAGTTCAGAGACACCCAGAAGGCACAGACTCAGGACTGGACTGACTTTGTAGATTGTGCAACCAAGGCTCTGGAGGGTTGGCTGGTTGGCAGTAGGGTTACTGATTTCAAGGGATTGTATAATCTAATGATGAGAGAACAGATCCTTAATAATTGCCAGAACCAGTTGTTGCATCAATACCTGGTAGACTCGGATCTGACCTCTCCCCAAGAATTGGGAAAGAAGGCAGACAAGTGGGTCAGAACCAGGGTGAGGCAGAAAACCCAGAACCAAGGGGGTGACACAAAGAAGCAGGATCAGAAGGGCTCTGAGAAAAGTGGGGATAAGTCAACAGACCAGAAGAATTCACAAGGGCCCCAAAAATCTGCATCTGGTGGGGAGTCACAATCCAACAAGGGAAAAGGCCAAAAGAAGCCCTGGTGCAAATTCTGTAAACAGAAAGTGCACTGGACTTCTGATTGTAACAAGTCCAAAGACCAAACCACCACCACTCCTGTCCCTAAGGCAACTGTTCCCCCTAGTTCAGCTACTGGTGGAGGTGGTACTCAGAAAAAGGGTGTAGTAGGGTTGACCCTGGGTTCTGAAGTGGGCTCTGGCCTAGTCAGAGAAGCCACTCAGGCAATGCTGACTTGTGATGGAGACATTGAAATGTCCTTCCTAGCGAGCCCCAGTAATCTGGGCAAATACAAACAGCAGCCTGTAATAAATGGCAAACAGGCTTTGGCATTTAGGGACACAGGTGCTAGTGTCACCATGGTGGCAGAGGATCTTGTGGACCCTGGACAGATCATCCTGGGTGAAATGTACCAGGTGACCAATGCAAGCAATGCCAAGACCAACCATAGTCTGGCAGTTGTGAATTTCTCCTGGGGAGGGGTAACTGGCCTCAAGAAGGTTGTAGTCAGTGCAGACCTCCCTGTAGAATGTCTATTGGGCAATGATCTAGAGACTTCAGCCTGGTCTGAAGTAGAGTTATGGACTCATGCCGAGATGTTGGGCATCCCTGCAGAGGTATTTGCTGTGACCAGGCCACAAGCCAAAATGCATGACACTGAACAAGCTCTGGATCCTGAAACTATGGACCAGATGCTTCCCAAGAAGAGGAGCAGTAGGGTTAAGGCAGTGCCTTCCCTCTGTCTCAGACCACTGAGTCCCCTCCCCAGGGAGGAGGAGCAGATCCTGAAGAAGGAACTGCCCCAGAGGAACTTGAGCCTGATCAGGTTGAGTTCTTGGGGGCAGGGGGCCCTTCTAGGGAAGATCTGAGTAAGGAGCAACAGTGCTGCCCCTCTCTTGAACCCCTCAGACAGCAGGCTGCTGCTGAGGCTGCTGGGAGTGCTAGTGGGTCCCATAAAGTTTATTGGGATGAGGGACTCCTATATTCTGAGGGTAGAGATCCAGCCCCTGGAGCCACCAGGAGGATGGTAATCCCTCAGAAGTTTAGGGGTTCCTCTTGACCCTAGCACATGATATCCCTTTGGCAGGTCACTTGGGCCAAAACAAGACCTGGGACAGGCTTGTTCCACATTTTCATTGGCCACATATGTCAGAGGACACCAAGGAGTTTTGCCGCTCCTGTGTCACATGCCAAGCCAGTGGCAAGGCAGGTGGCACAACAAAGGCCCCCCTGATAGCACTACCTGTGGTGGGGGTACCCTTTGAAAGGGTAGGGATTGACATTGTTGGTCCCCTTGACCCTCAAACTGCATCTGGGCACAGATTTATCCTGGTGGTAGTGGATCATGCCACCAGGTACCCAGAGAGCAATTCCCCTGAGGACCACCACAGCCCCTGTGGTGGCAAGAGCCCTCATTGGAGTCTTCTCCAGAGTGGGTTTCCCAAAGGAGGTCATTTCTGACAGAGGTACCAACTTCATGTCAGGATATTTGAAGGCAATGTGGAAGGAGTGTGGTGTAACTTATAAGTTCACCATCCCCTATCACCCACAATGCAATGGTTTAGTTGAACGCTTCAACAAAACCCTGAAGGGAATGATTAAAGGACTCCCAGAGAAGCTTAGGCGGAAATGGGACCTTCTTCTTCCCTGCCTGTTGTTTGCATACAGAGAGGTTCCACAGAAGGGGGTTGGTTACAGCCCATTTGAGCTTCTGTTTGGGCATCCTGTGAGAGGTCCATTGTGTTTGGTAAAAGAGGGCTGGGAGTTACCTCTCAAGCCCCCCAAACAAGATGTGATGGACTATGTACTTGGTCTCCGCTCCCGGATGGCTGAGTACATGAAAAAGGCAACCAAAAACCTGGAGGCCAGCCAAGAATTACAAAAAGCTTGGCATGACCAAAAGGCTGTACTGACTGTATACCAGCAAGGACAGAAAGTGTGGGTGTTGGAGCCTGTGGCCCCAGCAGCCCTCCAAGACAAGTGGAGTGGCCCCCATACAATAGTTGAACAGAAGGGAGAGGTCACCTATCTGGTGAATCTTGGAACTCCAAGGAGCCCCTGAGGGTGCTCCATGTCAACAGATTGAAACCATATGTTGACAGGGCTGACATGGGCTTGCTCATGGCAACTGATGAGGAACAGGAGGAGGAGAGTGACCCTCTCCCTGACCTGCTCTCGCAGAACCCTGATGATAGGTCAGTAGATGGTGTTGCTTTGGCAAGCAGCCTCACTGACCATCAGCAAACTGAGTGCAGACAAGTTCTGCAACAGTACAGACATATGTTTAGCCTGACCCCTAGTCAGACTTCCTGGTGCACCCATGAGGTGGACACTGGAGACAGTCTGCCTGTCAAGAGTAAAATCTACAGGCAACCTGACCATGTCAGGGATTGTATCAGGACTGAAGTCCAGAAAATGTTGGAGCTAGGTGTAATTGAGCCTTCAGATAGCCCTTGGGCTAGCCCAGTAGCCCTGGTACCCAAGCCTCATCCCCAGGGTGGTAAGAAAGAAATGAGGTTTTGTGTAGACTACAGAGGCCTCAATGCAGTCACTAGGACTGATGCCTATCCCATACCAAGGGCAGATGAGCTGATTGATACTTTGGCCTCAGCCAAGTATCTAAGTACATTTGACCTAACAGCTGGCTACTGGCAGATCAGATTAGCTGATGATGCAAAAGCCAAAACAGCATTTTCGACCCCTAGTGGGCACTACCACTTTGTGGTGATGCCCTTTGGATTGAAAAATGCACCTGCCACTTTTCAGAGGTTGGTGAATAAAGTTCTGGCAGGGATGGAAACTTATTGCTCAGCTTATCTAGATGATATTGCTGTCTTTAGTTTCTCCTGGCAGGATCACCTGGTCCACCTCAGGAATGTTTTGGAGACTCTGCAGAAAGCAGGCCTCACTATCAAGGCCACTAAGTGCCAGATAGGGCAGAGTCAGGTTGTGTACCTGGGCCACCTTGTAGGTGGAGGCCAGGTTCAGCCTTTACAGAGCAAAATCCAAACCATAATGGAATGGGTTGCTCCAACCACCCAGACACAGGTGAGAGCCTTCTTAGGCCTGACTGGGTACTATAGGAGGTTTGTCAAGGGATATGGATCTATAGTGACCCCCTTGAATGATCTGACCTCAAAGAAAATGCCAAAAGGTTCAGTGGACAGCTAGCTGTCAAAAGGCATTTGAAGACCTAAAGCAGGCCATGTGCACTGCCCCCATCTTACAGAGTCCAGACTACACCAAAAAGTTCATTGTCCAAACAGATGCTTCTGAGCTGGGTGTGGGAGCTGTACTGTCTCAACTGAATGATGAAGGTCAAGACCAGCCAGTAGCTTTTATTAGCAGAAAGCTGACCCCTAGAGAGAAACGTTGGTCAGCTATAGAGAGGAGGCCTTTGCTGTGGTGTGGGCCCTGAAGAAGCTGAGGCCATACTTGTTTGGCACTCACTTCATAGTTCAGACTGACCACAAGCCCCTCCTATGGCTTAAACAAATGAAAGGAGAAAGCCCAAAACTTTTGAGGTGGTCCATTTCCCTACAGGGGATGGACTATACAGTGGAACATAGACCTGGGACCCAACATGCCAATGCAGATGGACTCTCAAGGTATTTCCACTTTGAACACGAAGACTCAACTGGTCAAGGTTAGTTTAGTGTCCCTGCGTTTGGGGGGTTGTGTAGGAGAGTAGGATCTGCCTCTTATGTTGCCCCGACTTTTTTCTGATGTTTACACTGGTTTCTGGCTATAGTCTGGATGGGTCCCTGCCAATCAGGGCCCCAGCCTCTCTGTTCTCTCTAAATGACTTGGAGTGCACTCTAGGTGCACTAGTGATTGGATACTGTGGTACCTCACGAGTCCCTAGTATATGGTACCTTAGGTACCAAGGGCATAGGTACTTCACAGGCCTACCAGGGGCTGAAGCAGGTATTATGCCACCCCTGGGAAGCAGACTAAATCTGACACCACAGGCCTGCTACTGCAGCCTGGGTGAGGTGGTGCTAGCACCCCTCACTGAGATATAGATTTCCTATGTCTCTCCTGCACACACATTTAAACCTATCAGTCACCCCTAAGGCAGGCCCTATCAATCCTGAGGGCAGGGTGCTTGGTTCCTATGTGAGAGGGTGCCTCTGCCTGAGCAGGGCCCCTCTGCAGTTCTCAGAGTCCATTCTCTGGCGCTGTTTGTGGATGCGGTTAAACCATATACTCTTAAGTGCATTATATCCTCGCGGTAGAATGCTAACTTTGGAATGGCTGCATCAAAACATGTCGTGTTTGGTGTCAAACATCTTGGAATACTACCCCTCCGCCAGTTCTGGCGGCGGGGGTAGCATTCCACCCTTCTAGAGGGATAGACATGTACCTACTGTGGAAATGCGGTAGAATCCTGCAGAGCCCTGGCATCACAAAATGGATGCCACCAGTCACAGACACTGGGCTGCCCTCCTGCTGATGACCGACACTCGCAGTGGAGGAAGCCCAGCAATAGATATCCTGTCCCAAGGGGGTGTGACCACCTCCCAGACAGGGTTCAGTGTATTGGGGCTGTGTGGGTGCACTCTTAGAGTGCTTTGAAGTCCTGCACTGGGGAGCAGAAGGCTCCTCTGTGCATATGCCAGTTCAAACCAGCTCAGGGCTACCTGCCCCTGCTCTGGCGCGAAACTGGACAAGGGAAGTGGGTGTAACCACCCACTCCCTGACCCTCCCATAGGTGGGGTCATAGAACTAGTCCCTCCCTTTCTTTTAGTATAAGAGGGGGAACCTGTGCATTGCAAACTAGATACCCCTGGACGACGCTCTACAAGAAGAATCCCGGACCTTCAACGTTCCACTACCTTTGGAAGACTGAAGAATCTCCCTTGGAGTCAAGGAGTGACTCCCCTGCTTGGCAGGCACCAAAAACGACAACGACGGTCGCAAACTACCTTGCTGGTCTGCACCATTGACTTTTCCGTTCCACCACGAGACTTGCTGCTACCAAGGCTTGTTGGCTCCAATCGGGTCGCCGACACCGCAGTCAGCTGCAGACTTCGTGGGACACGCTGAATCCAGCTCCTGGCCGTCCTCAATGCCTCCTGGACCTCGTGGTTGAAGAGTCAAGACACCAGTGAACGACCTGAATCTGTTGACGACGGTGGGCATTCATCTTCCTTGCCCCGGGTCACTTCCAAGTGCCCTTGAACACTGGCCCCTCTGCTTTCAGGTCTTCCTCCTTCCGAATCCAGGCTTGGATTCCACCGGACACTTCTTCTGTCGCCGCAAGCAGCAAGTCTTCACTGGCTCCCATTGAAAACGACGCCGCGACCCGACACCAAAGGACACCTATGCACCCGGCTCCCCTGGGTGAGGTAACTTTAGCATTACGGTGCTCCCGTGGGTGTGGGCCCTAGAACTACTTACCCTGTAAGTGCCTTGCTTGTGGCTACCCTAGATGTGCCCTAAAACTCTTATTTTCTAAGTGCGACAATTGCGCTGACTCGTACAGGGTTCGCGTCTGTGTTAGACACATCGCGTCCATCTCCCTTGTAGCTCTATTTGTAACCGTGTCCTTCGACTCGTACTGAGTCCGATCGGTGGGTTCACCTCGAACACACAAGGGGCCTGTAACATTGAAATCTCCAGTGCGCTGACTCGTACAAGGTTCGCGTCTGTGTTAGACACAGCGCGTCCATCTCCCTTGCAACTCTATCTGTAACCGCGTCCTTCGACTCGTACAAGGACCGATCGGTGTGTTCGCCTCGAACACGCAAGGGACCTTTAACATTGAAATCTCAATCGCGTCTGTTCGCATAGACTCGCACAGGACTCGCACCGGTGCCAGGACACCGCGTCCGTCCCCTGTGGGTCTCCTACAACTACCTGGGGTGGTTCTTGGGGGTCCCTCGATTCTAACTGCTCTAGACCTAGGTCTAGCCAAACAAAGATTGTGATATTTGATTGTGCTAACTTATTTTGATAACATTTGATTTGTACATATGTTCCTGACTTCTAATCTCATAAAGAGATTAGTAGAGAGTTGTTTATTAATAAATACATATATATTTGATATATATACCTGTGTGATGTCTTTTCATTTGGTGATTCAAGAGATTGTGTGGTAAAACAAGCTGCTTTACATTCCTCCAAGACTTAGCCTGAAGGCTGCTCTCCACAGCTACCACTAGGATAGCTTTCTATAAAGGTTGTCTTAAACCTACCAACCATAAGAGTCGAATTGTTCTGGTGCAAGGTGTCCACTTTAATTAGTGAACAGCATATACCAGGCCAACTTCTCACACTTACCTACACCTAGTACCGGGCTCAGGGGTATTAGGTGCCCATTAGGTGCCCTATGTACCCACATAATGGCAGTATTTTAATGTGCAGGATGTGGACAAGGTTGAGGGGACTCTTTTCCTTTGCACCAGGGCCATGGCACCCTTGCTATGCAACTTCTCTCGCCTTCATAGGTCTCAGAGCCATGTTTCAGCACTTTGAGGCTGAGGGCAGATTCTACCCTAGGCCTCTCAGCCATGGTTGGATGCCCAGGGAAGGGCAACCAACACTACGGAACAGGAGGTGTTCGTGCGCGACGACAAGGATTCTATACATTCTATTAAGAATGTACATGGGCTACGGTGCAATACACTGGGCTTCCTCTTTTTGAAATAAATTGGTGATTTCTTTGGATTCCTTTGTGAAAGTGTTTTGGGACAGCAAGAAATCATTAAGACATCTAAAGGAACATACCAGGGAGGTTAATTGCTGTTGTTCATCCATGGTTATAATACATTGAAGGTATCTTGTACACAGTATTCCTTATTAGAGACGTAACTTTATGCCCTGAGGAAGTTCCCTATATGGGAATGAAACGCGTTGGCTGGATTGTCTGTATCTAAAGTTTTTTTAACAAATCGATTGGAATAAAGAAGTTATTTTTTCTTAAACATTTTTTGGTCTATTGGACTTCTTTGAGCTGCACACCCCCATTCATCACAGTTTAGCTAGGAAACCTGGAGCAGCCCACCCCAGTGGCATGTCTTAACTCTGGCTCTCCTATGCACAGATGCAGGGGGCTAATATTTACTAACATGGTAACTGGAATGGAGGACTTGTATCAAAAGAAGTGATGTACACAGGCCACTTTATTAAAATGTTTGCTTTTAAAGTTGCTAAAATGGAGGGATGTAAACAGAGAGAATAAATCACCACAGAAAGAGCAGCACTCACCCTAAAACCTTAAAGATAATGGCCAGTTAGCCCATGAGATAATGGCAGAGAAGGAGTTAAAGGTACAGGAAAAACATGATTTGCTCAAGGTCAAACAATTTGGTCAAGTAAGAGGAACAAGTTTGATTGTTTCAAGAAACATAACTGTCCCAGTATGCTTTATATGTTAAAGAAAATAGGGACCTGATTTAGGAGAAGGTGTAATGGAATGAAAAACCCAAAATGAACTCAGTGATTTTTGGTAAGCGCCATATATACATCTTCTTGGTGAAACCACAAGCACTCTAGTGGGCATATTCATTTAGAAGTGGCGGTGAGAGGCGTTAGCCTCCTTGGCTAACGCCTCTCACCGCCACTTCGGAAACGCCAGGCTGCACCCTATTCTCAAGAATGTGGTGCAGCCTGGCATTTCCCTGCGACGGCGCTAAGTCTCACGACTTAATGCCACCGCGAGGCACCCTGCACCAGAGTGCAAGGGTGTCTGCGAGCAGGAGGTTTGTTTATGTACAGGAAGGTGTCCCTTCCTGCACATAAACAAACCTAAAATGCACGCTTAGTAACTTACATGTGTGCTGCTTCATGCAGCACACATGTAAGTTACAAAACGGCATTTTTAAAGGTTTATGTACAGGAAGGGACACCTTCCTGTACATAAACAAACCATGGCATTTTTGCTATTTCCATGTGTGCTGCACAAGGTAGCACACATGGAAATATAAAACGAGGAGAAATTAAGCATTTCTCCTCGTCCGCCACCTTAAGACCAGGATTTTCTGGTCTTAAGTTCGGCGCTGCCACCTATTATCGCCGCCCTTGATAATAGGTGGCAGCGTCGGAGCTCAATGGAGTGTTGCGGTGGTACGCCCACCGCAACACCCACTGTACGCCCCCTTTCACGCTAAGTTTAGCTTGAAAAGGGCCCTATTCTCAAGGCAGCGTTAAGCCACTTAACGTGGCTTTAAGCCCCGTTAAGTGGTTTAACGCTGCCTTGAGAATAGGGCGCTGACCCTATCGCCACAGGACCGTCAAAAAAAGTGACGTTCCTGTGGCGATAGGGGCTTGAGAATATGCCCCTAAGTGTCCTGCAAAGTTATAATGGAAAGTTGACTTCAGTACTGGGTGGATGCTTGGGGATAGGGTGGGTGCAACATGTTCTTCACTTTTAGAAGTTAGGGATTGATTATTTTCATCAAGGGATCCCAGTGAATGCCCGATGCTGCAAGGTCCAAGGGAGGAAGGGCACTCCCCTCTGCTTTGCAGTGCTGGATCATGGTGGGAAAGGCTCAGGGAAAGGCCGTCCTTTCCGTGCGCCTCACAGACATGGTCAAGTGCCGCATGACTCGAGGGGGCCATTCCCTGGCCTATATAAATACCACATGCACATGGGGAGACCTAGGCAAACCCTTTCTATCCATTGTGACTAATATAGTAAGTAAGTTTATTAGCAGATTAATTAAAATTCAAGCCGTACCAAAAAAAAAGAGAAAAAAATTAGATTGAAAGTTATCACTAAAAGAAGATTACATTATTGGTTAAAAGATGGTTCATAAATTAAAAGCATCTTGCGATGTGAGAACAGTGATCAAAAAAGACTTTATGACTGAAAGTTCAATAAGTGCTCCATGACCAGCTTTATACAAGTAATTTTGTGCCAACTTCTGTTTAAAAAGGCAGTTGAGAGTCGCCATATAAGTTAAAAGAAATTAATTATTGGGGCGTTGTGCTATACCAAAAAAGGGATCCTCGTGCATTACTACCAGTAGTCCATAAAGTGCTTAGTGCGCAGATGCTTCCATGACGGTTTTCCAGTTTCTACTTGGGAAACCTCAAGTAATTTGCGGGCTTGGCGGAGGTAAGTTTAGCCGGACTGGGATGGGTGCAGAGTCCTCCTAATTGATGGTTACGTTTTTAGTGGTGGTACATCATGAACGCCCAAATTGGTTAAAGTGCGAACAACTCATGCTAAAAAGTTCCCTGCCCCGCGATGGCCATTATTTGTCTGAGGTGCTCGAGTTTGCTGTTAATAGTTTGTTCACGTGTAGTAAGAACTTGGCGTCCGTTCAGGACAGCTGTATTGATTGGCTGTTCAATAATGTGACTAATATAATGTATTTCCTGTTAATTGAAATTTAAAATATATGTGCTTATTTTATTGATGTTAATATCTCTGTTTTTATTTTCCTGATATCGACCCAAGAATGTTGCTTCTTGCAAAGTCCCTCAACAATAGAGGGTTGATGGCACTTCCTAATATGTCACTTTCTGTCATTTCACTTTGTATGCAAGTTAGGGGGGCCTCACACATTCCCTTTCTGCCCGGGGCCCCAAAAGTCCTGGAACCGGCCCTGAATACATCTCCTTAACCTGCTTTATTATGTATTCTCGGTAATGCCCAATCCTAGAAATTGCAGAGCTACCGATGTGGTTTTTCGCACAGGAAATGTAATAGAGGTCTTAGATGCAAATATTATTCCTCGCACGCATCCCTCTCGGTGAATAGATCTGTGCTTGGTTTAGCGCGAGATGATCGCACACCGACCGCTTCCGTCTGACGTGATCACCTGACAGGCCCCTGAGTCAGCTTGAACATTGCCCACGTTTCGCCCTTGTTTGTGGTTTAAGTTCCCTTTTTAGTGATGTGGTGGGAAAGTAATATTTAGCTTTACATACCTGCTATAACGTAGAGTAAAAATGTGTTCATCCAATATTACCTTGCCTGGCTTTTTATAAAAAATTGTGATTTTAATTTTAGGATAGGTATTAGGTCGGCTCGTGCTCCCAGCTGTGCTTACGCGACAATTGGAGGGGCGTACCACAGGTCGGCGTCGGATCCAACTATGGGGAGTCTTGCCTCATCAGCGCTGCACATCCAGTGGCCGGACACATCTCACCTGTTTATCTCTAAACAAAGCTGTGTGTCCTAGGGCACTGGAGTGAGATCCTGAGAGGCAAGATATAAACACAGAGCACGGAGTGGAGACGAGACGAGGGCAAAGGCATGGGCAGTGTCCAATGAGAGAAACGCTGACCACCCAAGACATCTCTACTGCAGGAGAACGTGCACCGCTTAAGGACGTCCCCATCCAGTGGCGTAACGAAACTTGAGCCACCCCTTCACCCCTGCAAGGTGCATGGAGGGGACCCCTCCAGATTTAATCAGGAGCTCTGAGGCTGCTCAGTACTGTGCTGAGGGGGCTCTCTGCAGCTTGTGGGCCCCCGCGCAGCGCGGGGGCTGCGGGGGCCTGTGTTACGTCACTGTCCCCATCGCATATGAGGACGTCACAAACGGAGAAGTATCTGCTATCCGAGGCCCAGATCACCACCAACGTACAGCGTCGTCCGACATACGCATTTATAGCCTGCCGACGTCACAGTCGCCTGTGGACTTTAAATACCAGGGAGGGAGTCACGAGGCACCACTGCACCAGGATATCTACAGATGTGAGGACACGTTCATCACACCTGGATTTCTTCCCGCCTGGAGCCGCCCCTTCAAGGTAGGTCATAAATCACAAATTGTATTGGGGCAATTGTGACTGGCGAAACTGGAGAAGTCACCCATTTTATTCACTTACTGGACTGAAGTCTAAATAACCTGAGCATAACCTTTAAAAGGTGAAAGTCCTGAGGCCGAGGAGGCCTGTACCCCTGAGGCCAGGAGGGAAGCCTGTACCCCTGAGGCCAGGAGGCCTGTACCCCTGAGGCCGGGAGGCCTGTACGGCCTGTACCCCTGAGGCCGGGGAGGCCTGTACCCCTGAGGCCGGGAGGCCTGTACGGCCTGTACCCCTGAGGCCGGGGAGGCCTGTACCCCTGAGGCCGGGAGGCCTGTACGGCCTGTACCCCTGAGGCCTGTACGGCCTGTACCCCTGAGGCCGGGAGGCCTGTACCCCTGAGGCCGGGAGGCCTGTACGGCCTGTACCCCTGAGGCCGGGAGGCCTGTACCCAGGACGCCGAGGTCAGAAACATTTTCACGTAAGGCCAGAAGGCCTTCTCCTGATAACCTGAGGTGATGATGGAGGTTTGTGTCCGAGTCCAGGGATTCCCGACATTCTGAGGGTCTCAAAGGCCATCCGATCCTTACACGTTCATGCCAAGAAAGGCTGCGTGTGACTGGGAAGTCGGGACGTTTGTGCTTGGAATGTTGCAGTCAGGAAAGACTAAGACCCCCAGATCATGCAGGAGTGTGCATGATCTGGTGGTCAAGAATCGGGGACTGTGAAGTTAGGGATGCTTGGCTCTGAAGTGTGGAAGGTCACTGCACAAGGCCCTAGAGTCAAGGCATCAGACCCTAGGGCCAATAATGTTTGACCCTGTGAAGTGGAAGGCCTCTGCCTGAGACCCCAGGGTGAAAAAGGGCGGATCTGAAATTAAGACCGTGAGTTTCGGGAATGTTGCTGGTTTATATTTCCGGGTCAGGAAGGTTTGTTTGTGTGACCCAGTTGTCAAAGCTTTCTGGTCATGAGCTCGTGAGGGTGGCAAGATCTGTGCCTGATACACTGAAGTTAGTAAGATCTGAGACGCTGACAGATGAAAGATCGGTGCCTTAGAGCGTGAGATCCCACAGACAGGAATGCCGGGGGAGGCCAGCGGGCAGGATGGTCCACTTATTTTATTCATTTTATTTAATGCGATTTTATATAGCGCGAACATTACCCGAAGGTGTCAGAGCGCTTTACTGTTGAGATCCTGACTGTTGAGATCCTGACGTAAGGTCTGTGCCTGAGGCACTGAACCCACGAAGATCATTCATGTGTGAGACTCTGAGGCCTGTAGTGTAAAATCCAAACCCTCGGGACAAGAGGGTCTGGGACAAATACACTAAGATCTGTGGCCAGTGCGGAAAAGTCACTGAATTGCAAAGCTACTTCTCTGCCTGGGTTCTTTGGTAAGGTCACCAGCTGTAGTGTGTCTCGAGATGTAAGGTGGGGTATACCTTAACACTGAAAATAATAGCTTTTTATTCCATTTGAAGACTGACACATATGAGATCAGTCATATCCGATCGTTTTCCGGCAATGGATTATATCTGGAATAACATGCTTTACTACGAGTGTGAACGTAGATTCAGGAGCACTGGGTCTAGGACAGGATGTCCACGTTAAATTTGTATACACTTAACCTAAATAGAGATCGGTTAAATTGTATTTGGTTATCCTGAAGACCTGTCACCGACCTGGGCCTCGTGGTGCACTATATCTCGCCTCTCCTGAGGTTGGAGGGGCCGCTGTGGGCCCGTCCGAGACGCCCAATAGGCAAGACCTCCGGATTCTGCCCAATGGGATACCAAATATTACACATCACCGGCCCTAAACATCTCCTTAACCTGCTTTATGTATTCTCGATCAAGCTGGTAACCTTAACCGCCCCTAGATGTCACTATAAAGCAAGAGACGGACCACGCATCACGTTTGCCACGTAAATCATAGAAAGCTTTTGATAAGCCTAGGAATCTGTGCAGCATCAGAGTTGCATTGCAATTTTCCATTCCTCGGAGGAAAACTATGATTAGCGAGGGAATTCCAATTAAACGTGGTAATGCCCAATCCTAGTAATTGTACAGCTACCGATGTGGTTTTTCGCACAGGAAATGTAATAGAGGTCTTAGATGCAAATATTATTCCTCGCACGCATCCCTCTCGGTGAATAGATCTGTGCTTGGTTTAGCGCGAGATGATCGCACACCGACCGCTTCCGTCTGACGTGATCACCTGACAGGCCCCTGTGTCAGCTTGAACATTGCCCACGTTTCGCCCTTCTGGTTGTGGTTTAAGTTCCTTTTTTAGTGATGTGGTGAGAAGTCATATTTAACTTTACTTACCTGCAGTAACGTAGAATAAAAATGTGTTCATCAAATATTACCTTCCCTGGCTATTTATAAAAAATAGTGGGGCATATTATCAAGGGCCGGCGATAAATATCGCAAGCGCGCTTAGCGCTTGCATATTTATCGCCGGCTATCTTCTGTAATTTATCGCCGCTTAGCGCGTTATTAACAACGCGCATCGCCGAGGCGATAAAAATTTCAGAGATAGCGTGGATATCGCCGTTTTCCATGGTGGAAAACGGCGATATCCTAGATGATAGGGCCTGTGGTCTTAGCCACAGAATCCACCCCCATGTTAAGTATGCTTTAGTCAGGAATTTAACAGACGTTAAATTCCTGCGTTAAGCAGCATACTTAACGCGATTAAAATAATCGCTTCCCCGCATTGTAAATATCGCGAAGCTGCCTTCGCGATATTTATCCATGTTGTTTCCACAGACACGCCTACTTTGCATCTCATTATTGATGCGAAGTCAGGCGTGCTGGAAACGGGAGCAAAATCAGCAAAACACGCGATAGCGTGTCTTTGCTGATAAGGCGATATAATTATCGCCGCTTTTCGGCCGAAAACGGCCGCAAAAGCGGCGATAATTGTTTATCGCCGCCTTGTTAATATGCCCCAGTGACTTTAATTTTAGGATAGGTATTAGATTGGCTCGTGCTCCCAGCTGTGCTTACGCGACAATTGGCGGGGCGTACCACAGGTCGCATCCAGCTCAGTGGAGTCTTGCCTCATGAGCGCTTCACATCCAGTGGCCGGACACATCTCACCTGTTTATCTCTAAACAAAGCTGTGTAGGGTGACCAACCGTCCGTAAATTTCACGGACCGTCCGTAATTTGGACCTCACGTCCGTTGTCCGTGAGGATCCCTTTTTCACGGACGCCTTTTGTCCGTAATTCTGGGCCCTGCAGGGAGCAGAGCTGTTCCCTGCGAGAGGCCTCAACTCCCTGATGGGGCGCCTCGCACTCCTCCTCGGAGCACGAGAGCAGCCCTACCTGCCCATTGTCATTCTGTATGTGGCTGATTGTCACGTACAGAATGACAATGGCCAGTTTGAGCTGCTAAAGCATACTTCCCACCCTGAACCTCTAAAGTGCCTTAGCTTGGGGGGCGGAGTTTGCGCACTGCAAGATGGCCGCTTAAACGCTCGGCTTCGTGAAGCCGCCACACGATCCGGCCAATATCCTGCTTTTAATGAACTGGACAACCCTACCTTGACGCTGCGCTGCGCTTGGAAGAGACTGGCAACAGGTGGAACCGCTCGGGGGTTCTCTACCCCTCCGCTTACAGCTGACTGTGCGACGCGCTCAGCTACGGCCTGCGCACCGCGCTGATGCACCGACCTGGGGTGAGAAGTGTTGGGCGCGTAACGGCGCAGTGCATGCGCCCGGATAGCCGCGCCCCTTCGATCACCCGGAGAGTAACAAGCGGCAAGGGACGAGTGATCGCCACTGCGATCTGACCCTGCGGGTCGCCACTCGAGCTGCAGCGCTCCTTTCGGACACCAGGAGAACAATTGACGTGCTGCAGACCTACGGTCGTGCTGCTGACAGCGATCCGTAGCGGTGTCTGCTGGTGAGACGCGGTGAGTTCACAGCCGAAACCGCGATCGGAACTGTGCTGGTGATTGGCAGCGCGCCTGGATGCTACGGGCATAGTGAGCCCTGTACCAATAGGAGGGTGACCCAGTCTGGAGACGGGACAGGGGCAGCTTCATTGCCGGGAGCCGGCCATCTTGCGCAGAGCTGAGGGGTGAAGGCAGGCCTTGTCAAGCTGAACATTGAACCACGTGACCCGCGCCAGTAGAGTATAGCAGGGTCTGCATTAGCTGGCTGTGAATATTATAATAGGCTACACCCGGCTGGGAAGTGACACGCGGAGGTCAGCTGAATGACTGAAACAAACTAGCGGCGACCCTGCACCCCACTCGTGTCATTGCACCAAAACACTTGGCACCATAGTGACTGGCCGTCCTACTCTTGATGCAGGTGTGGGTGGGAGTGATGCTTCTTAGCCTTGGACCCCCCTAGCAGGGAGCGGCTAGGATTGGTTTGGCACGGCTGGGAGCTCCAGTCTGCTAAAGTATAAGGGAGCTGCTGAGTATTACCCTACTATTGACCCCTCTCCGCTGGTACGATCGAGTGAGCGTTTTTTTAAGCCCGAGATTGACCGCGTAACGCGACGCACGATGGGCAGAGTTGACAGAAATCAACCCAAACTCACATTTGACCACAGAAAGTCAAAAGGCCGAGATAATGCAGTTGAGGAGAATTCCACTCAGGACCCACTGTCGTGGAGAGCGACATCCGCACCATGCTGGTCACGATGGAAAAAAATCTCCAAAGCAGTCTGGCAGGTTTGGGCAATAAGATTGACGCACTCTCGTATCGTATGGACAGGATGTCCGAGAGAATAGACAAACATGTGGAGAGACTGGATATGGCGGAGCGCAGAGTCACCGAGGTGGAAGAGGCTCAAACATCGCTTGACACGGATCACCAAAAAATGGGAAAGGTCCTGCAAGTCAAGGCCGAAGATTTGGAGGCGCGCTCGCGCCGTAACAATCTGCGAATCACGGGGGTCCCCGAATCAACTCCAATGGGCAACATGGAGAAGTTTGTCGAGGCGATGCTGACCACGCTGTTGGGCAATGATGTGTTTTCTAACATCTTCGTGGTGGAGAGAGCGCATAGATCGTTGGGCCCTCGCCCCCCTCCTGGAGTGCCTCCTCGACCTATAATTGCTCGATTGTTGAATTACAGGGACAGGGACTCGGCATTGGCAGCAGCAAGGAGCAAGCAGACACTGCAGTATGAGGGGTCCAGCATCTCCTTATACCCAGACTTTACGGCTCGTGTACAAGAAGCGCGCAGACAATTCGCTCCGTTAAAGCGCCAGATGAGAGACCAAAATATAGACTACGCCATGCTATATCCCGCCAGACTTCGAGTTAATAGAAATGGCTGTTCACGGATTTTCACTGAACCCAAGTCCTTGCAAAAAGCTCTGAAAGAGTGGGCCAAGGAGAAACGGCCTAGTCCGGTACGAGAAGTGCAGGAGGGAGCAGTCGGCGGCAGCCTAGACGAACAGGACTGAGACTGACATTGCAGTGATTTCAGCAGATAAACTCCAGGGTATGGTATACCACTTTGACCCGGGAGCGGGGCGGAGGTCTGACCTTTGAGAGGCTACGATATTGGGTGGCAGGTTATTAGTTAATGTAGTCCCGGACTCCAATTGCCAAGCTATGCGCACTGTATGCAGTGGTCACTGTATGCAGTGGTCCTTGAAGGCACCACTGCATTGAGCGGAGTATTATGCTGTGGGGGATGTTCTGGTTGCGGAGGCAAGTTTATACTGGCGGTGAATCGGGCTGAGCGCTAGGTTTAGTTACTGCTCATGTTTTTCTTTTGTGCGCAACATCTGCCCTCGTGTGAATCACACTGTTTTTGTTTACGTTGGGATGGGGGGGGACAGGGGTATTGAGGTCAGTTTATGCAAGTCTGCACATGTTACATTGTTATTTGTTGGGGTAGAGTGGGGAGGGGATTGTCGTTCAGGCACAGTTGGGAACAGCCTGACGTGGGTGGTGGGAGTGATGGTATTGAGACTCACAGTTTGTTTCTGCTACTTTCGCACTTTGTGGTGATGAGTACCATAAACATATTAGAATGACGGTGCTAGCAGTATGGCAGCTGTACGTAGAACAATCCCATGACAGATACGGATAGATCCCATAGGGACACTGGCCCTGACACTATTCACGCGCTCACGTGGCACGTGCGTGGCCTTAATGACCACAGGAAAGTTCGTAAGATTTTAGTTATTTACACAGGCATGACATTGACATCGCACTTTTGCAGGAAACGCACCTTCCACTGGACAGTCCTATGCTGCGCACTAGAGGGCTACAGGGCAACATTCATGCGGCTGGATTTACCACACATGCAAGGGGGGTTCTAACGTGGGTGAACCCTAAAAAGGCGCTCAGACTGGAGCCTTTGGAGTTGGACACGGAGGGTAGGTTTGTGATCACTGGGTGCAGAGGGAAGGGACTGGATTTACTTCTGGTTAATGTTTATGGTCCAAATTACGATAATCCGGACTTTTACAGAAAGTTGACGGACACGGTGGGCTTACGCCTGGGTAGACGACTCTTATGGGGCGGTGATTTTAACTTTGTTAGAGACCCTACCCTGGACAGATCCGGAGGGCCGGAGAGGCGCATATCGGCGTCGGCTAAAACTATGGATAGCACACTAGTGAGTTTAGACATGTGTGATGTCTGGCGCCAGCGGCATCCGAGACAAGGGGGATACACGCACTACTCTGCATACCATGATGTTCATACTAGGATCGATTATTGGTTCGCGACTAGGCAGTTACTCACAATTATTAGTGCATGTAAGATTCTTCCCCGTACATATTCTGACCATTCCCCTCTCTTGCTGGTACTTGATATTCAAAAGGCGCGTATTCCCCCCTTTACTTGGCGATTTCCGCCTTATTCATTGTTGGTCACAGTCTTCAGGGAAGAAATGGCCAAGGCTATTGAACTGTTCTTTGAACAGAATATGGGCTCAGTTGCCTCCTTTCAGACTGTGTGGGAAACATTTAAGGTGTATATAAGGGGCGTAGCTATATCCAAGCATGCGGGCGTGCTTAAGTCAATCCGCAACCGGCTTGCGGATCTGGAGCGAAAACTAATGTCTTTGGAAAAGACCCTGCTGGCCAGGCCTGATGAGGCGCTCACTCAAGAGCTGAAACTAACCCTAGAGCAGTATCATGTAGAGGCTGATACAGAGATTAAACACTTGGGCAAGTACGCTACGGCCCGAGTCTACGGTGAAGGGGAACGCCCGGGGGCGGTACTTGCGCAACTCCTCAAGCAACGTAGAGACAAGTCAGTAGTCCCAGAGCTCATAACTGCAGGCGGGGACACTTTATTGATGGAAGCGGAGGCTGCGGAGCAATTCCGACAATACTACTCGGAATTATATGCCTCGCGAGGTGGAAGTACGGAAGAGCACATGCTTGACTACCTGGCCCATATTAAATTACCATGGCTAACTAACACGCATCGGGAATTTTTGATGCGACCCATCGAACGGGAAGAAATACTGCTTGCACTATCCAATATGAAACCGGGGAGTGCACCGGGAGGGGATGGACTAACAGTAGCCCTTTATAAGGCGTTTCTGGAGCTATTATTACCACATTTGACAACGCTCTTTGAGGATATGTGTGTTACCGGTACGATGCCACCTTCTATGAGAGAAGCGATTATAGTCGCGATCCTCAAACCGGGTAAACCTCCGGATGACTGCGCATCGTATCGACCCCTATCCCTAATGAACGTGGATACGAAAATTTTTGCGAAGCTCCTTGCGAACCGATTAATCCCACTAGTGCCTACCTTGGTAGCCCCGGAGCAGACCGGTTTTGTACCGGGCAGAAACCTGACGTACAATCTACGTACGGTGTTCGCCGCCCTACAGCATACTAGAGCGGAGATACCTGCTCTAGCGGTCTTTTTAGATATGGAGAAGGCATTCGACTCTGTTGAATGGCCCTTTTTACGACAAGTCCTCCTTAAGATGGGAGTTGGACCGGTATTTATTCAGTTGCTTGGGGTGCTGTATAATTCTCCTACGGCCCGCATAAAAATCGGTACCTTGGTTACAAACACTATCCAAATTACCAGAGGTACGAGACAGGGCTGCCCCCTGTCCCCCATGTTGTATGCCCTAGTGGCCGAACCCCTGGCTTGTGCGCTTAGAGAGTACCACTGCCACAGAGGCGTACGGTTTCCGAGCTATGAATTGATTGTATCCACTTACGCGGACGACACGTTACTGTATGTCCGCCATCCTGAGACCAACCTGTCTCTGGTACTGCGTGAGGTGGTGCTCTTTGGTACCATGTCTGGTTTACGTGTCAACTGGACTAAGTCTATTATGTTTCCCCTAACACCAGCCACGTTGACTTTTGAACCCAATACCCACTACAGTGGTCCACAGACGCAGTGCGATATTTGGGGGTAAAGTTACACACAGATTCGGAAGTGGTATTTAGGGAAAATTATGGGGTGGCAATCAACAAACTCGAGGAGGACATTGCACGATGGGTCCGTCTCCCATTGTCCTTGATGGGCAGAGTGTCCATTATGAAAATGGTTATACTACCACGTTTTCTGTTCCTTTTTGCAAATATCTCTATGGTATTACCGCAAGTATTTTTTCAACGACTCAAGTCCCTTATGATTCACCTAGCCTGGGCGGGCAAACAGGCGCGCGTCAGTTGGCAAATACTTACACTCCCGTACTCAATGGGGGGACTAGGGGCACCTGATTTGGACTTATATTATAGAGCAGCACAGAGTGCACAGGCATACCATTGGATACACGGACCACTCGACATACCACACATCCGTATAGAAACTGTAGTAGCTGCTCCTAAACCCCTCCCGGCCTTGCTGTTTACACCTCCTGATAGACGAACGGGGATAGTTTTTTATTTTTTTATTGTCATTTTGTTATAACAACAATATACAAAGAACTGAAATAAAGATGAAAAACAATCAGTACAGTGCATTTCTTCATACCAGCGGTTACAAGTCATGGCAGATAGTTATCCACAAAGGTAGTTTGCATACCATGTATAATCCAGCTTGGAGTTGCAAGTCCAGACGCAAGTCACGTCCCAGATATTTAATGCATGCCATCTGAACAAACACCACACGACCCACTCTATATAGCCAATTGTGTATCGATGTATGGGTCCTCGCACTCCCCGCCCTCAGGCATGTCTATGTTTTGGTATACTCCATGCATGATTTACAACATTGAATTTAGGTCATCTGCTGCCTCCGTCCCAAGCCACGCCACGAATGGTTCCCAAATGTCTTTCGGTCTGGATCTTGGCGGTAAGAGTTCCCAATAGTTACCCAGGTGTGTTTTGCAGTACATCACACTCCCCACCCACTCTTTGGCCGTAGGGGGTGTCGCTGCACCCCAGTGTATAGACACTTGTCTTTTTGCCATGAGTAGTAGCATTTCTGGCAGGTTTCGCGCTTTTGGTGGTATGGTATTTATGATTCCCAATAAGGCGCCTGGGGCGTACAGGGCACTTCCCATCCTGTAATATTTTTTATATGATGTAATATTAATTGCCAATAGTTTGCTATGGGTCTACAGTGCCAGGCCATATGTATAAAGGTTGCCCGCGGGGTCCCGCATCTCCAGCAACTGTCATCTATGCGTAATCCCATTCTATGTATTTGTGGGGGTATTCGGTAAAGGCGATGTAAATATTTAAAATGTATGAGTCTTAGGCGGTAATTTGGTGACAGTTTCTCAAGTAATTTGCAACTCTGATCCCACTGTTCGTCTGTGAGTACATCCCCTAGGTCTTCGTCCCACGCTTTTCGGGCCGCCGGAGCTGCCACTGGAGCCGAGCGCTGGGTCGTGCAGTAAATACGCGATATTAATTTCTTACCAGATTCATTAGTTAATATGTTTTCAAGTGCATGCACTGTTTGTGGGGGGGGCGGGATATGAAGTAAATTTGTCTTTACAAAATGTCCGGAGTTGATAATAGAGCAACATATCTAGTGCCGTCGGGGGTAAGGGGTCGCACATTTTGACTATTGTGAGGAAGACCTCCGCATGATATAGGTCTCCTGCCTTTGTCAGACCATGCAAGGTGGCCCGTTCGCGTGCCTTTGCATCTGTCAGTGGGGGGATCATTGGGTTATTTAATATAGGCATAGAGGGAGCGTATAATAGATCTGTGTGTGTTCTTTTTCGGATACCTTCCCATGCCCAACGTAATGTCTGTACGGTATCTATTTCATCTCGTGGTCGGCGGTATGGCTGGTATAGTGCAGTAGTTAAGGGAATGGGGGCTACTTTATCAATCTCTATGGCAACATGTGGTTGGAACGGCGTGGGGTGCGTCCAAAAATGCAAAAATTGAGCCTGGGCACTGTAAGCATACAACGCGAAATCGGGGGCCGCCATTCCTCCCTGTGATTGAGGCAGAGTCAGGACCTCCCAAGCTATTCTGGGTTGTCGGCCTGCCCAGACCAGTTCGATCATTAGTGAGCGTATAAGTTTGAAAAAATGCTGTGTTGGGGGTAGCGGAATGTTTACAAAAAGGTATAGCAATTTAGGTAAAAAAATCATTTTCGCTATCGCTACTCGACCTGCTAGCGTGATTGGGAGGTTTCGCCAGCGTTTTACCCTTTCCTCCACCCAGTCTATTGTTTTCCCATAATTGGTCTGCCAAATCTCTTGTATATCCCCACTAATCCATATCCCCAGATAGCGAACTGGATCTTTCGCCCAAGTAATTTGATACTCCGTCTCAAATTCTGGGGTGCCTGATGTTAGTGGGAGTATAACTGACTTTTTCCAGTTGATGGAAAGCCCCGAAAGTCCTCTGTATCTTTCTAATTCGCGTGTCATGGGTGCAAAATTTTCTTTAGGGTCAACCATATAAAGAGTAATGTCATCCGCGTACATTGACACCGTTAGGCCGCGGGTGGTGAATCCGATACCCCGTTCGGCATGATGTTGGCGTAACCGGGCTGCCATGGGTTCGGTGGCTATTGCGAATAAAAGTGGTGACAGGGGGAACCCTGCCTTGTGCCTCTAGTGATAGTTATGGGGTCTGATACTTGTCCATTAACTCGTATTCGAGCTGTGGGCATTGTATATAGCAGTTTAATTTGCTGTATAAATAGCGGGCTTAGACCCAGTCTATGGAGAAGAGGAAACAGAAAACCCCATTCCAAAGACTCAAATGCCTTAGTGGCATCCAACAGCGCAGCTATAGCCGAGACATGAGGCGCTAAATAATGCAGCAGGCCAAATAGTGTTCTGAGATTGTGTGAGGTAGATCTGCCCGGCACAAATCCGGATTGATCCGGTCTCACAATTATTGGTAATAGGGGTTGCAATCTGGTGGCCAAAAGTGTTGCAAATATCTTTGCATCAAGGTTCATTAGAGAGAGTGGACGATATGAGTCACACTGGAGGGGGTCTTTTTCTGGCTTCAGTAGAGTTATAATTATGGCCTCCCTCATAGACTCGGGGAGTACCCCGGTCTGTTGAGCCTCTTGGTATACTTTTAATAGTTGCGGGGCCAATAACTCAGAATACTCTTTGTAAAATTTAGCAGTGAACCCATCTGCTCCTCGTGCCTTATCTGCAGAGAGGCTACCTATCGCTGTGCGCACATCTTCCACGGTGAAAGGGATATCCATATATTCCCTGTACTCCGCACTATGAATGAATGAATGAATATGAGATTTGTAGAGCGCGAACTAAGCCCAAGGGCGTCAAGGCGCTAAACCATAATAGTTGTATGGAGTTAAAGTATTCTTCAAGGATCGTGTCTGCTGGGGTCGACCGTGTGGTGTAAAGTTGTGCATAGAAGTTTCGCATCGTGTGAAGTATTTCTGGTGGACTGTGTACAGTGTCGTCTTCCGGGATTTTGAGTGCTGTAATGAAAGTGGAGCCCCTTGGTGGGCGTAATAGGTTAGCAAGGGTTTTCCCTGCTCTGTCACCCTCCTCATATTTCCGAGCCGTTGCGTATTTATTTAGAAAATTTGTTTCCCGGATTGCCTCCTCCTGGTGTTCTGTGAGTTTCTTGCGTATATTTCCAAGTAATGTGGTTGTTGGTTGTGTAAAGTATTGCTTCTCTAGCGAGCCCAATTCTGTTTCTAATGTTTTAAGCCTGGTGCGTATATCTTTCAGTATTCCCGCTTGTCCCGCTATGCATTGCCCTCTAATTACCGCCTTAAATGCGTCCCATAGGGTGCTGATGCTATCCACTGTGCCAGTGTTGATGTCAAAATATTCATTAATTTTTACCCTAAGCTCTTCCCTGAACGCTGTGTCAAGGAGCGCATTTGGAGGCAGACGCCACGTGAAGGGTTGTATATATGACTTGGGCACTCTGAGAGTAATCAGGACTGGGGCGTGGTCAGATAGTGTGCGGGCCAGATGAGCTACAGCGGTGGTCCAGGAGTGGACCTCAGGTGTCGTTATCCAAAAATCTATTCTAGACCATGCCAAGCGGTGTTGGGTAATACAGGTGCCTTCCCTGTCTTGTGGGTGAAATATTCACCACAAATCAATTAATCCCCCATCTGTCATTAGTCCCTTCAGCATTTCTGCTGCCTGCGGATGGTGTAAACGGGTAGCTCTTGCTCTGTCCTCCGTTTGGGACAGGACTGTATTAAAGTCACCGCCCCATAATATCCCTGCCTCCCCCAATGCCTGGATCTTGTGCCACACTTCTTGAAAGAATGTGGGTTTATCTACATTTGGACCATATATGTTTGCTAATATCATATGTCTACCAAATAGTGTTCCTTTAATAATGAGGTATCTGCCCTCCGGATCCCTGTTTACAGTCTGAGTCTGCCATGGAACCCCCTTTTTAATCAGGGTCGCCACTCCTCTGGAGTAGTTGGAATAACAGGAGGTATGGACTTCACTCCAGCGTTTTGAGTGCAGTTTAGTGCTCGTGCTATCTGTCAGGTGTGTCTCCTGAAGCATACATATTCCTATGTCATGCCTTGTGAGGTACGAATGTACTAGTCTGTTTTTTCAATGGTCATTGAGACCGCGTATGTTCTATGTAATACATTTTAAATTATTCATCTGGTGTCAGCCCTCTATGTTGATCATTTCGCTGAGTGGTCAGCCTGCCTTCTGGACCCCTTGCCGTTATAGGTATACGTGTTTGCATTGATATTACTATAGTGGTTAGACTTGCTCCATTCTGTCAGAAACAATATATCGTGTAATGCCACTGATTTAAGTGTGAAGTCATTATGCACTACATTGAAAAAACAGAACAATAAAACTCCCATTCCAAGCCACCCCCCTCCCACACCAACCTCCCAATTAGGTTGTGTATCCCCGTCAAAATAACACCCTTTAACCAAAAAGCCACCCAATAGTGGGCTGTGGGGAATCATCCCAGCGGGGGCGAGGAGTTACCGGCGAACTGCCCTGTCGTTGTTACAACAGGGTGGCCGAGCGTTAATATATGTGGACCACAATGAGATTATTTTTACCACAATATACATTTTTAAGTTCTAGTGACCAGTAACAGAGCCAATCGGAGATGTAGCAATACATTTGGGTATGCGTTATACTACTCAATGTCACTTAACTGGCCCTGCGAGGAAGTCTCTGGGTCTCGTACAATGGTTTTCATCTTTTGAGCATGTTGTTTAGCAAACTTCAGAGCATCGCCTGCCACCGTGAAGAACATAGGTTTGCCATCGGTTTGCACACGAAGTTTGGCCGGATACAACATTGCATATTTCGTGCCAGTTTGTTGGAAGATCTTTTTTGCAGGGATGAATTCTCTGCGGGCTGCCTGGACCGTTTGCGTAAAATCAGGATAAAACGCTATTGTATTATTTTGATATTGGAGGGTAACCCTTTCGCGTGCTAGTCGCAAAATCGTATCTCTGTCCCTGTAATTTAATAATCGAGCCAGGATAGCTCTGGGAGTGGTGCCTGGTGGTGGCCGTGGACCAAGCATGCGGTGGGCACGGTCTACGAGAAACATGGGCGACAGGTCTGCTCCAAATAGGTCTTGTAGAATTCCCTCTACATATTTTTCCATATTCGGAATATTGGTCGATTCAGGTACGCCCGTTATGCGTACGTTATTGCGTCTGGATCTCGCTTCCAAGTCTTCGTTGCGCGTTTTGATCACTTCCAGTACTTTGTCCATGCGCAACATTTGCTCGTGGGTTTCCGTTTGGTTTTCATCGTGATCCGAAACCCGCGTTTCCAGTGTGTCCAATCTGTTCTCGTGTTTTTCCACTTTACGTGAAACTTGATCCATCCGTGCTACGAGGGAGTCCAGTTTTGAATCGATGTCCTTCAGACTGACTTTTACATCCTTTAGCATTGTTTTTATGTCGTCGTCGTGCTGCGACTCTAGTTGCGTCTCCGGAACAATCAGTTGTGACGCCATATCACTTTCTGTTTGTCTCGTGCTACGTTTATCAAAGTTCAGTTTGGGTTGCTTGTTATCAAATTTTCCCATGTTTTCGTGTTATCTAACCGCCGCAGCGTGTGCAGGTTACAGCCACCTCTGAGGAATATTACATGTAGCCTTATCGATAGTTCCTGTGTCTATTTTGCGTGTACTGGCGCTGACAGTATTAGACCTGCAGCTATAGTTCGTAGTCCTGTTTTGCCGCTTTGGCCGTTGTAGCTTACGTGTGGTCTCTCGGTTGCCCAGTTGTTAGCTCGTTCCATACAATCAGGGGCCAAAGTACCCACCCTGTCTGCCGTTGCTGTGGGTCTGGGGCACCGTAGAATTACTGCAGTAGCTTCGCGCCGTGTGTATTTGCCACCATTTACACAGCGTTATTGCTGAATGCCCTCCATATGGCTACTTTCTGAACATGCGACGTTTGTTTCTTGCCCTGTAGGCCCACCAACGCGGGAGCAGAGCCGCTGTATATATGAAATTACTGTCCGATACTTGGGGCGCACTTTGGATGTGTTCCTTTCTGTATGAGGGACGTGTCTTAGCCCCTGTAATAGAAGGTTTAGGTGATCTTTGCGAAATTGGGGAGCCTTGCTGTCTAAGCACCAATGAGTGTTCCCAGGGCACTACTCAACCCTCGAATACACACCGTTGTGCGCGATCGTCATCACTTTATTTTCAGTTATCAAAAGTATGAGCACATACAGTACTCGTAGCTGTGTTCCGCGGCCTGTAGCGCAGTGGCGCTGCAGTACTAGCTCTGCGGAGTCCCTCGTGTAGTCGGCCGTGCGTTCTCTCGCTGGCTACCTGTTTATTTCGCCGAGCACTGCTCCTCCCTCCCGGCCTGAGCAACTCTTCCACCTCACCTCTTTCAGCCCGTGTGCTTTGCCGCTTAGTTGAAGGCCGATGTGTAAGAAAGTGGCTCTGTATATACTGTTCCCAAATAGGTACAGTGTGCACAGAGTCCACAGTCCCCCAGTGGCTTGGCAGAGGCTAAAGTTAGATATAACCTTACTCTCTAAAGTGGTAGCTTGGTTGAGCAGTAAGGCAGTATCAGAGGACAGTGTAAAGCATTTGATGTACACACTCAATCAGCAAATGAAGTCACACACTCAAGAACTGAACTCTAGGCCAATTTGTTTTGTATATAAAAAAAAAATATATACAGTTTTTATTTTAGAACCAAGGAAGCTTGATGCAAGTATGCAGATAAAATACTTTTCAATTACAGGTACTGAATGAATACTTTTTCAAAGGCAAGTGCACTTTGTACTTTAGAGTTTGCAGTAGTTGTTAAGTTATTGCACAATTTCAGAAAACTCAATACATTACTTTCAATGGACTTTTTAAGATAAATGCATGTAAATCACATTTGGATTACTTTTTGTAACTCAGTACTGGATCATGGATTCAGCACCGGGTAGCACCTGGAAACAGTTGTGTAAAATCGTTTTAGTCAAACATATGATTTTTAAGCAATATTTAGCTGTTTCAAAAGTGGACACAGAAGAATTTTTGCACAGAATCCCCAATGTTATCCTATGGAAGGAATTTCAAGTTAAAGGTACGGTACGTTACGATTACTTTTGTAACCCCACTGATGGACCAGGGATTCAACACGAGGACAGTACCTGCAAACAGTTGGAAAAAGTCGGGTTAGTGATTCGTGCGATTTTTAAGGAATTTCTTTAGTTTTGAAAAGTGGGCACTTAGAAACTTTTCCGGTAAAAATGTCTCAATGTTATTCAATGGCGAAAAACCAAGTATCGGTTTTTAAGGAGTTAATCGGTCTTAGTTCGGATCAGTGCTGGAGCCTTTTCTCCAGCACTGGGGTCTCTCCAGGAATCAGGTGAGAATTTTCGAATTCGGGCTTCGGTCGATTTTTAAAGAATATTTGCAACTTTCAAAATTGGACACTTAGAAGAATTTCCGAGTGAAAATGTCTCAATGTTATTCAATGGCGAAAAACAAAGGAACGGTTTTGAACAGGTTAATCGGTCTTGTTTGGGTCAGTGCTGGGGTCTTGTCTCCAGCACTGGGGTCTCTCCTGGGTTCAGGTGAGATTTTGCGGATTCGGAATTCGGGCTATTTTTAAGGAATATTTGCAACTTTCGAAATTGGACACACAAGAAATTCCAAGTGCAGTCAGCCAATGTTACCCTATGGAGGAATTTCAAGTGGACGGTTTTAGGGCAAACACTCGACTGGCAAATTTGATCTTCTGGGGGTAGACTCAGGGGTCTCCCAGGGTCAGGATGATGTGATCTCTACACCCTCAGCGGCACTGGGGCGGTCGGATGCAGAGTGCTGTTGGGCCTTCGGGCGCCCAATGGTTTCCTATGGAGAAGCTGCCTGACGAACAAACACTGCAAGCTCGGGGACGGAGATTCTTCAGGTGTGACCACCACTTCGAGAGGTAAGTTGGGAAGGTAGAGGACGGGTAGACACAAAGGAGTTGGGCACAGGGGGCCGTGGGGCGCCGGGTGCAGGGGTGTCTTTTGGTGTCGGAAATCTTACCCTCGGATGGTCGCGGTAGGAGGGGTCCCTTGTTCTGAGGCTGCAGGCGTCGTCAGGGTCGTCGAGGAGGGTCCGTGGGTGCTGGATACTGGGTCCCAGTCGCCGGGGGGACGTCCTCGTGGTGTTGGTTCACCTCAGCTCGGGCCAGGGTCGGCGGGTGCAGAGAGGTGTGGATTCGCGGTTCCGGGCCAGGGCCTGGTCTTGTAGCTTTTCTTTAAGCAGTACCACTGCTCGGTGGGAGTCCCTGTCTTGAAGTCTGTGGCAAGGCAGTCAGGTCCTCCGGGTTTGGTGAGGTTGCTGACCACAAGGGAAGCCGGGGTTTCACAGGAGCAGGTTCAGGGGTCGACAGGCCGGTAGGGCTGGGGCCAAGTCAGTTGTCGTCGCCTCTTTGTTAGCAGCTGCACGGCTGGTCTTCTTGCTTCATCTTCTTCTTTTTTCCTCGGGATCTCCGGAAGGAAGGTTCAGGGTGCCCCTAAATACTAAATTTAGGGGCGGTTACAGGTAGGTAAGGGCAGGGACCAATGGGTCCCTTCCCTGGGGTGGGTACACCCCCTATTCTGCCACTCTCCAGTGGGAGGGGGGCAGGAGCCTGTCCCCGGTTGGCTGGGTCCCCCCATCCTCAAGATGGCGGGGACTCAAGTTTGTGCTTCACCTCGCCTTCCCCACCTTAGGGGTGGAAGTGGCAGAGGTGGGCACAACCCATTTCCTGCCTCTGGTTTTCCCGCCGGTTCTCCCGCCAGAAGTGGGGGTAGAACCAGTGGGGACCAGTTTGCTGGGAGCAGCAAATGGTCTGGGGAAGCTCAAAAGGCGGCAGGCCTTTGAAGCTTCCCCTGCCCATCCTGGGGGAGGAGGCTTTGGCACCTCGCCCCAGGATGTGCATTGTTTCAGGCCCCTGAGAGCAGATGGCTCTCAACCCAGGGGTCCAGAAACATGTCTGGTGGTGGCAGCCTGGGCAGCCACTCAGTCCAGGCACTGGAGGTCGGGTTGGTTTCAGGGGGCATCTCTGAGATGCCCTCTGTGTGCTTTTTACATTAAATCCCACACTGGCATCAGTGTGGGTTTAAGGTGCTGAGAAGTTTGATACCAAACTTCTCAGTCTTCAGTGCAGACATCATGGTGCTGTGGAGTTCGTATTGACGACCTCCCAGCACCATATACTTTTAAATGGCAGCACTGCACTTACAATGCCCAAGAATGGACTTGGGCACTGTAGGGGTACAGGGCTCATGCACCTGTACCCACACCACTGGCATAGGGCACCCAGCTAGAGGGGTGACTGAGGTATGCCAGGGCAGTGATGTTGCTGGCATGGCACACAGGGATGTGTGCCATGTCGAATCTTCACTTTTGCTCTGCACCAAAACACGCAGCCTGCAAAGGCAGTGTGTGTGTGCAAAGGTACAGGGTCCCTAAGGGTGGCACAATAAGTGCTGCAGCCCTTAGGGGCCTTTCCTGGTCACAGTGCCCTGGGTACCTGTGGTACCCTTTACCAGGGACTTTACCTGTGGCCTGGGTTGCCAATTGAGTTTAGGCATCACTGCAGTTTTAGGGAAGGAACACAGGCCCTGGGTACCTGTTTGGCAGGAGCCCAGGGCACACTCAGTCAAAGCACATCAGCAATTCAGCAAAAAGTGGGGGGCATACCATGCAAGAAAGATGGCACTTTCTCACACGATGCCGCAGCTTTGTGCCCACCAGCCGCTCAATTGAATGTGCAGCACACCACTCTATCACGGTGGGTCGGCGGTGCGGTCGCTGCAGGTCGCGGACAGGGATGGCGGCAGCCGCGGTCCGCGTTCTATCTCTGGACTCAGTGCGGTGCTGTCTGAAGTTATGCCCTACCATGCCATCTTCAACCAGCTGCAGGTAACTGTCTCCGAGTGCTTTGCAGGTGTTGGATACGGTTGTTTCGATGGGCTTACGCTGCTGGTGAAACGCGCGGCCAGCTAGATGCGCGTCTACGCTTGCGGCTCGTCTCGGCCCGGCCTCTATGGAGCCGTTCTCTCCGCTGCCGTTCCACACCTTCCTTCTGATCGCAAGAGGTATCGATCTGCACAGCAACACCTCCGGTTGTGGATTACGGTTGTTAAAACCCAGTTGAGTCTATTTTGAACGGATTCCTGGCGGATTTTGCGCTCGACCGGCAGAGCCGACAGATTAGGCGGCCATCTTGCTGCTCGGCTCGGCCACGCCCCCACGAACGGGGATAGTTGACTCACTTAACACAGTCACACACGCTTGGCATCACTTATTGCAACCACAGGCAGGAGTTATACTGTATTCCTCTGTGGCCCGGCTTGACTGGTGCCGGTGGCTAACGCCTTGTACGGATAAGGGGGTAGTGTTAGCACTGAAAACGCTTGGTGCACAATGTATAGGTGACCTCTTTACAGATGGCGCGGTTAAGAGTTGGGGAGACATGGTGGGGAATGAGGACTCACCGACACTTCTCACAAAATTCCAGTTCCACAGAGTTAGACATGCACTTAGCGAGATTTTAGGGGAAGATATGGGCAGAGCCCCCTGAGCTGCTGGCCTTGACCAACCTCATTAAAGCACAGACTCCCACAAAGATGGTATCCAGAATTTATCAAGTCTTGATGTCTAGTAGAAGGCATAGTTACACTAAAGCAAGGTTGGCCTGGCAGCGAGACCTACAGAGTGACATTACGGACGATATATGGACATATTGTTGCATGAGCACAAAGCGTATATCCCTGAATGGGAGGCATAGACTAATACATTTTAAATTCCTCAATAGGGTTTATTATACCCCGGAGCGGCTGTATAGATATGGCTTGAGAGAAGAGTCTACATGTGATAGGTGTAATGCCCAGGCTGCTGACTTTTTCCATTTGGCCTGGATGTGTCCGGGGATAGCTCATTTCTGGGGACAGATCTTTGCAGAGCTGAACCGAGTTACGGAGCTGTCGTTGACACCGGATTCGAGGCTCGCTTTGCTTGGGTACTTCATAACTATCCCCAAGGCGAAAAGAAGGCTAATAGATATGGGCTTATTATTAGCAAAGCGATGTGTGGCGATATGCTGGTCGCGAGGACCTCCTCCTACAATGGCCCAGTGGTCAAGAGACATGCTATATTGTAGTACCCAAACTGAAAATTATAGTGACATGTTACCACCACGTAATAGACCTAAAAACCTCTGGGCACTGTATAAAACATTCGTGGTGAGCAGAGGTGCAGATGCGGTGGGTTCTGGGAGGGCGGTGCGAGATGTCGCTCCATCAGGAACTCAGAACAACCTGCAGAGTTGAACTCATAATGTTTGTATTATAGGCCACAATGCTATGCCATGACGGTGCGACGATAGGGGGTAAGAGGGGGTGGGTGATGGCACGTAGAGCGCTAATGTCATGTGGAATGTATATAAATAGGCCTCGGACCCGCACCTCACCACTTTTGATCGGCACTTCCCAACGCTACTCTCCTCTATAACTCATCAGTGCCTTCAAACCCAATCTTCCTTACAGCCCCTCACCCGGACAAAAAACCCTAAACCGACCCAATATCCCTCACCTGATGACCCACGATACAACGCATGGACATCCACCATCACCAACTATAATCTCACTACCCCTATCATCACACTCCGCCGGCAAACACCCACTACAATGACGGTAACCGATACCACCAGGACCACAAACGCACAACCAGGAATCTCCACAAGGCTGATCCCGTGACACTTACCCCTCCTGCCCACACCCTCTCTACAGCCAACGGCACCAATGATCCCATGGACACTGACCCTCCTCAAACCGCGGCACACTCAACCCCCCCTGTCCCACCACCTCAGGCACAAACCACCCCCACTTCCAATCCTACTGCCAGTTCCTTGGACACGGACTTCCCCCTAAACATAGTACACTCACCTCCCTTGGTCCCAAAACCCACTATACCGCGACCTAACCTCTTGACTAGAAGCAACAACGACCCCTCACCTGACGTCCAATCTATCCCTACTCCTAATCCTAATGCTACCTTAGGGACTCCCTGTCCTTTGCTTTCCTCCTCTAACTCTCTTCCCTTTCCTTTGCTTTCCTCCTCTAACTCTCTTCCCATTGCTCAGGACGCTACCTTTGGGCCACCCTCTCCTCTGAAATCCACTAAACCTACTGCTTCCTCTTGCTCTATGCCCTGGGCTCAGGATTCTACCTGTGGACCGCCCCTTGGACATACTCAAGGGTGTACCCCTCAACCACCGCTTATGATCCCTGACGCCATCCTTACCATTCTCTCTACTCCTTTGGAGCCCATAACTGAGCTTAAGCAGGGGTCCATCTCCCCCTGCAAAAGCTGTATGGAGAAGAGGCATCTCCCTGCACCTTATACTGGACGGTCACCTGATGGTGTCAATCTTAGGCGGATTGAGGAACAATTGGCCGAACTGAAGCGGGACCTCCTTTCTGTAAATGACAACCTCCAGATCCTCCTACAATGCTCAATAAAGAATGAAAAGTTCCTCACACCATATCCTCCCGCGGGATTGGTTCTGCCCTCGCACCCGGCAACTAATTTAAATGGAGGAATGGAAAGGTCCTCTATTACCCGCCCAAACTACCCTCGAGGGCCCGCTCCCCCTCCTCCCTACCTCCACTCCAGACCCTGTAGTTTACAGACGCAGTGGTCTGAGGTTGACACGCTCGCACTCTCACTATCTCATGAGGACTACTCAATCTCGCCTAGCTCCATACCCACTATCTCCTCTGATCCTGATAGAGAACCAAGTGTTAACTTGAGATCCTTGAATAAGGATAACTTACTTCAGGTAGTCACTTCACACCTAGTGGAAGCAACTACAGATTCCCATATCAAATCGATGCTTCTCAACTGCAGATCAGCAGTGAAGCACGCAGCAGATATCTCCGAACTCATCTTATCACAAGAATTAGACCTCCTGATTCTTACGGAAACATGGCTCAATGACTCTTCCTCCCCAATACTTGACATTTTAATTCCTCCTGGCTATGACATTGTCAGATGTGATAGGGCTATTAAAGCTGGGGGGGATTGCCTGCATCCATCGGTCCAGCCTCGTTTTGAAGCAGACTCATAAGGACTCGATGTCCTCCTGTGAGCTACTTGTCGCTGAAATTTGGAACAAGGGCAAGATTGTCTGTGTGCTTCACTCGATCTACCATCCTCCTGGGGACAACAACTTACTCTTCGTAGAACAATTAATGGAATCCATCTCTGCCAGCTCAGCCCTCCATCCTAATCACATCTTCCTCGGTGACTTCAACCTTCACTGGAATGACTCTAATGATCCAGTAGTCTGCTCTCTTAAGTCTTTCCTCTCTGACCTCAACTATATACAGGCCTGCAACGGTCCTACCCACTGCATGGGCGCTACCCTTGACCTCATCATAGCTAGGGAGCACATTATTCAGCTAGATGACATAGTACCATGTGATTGGTCGGATCATCTCCAAATCTCCTTTCGCATTCAGGAGAAGGTATTGCTTAGACAAGGGCAACCACTCAAAAACAAGCAATTGTCTCGTAACCTGAGAGATATCAACATCTCTAACCTTTCCATCTTGAGCAAGAATCTACTTGAACCTCCATCTTCCATGAATAATTTGGAAGAGTTGACGGATCATTACTTCAACACTATGTCTAATATTCTCGACTCTGCAGCCCCGAAGCTACTTAAAAGGATTCCCTGCAAACAATCCAAACCTTGGTTCAATGGTACCCTTAATGACGAACGTCGCAAGCTGAGGCTCTCTGAGAGACGTTGGAGAAATGCCCCCTCCACTTCTAGCCTCGAACATTTAAGAAAGATGAGGAGCTCTTACAACAAACTCATTCGCAAAACTAAATCAGATCATTTCAGAGATCAGCTTGACAGCGCCAAAAACCGTCCCAGGAAACTGTTTGATATCATCAAACAACAGGCTAATCCTATTCCAGCAATCAAAATCGCTGGACCCAGTGAGGAGGACTTCTCAGAGCACTTCGCTGAAAAGTCTAGAAGTATTGAACGGGAACTGCAACGGGCCGCTGAGAATTTGTTGTCTATGAGTTTCGAGGGTTTGCCTGGTTACTCGGCAGTACACACCCAAAATCAATGCCTGTACACACCCAAAAACAATGCCTGCTGGAATACATTCCGTCCTCCAGACATGGAGGAGCTGTCACTTTCCCTGGCTTCTCTGAAACCTTCCAACCATTTCAAGGACCCACTCCCCGCCAAGCTGCTCAAAGACCTCAACTTGGCAGTTCTGCCTCTCTGGTCCAGGATCATCCAACAATCTCTCTTACAGGGGAGGATTCCCGACTGCCTTAAAATGGGGCAAGTCACACCCATCCCCAAGAAGCCCAATGCAGACCTTACAGATCCCAGTAACTTCCGGCCGATCACCAACATCATGTCCCTAGCGAAATTGCTCGAGAAATGTGTTCACACACAGCTTTGCGACCACATTGAGAAATTTCAGCTCCTAGACCAACATCAATCGGGCTTTAGATCAGGTCATAGCACAGAAACAGCGCTAACTCACATTGTTGATGATGCATTGAGAGCTCTGGACCAAGATACACCCTGTCTGCTAATCCTGCTGGACTTGTCCTCTGCTTTTGACACTATCAAACATGATAACCTGATTAATCTTCTTCAATACAGGATGGGGCTATCGGGCCCTGTCCTAAATTGGTTCTCCTCTTTCCTGCATAACCGAACACAAAGAATCAAAGTCAACCAATCTTTGGCGGCCAGCACTTCAGTCTCTATTGGGGTGCCTCAGGTTCTGCACTTTCGCCCACGCTCTTCAACCTATGCATGGAACCTCTAACTGCCATTCTAAATGACTCAAACATTCAGTACCACATGTACGCGGATGACACGCAACTGTATTTGAAGATCTCCTCTCCAGATGACATTAAAACTCTTAACGGAGCGCTTCAAAAACTCAACAATGGCTAACACATAACCACCTATTACTTAACTCTCTCAAAACTGAATTTCTCCTGATTTCCCCACGCAACCACGAGGCCCCCACGCAAAACTGGATCAAAAAAATCTCAGCACTCAACTGCACCCCGCATTTGGTGGACTCCGCCTGCTCTTTAGGGGTCACCCTAGACACATTTCTAAACATGCAAGGGCACATCAGTGCAACCATTAAGAGTGCCAACCATCAGCTCAACACTCTTAGGAAAATCAAACCGTTCCTTCCTCCAGAAGACATACAATCAGCAGTCCAATCCTTAGTTATATCTCGAGTAGAATATGGCTTGGTGACCCTAGCTGGTCTTCCTAAATCTAGGTTAGCGCCGCTAAGAGCTACTCTGAACACCTCTGCCAGACTAATCACAGGTTCAAGAAAGCATGATCATATCACACCTGACCTAATCCAGCTTAACTGGCTCCCCATTGAAGCTAGGATCCGCTTCAAGATAGCCTGCCTGACACATAAAGCTATACATTTCAATAGCCCCGTTTACCTGGCAAAAAACTTGAGTTCTCCGGATCCAGAAGAAACCTAAGAAGCTCCAAAACCCTACTACTGAAACCACCGAAATTCAATAAAAAAGAACTTACAATCGTACCTTCTCAGGACTGGCGCCAAGAATTTGGAATGCCCTACCAACAGAGATCAGAGCTAATCCTTCGACTGCCTCATTCAAAAAACAGGTCAAATGGCTACTATTGGAAGAACTGCATCAACAATAATATCCATGTCATTTGCTAGTCAATTACCTGCATTCTCGACAAGCATTTTTACTTTGTTTTGTTGAAATTTATGTTTATTGTTTGTTCATTTTCTACCTACGCTTCCCCTAGCGTCCTCATTTATTTTATGCCTCAGGTTCCTCTCATGTTGCCTTATGGGGTGTGCTTGGGTGTTTTATTGTATGCTTAACAATTTACTTTCACTTTATGTGTGAATCTTGAGCTTGACAATCATTTCTACTGGGGCTTTAAACTTATTTCGTTTGTCTTTGAAGTTAAGTCTATGATGAAACTGCTTGGCCTCATCTAGGTGGGCTGTTATCTGTTTGTTCCCTTGCTACCTACTCTTCCCCTAGCACCCTCATTTACTTTTTGCTTCCGGTTCCTCTCATATTTCCTTTTTGTAAGTGTACTTATATTGTCTCTGTTCGTATACGTCAGCTTTCCTCTTTGTACAGCGCTCTGATACCCGGTTGGGTCTTGTTCGCGCTTTATAAAACTTTTCAAATAAATAAATAAATATAAATCACTTTATTGATATGAGTACTGTGCTGGACTGTCTATATGCGAAATGCTACTGTGATGACAAGACTAATGTATGAGTCTCATGTTAAGGTTGTATAAAATAAATAAACATATAAAAAAATTAAAAAAAAGTGCCTTAGCTTAAAATCACTGAGGCGCTAAGCCGAAGGTAAAGTTCAAAGTTGAAGCTTAAATATGACATACCTGGTAGGAGAAGCAGAAGAGCACTGCGGGTTAAAAGAAGTCTCCTCTTGCAGTTGGGGTACCCTGGGGGGTTTCAGTCCTGGAAAAAATGCAAGTAGGGGATCCCTGCAGTTGAAAGCATAATCTCTCCCTTCTCTCATAAGAAGTCTCGTATCTTCTAACAAATGTACCTGCTTGTGTTCGATAAATTGTGAGGTCTTGTTACTCTCCGGTGCCATTTCATTTTGTAGTGTGAAAGGAACGGATAACGCTTTATCTCGCCATGAAACTGTTAAAGAAGGGGGGGCGTGGCTACGGTCAAGATGGAGAAGGACGTGCCAGGGTAGAACTCCATCGGAGGCTCCCCCAAACAGGCCCTGTACTCCGCATGCAGATTCCCCTGGGGGCCCCTGTTGGGCGCAAAAACAGTGGTAGCGCGGCCCGGACCCTCGCTGCTGATTTTGACAGAATTGAGCTCTGTCCCGTGGACGTCGACCTGGCGAACCCGCTATGATGCGATCCCCTGGGCAGGAAGGACTCGGGCGAGCCCGGGGATTAGCTCCTCCCACAAGGCCGCGGGAAATGGCGCTGACGCAGTGAGCGGATGGTAGCGACCTGAGGGCAATTGTGTTGCTGCCGCCGGACGGAGTGTCCGTGATTGTGGGGCGCGGTGTGTCGGGATCCCCCCGCGTCTCTCGCCTACCTTCAGCCATCGTGGATACCGGAACACCTGCTGGCCGCGGTAAACAGACATAATATCGAAACAAAAATATCGAATGGACACAATATCGAGTTCAAAATATAGAATGGACATAATATCGAATGGACATAATATAGTCATTAAAAATATCGAAATTAAGGTAAGTAATATCGATTGTTAAAATATCGAAGTACATAATCTAGGCATTAAAAAATATCGAATATTATCGAATTTTTTCTAAGTGTATTGTATGTTAGTATATGTGTTAAAAGTGTATATTAGTTGTTGTAATGTATGTTTAATTTTTAAAAGCAATGAATTTTATGTTATTTAATTTTTGCGTAATTTAATTCCGTAGCGGGTAGTGGGTTTATAGGGGAATAGGGTGGGAAGTAATTTAATTAAAATTAAGTACATATTAATAAATATTAATTGGTATTGATAATTAATTTATTGTTAATTAATTATTAATTGGTAATTAAATTTTATTAATTGGTAAAAAAAAATTTGATTAAATGGTAATTATGTTAATTCTATTAATTAAATAGTTGTAGCGGGATGTGGGTTTATAGGGGAATAGGGTGGGAAGTAATTTAATTGAAATTAAGTACATATTAATAAATATTAATTGGTATTGATAATTACTTCATTGTTAATTAATTATTAATTGGTAATTACATTTTAATAATTGGTAAAAAAAAAATTATTCATTAATTGGTAATTATGTTAATTATATTAATTAAATAGTTGTAGCGGGATGTGGGTTTATAGGGGAATAGGGTGGGAAGTAATTTAATTGAAATTAAGTACATTAATTAATATTAATTGGTATTGATAATTAATTTATTGTTAATTAATTATTAATTGGGAATTACATTTTATTAATTGGTAATAATTTTTTTAAATTTATTTATTGGTAATTATGTTATTTCTATTAATTAAATAGTTGTAGTGGGATGTGTGTTTATAGGGGAATGTGGGGGAAGTAATTTAATTGTAATTAGTTAATTATAGAAAATATTTTTTGTATTGATACTTAATTTACTGGTAATTAAATATTAATTGGTATTTATTTAAATATTTATACAAATCTGGTAATGATTATTAATTGGTTGTTAATGATTTATTAATAGGTAATTAATTTTTAATAAATCATATGTATTGTATTTATAATAAACGAATTATTAGATTTTATAATTGGTAATTAGTGTTATTAATAATATTTATTAGTATTGATAATTAATTATTTTTTAGTAAAATATTAAAATATTACTTACCCTACTGTTGCACTCTCTGGAGTGGGAATAGTAATTATTACCTCTACGCTATCCAACGCTTTCCCTACTGTTGCACTCACTGGAGTGGGAATAGTAATTTTTACCCCTACGCTATCCAACTCTTTCCCTACTGTTGCACTCTCTGGAGTTGGAATAGTAATTATTACCCCTACGCTATCCAACGCTTTCCCTACTGTTGCACTCACTGGAGTGGGAATAGTAATTTTTACCCCTACGCTATCCAACTCTTTCCCTACTGTTGCACTCTCTGGAGTGGGAATAGTAATTATTACCCCTACGCTATCCAACGCTTTCCCTACTGTTGCACTCACTGGAGTGGGAATAGTAATTTTTACCCCTACGCTATTCAACTCTTTCCCTACTGTTGCACTCTCTGGAGTGGGAATAGTAATTATTACCCCTACGCTATCCAACGCTTTCCTACTGTTGCACTCTCTGGAGTGGGAATAGTAATTTTACCCCTACGCTAGCCAACGCTTTCCCTACTGTTGCACTGTCTGGAGTGGGAATAGTAATTTTACCCTCCCGCTATCCAACGCTTTCCCTACTGTTGCACTCTTTGGAGTGGGAATAGTAATTTTGACCCCTACGCTATCCAATGTTTTCCCTACTGTTGCACTTTCTGGAGTGGGAATAGTAATTTTACCCTCCCGCTATCCAACGTTTTCCCTACTGTTGCACTTACTGGAGTGGGAATAGTAATTTTTACCCTCCCGCTATCCAAAGCTTTCCCTACTGTTGCACTGACTGAAGTGGTAATAGTAAATTTTACCGTCCCGCTATCCTACGCTAAAAATATTGAATATTTTTATAAATATTACGTTAATATATTTATGTATTAAAAAATTAAAATGTATGTTTATTTTTTTTTAAGTTACATTAATTATTTATTAATTTTCAAGTTATTTAAGGATTTTTAAGTATGTTTTAGTTAATTATATATATTATTTCATTAATTTTACATTACTTTTCATACATTTAAAAAATTCGATATTTTGACTGACTATATTTTTTACAACTATATTTTGGAGTCGATATTTTTGTACTTACCTGTTTGTAGATAGGGAGTCGATATTTTGGCATTCGATATTTTTATATTTTTACTTCGATATTGTTGTAGGTCGATATTCTTGTTATCGATATTCTGTCAGTGATCCCTGGCCGCTGCACCGGGCATGAGGGTGCAGCGTAGGCAGGCGGTGCCCGGATTGCCTGCACGGCCGTTGCCCTCACGGCGCGGTGGTGCTTAGCGTGTCCCAACTGAAGAGGGGCGCCGGAGTCTGTTTGCCCCGCAGAGGAAGACGGGACTACTGGCGAGCTGCGTGCGCCGCCTGTGATTACTGCAGCGCAACCCATCTGGTGACGGCCGCGGCTAGGGTGGTGTAACCGCAGAGGCTCCACTTGCTTTGATGACGCTGCCTCGGCGCCCGATTTACTGCGGGGGGCCCCGCCGGTGAGAGAGAGCTGTGGATGTCTGCCCAGCTGCTACATTGAGCGCTCCCTATTGTGGCATGCGGCGCAGTGGATGGGACCCCCGCAGCCTTGCCGATGGATGGTCACTGCGGAGTTCCCTGGGGCGGATTGGTGCCATTGGGAGAGGCAGACGGTGGTGGGTGCTAGAACTGCCTGGTCTGTCGTCAACACACTAGCCCCCATACCCTGCCCATAGGAAGTGTGCCCCCACTGTGAGACGGCCTGCTGCGGTGGGTGGAGCTGCTTTGGGACTGGTTGTGCCCTCGAGGACTCCACTTTAGGAACCCTGGAGCACAGCGCTGGTGTATAGGACCAACTATTGGGCTGTGAACAGTAAGAGGCATGTCAAGCCTAATGTGGACACCATGTACTGGTCAATGACGGCAACTTACACCTGCCCTACCCAAGGTCTGAAGACGGCGGCGCTTGTGGGCCTACCGGGCTGCTGCTGGTCAGTGAGGGAGGCTTTGGCGCACAGCGTTCGGTAACCTGCGCCGGTGTGGAGACACCCTCTGCGGCCCTAGCGGCTGATGGACTGCCGGCGCCGAAACGACTCCGCGCTACTGAACCGCAACCACATGTCTTCATGCGGAGCGCCCGGTTGGTGACCGAGGGGGAGACTAGTTGGCACTTGAGGAAAATTGCGCCGCGGGCGCATACTGTGCCCACACCCCCCTGAGACATGCACCGACGCCACCACTAGAAGAAAGCCGAGAGACCGCGACCCGAGGTTGGCGACTGGGCTGCGGCGAGTGTATTTGGAAGGAGTGGTGGTGCCCCGTCGCTGTGGTCCTGGGCTGTGAGACCGTCGCTGTTAACGCTCACAGCCATCGGAGTGAGCCCTTCTGTGACACGTACGCCCAGGGGACATCGCTTTCAAACCCTGCTACGCACAAAGCGGCACAGGAGTGCGACACAGTGAACACATGTCGGGCGGCACCCGTGCGCGTGCCGGGACGGGAGGAGCACAGACCCCACAGCCACCGCCTAAGCTCAAATCAGACAAAATGGCGAAGGACGCAGATCAGACGGCGACTAAACTAGATGCAGTACTGGCTGCGATGGAACGGCTGGAAGAAAATATCAATCAAACCCGCACCTCTCTGGAATCCAAGATCGACAAGGTGGCAATCGACCTCACTCATTTACATGCGGACCACCGGAAGCTAACAGACCACACTACCGTTCTGGAAACCGCACTTAATGACCTCAAACCGCAAGTGGTCCAGACGGACAAGCATGTACAGGATTTGCTCAACCGGGTGGAGTTCCTGGAAGATAGGGCTGAGGACGCTGAAGGGCGGGCGCGCAGAAACAACGTACGCATAGTGGGAGTGCCGGAGCGCTGGGAAGGAAGGGCACCCACGATACACATGGAGAATTGGCTCAAAGACCTCCTACCGGAGGGAACCCTCTCGCCTTACTTTGTCATAGAATGCACGCACAGAGTCCCAGCAAGGCTCCCCCCACGGGGTCGAACCCGCGGCCCATTCTCCTCCAGCTTCTCAATTACAGAGATCGCGATTCCATCCTACAAGAAACCAGGAAACTCCAAGACATCCAGATTGACAATCATAAAATAATGTTCTTTCCGGACTATACCATCCAGGTGCAGAGGCAAAGGTACTCCTTTATGGCAGTAAAGAGGCGTCTCCGGCAACACAGCCTGAAATATTCGCTGCTCTTCCCGGCGCGATTGCGGGTAGTGGCGAGTGACAAAACCCATTTCTTCGCTACACCGGAGGAAGCGGAGGATTGGCTGGACACCTTCACCGCTGCGGGGCCTCGGGACGCCTCTGTGCCGGTAACCTTGCCAAAACTGAGGGGCCCCTTCTGTAGCCGTCGGAGAGAGAGAAGGTCGACGGGAGCCCGGACGCCGCCCTTGCCGCTGGTGGGACCGCACACGGACTTGATTCTTAGTGGCCAACGAGATGCCCTGCAGGCAGTAGCGGAGATCAGCGGTTCCCTGGGGGCAGAGGACGCGTCAAACTCGAGCCAACGAGACTTGTCCAGTGATGATGAACAAGTGTATGGCCTGCAGAACTTTCAGGACTCGGCGGAGCAGCCAGACGTCACTCCGCAGACTGCTGACCTCATCATATGAACGCTGAGTGACTTTATCCTTGATGGAAATATTAACTGAGGTATTGTGATGTATATGTAGAAGTACCCAGTCGTTGAGGATGTGTTCGTGTGCGGGGGCCACAGTTTGGTCACCAAGTTGCGTATGGAGCGGTGAGTGATATTGGGTTATGGGAGTGGCGGGAGGGGTTTGCCCTCATGCTGTGTCACAACTATGCGGACACCGGTGTGCACTGTTGGCCAAGCGGGGATCCCCGAGATGGGACGCATTGCTCGCTTACATTATATTGCACTATACCTGTAGACAGGGAGCCTCTGGAGCATGGGACATATATATTGTCAATCACCTGTGCGTAACATGCAGCGCACCCCCCCAGGTCGTTTGACTGTTGCCTCTGTTGAGGGTTTGGACGATTGCTTGTTGCATCATCGCCCTTTTGGAATCTTTTTTATGTGTATGTCACTGCATTGGTTTGTTATGAGATATTCTTTATTGTACATCTTTTTCACCCGACACGACAAGCCACGAGTGGTCATGTGGGGGAAGCTGTGCACTGCGGGGTCGGGCGTGCCGTGTGGGTCTGGGGGATTGATGGGGACATATGGTGGGTTCGGGCACTATAGACAATATGTCTGCAGTTAAAGTTGGTACATGGAATGTGCGAGGCATGCACACACCGTCACGCAGGTATCAGATATACTCATACCTCAAGAGACATCGCATACAAATAGCTCTCTTGCAAGAGACGCATTTGACCAAACCAGAGGTCCAGCGTTTACACCGCCGCTGGCGAGGCCAATTATACGCCACGGGGTATTCCGCTTATGCACGAGGCGCGCTAATTTGGGTTCAACCAGGGGTCCCACTTAAAATTACACATACATTGACGGACGCAGAAGGCAGATACGTGGTGGTGAGGGGCACGCTGGATGGTAGACAGATTGTGATTGCATCATTGTATGCTCCCAATACTGATCAGGCAACCTTTTTTAACGATATGTCACGCGTCCTAGCGCCGTGGCATGACATACCGATGCTTTTGGGGGGAGACTACAACAGTGTACTTGACGCCACACTAGACCGCTCCTTTCCACCCCTTCCGGGCACAACTACACATAATGCCATGAAGGCGCTGATCAACTGGGCGGAGCAGTGGAGGCTCAGGGACATCTGGAGGCACCGCAGCCCCCACGACAGGGTGTATTCTTACTACTCCGGTGCACACGGTTTACATGTACGATTAGACCGGTACATGCTTTCGGAAGAACTACTTCCACACGTGGCCGCGGTTTATTATTTAGGCAGGACACATTCGGATCACAATCTGCATATATTGGACATACTGTGGGAACGTCCCCGGCCGCCGATCCCAACCTGGCGGATGCAGCCAGACATGTTACTAGATGCGCCCTTCCGGAACCTGCTAGCCACACATATAACACATTACTTTGAAGAGAACACTGGCACTGCTACGACGCCCCAAGTAGAATGGGATGCGTTTAAAGTGGTGGTTAGAGGCGAATGTCTTGGTACGCAGGCGGGCATACGTAGACAACTAGAGACTGAACTCACGCGTCTTGAGAATGACCTGCTCCAAAAGGAAGGAGAGGCCATAGAGAGTGATGATGGGTCATTGGCGCGAATTAGGGTGGAACATTCCAGAGTACTTGACCGACTCCGCAATTTGAATTACGCAGCACATTCGGCGCGCACCTACCACATGGGAGACAAACCTGGTAAATTGTTGTCGTGGCTAATACGGAAAGACACAGCTACCACACCCGTGACATCTATACAAAACATACATGGCGACACGGTTCACGCCCAGAGAGATATACACGATGCCTTTGTAGAGCACTACACCATGATGTATCGGTCCTGCTTGCGAGCCACAGCCACGGACATACAGGAATTTCTCTCTGCACTGACGCTGCCGCGACTGGCAGAGCATCAGCAGGACGAACTGGGTGCTCCTCTGCTGCCAGACGAACTACGGGATAGTATTTTCTCCCTATCGAACGGCAAGTCCCCGGGTCCGGATGGGCTACCGGCCGAATTTTTCAAAGCCTACCCCGATATATTAATACCAGAGTTGCTGCGAGTGTACGCAACGGCCCTAGGTGACTCGGCTCTCACACCTACGCAGAATGAGGCAACGTTAGTCTCCCTCCTGAAGCCAGGCAGGGACCCTGAAAATCTTGGTTCCTACCGTCCACTGGCTTTGCTGAACACAGACTACAAAATCCTTGCCTCCGCCCTAGCCAGGCGAATATCCGCGTTTGTGCCAGCCCTGGTCCATAATGATCAAAATGGATTTGTCCCCACCAGAAGCACCTCTCTTAATATCCGTAGGTTATTTAGAGTTCAGAAGTATGCAACAAAGATTTGGCCACGATCTGGATGCTTAGTACTAGACCTGGAGAAGGCCTTTGATTCGGTGGAGTGGACCTATCTAGCAGCGGTGCTGCGTAAATACGAGTTAGGAGACGGGTACTTACAAATGGTGCAGCTATTGTATCAGCGACCCATAGTACGGGCACGCACGGGCAAGCTCATATCTGAGGAAATCAGGGTCAGACGCGGAACCAGACAGGGGTGCCCCTTGTCCCCACTGCTTTTTTCCCTTGCCATGGAACCTCTGGCGGCTCTGCTGCGAGAAAGCAGAGTGGATTGGGGCATACCGCTGGAAGATGGTCTTCACACGGTGTCCCTATATGCTGACGATTTGTTGCTGTACATGAGAGACTTGCACAACATACCGCCAATTATATCCGACATATTCTGTAGGTTTGAGGAAGTCTCGGGCCTTAAAGTGAACTGGACCAAATCGGGCGCTTATTCCTTTTGCGAGGATGTGGACGCGGCAGATATAACAATAAATGGTACGGCGCTTGCCTAGTACCCGACGATGTTCAGATATTTGGGCATATATATCTACAGATCCCCCGCGGACATACTGGAGGGCAACCTGATGCGCGCCATCTCCTCCATACGGGCGCAGGTACGGTTCTGGAAGACTCTGCCACTTAATGTGATGAGCTGAGTCACCCTAACTAAGATGGTAGTATTGCCCAGGCTATTGTACTATTTTGCAAATCTTCCAGTGTATGTCCCGGTGCGACTGTTTCGGGAGTTGGAGGGGTTAATCAGAGGTCTCATATGGAATACAGGGCGACCCAGGATAGCGCTGCAGAAACTATATGCTCCACCGGAATGTGGGGGCTTGGCAGTTCCTCATTTAGAATTGTATTACTTGGCTGCGCAGCTGCAGTGGGTCGCAAAGTGGCTAAGCGGCAAGTGCCTGGAAGATACCGCCACTGAGTCATATAAGTGGACACAGACACAAATCTGCAGTTTATTTCACCCGCTGGCGCGCCTCCCCCGCCCGACGCAGATACATATTGAGTTAGCCCATAGATGCTACCGTAGGAGCCTCCAGCTTACGAAGGACACTATCCCCTATGCCCCAGCTATGCCGCTAGTTGGTACGCCCCGAGGTAGAGACTTTGTAACAGACACAGCGCTGACGACCTGGACTGCGGCGGGAGTGGAGACACTGGGAGATCTGTATGCGGACGGTGCCCTGATGTCCTTTGCAGCCCTGACAGCGGATGCTGGCTTGCCGGTGGGTCAGTTCCTCCTACATGCAGCCATCATGCGGACATTGACACAAACATGGGGAGACCTGTCAACTGAGCCACAAACACATCAGTTGCTGCAATATCTACATGTGATGGGGGAGGGAACACATGTGATTCATTGGCTAGTGCAGGCCCTGCTTACACACGTGTTAAAGCCATCACAGAGACTTCGGGCGAGATGGGCTGAAGACAGGGGTCAGCCATGGACAGATAAAGACTGGGAACGTGTCTTGGCTAGTGCCACGCACATTCCGCGTAACTCACGTTTCAAGCTCATACAAACATATATATTACACAGAGCGTATTTATCTCCGGACAAGATTAATAAATACTTTAACATCACTACCTCCGCTTGCCCAAGATGCCAACTACTAGACGCTGTCTTACTGCACATGATATGGTCCTGCCCCCTACTTCACTCCTATTGGCTCACAGTAACAGCAACTCTCACCAGCAGCATCAACACCGAAGTGCCATGCACATGGGAGGTTTGCATTCTGGGGTTTTACAAACGCACAAAAACTAACAAAGTAAGCTCTAGATTCTGTGACTTAGGCCTGATCACTGCGAAACGATTGATAACCAAGAGATGGAAACACAAAGACCCCCCTGAGACGCCCCATTGGCTAAAATCCCTAGAAAATTGGGCACAGGCGGAGAGCACCATTCTTCACAGGGAAGAAACGGCTGGGCTGCGTAAGTTTCCCATCGCACAGGCCTGGGATGACGTTCTGACAGCTCTTACACGAGCTAGTGTGGCATTGTGTGCCCTCCCCGTTCAGTGAGGGGGAAATGATGCCTGAGGAGCGAATAGGCCGTATACACAAGGCACCCTTGGACATGACTGCTAGGCTGAGCAATGACCCCACATTCCTTCATGAAACTACATAGACACTGCCTCGGATGCGCGATACTTTGACATCCGCACGGACGCATACTGACCAGCAACGGCAACCTAAGACTGCTAAAATGCGTACGATCCCTGATATGGTTACACTCAGAGGCACATAACACACTAGATATATGTTCCCTTGTGTACTTGATATCTCCTTTTTATTTGCATTTGCTTTTAGTTTATTAGTTATGATTTAAATGTTTAAAAAAATGAAGATGTCTTATAATCAGTGATATTACTCATTTCCCGAAACCCATGCTTTGTTGTCTATAGTTTTTTTTTGACAACTGTATTGCACAGGTTAAACGTAATTGTGTTAGTAGACATGTTGCATTTGACTAATTACTGTAAGATGAAGAGATGTATGATAGACATGTCCTGCCCCTCGATTAGAGGCGACGGTGCACGTGGGCGTCATGCACACATGCCAGACTGCAAGTACATGCCACCTTTCGCGATAGAAGAGGCAAATTACGCTGTACTTACCAAGTGGCGATATCTGGACTTATGTATGTAACGGCACAGTGATGCAGATCTTGTATCTCAATGCAATATATAATTATGCTTGATTTGTTGATACCGAGAAATATGATAAAAATGCTAATAAAGATATTAAAAAAAAAAAAAATATGAAACTGTTAAAGAAATGTAAATCAATCTGTTGTTTTTATTGTCTGTAATGAAAGAGAGAGATAGAGAAATGTTTGTGCATGTCTGTCTGTATACAAGAATAAACACAAACAGCTCCAATAAAAATACAAGGGCCATTTCGAAAAATACCAGACTGACTGCAGGCAGCAGTAGAAAAGATTGGATCGTGCCAGTAAAGATGAGCAGTAGGGGATGTGAAAGAACAGTAGTGTGCGCATGTGTGCGCTGTCCTGGGGATTCCCACCCTTCACACCACCAATTATGAAAGCAGCACACTTGACAAGTTTTGTGGTAGGTAGGGCATAGCTTAGATTTACTTCCAAACATATAGTAAAGTTGTATGTTTTCAAGCAATACAGACAGTTTCATATGCAGACATTGAATAACTAAAGTTACATTTCTTGACAACAAACATAATGTTGGCATAATACATCACACATGTCCAATATGTACATCCTTCTTCCGGATCAGGGTCTCCGCCGCCAGGACACATTTGTATAAGTGATACTTAAGTAGGCACGAGCCCTGCAGCTGAGAAGTATATTTACAGAACCAGTAACCAAGGAAAGAGTGAGCGGGACTGGGTGTGATGGAGAGAGACCACAAGACCGAGGGTGGGTGAGATGTACAGAGGGCACGCGGGATTGGAGAAAGGACAAAGAATAAAACAAGCATTGGCATAGCCAATAGGTCTCGCCTTTGGGACCGCATAAGTGTTTAGCCGTGCGGAGCCGGCTATGACCGATAATAATAGATTGGGGGCAGGTGGGATTGGTGCATAAAATAAAACAACAATAAGTGAACTAAGGTTGCTTGAAGAAGCCGATAATCTGGTTCTCCAACTGGCCTTTCAGACCTTGGGCTGGGGCTGGCACATGCCGATCATTCAGCAGCGTCCGATTTCTGTTTGTTTACAAACATACACTCTAGTGCACACCAGCATCAATCCTAAACACAAACTACATCCGCGAGAGCGTGGTCACGTGGGAAGGGAGCAACGTGGCTGAGGAGAAAGGAGCTCGGGGCCAAGGCATTAAGGACTGCACGAGTTAACGATGACTAAAAAGGGGCGGGGGCTGCCTCGTAAATGGAGAAGTAACAGAGATGCAAGAGTCCTGTCACAGAGATCTAGGGGGGAGATAGGGGCATAAGAAAAAATATTAAAGGCACAGAGGCGGGACAAAGAAGATAGATGGAGGGAGATGGCGCACAGCGCGTTAGGGAGTTTTGCAAAGTGAAAAACGAGAGAGTATAGACGTCATACTCTTGGATTGCAGGCTTGACCAATATGTGCATCTGTTTACTTTTCGGCTTTACAAATCCAGCAGTAAGGGCCCCTTCAATGGCTGTGCCGTGCATTTGCACTGCTTGGGCACATTGGTGACAGTGGTTAACGACGTGGCGCTACATTGAAGTAACGCATGCGCCCTGGGTCGCCTGCCAGCGCGCTGCGGGCTGCTCAGATTTCCACGCGCGCGCACAGGCACGGATGGAGACATTACTGCAGGAGGTGCAGTGACCCAGTGACCCAGATCGGAGCGGGGCTGGTATCTCTAGCCGGGGAGTTATATAAGGAATTAGATACTGTACGCCAACCCCGGGGAATTAACATGGACCAAACCACAACTGTTTGGTTGACAAACGGCTCCCCCGAGTCCCATCAGCGCACAACAGTGGGAAGAACATAAAATGTATGGTGACAAGCATAACGGAGGCCCATGCGAGGCCATTAAGAGGGATAGGGGTACGGCGCGTGAGTGGCAGGTTTAAGAGGAGCAGAGGGATAAGAGGTGGAGGGGAAACGATTGAGTCAATTAGCACTGGCAAACAGTAACACCGGGGGAAAAGGAAACAAGAAAAATATTTGCTGGAGGAAATAGAATCAAATAATGAAATAGACAGGAGGGAAAGAGATTGGAAACAGTGGCAGGGATAAGCGAATGCTAATAATGAAGTCCGGGGTGCCGGGCTGCTTTAAAAAAAAACAAGCCCGCGAGTGGTGCGCGCGCTGTAAGGAATGCCGCTGTACGCAAAAGTGAAAGCTAATTAAAAACCTGATCCAGAACAGATGGCACCCTGCGCGCTCCCGAGACCCCTAGGCCATGGGAGTGAAAGTTTTGAGGAAAGGCGGGACATGCACCCGTCTTTGGCCATTTGCGTCCTTTCAATTATTGAAAGCCACACGCAAAGGCCAATGGGATGTGTGGGAGGAGGCACACCCACACGGAGAAGGCTCTTGGAAGTCTGAAGTGATTCCAAGAGCCCTCTCCTAGCGCAGCGCGCATAGGCGAGACCTAAAAAGAGTGAGACTGGGAGAGAAAGCGGTAGACTTCGACAGCAGCTCACAGCAAGAGAACACTACAGGAACGTAGGGCAAGAGGCTAGAGAACACTACAGGAATGTAGGGCAAGAGGCTAGAGAACACTACACTTCTGTGCATCAAAGAGAATCCTCAGTTTACAACTCACAGAAATAAAACAGCCCAATCAGTATGCTATTTCCCATATACAGGTAAAATAAAGAGGGCTGATATATGGCTATCCAGGACATTATATAGAAAATGTCAGCTCCTATCTAACAGTTCTGGCCTACAATAATACAATAACACTCAGCAGTGTGCAGCTAATTATAGCTCATGCAGGCTGGTTAATAACTCCTGTTTCCTGCTTAATGCTCTTACCCTCACACAAGACTTGTCTGCTTTGGGTCATATCCATCACTCAGTACTGTACCAGCCCCTAAACCAGTCCTCACCAGCAGAACAGACATGGGATACGTGAAGCGATCTGACACATAAAGCCGGCCACTCGGAGGATTGCACTCTAGTCCAGCACTGCAGGTCCCAATTAGCTACATTCTATGAGTGCTGCTTTACATCTCACAATACCACTCAGATATGAGATTCTAGTAACAAAGTCCATCCGAGCAGATCTTACCAACCACTTGTCTTACCAAACATGCCTGCTCCGGACCATGAACTATAAACAAAATATCAGACTAGACAACCAGTGCAGTATAATAGATTATGATCATATGAAATACCACAAAAAGACCTGCACAGTTGCTCAAAGCTGCAAGCATACCGAAAAACAGTGAAGTGCATGATCGTCTAAACCTAATATAAACTTATTTTGACTTGTATTTATGTTGGTTGTCTATTTACTTACTTATATACTGTTGCGTGGCTTCCTCTGATGAGTCTGTAAAATGTACCTTTTGTCCCCAATTTTTGTCCTGAATTTTGACCTTCTGTCCTGAATTTTTGTCCTGAATTTTGACCTTGTCCTGAATTTTTACACTCACCATCCTGAATTTGCACCCATGCCAGTTGGTCACCCTAAAGCTGTGTGTCCTAGGGCACTGGAGTGAGATCCTGAGAGGCAAGATATAAACACAGAGCACGGAGAGGAGATGAGACGATGGCAAAGGCATGGGCAGTGCCCAATGAGAGAAACGCTGACCACCCAAGACATCTCTACTGCAGGAGAACGTGCACCGCTTAAGGACGTCCCCATCCAGTGGCATAACAAAACTTGACCCACCCCCTCACCCCTGCAAGGTACATGGAGGGGACCCCCTCCAGATTTAATCAGGAGCTCTCAGACGGCTCAGTACTGTGCTGAGGGGGCCCTCTGCAGCTTGTGGGCCCCCGCGCACCTTGGGGGCTGCAGGGGCCTCTGTTACATCATTGTCCCCATCGTATACGAGGACGTCACAAACGGACAAGTATCTGCTATCCAAAGCCCAGATCACCACCAACGTACAGCGTCGTCGCAGATACGCATTTATAGCCCGCCGACGTCACAGTCGCCTGTGGACTTTAAATACCAGGGAGGGAGTCACGAGGCACCACTGCACCAGGATATCTACAGATGTGAGGACACGTTCATGACACCTGGATTTCTACCCGCCTGGAGCCGCCACTGCCCAAGGTAGGTCATAAATTGCAAATTGTATTGGGGCAAAGTGTAACCTTTTAGCCTCTCATTCTCTTAGGTGGCGGCAGGTAAGTTTGAGAAATGACATAATGCTCTTAAAATAATCCTATCTACCTAAAACACGTTCGCTGTGCAGACTAGCAGTCAAATGCCAGTCTCCATCTAGGCATTGGGTCTTCCGACGGTGTGCACTGTCTGCCTGTTAGCTGTTGTACAGATTTCTACAAAAAAGATATGGCCACACCACGTTGCAGGGCAGCTGAAATGAGACCGCTCCTTCGGGGAACTGTATTGTCATATTTTTAAGTCCTTCCTGTCACTGAACAGCATCAGGGAAGAGTCTTCCTAGACATTGCTATGTCCGCTTGGGAAATGGCGGGCTTATATGGTCTATGTGGGAAGTACTGGTGTTGTGTATGAGGGCTTGAGGGTACTAAAGTCGTACTCTCGCAGAGTTGTAGCCTCTCATAAGCATCTCAGTGACGTGCTTTTCGATATATATACCCTTGGCCTGGTGGCCTCCATCTTTGAAGGGTTTGGTGTTACTTTATAGGTAGAACCTGTATAAACCCATGCTAAAATAAAACTGTGATTGAAAAGTCATCAGAAGACATGCACCGGGAAGGATCTTAGCGCTTTGGTACAGGAGGAACAGCTTGTCAGTGACAGAACATGAACCCCACTGAACACTACTTATTGTAAACACAGCAGAAACAGACGATAAACTGCAAGACAGTGGACACTTCACGTCTCATCCATGTATGTGCTCAAATAGCAGGCTAGCTTACTTAGCCGACTTGAAGGGTCCAAACGGATTACGTCAGGTAGTGTTATTTTTCTTAATAAAGGACCTTAAGTAAAAACCCGAAACACTGGCACCTTGAAATGGGACACGAGAGGGTCTCGTCATTTGTGCTGTTATTGGCGACAGGTGCACTCTAACAGAAGATATGAAGGGGGCTGCTGTTGTGTCCTGCATGTCATTCGACTGGTGTGTAAAACACAACGGCCCTTGATTCAGGACACCGAAGCTGTTGGCTGCCCTCCAAGGCCTCGGTACAAGGTTCTTGGCGGTCCGAGTTGGGCTAGTAACAGTAGTGAACTGCACACCACCGAGTTACCATACCCACAGAGGTGAAAGGCCCAATTATGTTCCCATCAGGACCGATTCCCAGCCTGGATCCCTCCTCAACAGATTCTTCAGGGACAGCCTCCATTGAAGGAAGATGGTTTTCTGAAGAAACCCTGGCTCATCCTCAGAGGCCAGGGCCTTGTAGTTGCCCTGGTTTGACTGAGCTAAAACCTGAGACTTTGCAAGGGATCTGAGTCTGCTGTGGACACACAAGGCCAAGAAGGGTCTGCAGCATGCTTACTGCAGGCAGCAAAGTAACTTTCATCTCACAAGGATGCCTATCTCACACGAGGTGTAAAAAACCAAGAGCTTCTCTATAAGATTTGGTTACTCGTTGAATAAGGTGGCAATTACAAATCCTTCATTGGGCACGCAGGCTTTACTGCACTCTTTTCGGCTACTTGCTGACCTTCTCACCCTTAGAAAACACTCAGAAACCAGCACTGTTAGGGTCAGGAAGAAACTACTGTCAAATACACCCTTGACCAGGACGAAGGATCACGTCAGATGTTGCATTGGGAGAGACTGATATTTTATTTTGTTTCCTATCCAATATCTCTCTATCCAGTAGTGCTTTATTCCCTGTGCAGTTCCCTTTGCAGTGCCCAGTCAGCTCCCTTAATACCTAAGAAATGCTTGCATGGAGGAGAAAAGGACTACTGGTTGCCTGGGTATTCAGAGCTGTGGTTGTACTAAGGCGTGGAATAGTGATAGAATAGTGATAGACACAGGCCCTCATCACTAGGCTAGGTGGATACATTCCATCATATGAGATAACTCCCGTAAATGTTGTAACTGCACATATCGGAATTATGAATCTTGTGTTAAAAAATGCATTGCCTGGATAGATTTCAGCAGGGTCAAGCCTGTCGATAGTCTTCGGGGGAAATATGCCCAGTAAATACGAGGGAAAGTGGATTTTGGTGCTGTGCACAATAAAGGTGCATGATATTGCGCGAACATTTGTAATCATTTCTGTCGCATCTCATAAATTCCAACCCTCGCGAAGTCTGATTTTTATCTGCAATAAATCAGACAATTATCGGGCCAATCAAAATGAGACTCTTAACTGTGAAATACGTATGCGTAAAACTTACAATGCACAGATGGTTTCACACAATATGAGTGTGTTATTTGAGAGTTAAGCTGCCAGCTCTTCATTGTTTCCGCAGGGCATGTCCTCCACTCCATTTTGAGACTGCTGTTTGTGGCTTCCATTTTAGGTTAGTGAGTTCTCACACCCCGAGCTCAAGAGACACATTGATTATCAAGCAAAAGTAGGGGGTTAGGGTAGACATATCACACTGTGCATTGTGCAAGGCGGCTATGCCAATCGCCCAATGTATGGTTGAGCATGTCCAGGGTACGTAGCAAAGGTGGGTGTTACCCTTCAGAGCCCCTCTGAGCCAGAGTCACACCTCTTGTTCTACTTCCTGCACACTGGGGCACAATGGTATTCAGGCATGGAAACTGTCAAGAAGGGCTGTCAGCCTACAATGCTATCTTTTTCTTTGTTCTGTGCACCTTATCTGTGGATGGAGAGGGACAGACACCCTGTGACAGGGCCACTTAGTCTGGAGAAAACAAATATAGAAAACTGAGGCTGGACAGCCAGGTTTGAGGTTGTAAATACTGACTGGAGGGTGGTATAGGGTTTTAAATTTAGAACTCAATTTAGCACACACTAATACATAACAAAACAAGGTCTAACCTGTCCTTTGTCTTTCGATATGAAGAGCACTTTATTCCACCCACAGCACAACACTACATAACTAATAACGCAGAAGAAGATAACTGCAGGATAAGTGGAGTCATCGGAAGTCTGTAGTTATCATTAATGGAATATTCACAACGTTTGGGGACTCCTCTGCCCCTGCATGACCAGGTCCCTGTCCACGGTCTCCCCCTGCTTTGTATATTGAGATATACCAGTGCATTCTGACTGTGTAGAAATATCCCCTCTAGGTGGAAGGCCTGTCTATTACTTACCTCCCACCCTTCTGGCTTACAGATAAATAGACTGACCTAGGGGCATATGTACAGCAGAATGATGGATCGTGTCGTGAAGCAAAACTTGCTAATGCCACGCCCCGCCATTCTGAAAACGCAGGGATGCACCGTATTTACAAAGATACAGTGCACCCCTACATTTCCCCTAGCGCTGGTGCTAAATTAAGCTGCCTAGCACAAGCACATGCACCCTTGCACCATAGTGCAAGGGTTTCTGCGTTGGGATGGAATGATTGTTTATGTGCAGGAAGGTGTCCTTTCCTGCACTTGAACAATCACAAATGGCGATTTGAAACTTCTATGTGTGCTGCATTGTGCAGCACATATACAAGTTGCAAATCGTCATTTTTTTAATGTTTTATGTGGCGTTTTGCTGTTTTGATGTGTGCTGCACAATGCAGCACACATAGAAACTACAAAAACGAGGAGAAATAAAGCATTTCTGCTCGTTTGGCCATGTTAAGGCCAGGTTTTCCCTGGTCATAATTTTGGCACTGCCCCATATTTATGCCACCCTTGTAAATATGGGGCAGCATCAAAATCAATGGGTGTTGTGGCAGGACGCCCAACGCAACACCCATTGCCCTCCCCCTTCACGCTAAGTATAGCGTGAAAGGGTGCCTTACTTACAAGGTGGCGTTAAGCAAGTGGCTTAAGGCCACCTTGTATATAAGGCGAAGCCCCTATCGCCACAGGAATGTCACACAAAGTGACGTTCTTGTGGCTATAGGGGCTTGTACATTTGCCCCCAAGTGTCTTGGTTGATAAGTGGTCTCAGTAATTCAGAGTTCATTGGTTTCTCAGCTTCTTGGTGTAGTCGTTGCACACCGGGGCACGTTTATGGTTTGATTTTCTTGGCGCACGTGCACTTGTTTCATTCCAGAGTCAACAGTACGTGCTGAGAGGCAGAGGCCAGAGGCAACTCCCAACGGCAAATGCAGAAATGTTGGTTGCGGTCTCCAATGTTTTGGCGTATTGTGCTGACTCTTCTTGCAACCATGAGGTGATCGCTCAGACTGGTATCCATTCAGAGATCCCACACCTTCCAGAGACTGGTCTTGCTAGGATTCAGAGTAACTTCTGTGTGTACTACCTGATCAGCCACATTTTTATTCTGCAAATGTGGCGATCAGAAGGGTGGAACTAGGTGTTCCCTGACAAGAACTCGTGAGACCAAAGCATAAGAAGAGCAGGAGCTTCCACATCAAGTGAGTCAAAAAAACTGTGTAGGGCGCACCTCAGGAGAAGATTGAAGCAAAAAAGGGAAATGGTCTGTTCTTACAGTTTAAAGGGGCATTTTTATTTCCGTTCCTTTCACAGGATCCGGGCCCGCGTCATATTCTAGGGAATGCCTGCAATGCACATTCCTCACTGGCAGTCTCTCTCCATCTTTTTGTGCACTATCCACATACAGGAAACCTAAAATGGTTTCCTGCCTCCTTCTAGTCACGAACCTAATGCTCATTCTGCTACAGCTTCCCAGAGAATGCCATCCATGACTCAAATGATGGAAGAAAGAATCTGTCTGAAGAAAACTGTCAGATACTTTTAAACAGCAGAGAGGGAATGAATGAAGCCACACTTCCAATGTAGGTAACCGGTAAGAAAGCCTGGACCTAAAACAAAAATATTTTGCTACCACCACTCTCAGGGGCATATCTACAAGGGCTTTATCTCCGTTTTTCTGGCTTTAAAAGCCAGAAAAACGGAGATAAAACTATCGCCCGATCAACAAGAGGGTGCTAACATGCATAATCGCATGTTAGCACCCTTTTTCCCGACGCCCCCCTTTGCATCTCTAATGAGATGCAAAGTGGGCGTCACTAGGCGTACCCGGATGGACTGCCTTGAAAATATCGCTGATGTTCACATCGCGATATTAACAAGAGCAGCCCATAAGATCTTAGCAGACGTTAAAGATTTTGGCGAAAACGGCCGTTTTCGCAAAATCTAACGTCTGCTAAAATCCTGACTTACCTATGTTAGACATAGGGATGGATTATGCTGATACGACCGTCGTATCAGCAAGGTTGTCGCCGTTTGCAGGGAACATCGCTGGAAAACCAGCGATGTTCCCTGCAAAACGGCGATAACCTCGCTATCTCTGGAATTCTTATCGCCCTGGGGAAACGCGTTGTTAATAACGCGCTACCAGGGCGATAAATAGCAGAGATAGCCTGCGTTAGGGAATTCGGCGCTCAGCACGCCAGCGATAATTATCGCTGGCCGTTGATAATATGCCCCTCAGTTCTTCTCAGCCTTGTGAGAGATCACTAGTCACTCTCAGAAAGGAGGTGTGTGTAGTGTCACTCCAGTGACATAACTGGAGTGACCTGCCTAGTGGCAAAGTGAGCAAGGGACCCACGTCTGGGCATACCCTGCCAACTTAGGGCGAACAAAGCGATACCAAAGGGGATGATGGACGGAGGGCTGATGAGGGTTTTGAACCCCAAACCGGTCCCAGGATGCTTGTTTCCGGTCCAGGGAAGACATGGCTTGGCAGTTCGGGCTGGACTGTTCCCATGAGGCACAGGGTCAGACTGATTTGCATATGGCCATGTCTGAACTGGGGTGGTGGAGTGAGCTAAAGAATGATGATGGATTAAACTCAGATCAGTTGACTGGGGGTGAGTGTTTGATTTGCTCTAACGCTCCGTCCATCATCCCCTTTGGTATTGCTTTGTTCGCCCTAAGTTGGCAGGGTATGCCCAGACGTGGGTCCCTTGCTCACTTTGCCACTGGATTCAAGATAGCCTGGCTGATGAGGGTTTTGAACCCGAAACCGGTCCCAGGATGCTTGTTTCCGGTCCAGGGAAGACATGGCTTGGCAGTTCGGGCTGGACTGTTCCCATGAGGCACAGGGTCAGACTGATTTGCATATGGCCATGTCTGAACTGGGGTGGTGGAGTGAGCTAAAGAATGATGATGGATTAAACCCAGATCAGTTGACTGGGGGTGAGTGTTTGATTTGCTCTAATGCTCCGTCCATCATCCCCTTTGGTATCGCTTTGTTCGCCCTAAGTTGGCAGGGTATGCCCAGACGTGGGTCCCTTGCTCACTTTGCCACTGGATTCAAGATAGCCTGGCTGATGAGGGTTTTGAACCCGAAACGGACCCAGGATGCTTGTTTCCGGTCCAGGGAAGACATGGCTTGGCAGTTCGGGCTGGACTGTTCCCATGAGGCACAGGGTCAGACTGATTTGCATATGGCCATGTCTGAACTGGGGTGGTGGAGTGAGCTAAAGAATGATGATGGATTAAACCCAGATCAGTTGACTGGGGGTGAGTGTTTGATTTGCTCTAACGCTCCGTCCATCATCCCCTTTGGTATCGCTTTGTTCGCCCTAAGTTGGCAGGGTATGCCCAGACGTGGGTCCCTTGCTCACTTTGCCACTGGATTCAAGATAGCCTGGCTGATGAGGGTTTTGAACCCGAAACCGGTCCCAGGATGCTTGTTTCCGGTCCAGGGAAGACATGGCTTGGCAGTTCGGGCTGGACTGTTCCCATGAGGCACAGGGTCAGACTGATTTGCATATGGCCATGTCTGAACTGGGGTGGTGGAGTGAGCTAAAGAATGATGATGGATTAAACCCAGATCAGTTGACTGGGGGTGAGTGTTTGATTTGCTCTAATGCTCCGTCCATCATCCCCTTTGGTATCGCTTTGTTCGCCCTAAGTTGGCAGGGTATGCCCAGGCGTGGGTCCCTTGCTCACTTTGCCACTGGATTCAAGATAGCCTCGCTGATGAGGGTTTTGAACCCGAAACCGGTCCCAGGATGCTTGTTTCCGGTCCAGGGAAGACATGGCTTGGCAGTTCGGGCTGGACTGTTCCCATGAGGCACAGGGTCAGACTGATTTGCATATGGCCATGTCTGAACTGGGGTGGTGGAGTGAACTAAAGAATGATGATGGATTAAACCCAGATCAGTTGACTGGGGGTGAGTGTTTGATTTGCTCTAACGCTCCGTCCATCATCCCCTTTGGTATAACTTCTAGAAGTGGCAGTTCTAAAATAGTGATCAAAAATCTGCGCACACCATTACGCAGCATTTATTATCACTATTCCAAACATACCAAACTTGACCATGCTGCTCCTCTCATATCAGGAATTACCACTGAAACACTTATCAGGGAATCCCCAATGCATTTTTATGAGAGGGCAGCCTCACAGCAGTGAGAAACCAAAATGGCTGTCACTACTAGGACATGTCACACACTTAAGGTACATGTCCTACCTTTTACCTACAATGCACCCTGCCCATAGGGCTAGCAAGGGCCTATCTTAGGGGTGACTGACATGAAGTAAAAGGGGGGTCACAGACGTGGCAACCACTTTGCGTGCCACGTCATAGCGGCAGTAAACTGCATGCACAGGCCCTGCAATGGCAGAGGCCTGGGACAGGTTTGAAAGGCTACTTTGGTGGGTGGCGCAAGCAGCGCTGCAAGTTCACCAGTAGCATTTAATTTACTGGCCCCGGGTATATGAGATACCACATTACTGGGGACTGACAGGTAAATTAAATATGCCAAGCAGGTGTAGACCAATCTTACCATGTTTACCACAGAGAGCACATGCACTTTACACTGGACAGCAGTGCTAAAGTGCCCAGAGTCCTAAAACCACCAACACCAGGTCGGAAAAAAGACTAGGAGGAAGGCAAAAAGTTCAGGGATGACCCTGCAATGACTCCAGTGGCATGGAGAGCACGGGACCCACATCTGGGCATACCCGTCCCACTCGGGGTGACAAATGCAAAGAGAACAATTGATGGACAGAATGCAGAACAATGTCATACATTCACCCCAGTACAGAGATCTGGGCCTAAATCCATCGTTTTTTTGCTCACCATGCCTTTCCAGTTTGGACCCGGCCATATGCAAATCAGTCTTGACCCTGCACCCAATGGGAACAGTACAGCCCGAACTGCCAGGTCAGGTCCTCCCTGGACTCGAAACAAGCATCCTAGGACCGGCAGGGCGGCGGAGGCTCTAGCCATTGTAACGTTCGTGTTTGGTATTTATCAGGAAGCCATATCCCAGATTCTCTGAGTTTCCAACTGTCTTTGAAGGCATAGGATTTTTGAAGGGCAAGGAGATACACCTCCACAACAATCAGTCAGTGTGGCCGGTAGCACTCTGACATCAGCGCATTGCATTCCATTTGATTCCTCTTGTGGAAAGAGGACTAGACAAACTTGAGGCAGCAGGTATTATTGAAAAAGTGATGGGCCAACACTCTGGGTATCGCCAATTGTAGTCACGAGAAAGCCCAAACAGCCCGGCGAGGTGCGAATATGTGTAGATATGCGCCTACAAAACATCATGATAAAAAGAGAGCGCCACCTAACTCCTACCATTGACGATCTGATTGGTGAACTCAGTGCAGCCAGCTGGTTTTCCAAGCTGGATATACAGTCAGGATATCACCAGCTTGTCCTGGATGAAGTCATGCTACGTAACCACTTTCTCAACACGTGGGCCTACGGCGCTACAAGCGTTTAAGTTTTGGCATCTCCAGTGCTGGCGAAGTGTTTCAGAACACTATTCAAGAACTCTTAGTTGACCTCCCAGGGGTTGTTAATGTCAGCGATGACATTCTGATCTATGCTAAGAATGTGACAGAACATAATGCGAGGTTAAGGAAGGTGTTGCAAAGAATACAAGAATCAGGCCTCACTCTACATCGCAACAAGTGTGAACCACACAAATTACATTTCTGGCTATGTCTTCTTGTCGGAGAGAGTGGCTCCAGATCCCGACAAGGTCCGGGACATTAAGGAAGCACCTGTACCAGCCACAGTGACGGAGGTGTGCAGTTTCTTAGGCATGGTCAATTATTGTGTCTGTTTCATCAAGAATCTCACTACCCTGACCCAGCTCCTTTGAGAGCTCTCCAAAGTGTCCATCCCATGGTCATGGGGCCCGGAGCAGGAAGCTGCTTTTCAATCCACTAAAGATGCTCTCTCACCAAATACTACGCCGGCATGCTTTGACCCCCGGAAGCACACCACTGTAACTGTTGATGCCTGGAGGGTTGGGGGCAGTACCAATGCAACAATCATCCAATGACGACAAATGGGCCTCCGTAGCATTTGCAAATCACTCACTGGCCAGCACTTAACAGTGATACTCACCATTTTCATCTCTACGTGTATGGTAATCCCTTCACAGTTACTAATGATCACAAACTGTTGATCCCACTTTTCAAGGGCACTGCTGCCAAACCACCTCCACAAATAGAAAAGTGGATGCTCCAATTACAAGAATATAACTGCCACGTAGAGTACCAGCCTGGGTCTCTCAATCCGGTGGATTATTTATCTTGGCACCCTCGTGCAGCCACTCTAGATGAAGAGGATGGTGATGCGACCGAAGAATATGTGCAATGTGTGACAGACCGGTCCCGTCGCATTCCACTCTCGCTGGAGATTCTTTGTCAAGCCACGGCTCATGATGAATTTCTTCAAAAGGCCTTCGAAACTGTAAGGACCAATCAGTGGCACACTTTCAAAAGAAACTGGACTCTGTTCACTCCTGAGGCACGGTGAATCATGGAGAGTCTATATCATGTTCGCCAGGAGTTCAGTGCTGAGATGAATAGTGCCTTCTGCCAGGACATCACCTGGCCATTCCAATCGCACTAACTAATAAGGTGAATCAACTGGCCCATGCTGGACACCAGGGAATGGCCAAGACCAAGAACTGGCTCCGGACAAAGGTGTTGTTTCTGTTGAGGGATGAGAAAGTGGAGAATGTGGTCAGATCCTGTCCATGGTGCCAAGTATCTGGAGAAGCCAGTCCAGGAACGCCAGTACTAACAGAAAAGGGACCGCGAGGTCCGGGGATCTGTGCTAGTCTTGATTTTGGGAGCCTCCCAGATGGTAGACATATCTGGTGATGATTGATGACTACTCCAAACACCCGGAGGTAGAGCTCTCATTTCTAAGCGCCAGTGAGGTGGTTCCCAACTTGGAAAAGATAATGGCTACCAATGGTTTGATCAAAGAGCTGAGAACTGACAATGGCCTGCCATTTCAGGGACAAGAAATAGCATCATATCTCAGGTCCCTGGGAATCACTCACAGGAAAATCACTCCGTGATGGCCACAAGCGAATGGGGAGGCTGAAAGAATTATGAGAACTCTGAATAAAGTAATTCAGACTGCTTCTGCGAGTCACCAATCGTTGGACTTGGCCATCTTCTCCTTTCTTCTGGAATATCGGCAGACTCCCCACTCGACCATGGGACGAATGCCTGGGGCACCTCTCCATGGGTCGGGTGGTTGTAGACTCAATTCATCACCATCTGGAATGGGTGCCGGATCCTGTTGATGGCCAACCGAGTCCATGAGAAGAGGAAAATGTCTAATGAGAAAGCCGGTCATTGCCGGCGAGCAAAGGTGTCAGACCTGAAGGTGGATGATTTGGTACTGCTACAGGACCGCTGTCCCGGCAGCAAATTCAGACTACCATTTGAATGCAAACCTTGGCACCTAGTCTCTCTGCATGGCACTCGTCAATGCTCGTCGTGGACAAGAGACAATCCCTCTGAACATTTCAGCATTTAAGAGGTTTCATCCACTGCCGAAGGCAAGCAATGTAGGCCCCAATAGGGAAAGAGCCCGGCCGATTCCCAAACACACCCTCAGATAGAGGGCATGGGTCCCCAAACTATGTGTATTACTGGAGCATTCAATATTCTGGATAGGAGCACTGTGTACTGTCTAAATGGCGAGCCGGGTACATGGGAGGAGGAAACGGGAGTTTTATGTTATATCATCACAATGTATCCGAGCCAGCTGTTGTTGTTAATGCTGACTTAAGTGATATGCAAAAATGATGTGCAAGTTCCACACGAGAATACGCTGTGTAGCATTTTTTTTACTTAATTTATGTAAATCAATGCCATTATGGATCCTGTATGTATGCTTTAATTGTCAAAACCAATAAAATATGTTGAAGAAGGTTTGATCCACAGCGAAATCATTTCCTGGAGGGTGCTGATGATGTCCCTGTGAGAGAGGAGCCCGCCAGTGGTTCAGAAGTGGGCTATCCAGAATGTAGCCCGCCAGCGTCTAGTGACAGTGGGCTCTGAGCTCCTCCCCTGATGAGCACCTCTGAGGAGCCCCTGAGAGCTCAGTGGATCCCCAGCCCAGCCACCATACTTGCACCCGATGAGGACTTCAGAGCAATCCCCTGCCCTCGACTAGACTTAGAGATCATGTGGTGTGAGCAGTTCTGATCACTTCTGGGGTGCTAGGTAAACTATTGTGCACAGGAATGTCACACAATTTAAAAATCATTGTTACTAGTTGGTAAAGTTAGGTACTTCCTGTTCATCATTCATTCCGTGCCTTCAGGCTTATAGTACTATATTCAATTTGTATTTTGAGGAGGAATGTAGTGTCGCTTTAGTGATGTAACTGGAGCGACCGGGTTAGTCAAATGTACCCCGATGTCCGGGGTGTTATTTTCATTGCCCCTGTGGGCTGACTGTTCTGTGGTTTGACCCGTACCACATGGATCTGCAATAATAAAGGATGCCCAGGTTGGGTGCGGCCTGAGAGGAGACCTTGATCCTGGCCGGGTGCGAATGTATCTGCCCAGGCTCCATGTCATTTACTTTCCCCGTAAGGCCTACTCTTCCTTTGCCGGCACCACACCTTGCAATATCCGGACCCGCATCCCCCTCACCTCGGTGCCCGACCCATCAGGGTGCACTTGGAGGACCTCTAGACCAGAGTCCCATTCAGATTCTCAATATGTTTTCTACAGGCCATCAGAGTACATGCATGATTATCGGATGCGGTGAGATGAAAAATCAAATGTACAAAAACCAGCAATACTGGGGCTGCAAGGCAGAGCTGAATGTTCCGCTGAATCATGTAGGAGACATTCCCATTCCAATAGCGTTTCACGCATTAAAAGAAACCATGGAACTAAATGCATCAGCAATGCAGAAGATAAAACAAATGCACATTGATCCGCATAAACCACTGCACAGCCCCAGAGACACTGCAATACTCCTTACTGCAACAGTTTACCATCTTAACAAGCATTTGCAATGCAATCGGTCTCGCCTTTGGGACCTTATATGTATTTAGCTATGCAGCACATTAGCCTGGGTGCTGAAACATCTACTGTTCTTTAACATGGAGGGAAAGTAAGCACTAAACTGCGTGACACGCAAGGTATGGGAACACATGGAGAGAAATATTGCCTTTCAGCGGGAAATGGTATGTTTTTGTTATATTAAATCAGGGCCTTCAGTGGTCATATCACTGAAAATACAAGATTTGAAAAAAATATTATTGTCTAAGGGTGCTCGTGGAAGACAATGACTGGAATCTAGAGAATGCTAAAGTGATTCTGGTATTTTACTGACTTCTGCTGGTTGTTTTCTATCAAGAAAGTTAAATAGAGGCAGTTTCCAGAAGTATAAAAAAAAGGAAAGTCCCTCAGCAGAAAGCAATTCTGGTATTCTATGACCTCTGCTAGTCGTTTTTCATCAAGACAGTTAAATAGATGCAGTTGAACAGAAAAAATCCCTAAGCGGAAGCAGACAAGTCCTAGGGCTGATCTCCAGAGCCCACAAAGTACATACACATATAAGTATATACTAAAGTATATAAGTATATACTAAAGTATATACAAGAGGTCTTGAATGCTCGACCTAAAAACGGGAACACAAACATAATGGCACATTAGAGGTACATGTACATAAAAACATATACGGCCATTTATTGCAGCCTTATTCCCTAATGTACTCTCCAATACATGACCACACCTGGCAACCATCAATGGTTCTTTTACCAGTAGTCCTTGATCTTTGCAGAACTTCGAGAAGCCAGGGGAATGTTCCTCTCCAGTCTAACACTGGGCCTTACCAAAGAGATTTGCCAATCCCTCACCCACAAAGTAAATTGTTCAGACTTTTCAATCTTTCAAAGTATCTATATTCAGCATTTTTGCCATAAAAGTATAGAAACATAAATATACAATACAATAAAAACAATATCTTTTATTCTTTCCAATTGCAGCGTTAAAACATAGGCATTGTCCAAAAATAATTAAAAGTTGAAGTATGAAAATCTTGCAAGGGACGCGATTTACAGTGCATTGGGGGTTACCAGTTCATATTGATTTCTCAGTTGTAATGCACTCGTAATAAAATTCTGGACTGCATAAGATATATCTAATGCAGAAAGCCTTCGTAGGAACTCCATAGCAGGCAAATATTGTTTAAAACCAGCTTAACGCAATAGAGGTATTGAAAAGGCAGATCAGGGATGAGAGTACAGAGGGCAGAATAAAGTAAAGTGGCTCATGATTTGTGTAGAGACATAATTGCACTGGCATGGCAGTAGATCATGTTTCCATATACCTTGAATGGGGAAGGTGACTTTAAAATGTATACGATTTAATCTAAAAAGAGTTGTTCAGGTGTTCTGGTGAGTGACAGAACATCAATGGCCTTGCCTCAAAGATGAAATCAAGAACTTTCTGATGGATTTCCTACATGAGGGGACAGTTGATGTTGGACCTAGCCCTTTTTCAGGGCTATCTCCAAACTTTTTGCCTTCTTCCTCCTATTTTTATTGATTTGTTTTTGTTGACTTTAGGACTCTGGGCGCTTTACCACTGCTAACCAGTGCTGAAGTGCATATGCCCTCTGTCTAAATTGTATTGGTGATTGGTTTATCCATGATTGGCACATTTGATTTACTAGTAAGTCCCTGGTAAAGTGCATCAGGTGTGCCCAGGGCCTGTAAATCAAATGCTACTAGTGGGCCTGCAGTACTGATTGTGCCACCCACAAGAGTAGCCCTGCAAACATGTCTCAGACCTTCCACTACAGTGTCTATGTGAGCAGTTTTAAACTGCCATTTCGACCTGGCAAGTGCACCCACTTGCCAGGTCGAAATGGGCAGTTTTATTACATGTAAGTCACCCCTAAGGTAGGCCCAAGGCAGCCACAGGGGCAGGGTGCAGTGTATTTAAAAGGTAGGCCATGTACTGGTGTGTTTTACATGTACTAATAGGGAAGTACTGCTAATTTCGTTTATCACTATTGCAAGGACTATCCTTCCCATAGAGTAACATGGGTATTGCCTTGAAATATCTTTTAAGTGTAATTTCCCATTGGGAGCTGATAGAGGTTTACAGTTTGGGGTCTCTTAATTCATAATTTAAAAGTACATCTTTTGGTCAAGTTGGTTTTTAAGTTGCATGTTTGAAAATGCCACTTTTAGAAAGTAGGCATTTTCTTGCTTAACCACTCTGTGCCTCTGACCGTCAATAGAATTCACGTCTGGGTTAGGATGACAGTTGGGCTCTTGTTCATTCGCTCTAGATAGTCACACAAAGGAAGCTGAAGTGTACTTGCATATCCTGATGGGCCATCACTAGGCTGATGGGCCTTCCTGAGCTAGAGTGGTGGGAGGAGCTGACACCTCAATAGGGCTGTGCCTGTCCTCAAACAAAGCTGTCACCACCCCCCTGTAGTGTGTCTGGAGCCAGGTCAGGGAAAGGCGGGGTCTTGTGCACCACAAGGACTTTCCTTTGAAGTTTGCCTACTTCAAAGGCAGAAAGGGGTATACATATTGAACCCCTGACACTCTCAAATCAGAACACTTCTGAACTTAAGGGAATTCTGCCAGGAAGAAGAGCTGGATGCTGTAGGAGGGACTTACAGTCTGCCTGTTGCTTTGTTGTGCTGGCCTGCTGCTTGCTGCTTCGGTCCTTGGAGGGAAAGGACTGGACTTTGCTTTCTATATCCTGCTTCCAAGGTTCTCCAAGGCCTTGTGTGTGCTTGCCTCCTGTTAAGAAGTCTCAGGGTAATCAAAGACTTCACCTACCAGTGCCTGGACTCTTCTGCTGAGAGTCCTGACTTGCCAAGTGGTGCCAAATCCAGTTCCTGGGCCCTTTGAAGTAGAATCTGGTTATCTAAGAAGAAAATCCATGCATCGGCTCCCAGTGCCTGTTTTATCAATGCACCGCAGCCCAAGATCGCCGCATCCCCGCTGTGCAGCCTAAGATTCAACGCAGCGTGCGTCCTGAGCCCTGTGTCACCGACGTCCATGGCACCAACTCCGACGCATCCCCTATTTGCAGCTGTAGAAATGACGGGGCGCCTGCTTTGCTGTAGGTGCATCGACGTAGCACGTCTGGATTTTCGAAGAATCGTCCCTGGGTGCAAATTCTGCACTGACACCACACCGCACTAAGGAACCGAGGCTGCGTGTCCAGACCCCGAAGCATCACCTCCCCTACCAGCAAGTAATCGATGCATCATTTTCTGTCTCCCTTCCTTTTAACTCAAGTTAAGCATGAACCTTTACTCTTGGCTAAATAATGGGAGCAGGAACATGTATGCTGAATTCATTCCTTAGAGGTACCTCATAACTGACCCTAATTACATTCGCATTAACCTATTTCAGAGAGCCCCAGAGTGCTGCCTGTAGACATTTTGTCTCCTTGTCTATGTGGAAATACAAAGCCTTGCTCTTTAGGAAAGCAGCCATCCCCACAACAAATGGGGCTGATATGTTCTGGGTACAATGACTCGAGTCCAATATTTTACTGTTAAACAGACCTTCTTAGCCTGCTTAAGAACGTCGGGCTCAATGACCACAGCTGATTTTAGTGGGAAATTCTAAGCTGCTCCTGCAGCGTATATGCTGCCATTCTCTCGTGGGTGCTGTGGTGTCAACAGACGAATCCTCAAGGGCCTTGGATAGCACCAAGTAGGACTGCTTGACAAAGTCCAGCTGATCCGAAATACAGGACTGACCATCAGCAGCCATATCAGTGTCTAGATCACCCAAGTAGGGAATGTTCCCTGAAGGGGGTCTGAAGAAATGATCCTCTGGAACCTCATCCATCCAAGATGGCCCTAAAGGGATATGGTCTGGAGTTGGCAGCTCTACCAGAGCTGGAAGTGGAAGGTACGACAGGACAAATGTTTGGGGAGGCAGGTACTGGATGCTGGGAGCTACAGCAGAGACACGAGGAGGCACCAGAAGCTCAGAAACATCCAGAATAATATTTCTTGCCTTTTGCTTCACACTCAAGTCATCCAGAAAGAACAGGGGGTGTGGCTAACCGCCAAGCACGGCGGACGTGTCTTAGCCGAGATCCGGATCGGGCCCTGAATCCTGGTAGTAACTGCGCCATTGCCGGGCCATCCGACACCCTGCTCGGCTTGACGTACCCCCGATAGCCCTCGTGTGACTCTGTGGGGGCAAAGAAAAGGTGTACAACCTACACGGAGCCCGAACTCGGCTGTGAAAGCACCGGCGCTGCGGCCTAGCCTGCGAGGACGGCCGGGACAGCGTTGCGCAGCTATCTGGTGTAGCTGTGCGGTGGCGGTTGCATGAAGGAACAGTAACGGGGCGATGCGGAGGGGGCCCTCGATATTGCTGAAGCCACCGCTTTGAAAAGGTGTGTGCTGCGGGCGGAGAACAACACCGGTGGAAGAGCCCTGCTTGCGAGGCCGGACCGCCCTACTGGGGCGAAAGTTTAATACAGGCGGGAGCGGTGGCCTGTCCTGGAGGGGCCGACAACTACTATCGTACCATAACGCCTCCCCCCCCCCTCTGGCACCGATGCGAATTTCCCTGGACTGGGCCTGCGAGAAATAGCAGGGGAGGCACGAAGAGGCCCTGGCTGCACCGGGAGGACGAGAGGAACAGCGAGGGGGAAAATAAATAAGATCGGAGCATCTACAACCCCCTGAAAACTACAACTTTCTGACACAGAACGACCAAGGGCTGATGCAGGGCCCCAGCCCGGGTAGGCAACTACTGACTATTTACCTCCCGGAACACACCGAACTGTGAGTACTGTGCCCGGCTGGGCCGCACAAGCCCCCCGCCGTGAACTGCCTAAACGAGGCGCTCGCTGGCTGCTGCCTGGCCCTGGTTTCCATGGCCTGTTGAGTTAATACTATCCCCAGTAACCCGGGCAAAATAAGGGGGACTGAAAAAGCGACAAGGATTCAGCTCACCGGCGTAAATCCTGTATGAATACCTGGCTGAGCTGGAATCGGGGGTGGGAGGACTGAGTGAACTGCGTGTAGAGTGAACGGTGCTGACTGTGAAGAGAGTACAAGTACTGTGATCTACGCGCTGCACAGCACCTACTGAGTAATATGGGGCGCACCAGGCGGAAGCAAACAGAGCCACAGGCCTCGGGAGGGCCAGACCACACTAGCCAAGTCGAGACAGACAGCTCCCCTGACCCAGACTATATCCCGCCGACAGCGATGGTGGGACAAGTTGATAAGCTGGACCCAATATTACAAGAGGTGAGTGACTCCAGAAAGGCTATTGAGCAGCAGATGAGCGCTCTCACCACAGGTTTCACGTGACTAAAGAACGACCATAGTAAGCCGCCAGAAACAGTCCGCACCAATAAACTGTACATTGCAGAGATAATGCAGCAGCACAAAACCCACTCAGAGCAACTTGAGCAATTGCGGCGACAGCTTTTGAGTCTACAGGACAGGGTGAATGATGCAGAGGGGAGGGCCTGCCGCAATAATGTGCGAATAGTGGGGTTACCGGAACGGTGTGAAGGGCCGAATCCCACTCAATATATCGAACAATGTTAAGAGACACGATTGCGCCCGGAAGGCCTCACTGAATACTTTAGTGTGGAGAGACCGCACAGAATACCGTCGCGGCCCCCTCCCCCTGGTGCCCCGTCTTGGCCAATAATAGCATGTATACTTAATTTTATGGAACCAATCTTTTTATTAGTATTATAAAGAATCATAATAAAAAGAACACAGCTTCATGCCTACATCCAGAGGCCGGCAGATCGTACATTTTGCAAAGTTACACAGCTGAGTGCCCACAACCCTGGGGCCGGCAGCGTCTGAATAAGCGTGTCATTTCGTAGTCAGCCTTGAGACTTTTGCTAGAACCAGAAGCAAACTAAAGGAAGAACACTCCCAACAAAACCCACCCTCCCCCACCCCCCACCCACTTTCCGCACCAGTCTGTCCTCCCCGTATATCCTCCCACCTTAGAGTCACGAAGCACCTGTGAGTGGTCCCTCCTTTGACGAATATAGTGGTATTTAGGGGGTGGCCTGCGGCAATAATTTGAGGATTTGGAGATATTTAGGAATGTGATCTCGCGCAGTTCCTTGGATAATAGATGCAGAAAAGGAGCCCATAGTTCAGCATAGGAGTCCCCCTTCTGATCCACCTTTAGGGACATGCGTTCCATAGCGAGGATTAGCCAGAGCCGATGCAGCCAGGCAGTAAAGTCTGGGACAGTAGCTGATCCCCAATGGACTAAGATGGCTTGTCGTGCAGCTAATAGGGCTAACGCAATTTGTCTGCCTTTCAAGGAGCGCAGGGGAAAGGTAAGGGGATTCGATAGCCCCAGAATGGTATACGCCGGGAATCTAGGTATAGAAGTGTCAAAAGCCTCATCAATGTTATCTAGGACCTCAGTCCAATAGCGCTGCAATTTGGGACAGTGCCATAGCAGATGCACTAAGGATCCCATCAGCCCACACCCCCTCCAGCAGAGATCAGGTTTGCTTTTATCCCAGCTATGTAAGCACGCCGTTGTGTAGTACCAGTATGAGAGAACCTTGAAAGCGGATTCCGCCCCAGCCATATTGTGTGCTGTGTGAGGTGCGCGATAGAATATTATCCCATTCTTTAGTAGATAGTGGCCTCTCCAACTCCGCTTCCCAACGGCTTTGAGCCTTTGTGCGTTGCCCTGCGTGTCTCATAGTGAGCATAGAGTAAAGCTCAGAGATGAGGCGTAGGTCGTCTTTTTTACAGACTAGCCATTTTTCAAAGGTCGTGAGTGGCCGAGAAGCCCCACTAAAGCAGGAGGACGCTGTCACCCAGTGATGTAATTGATGGTATGCAAATTCATCAGACGCTAAGAGGCCATAATCTCGCTTTAGCTGATCGAATGGAACCAGCCCTTTCGTGTCAAAAAGAGATCCGAGTCTCTTGCATCCTTCTTCTCTCCATCTTTGGAACACTGCCGAATCTCGACCCTGTGGAAAGTCCGGGTTGTCTACTATCGGGGTCATCGGTGAGGGAAAAGTGGTCCAGCCACTTTTGCTAGCCACCGCATCCCAAGTCTTCATCGTTGGGGAGGTAACCGGTGAGGAGTAAAGTCCCCAGGCTCTGTGTTTACGGGGCAAACAGATCTCACACCAGATGTTCACTCCAGCCACCGCCTGGTCCATAAAGTTCCAATGCTTACCCGACAGTGGTCTGTTCCATTCGACGATATATCGAAGACATGACGCTTGATAATACCGTTTAATCAAAGGAAGCCCGACTCCTCCATCTTTTTTCGGGAGTGCCATTTAGGATAGCGATAGGCGTGGTTTCTCCCCTCCCATACAAATTTGTTGATGAGTGTTAGACCTGGCATCCTTGGCGTGGGTCTCCCTTCCATTTTTTATGATGCCTCCTATGTTACTGATCTGTTTTTGCTGGCGTTAGATGCTTTGGGCACTGTGCCACTGCTATTCAGTGCCACAGTGCAAGTGCTCCCTATGATAAATTGTGTTATGTATTAGTGACTCCATGATTGGATGATTGGTTTACTTGTCAGTCCCTAGTACAGTGCACTGAGTGTGCCCAGGGCTTGTAAATCCAATGCCGCTGGTGGGCTTGCAGCACTGGTTGTGCCACCCACAGAAGCGGCTTGTAAATGTGCCTCAGGCCTGCCATTGCAGAGCCTGTGTGCAGCCTAGGGCTGCCATGTCGACTTGGTGAGTACACCCACTTACCAGTCCCTAAACCTTCCCTTTACTGCATGTTGGTCACCCCTAAAGTAGGCCCTAGGGCAGGGTGCAGTGTGAGTATAAGGTAGGACATGCCCTGGTGTGTGTGGCATGTCCTAATAGTGAATTACAGCCATTTTCGTTTTCACTATTGCAAGGCTACCTGCTCCCCATAGGCCAGAATGGGCAGACTGACTATTACACCTTATAGTCAGAACTGACCCAGGGAACATGGTAGAAAAACGAATTTAGTATGCCTGAACTCAGAATGATAAAATACATCTTTTAGTGAAGTTGGTTTTAACATTCTGTGTTTGAAAATACCACTTTTAGAAAGTGGGTATTTTCTTGCCTAAACTTCCAAGCCTGCCTCTGCTAGGTTGTGTATTCCTTGTCTGGAGATTGAGTGACAGGGGCTGTGGGTGGCTACAGGAGACAGGATGAGTCAGCACAGGGCTGAATAGAAAGATCTGCATCCAGAGTGGAGGGAGGAGTTGCACCTGGGTCTGAATAGGGCTGTGCCTGCCTTCCACAATGCTGGCTCCACCTCCTGCCGGGCGGCTGAGCACTCTGCCCCACATTCTGAAAGGAAAGAAGGAGTCAGAAAAACAAAGTGCTCCAGGACTGACCAGAACTGGTTTTGGACTAGGCAGAGGCCTCTCTGCCTTCAGAGAACAAAGAAAAAAGGTGTATAAAAAGGGGACCCAGACCCCTAGGAAATTAGATCACTTTGGGAAACAAGAAGAAACCTTTGCTGAGGAGCGGAACCAAGAAGAAACTGAGAAGACTATCCCTAAGCTAGAGGGATCTGCCTGCAGTGGTTGCCTGACTGCCAAAGGAAGGAGAAAGGACTTTGTGTGCACTTTTATTCAACTTGTAAAGTATCTCCAAGGGCTTGAGAAAAGAGCTTGCCTCCTGCTGAAGTCTCAGGGACAACAGACTTCAACCACCAGCTCCCCAAGAATCCTTTGGAAGTGCCTGCTGCTGTTTTGGGCCTTCTGAAGGGACTGCGTGTCGCAAGGAGCTGGAAGCGTGACTCAAGAGGAGAAGCGTGTCGCCGTCGCAGCCGCTGCCGTCGCATCACGGAGATGACGCCGCTGTAGCTGACGCATTGCACCGCATCTCGAGAAACGTCCCGCAACCCCGAAGAAGCGTGTCGCCGACGCAGCCGCTGCCGTCGCATCGTAGATGTCGCCGCTGTAGCTGTCGCATTGCACCGCATCAAGAGAAGAGTCTCGCATCGAGGAAGAAGCGTGTCGCCGTCGCAGCCGCTGCAGTCGCATCGTAGATGTCGCCGCTGTAGCTGACGCATTGCACCGCATCGAGAGAAGCGCCTCGCATCAACGGAGAAGCGTGCCGCCGTCGGAGCTGCTGCCGTCGCATCACGAAACAAGGGTGTCGCCGCTGCAGTTGTCGCATCGAGCGGAGCGTCTCGCAACGTTGGAGAAGAGTGTCGCAGCCGAAGCTGTTGCCGTCGCATCGCTGAACAAGGGTGTCGCCGCTGCAGTTGACGCATCGAATCGAGACTTCTCGCAACATCGGAGAAGCGTGCCGCATCAGGAAGAACTTGACGTCTTTATTTCTTTGCACCAGAACTTTGTCGCATTTCCATCGCTGCAACATTGCTTGTTGTGGAAGCGTCCCGCATCGTAAGGTACATTGACTTAAAGTGTCGCATCTTAAGAACTGAACTGAACTAAGCTAAAACTACCATTTTAAGTACAGTATTGTGGATTTTTGTCGTTTATGGTCTTGTGTTAAAACTATATAAAGAATACTTATTTTTGATATAAACCTTGTGTGGTGTCCATCTGTAGTGTGTCACTAGATTACTGTATGTGTTCACAAATGCTTTACACACTGCCTCTGAGATAAGCCTGTCTGCTCGTGCCAAGCTACCAAGGGGTGAGCAGGGGTTATTTTAGGAGTGTACCCCCTACCCTGACTAGAGGCGAGGGTCCCTATTTGTCACAAGTACCTACCTGTGCCAACTAGAGACCCCCAATTCTAACATTGGTGGTCAGCGGTGAGGATTCTGGACTTGCATTTGTGACTCATGTACAGTGATTGGTGAACACTACTAGTGAGTGCAGACCAAAACGCGACCACATACTTTCGGTAGATTTTTTTCTAGGACTTTCCATTTTTAGCCAAGTTCAGCCATCATGAAACCAGCATCCATAGCATCTGTTGATTTTGATTGGGAAGAGGAGAAACTAGAATGCTACAATGCAAGGCAGCTGAAGCACTTCTGCAAAAGATTTAATGTTGCAATTACCGGGCTCACCAAGAAGGAGGAGTTCTATAAGGCGCTGAGGGCCTGGGTAGAAGCAAGGAAAACCCCTGAGAATGAGGAAGGGGATAATGATGCAGATGTGCAGCTGGAAGGGCCTTTGGGTCCAGGGGAAAGGAAGGCACCTTCCCCAGCAGGTAGCAGTGTTTCTGCAAAGGTCTGTCCACAGAAGAGCTGGAGGACAGGGAGAGAAATAGGATGCATGAGTTGGAGCTGGCCAAAATGAATGGGCAATTGGAAATTAGGAAACTGGCCCTGGAAGAAAAGAGGATACAGCTTGAGCATGATAGAAGTTTGAGGGAGTTGGATTTGAAAGCTAGGAGCTTAGAAATTACTCCCTCTGGTGGCAGCACACCGTCAATGCCTGTGGAATCTAGAGTGTATATTCCTAAAGATGTGGTCAGAGAGTTTTTTACAAATGATGACATTGGGCAGTGGTTCAAGGCCTATGAGGTAGCCATGTCTTCCCACCGGGTTCCTGAGAAGGATTGGGGAGCGGGGTTGTGGGGACGGTTCCTTAGCGAGGGGCGGGACACACTGCTAGATTTGCCTTCTGATGTCCATAATTCATATCACCACATGAAGGATGCTTTAATTTCTAGGTATGGTTTAACTCCTGAATTGTATAGGCAGAGGTTCAGGGGTTGCAAGAAGATAGAGAACAGTACCTGGGTTGAATATGTCACTTTTTTCTGCAGAGCATTGGATGGTTGGGTGAAGAGTAGCAAAGTTGATGATTTTCAGGGGCTCCTTGATTTGATTGCATGGGAGCACTTGTCAAGTAACTGTTTTCCAGAGCTACGCCAGCACCTGATAGATAGCAAGCTGACTATCCCTAGGAAGCTTGTTGAGGAGGCGGACCACTGGGTCAGTACCAGGGTCCACAAGGGTCACGTGGGAGACTCAGCCAAGGGTGGGCAGGGTCCCCAGCAGAAGAGTGGGGGACAAGGGTAAACAGAGGGAGTTCCAAAGAAGGCCCCAAAGTAGTCCCCAAGGGTACCAAGGGAAAGGTTCCCAGTCTCCCCCCAGAAACCCTCAGGGGCCCCGACAGGTCCACCTGTTCAAAGGGGACCCCTGAGATGCTACAAATGTGGGGACCTGGGTCATATAGCGAGTGATCCCAGGTGCCGCCAGTTTGGAAAGACCGCACCCCTGGTGCAGCCCCCGGCAGATGGCTAGTGTAGCCCTGGGGGAGGAGATGGATGCCCCAGAGGGGTGGGGTCCCGCACAGATGTCCCTTGTCTCATTAGGAGACTGTGAGATGGTCCCCAAGACCCAGCTGCCTGATAACACTAAGAAATACAGGCAGTGGGTGACCATCAATGGCCATAGGGTGGAGGCTCTTAGAGATACAGGAGCCAGTGTGACAGCTGTCAAGTGTCACCTGGTGTCTCAAGAGCAGGTTGTCCCCCATGCATTCTATCCAGTTGTTGCCGCTGACAACACAGAGAGTCACTGCAAAGTGGCTCAGGTTCCCTTTGAGTGTGGGGGTCTCTGGTACTCTTCAGGTAGCTGTGAGGCCCGCCATGCCTGTTGACTGTTTGTTAGGGAACGACTTGGAGAGCTCACCTTGGGCGAAGGTGGAGCGAAGTGCTCATTTAGAGATGTTGGGTTTGCCTGACTGGGCGTGTGTGACCACCCGGTCCATGGCAGCAAGGAAAGGTGCTCAAGAGGACCTGGAGCCTGAGAGGGAGGCCCAGGTACCTGCCATCACGAGAAGAGGCAGGGGGCGCGGGAAACCGGCCCCGAAGTTCCCACGGTCCAGGAGGAGGCAGACCTTGAGGGGGATGCCCTGGAGCCTACAGGGGAACAGGTAGCTGAACTGGGGGACCTGCCTGAGCTGACCCATTGGCAGCAAGAAGGAGGACCCTCCAGGGAAGAATTCTGCAAGGAGCAGAAAGAATGCCCTTCTCTGGTGGGTCTGCGGCAACAGGCTGCAGACCAGGCAACAGGTGATCAGTCTGGGTCACATTGGGTCTATTGGGAGAATGATCTCCTGTATACTGAGCCTAAGGTTGCTGAGCCTGGGTCACCCCGTGTGCTGGTGGTACCCCAGTGCCTCAGAGCCTTCCTACTGGGGCTGGCTCATGATGTTCCATTGGCAGGACATTTGGGGCAGGACAAGACCTTTGAGAGGCTTGTCACCCACTTTTATTGGCCCCAAATGCGCAGGAGTTCAGACACTCACTGCAGGACATGTCAGACTTGCCAAGCAAGTGGAAAGAGTGGGAGGAAGCGCAAGGCTCCTCTCCAGCCATTCCCTGTAGTCAGCACCCCCTTTGAACGGGTGGGTATTGACATTGTGGGGCCACTGGACCCCAAGACAGCCATGGGCAACAGGTTCATCCTGGTCTTGGTGGACCATGCCACCCGGTACCCGGAAGCCATACCTCTGAGGACAGTGACGGCCCCCGTGGTGGGACGAGCACTGATGGGAATTTTCTCCAGAGTGGGATTCCCTAGCGAGGTAGTGTCTGACCGGGGGACCAACTTCATTTCCAAGTATATGAAGTCCCTGTGGCAGGAGTGTGGGGTAACCTACAAGTTTACCACTCCTTACCACCCCCAAGGAAATGGATTGGTTGAAAGGTTCAACCGAACCCTCAAAGGCATGATTATGGGTCTTGAGGAACCTATGAGGCGTAAGTGGGACGTCCTCTTACCATGCCTGCTCTTTGCTTACCGTGAGGTGCCACAGAAATCTCTAGGGTTCAGTCCCTTTGAGCTTCTCTATGGACACCCAGTAAGAGGACCTCTAAGTTTGGTCAAAGAAGGCTGGGAGCAATCTCCCAGGAAACCTCCCCAGGATGTATACAGTTACATGCTGGCCTTTAGGAACCAAACTAGGCGTTTCAGGCAACTCGCTGAGGTGAATCTGGAAGCCAGCCAGGAGGAGATGAAGCGGTGGTACGACCAGAATGCCACTCTGGTAGAGCTTCAGCCGGGTCAGAAAGTGTGGGTCATGGCCCCAGTGGAGCCCTGCGCGCTCCAGGATAAGTGGACCGGACCCTTTGAGGTTGTAGAGCGCAAAAGTCCGGTTACCTACTTGGTGGACTTGCGGTCTCCCAGGAACCCCTTGAGGGTCCTGCATGTCAACCGCCTGAAGCCCCACTTGGAGAGGTCCCAAGTGGGCATGCTCTTAGCGACAGATGCTGGGATGGAGGAGGAGACCGAGCCTCTTCCTGACCTCCTGTCAGCAACAGAGCAAGATGGGTCAGGGATGGTGTCAACCTCTCTTCCACCCTGACCCCTGAGCAACAGAATGACTGCCGCCAGTTGCTGGGACAGTTTTCTGATCTGTTCTCCCTGGTTCCCGGTGTCACAGATTGGTGCATCCATGATGTGGACACTGGGGACAGTACACCTGTGAAGCACAAATCTTACAGGGTGACTGACAGGGTGAGAGCTTGCATCAAGGAGGAGGTCTCCAAAATGCTTGCGTTAGGGGTGATTGAGTCCTCTAACAGTCCTTGGGCCAGCCCAGTGGTCTTGGTCCCAAAGGCTGCCGCACCGGGTGCCACACCAGAACTCCGGTTCTGTGTGGACTACCGAGGACTCAATTCAGTCACCAGGACTGACGCGCACCCCATCCCCAGAGCTGATGAGCTCATAGATCGGCTAGGGGCTGCACGGTACCTCAGCACGTTTGACTTAACGTCTGGGTACTGGCAGATCGCCTTGACTGATGGGGCAAGAGAGAGGTCAGCATTCTCCACACCAGATGGGCACTACCAGTTCCGGGTGATGCCCTTTGGGATGAAGAATGCCCCTGCCACCTTCCAGAGGTTGGTCAACCAGGTGTTGGCTGGACTGGACCCGTTCAGTGCCGCCTACCTGGATGACATCGCGGTGTTCAGCGCCAGTTGGGAAGAACATCTGCGCCACCTCTGGGAAGTGTTGATGGCGCTGCGGAGGGCAGGCCTCACGATCAAGGCGAGTAAGTGCCAGATCGGGCAGGGTTCCGTGGTGTACTTGGGACACCAAGTGGGGAGCGGCCAGGTGGCGCCCCTACAACCCAAAATTGAAACCATCCTGAATTGGGAACCCCCCAAAACCCAGACAGAGGTCTTCTTAGGACTCACGGGTTACTACAGGAGGTTTGTCAAGGGGTATGGTAGCATCGTTGCACCCCTGACAGAGCTGACTTCCAAGAAGCAGCCCAGGAAAGTGATTTGGACTGACACCTGTCAGAAAGCTTTTGAGGCCCTGAAAACTGCCATGTGCATGGCGCCCGTGCTCCTGGCACCCAACTTCTCCAAAGAGTTTGTAGTACAAACAGACGCTTCAGAGCATGGTGTGGGGGCTGTTCTGTCACAGATGAATGAGGAGGGCCTAGATCAACCCGTAGCCTTCATCAGTAGGAGGTTACTACCACGGGAACAGAGGTGGAGTGCTATTGAGTGTGAGGCATTTGCTGTGGTCTGGGCACTGAAGAAGCTGAGACCATACCTGTTTGGGACTCACTTCCGGGTTCAGACAGACCACAGGCCCCTCAGATGGTTGATGCAGATGATGGGTGAGAATCCAAAGCTGTTGAGGTGGTCCATTTCCCTACAGGGGATGGATTTCACGGTGGAACACCGCCCTGGTACAGAACACGCCAATGCTGATGGTCTGTCCAGATTTTTCCGCCTTAGTGAAGAGAACTCCCCTGAGGTAGGGTAGTTCTCCCCACATTTCAGCTGGAGGGGACACGTGTTAGACCTGGCATCCTTGGCGTGGGTCTCCCTTCCATTTTTTATGATGCTTCCTATGTTACTGATCTGTTTTTGCTGGCGTTAGATGCTTTGGGCACTGTGCCACTGCTATTCAGTGCCACAGTGCAAGTGCTCCCTATGATAAATTGTGTTATGTATTAGTGACTCCATGATTGGATGATTGGTTTACTTGTCAGTCCCTAGTACAGTGCACTGAGTGTGCCCAGGGCTTGTAAATCCAATGCCGCTGGTGGGCTTGCAGCACTGGTTGTGCCACCCACAGAAGCGGCTTGTAAAATGTGCCTCAGGCCTGCCATTGCAGAGCCGGTGTGCAGCCTAGGGCTGCCATGTCGACTTGGTGAGTACACCCACTTACCAGTCCCTAAATCTTCCCTTTACTGCATGTTGGTCACCCCTAAAGTAGGCCCTAGGGCAGGGTGCAGTGTAAGTATAAGGTAGGACATGCCCTGGTGTGTGTGGCATGTCCTAATAGTGAATTACAGCCATTTTCGTTTTTCACTATTGCAAGGCTACCTGCTCCCCATAGGCCAGAATGGGCAGACTGACTATTACACCTTATAGTCAGAACTGACCCAGGGAACATGGCAGAAAAACGAATTTAGTATGCCTGAACTCAGAATGATAAAATACATCTTTTAGTGAAGTTGGTTTTAACATTCTGTGTTTGAAAATACCACTTTTAGAAAGTGGGTATTTTCTTGCCTAAACTTCCAAGCCTGCCTCTGCTAGGTTGTGTATTCCTTGTCTGGAGATTGAGTGACAGGGGCTGGGGGTGGCTACAGGAGACAGGGTGAGTCAGCACAGGGCTGAATAGAAAGATCTGCATCCAGAGTGGAGGGAGGAGTTGCACCTGGGTCTGAATAGGGCTGTGCCTGCCTTCCACAATGCTGGCTCCACCTCCTGCCGGGCGGCTGAGCTCTCTGCCCCACATTCTGAAAGGAAAGAAGGAGTCAGAAAAACAAAGTGCTCCAGGACTGACCAGAACTGGTTTTGGACTAGGCAGAGGCCTCTCTGCCTTCAGAGAACAAAGAAAAAAAGTGTATAAAAAGGGGACCCAGACCCCTAGGAAATTAGATCACTTTGGGAAACAAGAAGAAACCTTTGCTGAGGAGCGGAACCAAGAAGAAACTGAGGAGAAGACTATCCCTAAGCTAGAGGGATCTGCCTGCAGTGGTTGCCTGACTGCCAAAGGAAGGAGAAAGGACTTTGTGTGCACTTTTATTCAACTTGTAAAGTATCTCCAAGGGCTTGAGAAAAGAGCTTGCCTCCTGCTGAAGTCTCAGGGACAACAGCCTTCAACCACCAGCTCCCCAAGAATCCTTTGGAAGTGCCTGCTGCTGTTTTGGGCCTTCTAAAGGGACTGCGTGTCGCAAGGAGCTGGAAGCGCGACTCAAGAGGGAGAAGCGTGTCGCCGTCGCAGCCGCTGCCATCGCATCACGGAGATGACGCCGCTGTAGCTGACGCATTGCACCGCATCTCGAGAAACGTCCCGCAACCCCGAAGAAGCGTGTCGCCGACGCAGCCGCTGCCGTCGCATCGTAGATGTCGCCGCAGTAGCTGTCGCATTGCACCGCATCAAGAGAAGAGTCTCGCATCGAGGAAGAAGCGTGTCACCGTCGCAGCCACTGCCGTCGCATCGTAGATGTCGCCGCAGTAGCTGACGCATTGCACCGCATCGAGAGAAGTGCCTCGCATCAACGGCGAAGCGTGCCGCCGTCGGAGCTGCTGCCGTCGCATCACGAAACAAGGGTGTCGCCGCTGCAGTTGTTGCATCGAGCGGAAGCGTCTCGCAACGTTGGAGAAGAGTGTCGCAGCCGAAGCTGTTGCTGTCGCATCGCTGAACAAGGGTGTCGCCGCTGCAGTTGACGCATCGAATCAAGACTTCTCGCAATATCGGAGAAGCGTGCCGCATCAGGAAGAACTTGACGTCTTTATTTCTTTGCACCAGAACTTTGTCGCATTTCCATCGCTGCAACATTGCTTATTGTGGAAGCGTCCCGCATCGTAAGGTACATTGACTTAAAGTGTCGCATCTTAAGAACTGAACTGAACTAAGCTAAAACTACCATTTTAAGTACAGTATTGTGGATTTTTGTCGTTTATGGTCTTGTGTTAAAACTATATAAAGAATACTTATTTTTGATATAAACCTTGTGTGGTGTCCATCTGTAGTGTGTCACTAGATTACTGTATGTGTTCACAAATGCTTTACACACTGCCTCTGAGATAAGCCTGTCTGCTCGTGCCAAGCTACCAAGGGGGTGAGCAAGGGTTATTTTAGGAGTGTACCCTCCTACCCTGACTAGAGGCGAGGGTCCCTATTTGTCACAAGTACCTACCTATGCCAACTAGAGACCCCCAATTCTAACAATGAGGGATTGAAGCTGGCCCAGAGCCTTCGGTGGCAGAGCCATTGGGATGGTTTGAAATAGATAAAGAATACGGGGAAGTACTGTCATCTTGACATCCGCGATTCTTCCAAACCATGCCAATCGTAGGCGCGCCCAGGAATCCAAAGCCTTAGTCGTCTGTTCAAGCAAGGACGCATAATTGAGGGTTACAGTACGAGCAATGTTTGGCACGAGGCGGATGCCCAGGTACGATATGTCTTGCTGGGTCCATTGGAAAGGGTAGTGGTGTTGTAAGTTGTCCGCCACCTCTTGAGGGATCGACAGGTTTAATATATGCGATTTAGTCAAGTTGACTTTGAATCCCGACACGTTTCCGAAGTTGTCGAGTTCCAGGAGTAGAGCAGGTAGGGAGTTTTGAGGGTTGGTGAGCGAAAGAATCACATCATCCGCGTAAAGGCTGACTTTGTGAGTATCTGCCCCAAACTTTAGGCCTTCGATTTGTGGGTTATCCCGTAAGCGTTGTGTCAGCGGCTCCATATATAAGGCGAATAAGAGGGGGGACAGAGGGCAGCCTTGCCGTGTCCCCCGGGAAATCGAAAACATGGCAGACTTAACTCCGTTCACCCTTACAAAAGCCCTGGGCGCCCTGTAGATGCATTTGATCCATTTAATATAGTTCTCCCCGAACCCAAAGCTTCGCAGCGTGTCAAACAGGTATGCCCAGCTCACCCTATCGAATGACTTCTCGGTGTCAATAGATAAAAATAGTGCTTGTCTGCCTGATCTATGCACACTATCCATAAGGTGAAAGAGGTGCTTTGTATTGTCCCCCCCTGTCTGGTAGGGATAAAACCCGCTTGATCGGGATCAATTAAGTCTGCCATTAGGGGATTGAGGCGCGCCGCTAGGATACTCGCGAAGATTTTCGCATCGATGTTTAGTAAGGAAATGGGCCTGTAGGACCCGCACTCCATAGGATCTTTGGAGGGCTTTAGAATAACAGAAATAGCTGCTTCTGACATAGAGTCTGTCACCGCTCCCGACTCCAAGAAGGAATTGAATAATTTAGTTAAAAAGGGAGCTAGCTCATGGCAGAAGGATTTGTAGAACAGGGCTGAAAAGCCATCCGGGCCCGGTGACTTTCCGAGTTTTAAGCGAGATATTGCCGAGATCACCTCTTCAATGCGAATGGGACAATCAAGTTGATCTGCTGTGGCTTTCGGCAAAGGAGAAACCGCACAGTTCTCTAAATAAAGGAGAGGATCCAACACCGGTGGGTCCTGCCCTGTGTAGAGAGTGTGGTAAAAGGATCTAAAAGCTTCCACTATTTGCGAATCCGCTCTAAGTTCCCCCCCATTTGGCTCCCTGATCGCCTGGATCATTGATGCCTGTGTCTTAGCCCGCAGACGTTGTGCCAGAAGTTTTCCACATTTGTTGCCACTAAGATAGAATTTATGGCGTAGGCGGAGAAGAGTGTATTCCACCCTATCTAGATCCAAGCGTTTCAAGAGGAGTCGCTTCTTCTCCAGCTCTCTCCACACCCTCGGTGCCCCTGTTCTTTTATGAATGGACTCCATCTCCTCTACTCCCTTTTCTAATTCTCGGTGCTTTTCTTTCCGGGCCTTGTTCTCCGCCGCCGAGATTGCAATAAGTTCACCGAGTATTACCAGTTTCAGGGCTTCCCAGACAGCGGACAGAGACGCAGAACCCACATCATTAAGCTGCAGATAATCAATTAATTTCTGTTTAATGCCAGTTACCGTCTCTGGTGAGTGTAGGAGACCCTCCCGCAAGCGCCAACCGGGAGCGGTGGTCTGGACAAAGGGCGCTGGGATACTGACCGTAATAACTGCATGGTCAGATAAAGACCGGGGCTCAATGGTAGCGTCTGTTAGCCGGCGCGTTAAAGAGGTGGAGGCAAGAAAATGGTCAATCCGTGCGTAAGATTTATGGGCCGCAGAATAGTAGGTGTAATCTTTCACCCCGGGGTGTAGAGTTCGCCACACATCTTGCAACCCGTTATCCACTAGCCATCCCAACCCCCGGGCGGAGAAGGCCCCAGCCTGGACCGACCTTTGACCTGACCGTTCCAGGGCTGCGTCCATCACCAAATTAAAATCCCCCCCTACCAGTATAGCTGCGTCTGGGGATGCAAGCACTTCAGTTAAAGCATTGATGATAAACGGCTCTTGTTGAGTGTTAGGTGAGTAAAGAGAAACCAGTGTAATGCAAGCGCCCTCCCTATTGTATCCGAATTGCTAACAAGCGCCCCTTTATTTCTGCAAAAGTAGTAAGAACCTTGCCAGGGAAATGAGCTCTGATTAGGATTGCCACCCCATTTTTCTTGGACGTGCCTGAGGACCAGAATTGTTGCGGGAAGCGTCTGGAGCGCATGCGTGCGGTGTCCCTAGAGAGGAGGTGGGTCTCCTGTAGAAGACAAATATCCCCACCCGAGTTTTCTAGCAAAGAAAGGATGGCCGTTCGTTTCACAGGGTTGTTCAATCCCTGAACATTAAGGCTTACAATCTTTATAGCGTCTTACCCATAGCGGGCAGGTGAGGATGTTACGGCAGGAAGTGCGCTTATTGTACTTTCTGGCCCTCTAGTGCCCCAAAAGCCAAGGTGAACCGGCAAGGAGACATCAGATGTGTGTGGACTGGTGCGAAAAACCCCAAAAAAGAAAAACAACATTCAAGGACCACAAAAAACCCTTCATTAACCCAAGCCTTTGAACCATAGAAGGACAACAGTTCATCCGTAGTGGAAAACCCATGGGGGCCAAGTTTCGATCGAGGGATCGTGTGATGGATAATCTGTTCTTCAACGAATAGCAAGATAACATTTGCTAGTGGGGATCACAAAACGTCCTCGTGTGCCCCCCTGGCACGACTCCAAGAGACCCATTCCGGGGCAATATGATTGTCTAAGTCAAGGGGAGATGGGTTGCTTCGAAGGCTGAGACAGTGAAGTGAGAACCGCCTCTCTTTCTCTGGCCATCGTCTCTGGATCTGGCTTCAGCTTAGAGGCAGGTCTACCGACCAGCTGCCAGCGTGAAGACCTCCGGGCAGCGTGATCTCTAGGCCCCTCCGTTTGCCCCGCCACCGGAGGGCTCTCCAATCCCAGCACTTCAAGCGCCTCTTTGAGAGAGCGAAGTTGTCTCAGTTTCCCTTGATGCTTAAAGATAATACAAAAGGGATGGCCCCAGGAATACGAAATCCCTTGGTCATGAAGGTGGGAGGTAACAACCTTAAATTCTCTCCTCTTCACCAAGGTGGACGCTGCCAGGTCCTGAAAGAGTGCAGGGGTATGACTTCGGAACTCAACAGGCTGGGACTCTCGAGCTTTGCGTATCAGCTACTCCTTGAGCTGAAAATCGTGAACACAGACTAGAATATCTGGTGGAGGGGCCCTATACCCTCTAGGGTAGGCCCACTCTGTGCACCCAGTCCATCCGTATGTCTTTAGTGTCATCTTCACCCAGGACATGTCGAAAGAGGGCCAAGACATAGGACCTAAGATCGTCTTCTTCTGCCCGCCAAGGCACTCCTCGGATCCGTACATTGTTTCTCCGAGAGCGATTCTCGAGATCTTATGCATGTGCTTGCAGGTCCAGGTTTTGCTCCTGCAGGCGGATCAGGTCTTGTTGCATCATGTGGAGCTCCTCCTCCCTACTCGCTTCATGCTCCTCCAGAGTGGCCACTCGTTCGCCCACCTCATCTATGTCACGCTTGACCTCTTTCAAATCAGCGGAAAGCTGACCCTTCATGTCCTGAATGTCCTCCTTGAGGGCGGAGAAGAGCTCCATCATAAAGGTCTTAGTGGCCGGTCCATCACCCCCCTCCATCGTTTCTGCCGGCCTCTCATCCACAGGTGAGGCGCTCATTGAGCCAGACGCCCCAGGTTGCTTTAGAAGCATGTCTTTTAGGGTCCTGTCTTTCTTTGCACGGGCCGCTGCCATTTTGCTGCCCCCAGCCAATGAGAGCTCCGTCGTTGGTGCCTGGCTCGCGGTCCTCCGGGCCCTCTGCGTGGATCGTGGAAAAGCAGCAAATAGAGCCAGCGAAAGGGATACCTCTGAGTATATCAGGCCACTGATGTGTATATCAGAGCAATTGTGTGCCGGACTCCCTTCGTGCTCTGCCAGAAACGGCCATCAAGTTCTGGGGCCCTCTGGCCCTCACCTCCGGTAGTGCTCCAAGCGAGGTCCGCCGCGGTGAGGGAAACCCTGTAACACGGGGTGACCGCAATCAGGTGCGACTCCTGTCCCCCCGGAGCCACAGGATCTTATGTGCGCCGATCAGCCGGGCCACTCTTCAGTCTATCTCACTTCTGGGCAGCTCCTACTGGGAAGTACACCGTTGAGCGCGTCCCAGGCCAAGGGGAGTCCGCTGATCAGGCTTGTGCCACGCTGCTAGGCCTCCCGGCCGTACTCACAGAAGTCCATCAAACTACAGATCGTCCTTTCCACGTTGGTTACTTGGGCCTCCAGTGCTCTCCAGTTCTGGGGCAGATCAGGCGAGTGCTCCCGGGCTGATGGCAGGTAGGCGGCAGCGTGAGCGTGGACCGGCCGGTGTTTGGCGCTCCGCCGGAGGCCCAGCTGGGCCCGGATCTATGCGGCCATCAGCAAGGCCAAAATAGCCGCCCACCTCCTCCTCCGCGATCCGCTGATCTTGGCGCCTGGATCTCCCGCACCACAGTAGGCACTGTGCCGGAACCGCTCCGCTTTCTTGTCGGCTCTGCCAGTTGCTCGGGTCCGGTCTCTAGGCTCAGTAGAGCGTGGTCTCTCCTTGTAGCGGCAGACGACCCTGCACCCCCGGGGCAAGCGAGATGGCGAGCGCCGGACCTCTGCAGTCCAAGGCGACCACTGTGCGCCCAATTCACCTCCCCCTAGGGTCGTCGCCAGCCAGGACCTGATACTCTTAGTGTGTAAGCTTGGGGGTCAGTCGCCAGTCCACCCCACTCCTGAGCAGTGCCTCTTGGCAAGCACCGCACCGGCCACCCTCCGGCTAAGGGGAATCCGCTGATTGGGCTCCCGCCATGCCACCAGGTCTCACGGCCGTACTCACAGAAATAGGCTGTCATTGAAAAACATGTGCCCCACACTGGTTTCGTGGATCTCGACTGCACCTCGGGTCCGGCACAGTTCAGACTGTAGCTCCTGCGCTGGTGACGCGCAGTGGGCAGCATGTGCTCAAGCCGCTCCGGGGCTCACCGTGTCTCCAGAGGCCTTGCTGCACCCAGCGCTAGGTCCGCCGCCAGAGGAGCGAAGACAGCCGTCCGCGTCTTCCGCGATGTTCTGCTGTATGCAGCGCCTGGGACACCGGCCATACAGAGTTCACTGCGCCGTGTTCTTGCAGTTGTGTTATCGGCTTCCACAAGAGCCTGGGGCCAGACTCCCACGTCTATCGAGCAGCACCGCTCCTCGCTGCGAGAGACACCGCAGCGGTGCCACAGGCAGGCAAAATGGCGGCCGCTGCACCAATGCCGTTCAAGGCGACCGTCGGGTGTCTAAGTCACTTTCTTTTAGGGTCGTCGCCAGTCAAACGCAGAACACCGAGGATCCAGTGCCCCTCTCGCCGCCAGCATGTAGTAGGCGGACACTGTTCCGCTGCTCCGGAGTCCGTCAGCCATCCCGACTCCGCCCGCCTGGCGTCCGACCCAGTCTCTGCTCCCGCTGAGTTGTGGATCGTGCCAACAGGGTCGGATTAGCTGCCAAAAGAGCTCAATTCTGGCGCTCCGCTACTCTACACTGTCACCCGGTTACCCTTGCTGCTTCAGAGAACCGGGAATGGGCCGCGATTCAAAGCTAGCGAATGGCGATGCCGGAGGGACACGATCATGTGTCCTATCCAGCCGCCATCTTGGCCACGCCCCCTATACTTAATTTTAAAGACCGGGATACCCTGCTCCGTGCAGCCCGGGAAAAGGCCCGATCCAATTTGAGAACAAACAAATCTCTCTATATCCCGATTTTACATTAACAGTACAAAGACTGAGAGCATCGTTCCAGGGCGTGAAAAACCAGCTAAGAGGCCATAACCTGAAATATGCTCTCCTCTTCCCAGCCAGGCTAAAAGTAATACATGAGCAGAAAACTCATTTTTTTGATAGTTCGGAGGAAGCAGAAGAATGGATGGAAGTTACGCTGACGCCATGCCCGTCGCAAAGTTCGTGTCAATCTGCAAGGCCGAAACCACACAAATCCCTAAAGGCTGGCCAAGGCAGAAAAGACCGCAAAAAAGTGTAGCGCTCAGATGCTACAACAAGCCCGTCTCAAGATCAAATAATTGAAGGCCAGAAGTCAGCAATTCTAGCGGCTGCAGCGCTCGATGACCAGGACGTACACTCGCTGTCGGAATCGCATGATTCTTCAGAAGACACTACAGTACATTCAGACTCTGAAAACAGTCTGGCCCTCTTCCCTTCTGTTTGACACAGCAATACAAATTACTATATGGCGACAACCGGGAATTACAAGATTTTGACCTGGAATGTTAGGGGGATGGGGTCTGTCCATAAGAGACATAGGATTCATGCTCAGCTAAACAGGAGGAAAGCTCACATCGTATTAATGCAAGAAACGCACCTTACTCACTCCGAGACTGCTAAACTAAGGAAAAAATGGCGGGAGCAACTGTTTCGTACATCTTGTGAGGGGGCAGCTATATGGATCAGGAGCGGTACCCCGTTTGAAATCCTGGAACAAAAAATCGATGTAAATGGCAGATATGTGCTGCTCTGGGGTACGCTAGATGGGGAACACCTGGTACTTGGCAGTATATATGCTCCCAATGTAGAACAGGATAAATTCTTGGGGTCACTAAACACGGTATTGGCAGACTGGGAGGGTTGTAGGAGGGAATTTTAACGCAGTGCTAAATATAGATCTTGACAGTTCACACCCACCAATATCAGGGGCTATCAGTAAGAAACAAGCTGAAGCATTGAACGGCTGGGCGGCAGGATGGGCACTTGGAGATGCCTGGCGGGTACACAACCCGACACACCGGGAGTACTCATTTTATTCCCCACCACATATGTTACATACAGGCATTGACAGCGTGTTTTGCTCTATGCCGTTACTAGCACACACTACCCACACTACTTATCTTGGGAAGACACTGTTGGATCATAATCCCCTAGAGATGATGCTTAAATGGGGCAGGATCCCCACACCGGTGCTGACATGGAAGCTGAGGCCCGTCACCTTGGAAGACCCGGTGTTCCGTACTACCCTCTCAACCGCCATATCAAATTACTTTATAGAAAACCACAAATACTGCAAGCTCTTGGCAAGTAGAATGGGAGGCCTTCAAGAGGGTCATCCATGGGGTGGCCATTGGTGCTCAGGTGGGGGCCCGTGCTACAGTGACCAGAGAGCTCCAGGAGCTAGAAGACCGACTGGGGGGACTCGAACGGGCCGCGGTAGAGGATGACGCAAACAAGGTGGCCTTGCAGGAAGCACACATAAAATATGCGGAAGTCTTAGAGCAGTTGAGAACTATTGATTATCGCACCTACACGCAGAAACAGCAAGCAGAGGCGGATAAGGCGGGTGCCCTCCTAGCGAGGATTATACAGGATACGCCGACCACTGCCCCTATACACGCGGTTCACTCACTGGAGGGAACCACAGTAAATACACAAATAGGCATTAACACGGCATTTAGGGAATACTACGAGGAACTATACGCACCACCTGAGGAGCTCCGAGAAGAGGAGTTGATCAGCTTTCTTGACGGACTGGAGTTCCCCCAGCTCCTGGACGCCCAAAAGAAAGAATTGGCAGCACCAATAACAAAAGCCGAAATACGAGCGGCGATAAAAGACCTTCCACGAAACAAAACCCCTGGGCTTGACGGCCTGCCTGTGGAATTTTACGAAGCATTCTCGGCGCAGCTGGTCCCCTACCTAGAAAAATTGTACCATACTGCGCTAGAGACAGGTTTCCTGCTCCCACCACAAGACAGGCCTTGGTTGCATCCCTTCCAAAACCAGGCAGAGATCCCACAGACATGTCGGGATGCCGCCCCCTTTCTTTATTAAACACAGACTATAAGATCCTTAGTAAAATTCTGGCCCGTAGACTGCTTAGCTATTTACCGAAGTTAATACTCCTAGATCAGTGCGGCTTCGTCCCTGGTAGTACATCTCTTAACACTAGACGCCTGCTCCAGATACTCACCTCGGTGCCGATGGACGATGTCAAGGCGGGTTGTATTTCACTCGACCTGCGACAGGCGTTCGATATTCTGCACTTGAGCTATATGCTACGGGCCCTTGTACGCGGGTCCTACGGCACGTGCCAGAACAGGAGCCCATATTTCGCAGCCCTATCCGGTAGCCAGAGGTACACGGCAGGGATGCCCTTTATCGCCCCTGTTGTTTGTGTTGGCGCTCGAGCCACTAGCCATTACGATACGGGCAGTGGCGGGGAATAGGGGTCTCAAGATGGGGGCCAATACTCATATTCTCTCGGCCTACGCGGATGACATTATACTCTATCTCAATAACCTATGGGGTCCCAATGAGCCACTTCCCACGGTGTTTCGACATTTCCAAGCAGTCTCGGGACTCGCCATCAACAAGTCCAAATCTTATGCTTATTATTTTAAGGACACTGCACGTCTGGAACCCGTTCATTTTGGTCACTGGTCATTTCCCGTAGCTCCTGTCACGTTTAAATATCTTGGTATACAAATATACAGGGAGCCACAGGACCCATTAGATGGTAATTTGGGCCGTGCAATCAAGGCGTTAAAAACACAAATAGCATTCTGGACTTCACTGCCGCTTTCAGTGGCAGGGAGAGTGGCCATATCTAAAATGGTTATGCTCCCAAGATTGCTTTACTTCTTCACTAACCTACCGATAATAATCCTGGCACATATATTCAAAACACTGAACACGATGTTAACCTAGTTAATTTGGGGTAAGGGACGCAGGAGGGTAGGACTTTCCAGACTACAACTCAACACGGATCGGGGAGGCCTAGGTGTTACAGATTTCTAGGCATACTGACTGTTATGCCAGCCAGCTCCAGTGGCTCTCATACTGGACAGCTGGTCGTCACTTGCAAGAAATAGAAATGTCACAGAGAAAGTGGGAGGGGGGCGCGCTACATACCTTGCTATTGCCAAAAAGTAAACCCCTATTGTCAGCGCCACCACTGTTAAAAGTGGCCATTTACTACTGGAAGAAAGCTATCCATTACACCAAAGGATTGAACCTCTATGCCCCAAATATCCCAATGCTCGGGATCCCTCCACCGTCCAGAATAATCTCCACGAGGTGTCTGACCAAGTGGTCGGACGAGGGAGTCACTACGGTCTGAATGCTGTTCATGGACAATATGCTTATGGACCATGACACTTTTGTCAGAGAGCAGGGGGTTCCCAATTTGCTATATATCCTCCCCGCTAGCATCAGTAGGTACATGAGACGCACCTGGTCGCCGGACAGCACGGAGCCCCAGACACATGAACTTGCGCATATGTTGTATCTAATGGGCAATGGGGGTCACCAAACTAGATGGCTATATAGAAGTATCCGATCACAGGCGGCAATCCCGCTACAGAAGCTTAGAGAGAAATGGTCCGGAGATATAGGACGTGAACTGTCGGATAGAGATTGGGAGAAAATGCTGGAATATCCCAACAAAATATCCCGTAACCCCAAGTTTAAACTGATTCAATACATGCTGTTACACAGAGTATATCTGACTCCACATAGACTGAGCAAAATGTTCCCGGGTGCAGCCGATGCATGTCCTAGATGCCACGCACAAGCAGCTGAGCTAATACACATGCCCACAATTGACACCCTTTTGGGCGACTGTCCTCAAACTCATTAGGGGGGTAGCACCTGGGACGGGGCAAAATACAATGGAATACTGCCTACTGGGAGTGTGTAAGAAGCGCAAGTCACAGGGAACGCAGGCCAGATTTGCAAATCTGGTACTAATACTGGCGAAGCGATCAATTGCAATGCGATGGAAGTCTGCGCAGCCACCAACGGCATTGGCATGGCGAGGTTGTTTGATGGGGGAGGGCTGAAAGTATGGAGATTAGAAGAGAAGAGAATAGAGGGCTTAAGAAGAATCCAATTTCTTTGGAGTGGGATACGTTGTTGGAACCTTTACTGCATTGAAATATTATACTGCAACGGGGCCTTGTAAAGGTGTCATGGTCACAATGGGTAACAGTCCCCACATGGACCCCACAAGAATATCATACGTAAGCCTGTAAGTTATGTACTCGGCACCATGGGCCATATTGTGACTCGTTTGCTGCCACTAGGCTACGCAGATACAGTAGTGAGTCTGGGGAGGGAGGCTGGGTGGGCTAAAAGTTAATTGGAGGGTGAGGGATCTTGTTTGCTGAATCGAATTTGTTCAGTGTATAAGCAGTACTGTTACTCTGAAGATAATTATATGCTGTAATTATGCGATGTTGTCACAGCGTTCATAACGCCATATTGAAATGTTTTTCCTTTAAAAAACCCAATGAAATGTTTTTAAAAAAAAGTCATCCAGAAAGAACTGAGAATAGGTAGCATGGAAGCAGCTAGGGCAATTTAAAATCCAACTGCTGCTTATCAGAAGGATTGGAGGTGTCCAACTTGCCTACCATTGAATCCACCTTCTCTGAGAAGGGAAAAGTCAGGAGTCAGCTCTGAAGTGATGGAGCCCTCAGGAGATGGGCTGCTAGTACTCTCTAAATGTCCAAAGAAACCTGACTCTGTGACTGCAACTGCAACTTCAGAGTAAGGTGCCGGTCCTTTCAAAAAGTGTCATGGGAGGCAAGATTTCTGTCTGATAGTCTCGTCTGTTCTCTGCTGCTTTGGTGTTGGAGCAACCTCCTAACAAGACTGATGCTGGTGGCTAACCTTAGGTGAAAGATTGGCTGAAGACGGTGCTTCTTGTTTCCTTCCATTCTTTCAATACATCTTGTGGGGATACAGGGTCCCCTTGCTTTATGCAACAAAGCTTGTCACTAACTGACCTGGAGGTATAGTTTTTCTCCTTCTCAACAGCCCATTGAACCAAAAGGGAGCTAGACACAATCACAAGAAAGGAGGGGCCTGATGATGGCTTGGATTTATCAGGCTGGGACTGCAAGCAGAGGATGTTTACAGAAGAAGCTAGGTGCCATTTTTCAGAGCAACTTCTCAGAATCACCGGACTGATAGCTGACTTGTTCATGTACCGGGAGGGAGGCGTGCTTGTCAACGCCTTGAAGCAACGAAGCATAGTGACTGCACCCACAAGGTGACCATTGTTATGTTTTACAAGTGCAATGCCAGCTTGGGCCTTTCATGCTTACATATGGAGTAGGACTTAACCAACGATACAAGGATTGAGAGAGGGTTTGGTCTCCAAAGAGTCCTCAGCTTTTGAGATCTTGGTGCACCTTCCCTTGACCCTGATAACTGGATTCAATTCAACTACACAGTCGTGTATAGTGGGAAATTTGGTTGTGTGACCTGATACTTTCACCATCTCAGGGATTATTCAAATCACTTTGGCTCTTATGCCTGCAAAGGGAAGAATGATGATAAGTCTTCTCCGGTTGCATCCCTGCCTACCCTGTAAAATATCTAGAGGAAGCTAGATATTGTATTTAAAAGGAACTGAAAGTGAGGTGCTGAAGATAGATTTGAAACCTCAGCAGTAACTGTACCAAAGGGAGAAAAATCTCAGAAAATATAATGAGAGAATGTACCACGAAAAATAAAATAACACTAATAAGCAGAAATGCAAACAAATAAATTCAAGCTAGACTTCTCGGATAGAAGAAACAACCGTCCGGATCTGGCAGTGTGACTGGGCCTCGAACCTGACATAGAATATTGAACTTGGAGCACTGCATCAGAAAGAGAAGTAATAGTATTTGCCTCACACAGCAGTTCACACATATTTACTCCCTCTGACATCCAGGAAAATGTATTATCATCTTGGATTTGGAAAACATGGGCAAGAGGATCAGCTCCTATATTTTGATGTTATTCCGCCTCCTCCTCCTGCCCAGTAGGGATCATGATAGTGTAATTATTTTGAAAATGCTCTTCTTCCTGACACTTTGTACAAGTGATCCCCACAATAGTCTACCCCCTTGGCAATTTGTTCATGTCCTCACCTTCCTCAAGCCCACCCCAGTCCTCTTCCACTTTTCTAGGATAAGAGACTGCTGGCGAGGACACAAATGCCAGTGTGAACAGCAGCTGGGGGAAAGGAGATGACTATAGATTATAACACAGTGAGCGTGGTTCCACAGGGGAGGTGAAGGTCCCTCAAGATGGGAGCCTTGCTGCCACAATCACTAGAAGAGTACTCAGAACCCATCTCAGTTGTTGAGTTCCTGTACTCTGCTGTTGAGTCCTATTCGGAGTGATCAAACTCAAAATTTACTGTGCGAAAAGACAACACTTGATACCCTCCAGGTGGTCTGGAGGGACCTTAAACATGTGGTAATGCACAAACAACAGTCTCCAAACAAGACGGACAAGGGTTATGCAGTTCAGCTGCTGCAAATGTTTGGGGACATGACATGCATGAGTTAAAGCCAGACTGCTGTGACATAAACTAACCAAGCTGAAAAGGAAAGAAAAGGATGAAAAGCATCAAAAATACATGAAAAGGGGGCAGCCCCCACTTAGGAAGTCCAAGCAGGGGAAATTCTGATCCATACTGGTGAAGACAAGCATATGTGCAGGAAAAAGTGCCAGTATATGAAACATACACACACGTGTGTTACCACCAGGAGTGTAAAGTTACACAGAGTAGGTACAGAAGTAACTCTAGATCTAGGACGGATGGTGCACACAGACTGAACATACGAGCGAGCCAGGGGATAGGGGTGCACTCTGTTACACAACGTGCTAAGCACCGTTAGACATGCACATTCACACACCGAATGCACGCCACAGTACAACAGGGTCTCCCTCCTACACAAACCTATGAACAACATTACAACACAGAGCATACATTCTCCGATGCACAATGTTCTCTTAGGACGGAAAAAACACATATTCTGTTTGAGTTTAAGATTACTTCCACAATATGGTCCTTGTGGCCAGCAGGGACAAAGGCTCCTCATTATCGATGCGGAAGCCAGAAATGTGGTGTGGCACTGGGTCATTGGGATGGCTTCATCCACTCAGACTCATGCTCTCTTTCCCATATTCACAGCCATCAAAGTATGTCTCTTGTGTAGGGGTTAGAGCCCTCAGCAGTGAGTGGCACCTTTGGTCACGGATGGGAACTAAGAGATCGCTTAAAGACCAACAAGGAATTGCCTCTCGGTGTTGAGAATTTAATGATGTGCCCTTTCAAACTCATTGAGTCTGCTGTTCCCAGAGGCTGAGCTTTACCCTGACTCCTGAGCCAAAGTCAGGTGCCAGAAATAGAGGACTTTGGTAATGTCAATGTTCAGACCACTGCAGCCACAGCCCCTACAGAAAATGTCGAACCGATGGTGGAGGAAACTTCAGCTTTAAAGTTGTCACCATTGAGACAAGTGTTGTTGCAGAAGATGTTTGAAGCAGTGCTGGATTTTACAGATAGGTCATATTAGTCCCATCCCACGCGCCCTTGGCTCGACTTTTGTTTCCTGTGCCTCCAACTGCTCTCCTAGTCCCAGGGCTGGTGTTTATGAGACAATTCAAACAAAAAGAAAGCTCACCCATTTCAGATTAAAATGCAAGCAATTTCTTTGCAAACGTGGGTGCCGTCCTATGGTCTTCAAGTTTGCAAATAAAGGGGTATATTTACAAGAACTGCCGCTAACTAGCGTTAGTTAGCCGCAGTTTTCTTAACGCAGCCTATCGCCGAAAACTATCCCCCCTGCTAGAGATGTATTTACAATATGTTGCTACATGGTGATAGTATCAGCTAGCTGCGGTGAAAACTGCAGCTAACACTAACGCCAAGGCAATCAAAATTTTGACATTAGCGAGAGAAAAGTGACAAAAGGCCAATTGGTGGCAAAAAAAGACATTAGTCAGCCCAACGTCACTTTTTTTTGCCTCTAGAAGCAAAAATAACCTATAAGTCCACCTCCAATGAAAAAAATAAAATAAAAACAATGGAATGTAGTATGGAGCAGCCAGGGCCAAGTGCAGCACAGATCAACCCCCCCTCCCCCAACTCCCCAACAGCCAGGATGACCAGCCAGAGCACCAGGGGAAGAGGAAATGCAGATCCAGGGCTACATTCATGAAAAGAGGCGCATCGCAGGGAAAAACCTGTGATGCATCACTTTTCATAGCGCCCTCCTTGCAACACCATGGCAGCCAAAACCTTGAAAGCGTGGACAGTCCCCGGGGTCCGGAGGCCTCGCTGGGCCTGCGTCTGTGACCCGGCGTGGGAGGCAGAGGTGCTGTGGAGTTGCTGGGCCATGGCGGTGGACATTGAGGCGGTGGCTATCACCCTTACCTGGTGGTGAAGTCTGGCAGGTCGCATGGAGACACTTTGCTGACCTGTGTGAGAAGACCGCCTGGCGTCCCTTGGAGCAGTGAACGGCAGAGGCGGTCCTGCGCACCAACGTAGGGAGGTCTGCATCGCATACCACGCGCCACCACTACACCGGGGTGCACGGAGGAGATTACCAATGGTGGGCCGCGCCTCTCTGCATCACAGGGGGCATTGAGGCGGTGGCTATCACCCTTACCTGGTGGTGAAGTCTGGCAGGTCGCATGGAGACACTTTGCTGACCTGTGTGAGAAGACCGCCTGGCGTCCCTTGGAGCTGTGAACGGCAGAGGCGCTCCTGCGCACCAACGTAGGGAGGTCTGCATCGCATACCACGTGCCACCACTACACCAGGGTGCATGGAGGAGATTACCAATGGTGGGCCGCGCCTCTCTGCATCACAGGCTGGGTGATGTTGCGCTGGCCAGACGATGTGGAGGGTAAGGCCCCTGAGCAGCACCAAACTTTTGTGGCGGGAGCGCTGCAGCTTCACGCCCAAGGGGGCCCTGTTGCATCACTTACATCTGGAGGTCCCCCAGCTGACTTGGTGGTGACTACTGTACCCAGGCTTGTGAAATCCCGCCTGGCTGAGGCTCCTGCTGGCTGAGTCACAGATTTGGCGAGAGTGCAGCGCATTGAGCCCCGGTGTCAATAGCCAGGTGAGAAGGTGGGACGCGTAGCGGAGGAGGCCCGGGGGTCGAGTCGGGCCCAGGCCTAGCGCCTGTGGGTGACTCACACTGTGCAATCCCTGCTTTGCGGCTGACCTACATCACCGAGGGTACTGCACAAGACTGGTGAGGGACTCCACTAACTGGCTCAAGTCGCTGAGATCAGTCATTGGTGGCAGTGGGCCGGTTCGGGCCCAGGCCCTTGAGTATGCAGTTTGATCCACCGTTACTCACTGGGGAACTGGGGAACACAGAATCCGGTCACCACTGTTAGATCAGAAGAGGCAACGGGTTGGTGCTGCCTTTCCTTGACCCCTGTTAGTTTGCTTTTGGGCGTATGGGGGACTATCCCTTATTGGACTTCCTCTTCCCACAGCGCTGCACCGTCTGGTTGCTGCTGCTGCTGTCCCCATCTGCTGCTGGTTCCTGACCCGGAGGCCAGGTGTTTTGAGTCCCTCCTCCACCCGCAGGCTTGACCTCATCCCTGGTGGTCCAGTGGTAGAGCATCAGTGCTCTGCAGCTTGACTGCCCTCCTATCCCTCTTTTCTGCTGTTCCTGTCCATCTTTCTGCTCTTCTCTGTTGCTTTTCTACCTTTGGTTTATTTGTAATCTTTGCTTTGTTTGGCTTTGTTGTTCCTGTGCTTTTTTTCAGTTCCTTTTTCCTTGTCCGCTCCGTTGTTGCTGCTGCGATCCCCCGCGTCCCCGCCCCCTCCAGTTTCCTTTCCCGCGTTTCCCACCTCCCAGCTGTCCAGCCCTCCTTAATGGCGGATGCTGTGCGGCCATGCGCAGCGAGCGTGCCACTGGTGTGCCGAAGGCAAGCCCGTCTGCGTCCGTCCGCCCCTGTGCCGCACCCAGCACCAGGGAACCCTGCCTCTCGGACACTCCACCGCTACAACGCCAGCACCCTCAACCCTGGACGTGACTGAAGAATACCCTTGCACCCTGCGCCTGTCAAAACTGCAAACACACCTTCTGCCACATCAGCACACCAGCGCCTCTTGCTGCCCAGCCGACCAACAGCGCACCTGACTGGTTCAACTGCATCCTCATCAACGTGCGGTCCCTCCACAAATACATCACAGAAATCTGGGACCTCCTCGACGCCACCTCTTCAGACATTGCCTTCTTCACGGAAACCTGGACCAACCTCTGCTCCCGACCGGACATCGCCATCGCCGACAGCTACAAAATCACCCGCCAGGACTACCCCGACCGTCCAGGAGGAGGCATTGCCATCGTCTACAAAAGCACACTCCGACTGACCACGCACTCTAATGACCCAACGACAACCATGGAACACCTCCACTTCCAGATCCGGACCAACCCCAACACCACCCTCTGCAGCACCCTCATCTACAGGCCCCCAGGCCTATGAACTCCCATTCATCGATGCCATTGTAGACCTCATCGCACCCCAGTCTTTCCCATCCACCGACTACATCCTACCCAGAGACCTCAAGTTCCACCTGGACAACCCCAGTGACCAGAACACCACCCCCCCTCCTGGGGAACCTCACCAACATCGGACTCAAGCAGCTACTCACCCCACCAACCCACATAGCCGGACACACGCTTGAGCCTGTCTTCTCCACCAGCGTGAACTTCAACTACAGCCACACCACCGAACTCTCCTGGACCGACCATCATTGTGTACATCACGCCTTCACCACGCCCACTGTACACCACCGCCATCACGCCCCCTCCCGTCGCAGCTGGATCAAGGCCACCGAAGAACGTCTCATCAACTCCCTCAGCACCACCACTCCGCCAACGCTTACAGATGCCAACACCGTAGCGCACAACCTCCACCAATGGATCTACAACTGGGCCGACACCCTGGCACCCCTCAAGAAAAGACTAGGCAAACAACACTCTAAGAAGGCCAACTGGCTCACTCCCGCCCTCCACTAGTCCAGACGCACCTGCAGACGTCTTGAGAAGAGATGGAGCCACAACAATACCCCTGAAACTCACACAACCTTGAAATCTGCCATCAACGCACACCACACAGAGGAAGAGGAAATGCCCTGGATTGATAGGTTTTGTGCAGGTAGGTGTCCCTTCCTGCACAACATCAATCAACTCCGCAACACCATGTCGCAAGGGTGCCTGTGCTGGCGCATAGCAGCCATTGTGCGTCAATGTAGGAGAAAAATACAGGGGGACTTATTCATGAGCCCGTTCTGACAGTTTAAAGCCGCTGGTGCGTCATTTTCTTGACGTACTTGTAGCGTCAATTTTGCACCACGTTGCGCCGCATTTACAAAGCGACGCACCTAGGCATATGTGTGACCTTGTAAAGCCCTGCACCACATTTGACCTGCGCCAGGTATGATGTATGCAGGGTGGGCATTCCAATGCAACAAAGCCTCGTAGAAGTGGCGCAGTGAAATCTATCAGATTTCAATGCGACAATTCTAGGACGCCACTGCATCAAAACCTTACGCCTGTCATAGGGGTAGGCCTGCCCCATGCATTGCTGGAGTTGCGTCATGCTTGCGACACAACTGCAGCAATGCGTGACTTTAGCGCTGACAGATATGTCAGGATTCCAGACGTATCTGTCATTGATTACGACATGCAGCTATGTACAGTAAATAAGACGCATCCATGGTGTCGCAAGGAGGGCGCAGTGAAAAGTGTTGCAATGCTGTTTTGTCGCAGCGATGCAACACTTTTCAAGAATGAGGCCCAGGAATGCGCCCTATCTTATTGATAGGGCGCATTCCTGACCTTTTGTTTTGGAGCAGGGCAGCGCAGCAATATTCCTTGCAGCGCGGTCTAGCACCCAAACATCTTCTATGTGGGCCCAAATTTTAAGATCAGCTATTTTTTGGTCTTAAAAACTGCCTCTAACTGCACTTAGAGGCCGTTTTTTAGGTTTTGCCCCATACAAGGAATTCCTTGTAAATATCGCGAAGTGTGGTTAGCGGCAGTTTTTTCACGGGAACGCTAACTGAAGTGGCGATCTTGAAAATACACATTTATGCTGGAAATGTGCCCCTAACTGCTGTTAGCAGCAACTTGTAAATAAGGCTGTTAGACCTGGCATCCTTGGCGTGGGTCTCCCTTCCATTTATTTATGATGCTTCCAATGTTATTGATCTGTTTTTGCTGGTTTAGATGCTTTGGGCACTGTGCCACTGCTATTCAGTGCCACAGTGCAAGTGCTCCCTATGATAAATTGTGTTATGTATTAGTGACTCCATGATTGGATGATTGGTTTACTTGTCAGTCCCTAGTACAGTGCACTGAGTGTGCCCAGGGCTTGTAAATCCAATGCTGCTGGTGGGCTTGCAGCACTGGTTGTGCCACCCACAGAAGCAGCTTGTAAAGTGTGTCTCAGGCCTGCCATTGCTGAGCCTGTGTGCAGCCTAGGGCTGCCATGTCGACTTGGTGAGTTCACCCACTTACCAGTCCCTAAACCTTCCCTTTACTGCATGTTGGTCACCCCTAAAGTAGGCCCTAGGTCAGGGTGCATTGTAAGTATAAGGTAGGACATGCCCTGGTGTGTGTGGCATGTCCTAATAGTGAATTACAGCCATTTTCGTTTTTCACTATTGCAAGGCTACCTGTTCCCCATAGGCCAGAATGGGCAGTTTTGATTATTACACCTTATAATCCTAACTGACCCAGGGAACATAGTAGAAAAACGAATTTACTATGCCTGAACTCAGAATGATAAAATACATCTTTTAGTGAAGTTGGTTTTAACATTCTGTGTTTGAAAATACCACTTTTAGAAAGTAGGTATTTTCTTGCCTAACCTTCCAAGCCTGCCTCTGCTAGGTTGTGTATTCCTTGTCTGGGTTTGTGAGTGACAGGGGCTGGGGGACTCCAGGAGACAGGGTGAGTCAGCACAGGGCTGAATAGAGAGATCTGCATGCAGATAGGAGGGAGGAGTTGCACCTGGGTCCGAATAGGGCTGTGCCTGCCTTCCACAATGCTGGCTCCACCTCCTGCCGGGCGGCTGAGCACTCTGCCCCACATTCTGAAAGGAAAGAAGGAGTCCTGTAAACAAAGTGCTCCAGGACTGACCAGAACTGGTTTTGGACTAGGCAAAGGCCTCTCTGCCTTCAGAGAACAAAGAGAAAAGGTGTATAAAAAGGGGACCCAGACCCCTAGGAAATTAGATCACTTTTGGGAAACAAGAAGAAACCTTTGCTGAGGAGCGGAACCAAGAAGAAACTGAGGGGAAGACTATCCCTAAGCTAGAGGGATCTGCCTGCAGTGGTTGCCTGACTGCCAAAGAAAGGAGAAGGGAACTTTGTGTATACTTTCATCAACTTGTGAGGGATCTCCTAGGGCTTGATTTCAGAGCTTGCCTCCTGCTGAAGTCTCAGGGACAACAGACTTCACCCACCAGCTCCCCTGTATTCCCTTGCTGGGAATTTGGACCTTCTGACACACTTGCGTGTCGCTGGGAGCTGGAAGCGCGACTCAAGATGAAGAAGCATGTCGCCGCAGCCGCTGCTTCTCGCATCGCCGGAGAAGAGTGTCGACGTCGCAGCAGACGCCGGCGCATCCCCGAAGAAGTGCGCCGCTGACACCCTCGCATCCTTCGAAGCGCCTCGCAGCACCGGAGAAAAGTGTCGCCGTCGCATCAGACGCCGTCGCATCCCCGGGGCAGAGCATCGACCTCACATCAGACGCCGACGCATCGCAACACGAGGCGCCCCGCATCCCAGGAGAAGATCGTCGACCTCGCATCAGACGCCGTCGCATCGCCAGGGAAGCGTGTCACAGGGCCTGTCGCGGCTCCAAAGATTCATCTAAATCGCCGCACGCCCATCGGGCGTGCACGCATCACCCCTTCGTTGTCGCAACCTCAAGAAGACGCCACTTTATTTCTTTGCACCAGATCTTCGTCGCATCACGGCGCTGCTTGTCGCATCGCCACAGAAGCGTGTAAGGAACCTACACATCACCTTCCCTGCACCACCTTTTGTTGTATCGCGTTACGCATCTCAGGTACATTGAATGCAAAGTGTCGCATTTCCATTTTAAGAGACTCAAGCTAATTCTACCATCTTTAAAGTACAGTATTGTGGATTATTTTTGTCGTTTATGGTCTTGTGGTAAATCTATATAAAAGATACTTATTTTTATAATACAACCTGTGTGGTGTCCATTTGTAGTGTTGTCACTGGATTACTGTATGTGTTCACAAATGCTTTACACACTGCCTCTGAACTAAGCCTGTCTGCTCGTGCCAAGCTACCAAGGGGGTGAGCAGGGGTTATTTCAGGAGTGTACCCCCTTACTCTGCCAACTAGAGACTCCCAGTTCTAACATTGGTGGTCAGCGGTGGGGATTCTGGACTTGCATTTGTGACTCATGTACAGTGATTGGTGAACACTACCTAGTGAGTGCAGACCAAAACGCAACCACATACTTTTGGTAGATATTCTTTTCTGGGACTTTCTATTTTTGCTAAAAACTGCCAAGTTTAATCACCATGGATACAGCAACATCCATAGTATCTGTTGATAATGATTGGGAAGAGGAGAAACTGGAATGCTACACCGTTAACCAGCTCAAGCACTTCTGCAGAAGGTTCAAAGTTTCTATGACCGGAATCACCAAGAAGGATGATTTCCAAAAGGCGCTGAGGGCCTGGGTTGAAGCAAGGAATACCCCTGAGAATGAGGAGGGGGCTGAGAATGCAGATGAGCAGCTGGATTGGCCAGTGGGTCCAGGGGAGAGGAGAGCATCTTCCCCCGTAGGTAGCAGTGTTTCTGCCAGAGGTCTGTCCCCAGAAGAGCTGGAGGACAGAGAAAAGAGTAGGATGCATGAGATGGAGCTGACCAAGCTCAAGTTAAAGGGGCAGTTGGAATTTTAATTGCAATCTAGAAAGTTGGCCTTAGAAGAGAAAAGAATGGATCATGAGCATGAAAAAAGTTTGAGGGAGATGGAGTTCAGAGCCAAGAAGTTAGAGATTACTCCCTCTGGTGGTAGCACACCGTCAGTGCCTGTTGAGGCTAGGGTGTATATTCCTAAGGATGTGGTTAAGGAGTTTTTTAAGAATGATGATATTGGGCAATGGTTCAAGGCCTATGAGGTAGCCATGACTTCCCACCGGGTCCCTGAGAAGGATTGGGGAGCGGGGTTGTGGGGTCGGTTCCTTAGTGAGGGGCGGGATACCTTGTTGGACTTGCCCTCTGAAGTCTATAATTCCTACAGCCACATGAAGAATGCATTGATGACCAGGTATGGGTTAACTCCTGAACTCTGTAGGCAGAGGTTCAGGAACTGTAAGAAGATTGAAGGCAGTACCTGGGTTGAGCATGTGACCTTTTTTTGCAGAGCCTTGGATGGTTGGGTAAAGGGTAGCAAAGCAAATGATTTTCAGGCGCTCTTTGATTTGATTGCATGGGAGCACTTGTCCAGTAATTGTTTTCCTGAGCTACGCCAGCACCTGATTGACAGTAGGCTGACTAACCCTAGGCAGCTTGCTGAGGAGGCGGACCGCTGGGTGAGCACAAGGGTCCACAAGGGTCACGTGGGAGACTCCGCCAAGGGTGGGCAGGGTCCCCAGCAGAGGAGTGTGGGGGACAAGGGTAAACAGAGGGAGTTCCAGAGAGGGCCCCAAAGTAAACCCCAAGGGAACCAAGGGAAAGGTTCCCAGCCTCCCCCTGAGAATAAGCACGGGGCCCCGACAGGTCCACCTGTTCATAGGGGACCCCTGGTGTGCTACAAGTGTGGTGCCCTAGGCCACAGGGCCAATGATCCCCATTGCCCTTTGTTTGGAAAGCCAGCACCCCCTGGTGCAGTCCCCCGGCAGTTGGCTAGTGTAGCCCTGGGGGAGGAGATGGGTGCCCAAGGTGGGCGGGATCCTGTAGTATTGTCCCTTGTCTCATTAGGAGACTCTGAGATGGTCCCTAGGACCCAACTGCCTGAGAACACTAAGAAGTACAGGCAGTGGGTGACCATCAATGGCCATAGGGTGGAGGCTCTGAGAGACACAGGAGCCAGTGTGACAGCTGTCAAGTGTCACCTGGTGTCTAAAGAGCAGGTGGTCCCTGATGCATTCTATCCAGTTGTTGCCGCTGACAACACAGAGAGCCACTGCAAGGTGGCTCAGGTTCCCTTTGAGTGGAGGGGGGTCTCTGGTACTCTTCAAGTAGCTGTGAGGCCAGCCATGCCTGTTGACTGTTTGTTAGGGAACGATTTGGAGAGCTCCCCTTGGGCTAAGGTGGAGCGGAGTGCTCATTTGGAGATGTTGGGCTTGCCTGATTGGGCGTGTGTGACCACCCGGTCCATGGCAGCCAGAGGTGTTCAAGAGGACCTGGAGCCTGAGAGGGAGGCCCAGGTGCCTACCGGAGAGAGAAGAGGCAGGGGCGTGGGAAACCGGCCCCGAAGTTCCCACGGTCCAGGAGGAGGCAGACCCTGAGGGGGATGCCCTGGAGCCTACAGGGGAACAGGTAGCTGAACTGGGGGACCTGCCTGAGCTGACCCATTGGCAGCAAGATGGAGGACCCTCCAGGGAGGAGTTCTGCGAGGAGCAGAACAAGTGCCCTTCTCTCGTAGGTCTGAGGCAACAGGCCACGGACCAGGCAGCAGGTGATCAGTTTGGATCACATTGGATCTACTGGGAGAATGGTCTCCTGTATAGCGAGCCTAAGGTTGCTGAGCCTGGGTCAGCCCGTGTGCTGGTGGTACCCCAGCGCTTCAGAGCCTTCCTACTGGGTTTGGCTCATGATGTGCCTTTAGCAGGACATCTGGGGCAGGACAAGACCTTTGAAAGGCTTGTCACCCATTTCTTTTGGCCCCAGATGCGCAGGAGTGCCGCCACTCACTGCAGGACCTGTCAGACTTGCCAGGCAAGTGGAAAGAGTGGGAGGAAGCAAAAGGCTCCTCTCCAGCCATTCCCTGTAGTCAGCACCCCCTTTGAACGGGTGGGTATTGACATTGAGGGGCCACTGGACCCCAAGAGAGCCAAGGGCAACAGGTTCATCCTGGTCTTGGTGGACCATGCCACCCGGTACCCTAAAGCCATCCCTCTGAGGACAGTGACGGCCCCCGTGGTGAGACGGGCACTGATGGGAATTTTCTCCTGTGTGGGGTTCCCTCAAGAGGTGGTGTCTGACAGAGGTACTAACTTTATATCCAAGTATACGAAGTCCCTGTGGCAGGAGTGTGGTGTAACGTACAAGTTCACCACTCCTTACCACCCCCAAGGAAATGGGTTGGTTGAGAGATTCAACCGGACCCTGAAGGGCATGATTATGGGTCTGGAAGAACCCATGAGGCGTAAGTGGGACGTCCTCTTGCCATGCCTTCTTTTTGCATACCGTGAGGTGCCACAGAAGTCTCTAGGGTTCAGCCCCTTTGAGCTTCTGTATGGTCACCCAGTGAGAGGACCTCTGAGTTTGGTCAAGGAAGGCTGGGAGCAATCTCCCAGGAAACCTCCCCAGGATGTATATAGCTACATGCTGGCCTTCAGGAACCAAACTAGGCGTTTCAGGCAACTTGCTGAGGCAAATCTGGAAGCCAGCCAGGAGGAAATGAAGCGGTGGTACGACCAGAATGCCACTCTGGTTGAGCTTCAACCTGGTCAGAAAGTGTGGGTCATGGCCCCAGTGGAGCCCTGTGCGCTCCAGGATAAGTGGACCAGACCCTTTGAGGTGGTGGAGCGCAAGAGTCCTGTTACCTACTTGGTGGACCTGCGGTCTCCCAGGAACCCCTTGCGGGTCCTGCACGTCAACCGCCTGAAGCCCCACTTGGAGAGGTCCCAAGTGGGCATGCTCTTAGCTACAGATGCTGGGATGGAGGAGGAGACCGAGCCTCTTCCTGACCTCCTGTCAGCCCAAGAGCAAGATGGATCAGTGGAGGGTGTGAACCTCTCTACCTCCCTGACATCTGAGCAGCAAGGTGACTGTCGCCAACTGTTGGGGCAGTTTCCTGACCTGTTCTCCCTGGTTCCTAGTGTCACTGACTGGTGCGTCCATGATGTGGACACTGGGGACAGTCTTCCTGTCAAGCACAAGGCTTACAGGGTGACTGACAGGGTGAGAGCTTGCATCAAGGAGGAGGTCTCCAAGATGTTTGCATTGGGGGTAATTGAGTCCTCTCACAGCCCTTGGGCCAGCCCAGTGGTCTTGGTCCCAAAGGCTGCCGCGCCTGGTGCCACACCCGAACTCCGGTTCTGTGTGGACTACCGAGGACTCAATTCCGTCACCAGGACTGACGCACACCCCATCCCCAGAGCTGATGAGCTCATAGATCGGTTAGGGGCTGCCCGGTACCTCAGTACGTTTGACTTAACGTCTGGGTACTGGCAGATCGCCTTGACTGATGGGGCAAAGGAGAGGTCAGCATTCTCCACACCAGATGGGCACTACCAATTCCGGGTGATGCCCTTTGGGATGAAGAATGCCCCTGCCACCTTTCAGAGGTTGGTCAACCAGGTGTTGGTTGGACTGGAAGAGTTCAGTGCCGCCTACCTGGATGACATCGCAGTGTTCAGCGCCAGTTGGGAAGAACATCTGCGCCACCTCTGGGAAGTGTTGATGGCTCTGCGGAGGGCAGGCCTCACGATCAAGGCGAGTAAGTGCCAGATCGGGCAGGGTACCGTGGTGTACTTGGGACACCAGGTTGGGAGCGGCCAGGTGGCGCCCCTACAGCCCAAGATAGATACCATTCTGGCTTGGGAGCCCCCAAGACCCAGACAGTGGTGAGAGCCTTCCTAGGACTCACCGGGTATTACAGGAGATTTGTCAAGGGGTATGGCAGCATGGTTGCACCCTTGACAGAGCTGACTTCCAGGAAGCAGCCCAAGAGAGTGATTTGGACTGACACCTGTCAACAAGCTTTTGACACCTTGAAGACAGCCATGTGCACGGCGCCCGTGCTCCTGGCCCCCAACTTCTCCAAAGAGTTTATCGTTCAGACAGACGCTTCAGAGCATGGTGTGGGGGCTGTTTTTGTCACAGATGAATGAGGAGGGCCTAGACCAACCTGTAGCCTTCCTTAGTAGGAGGCTACTTCCACGGGAACAGAGGTGGAGTGCTATTGAGCGTGAGGCATTTGCTGTGGTCTGTGCGCTGAAGAAGCTGAGACCATACCTGTTTGGGACTCACTTCCGGGTTCAGACAGACCACAGGCCCCTCAGATGGTTGATGCAGATGAGGGGTGAGAATCCAAAGCTGTTGAGGTGGTCCATTTCCCTACAGGTGATGGACTTCACAGTGGAACACCGCCCTGGTACAGAACACGCCAATGCTGATGGTCTGTCCAGATTTTTCCGCCTTAGTGAAGAGGACTCCCTAGAGGTAGGATAGTTCTCCCCACATTTCAGCTGGAGGGGACACGTGTTAGACCTGGCATCCTTGGCGTGGGTCTCCCTTCCATTTTTTGATGATGCCTCCAATGTTATTGATCTGTTTTTGCTGGTTTAGATGCTTTAGGCACTGTGCCACTGCTATTCAGTGCCACAGTGCAAGTGCTCCCTATGATAAATTGTGTTATGTATTAGTGACTCCATGATTGGATGATTGGTTTACTTGTCAGTCCCTAGTACAGTGCACTGAGTGTGCCCAGGGCTTGTAAATCCAATGCTGCTGGTGGGCTTGCAGCACTGGTTGTGCCACCCACAGAAGCAGCTTGTAAAGTGTGTCTCAGGCCTGCCATTGCAGAGCCTGTGTGCAGCCTAGGGCTGCCATGTCGACTTGGTGAGTGCACCCACTTACCAGTCCCTAAACCTTCCCTTTACTGCATGTTGGTCACCCCTAAAGTAGGCCCTAGGGCAGGGTGCAGTGTAAGTATAAGGTAGGACATGCCCTGGTGTGTGTGGCATGTCCTAATAGTGAATTACAGCCATTTTCGTTTTTCACTATTGCAAGGCTACCTGTTCCCCATAGGCCAGAATGGGCAGTTTTGATTATTACACCTTATAATCCTAACTGACCCAGGGAACATGGTAGAAAAACGAATTTAGTATGCCTGAACTCAGAATGATAAAATACATCTTTTAGTGAAGTTGGTTTTAACATTCTGTGTTTGAAAATACCACTTTTAGAAAGTAGGTATTTTCTTGCCTAACCTTCCAAGCCTGCCTCTGCTAGGTTGTGTATTCCTTGTCTGGGTTTGTGAGTGACAGGGGCTGGGGGACTCCAGGAGACAGGGTGAGTCAGCACAGGGCTGAATAGAGAGATCTGTATCCAGAGTGGAGGGAGGAGTTGCACCTGGGTCTGAATAGGGCTGTGCCTGCCTTCCACAATGCTGGCTCCACCTCCTGCCGGGCGGCTGAGCACTCTGCCCCACATTCTGAAAGGAAAGAAGGAGTCCTGTAAACGAAGTGCTCCAGGACTGACCAGAACTGGTTTTGGACTAGGCAAAGGCCTCTCTGCCTTCAGAGAACAAAGAGAAAAGGTGTATAAAAAGGGGACCCAGACCCCTAGGAAATTAGATCACTTTTGGGAAACAAGAAGAAACCTTTGCTGAGGAGCGGAACCAAGAAGAAACTGAGAAGACTATCCCTAAGCTAGAGGGATCTGCCTGCAGTGGTTGCCTGACTGCCAAAGAAAGGAGAAGGGAACTTTGTGTGTACTTTCATCAACTTGTGAAGGATCTCCAAGGGCTTGATTTCAGAGCTTGCCTCCTGCTGAAGTCTCAGGGACAACAGACTTCACCCACCAGCTCCCCTGTATTCCCTTGCTGGGAATTTGGACCTTCTGACACACTTGCGTGTCGCTGGGAGCTGTAAGCGCGACTCAAGATGAAGAAGCGTGTCGCCGCAGCCGCTGCTTCTCGCATCGCCGGAGAAGAGTGTCAACGTCGCAGCAGACGCCGGCGCATCCCCGAAGAGGCGCGCCGCTGACACCCTCGCATCCTTTGAAGCGCCTCGCAGCACCGGAGAAAAGTGTCGCCGTCGCATCAGACGCCGTCGCATCGCCGGGGCAGAGCATCGACCTCGCATCAGACGCCGACGCATCGCAACACGAGGCGCCCCGCATCCCAGGAGAAGATCGTCGACCTCGCATCAGACGCCGTCGCATCGCCAGGGAAGCGTGTCGCAGGGCCTGTCGCGGCTCCAAAGATTCATCACAATCGCCGCACGGCCGTCGGGCGTGCACGCATCACCCCTTCGTTGTTGCAACCTCAAGAAGACACCACTTTATTTCTTTGCACCAGATCTTCGTCGCATCACGGCGCTGCTTGTCGCATCGCCACAGAAGCGTGTAAGGAACCTACGCATCACCTTCCCTGCACCACCTTTTGTTGTATCGCGTTACGCATCTCAGGTACATTGAACGCAAAGTGTCGCATTTCCATTTTAAGAGACTCAAGCTAATTCTACCATCTTTAAAGTACAGTATTGTGGATTATTTTTGTCGTTTATGGTCTTGTGGTAAATCTATATAAAAGATACTTATTTTTATAATACAACCTGTGTGGTGTCCATTTGTAGTGTTGTCACTGGATTACTGTATGTGTTCACAAATGCTTTACACACTGCCTCTGAACTAAGCCTGTCTGCTCGTGCCAACCTACCAAGGGGGTGAGCAGGGGTTATTTCAGGAGTGTACCCCCTTACCCTGACTAGAAGCCAGGGTCCCTATTTGGACAAAGGTACCTACCTCTGCCAACTAGAGACCCCCAGTTCTAACAAAGGCAATAAAAAAAAGCAGCCGTAACGTCAAAAAATTGACACTACGGCAGCGTTAAGACCTTGTAAATATGCCCCAAAGTGTTTTCACTTTAATGTACATGCTGTGTAATTCATTGTGCTTGTCTTCATGGTTGACCTCAGCATGTGTGAGGCCCAGGCAGGGCAATTATCTGGCAGCTAGCGGGAATGGAGTGGTACAATAAGAGGGGAGACTAAAGTGTGCTAGGGGCAGGGGTGGACAGGTGGATAATGTCTGAGGCGGCAAGATTTTGGTAGCTGGAGGATAGCGATTGGTGGACAGGTGAGGAGCGACTAAGGTGGGTCTCGGGTGCAAGGACAAGTGAATGAAGTGTAGGCAGAGGTGTGAGGTAGGCAGGTACTGTCGAGTGTGGGAAGGGCGAAGAGGCCAGAAGCGGGGCTGGCTTTAGCGCTGGTGGCTCCCGGTGCAACAATCTATTTTGCCGCCTCCTCCCCTTCATTACCTCCTCCTCGGATTCCTTCAATGACACCTGGCAAAAGTGCCCCTCATCTCTCCTTAGCATACCTGCCAACTTGAAGAACAATCTCACAGTGTGAGGAGGGGGCGGGACCTTAGCTCCTCTCTCACATATATTTCATTTGTTTTAAAGCACTCGTAAAGGCTGGAGTTACTAATCCACTCGACTATCCACATAAAATACAGATCTGTTCTTTGCAGCAGGCATATTAACCCTCTGCTCTATTTTATGGCGAGTCAAAACTGCCACTAGAGCCAACTCCGATCTCTCTCTCTAGCAGGAACATTAATCACAAGAGTTATCTTGAATTTCTTCTGCTTGCTGAAAGCTGGGCGCACAAAGACCTCTGCAGCAGGTGCTTTTAAATGTAAGTTATGCTAAACACAGCACCGCCCCTGAGATCAGTGCCCTGCCTCCAGGTCAGCGCCCAGTGCAGCTGCACCGGTCACACTGCCCTAATGCCTGCCCTGACCAGAAAACAGTGATGTGATGGGTGATGGTGTGTCTAATGGGTAGTGAGTAGCAACAGGTAGTAGGTGGTGACGGAAATACAGGAAGGTGAGAAGTGGCTATTGTGAGGGCAGGGGTACAGGAAGCAGGGGCACAGGAAGCAGGTGGGTAGGCAGAGGTGGCGGAATGAAGTAAGAGCAAGTGGGCAGTGGCAAGTAGGGTAGAAGAGTAGTGGCGAGTAGTGACTAAGGTGGGGTTAGTAAATGTGTTAGGTGTTGGGGCAGATGATTAGTGAATGAAGCATGGATTAGGTGGTTAGGATGATGTGTAGGCAAGAGTGTGGTGAACAGTGGCGGTGCGTCCATTGGGGGCGCTGGGGCGTTGCCCCACCAATGCAACGGCCCCATTCAAATTCTTCGTTCTACTTCTCCGACGCTATTAATTCCAATCAGGACTCCTGATTGGCATTAGCGTCGGAGAAGTAGAACGAGGGACGCTGAAGGGGGTGGGAGGGGATGGGGGCGGGGCTGCGGCAGCACTCGGAGTTGAGTGACAGCAGCGCACTAGACAACTGTCAAAGCAATAGTGCGCATGTTCGTTTTTGGGCTTGTAATTTCTACAATCAGCCCGAACATGCGCACTAGCCTTCCCCTTAAGAGACCGAGGGTTGCTTCATGCCGCAGCCCCCGGTCTCCTAATGGGCAGGGAGTATCCCTGCCCTCAGCCAATCCTGGCACTGACATTGCTGTGATTGGCGGACGGGAGGGAGGCTGTCTGTGGGTGGCTGCTTCCTGTTTAGGAGTCGGAGAGCAGCAGAAAAAGCGCGAAATCGGACCCGGTCAGGAGCTGAAGCGGCCTACAGTCTGGAGAAGGTAAGTTTTATATTTTTATTTAAGTAAACCCTTCCCGCCATACATAAATGTATGGCTGCATGCCCGCTCCCCACACCGGTGGGCCTTTGCTGTGCCTACAAACCACGTTCTTAGAACGTGGGCTGGTTCTCCCCTCAGGACTGCGGCCAGGCAGAAGCCTTTGCTGTGTACTGTAAATACCATCTAAAACACTTTTCTTTTCAGCGTGATGTTTATCTGCGTTCCTCAGGGTCATACATAATGTTCCTCTTGGCCAGAGTCTGTATACCACCCAGGGGAGTCAGCTAAACAGTTTGAAGACCACTGCTCTATTGAAATGATGTGGTTATACAAACTGTCAATTACCGAACCTTTTACTAACACTGTCAGTCGAGAGGCCAACAAATGTATGGGTAAGAGACAGGAATTCAGACCCTCTTGTTTACAGTTAAATAATGTTGGTTGGCAGTGCAGGGAAGCCTCCACTCAAACCTTCAAAACATGATTAACGTGGCTTATAAATCTCTGTAGTACTCTCAGAATCACCACCTATGCACATCTGAGCGATCTGACAGATAACGAAGCAATACATTTAAACAAAAATACCAGGTGTTGAAACCGGTAGAACGAACTTTTCCATCCGTCACTGGCAGGAGACCAAGGGCAAATAAAAAGTGAATTTGAACAGGCAAACTAAAATCCCGCACGAAAGGCGAACTGTTTGATTGTCAAATGGAGACCACCAGTGAATAAAGTAAGTGACAAGAGACATGGAGGTACACCCACGTGGGATAACATGCCCCTAAAAAGAAGGACGCGCTACAGTAGATTCCACAGTTGTGTTTTTGACATGTGCGTTGTAGGCAGTGAGAGAGCGCCTTTGACAGAGCTCTTGTTGCAGCGACCGAAGGTCGCAAGTTCGAATCTGGCCATGGTCGACCCAGGCCCTAAATGAGCATCTTTGAAATGAGCATTGGGAGCACCTATTGATTCCCCTTCCTTGAAAGATCTTTTCTGTTTCTATTGTGTGGTGTGCACACGGTGTTGTGTTTAGTGAACTCTGTTGCCATAGCATTAGCATCATTTTGCTGCAGGGCAGCTGTTTATGATTGCTGAAAGGTGTGTTAGTGATGTTCATCTACCACTCAATAAAATAGACCATCTGATTCAACTCAGTCTCATCTCACTTTAATACTCGGGCGCCGAGACTGAGATTTGAACCCACGCGTGCACAATGCGTCAGCAATGGTTTGTAACCTGCAGACCCCGAATGTGCAAGTCTGTGTTGGCAAGCGCATAAATACAAAAAGATTCCTAGCATTATTTCACTGGGTTAGGGCTTATATGTATGTATTTGTTTTTCCATATTGCATAACTCACTGCACCATTTATGATAAAGCCTCCCCTGACCTGAATGAAGCTGCTCCATCTATTTAAGGTCAGGCATATTCCAGAAGGGCGTCTTCTCCTTCGAGCACCGCTTTTATCCTAGCTTCATGTCCCCAGCAACATCCTCTTTAAATCTTGGTAGTGTCATTGCCGACGAGGACAGCCGCCCGCAACTTTAAGGCACTTTGCATTTTAATTCACTTGGACCAATTCATGATATTAATAATTCCACTATCTACAATTTTATTTAGAACTCTGTGTTTGGCACGATATGGCCCGGATGTGTTTGTGACAAGAAATTAATTCTGCTTGCGCAGTCCAATAACAGGCCATGATATTTATGATTCAAATGAGTACTTTAGCATGAATTGATGCTAATACTAATGACTCTGTGCGAAAACTAATACGCTAAATTGTCTTTTTCAGTTTCCAAAGCTTTTTGTGGGTAAACTATGACGTGCTGTGCGGTAATAACATGTGCTGAGGTTCCCTGTGCTTAAAGGTATTCTGCAGCGCCTTGCGGTTCACAGCACCCTCTGAGAATAGGATAATTCCAATGTGATGTTTTAGATAGCACATCTTCCTCCTGCCCTCCGACCCCACACCGACTTCTGACACTGTGTACAGCAGATGGGCTTCAGGAGTGGGACAGACCATTGTCAATCTTGGGGGAGGTGCTGCATAGCTGTGGATGTGATGTGGCAAGATGGAGATGGATGAACAGCCACGAGGGCATGGGCTGTAAAGTCAATGATTTAAGGTTCAGGTGTGTGGGAGGATCATTAAGTCACATGGCTATAAGGTTTACTCGTGATGTATACTACTGCCAAGTGCCAACTCATGCCAATTACATTGTACAGTATTGTTTGGTATGCACCATTTGTATATCGCCTCCTACCCATGACGAAACTAAAACGAAAAAATCTTCAGTTTACTCTCCTTAAACCTACCCTGCAAGAAAGCCTAAACACATTTGTAATACAAATTGGGAGGGAAAGAGTGAAGACATTATTAGCTATGAGGGTTAAGACACATGTTGCAGAGGTCTTTGTGTGACAAGGTTTGATGGAATTATAACAGTGGTAAGACGACTCTGGTAGTTAATGCAGTTCTGGTTCTGTGGGAGGTGTGTTCTGTCCAGCAACAGTTTTGGCTCATAAGGTAGCACAGAGGGCTAATTTGTCTGCATGCAAAGCACATCGTGTAACATGCAGATCACAATTTGCATTTTATGTAGATGGGTTAAGTGGTCTACTACTTTTGATGCAGACAATTTTGTTACTTCCAGCTCATAAGTTGCAATCCTTCTAATATAGCACAGTTATCTATTTACTGGCATCAAGTAGCTTGCAAACTGTAAGTCATGTGTATGTGTGGAGAAACAACAGGAACCTACGTCATTATCATATGAAATCTCTTTATTGATGTCATAACTACACTTTCACAATTCTTTATGAACCTTCTTGCTTTCTCACATTTGCTTGAAAATGCATCATTTGCCCACTCTTTTTTAAAAATCAAGAACCCCCACGAACCCTCCGTAGGTTGTTCGTGCTTGCTCGCTATGCTCGCTCGCTGCAGTGCAGTACAATAATTATTTTACGCCTCACCACTTTCAAATCTCACCAGCCGCCACTGGTGGTGAATGGATGAGTAGTGATCGGTGGGATAGGGGTCTGTGTGTGGGGACAGGTAGTTACTCACTGAGTTGGGAGCTGGGTAGGTAGTGCTAAGTGGAAGAAGGTGAGAAATACCTATGGTGCCCCTCTGACTCCTACTTCCATAATATGGGCACAGAGAGGTACCGAATGAAATGGGGGAGAGGTCTGGGTGGGCGGGTGAAGACTGGTTTGGGGATGGTGATGTAGGGGAAGGTGGGTAGCTACTGAGGCGGGACCAGGGACATAAAAGCATAGGGGATGGGTTGGTAGTGGATGCGGGGAAGGTATTGGCTGGTGCTTAGTGACAGCAATGAGCATATTGATGGGGTCCCAGTTGTGTCTGCACCCTGCCTGTCACAACAGGGAGTGCTCAGAATTTTCTTAGAGATAATGTGACATTGAGCAAATGCAGGAATCCATCATGGGGCAGCTGAGAGTGACAGTACCGTACGCCCTTCTAACACCCTTTACCAGTCACTGTTTCAACCTAATTCCGGTCACACTCCCCATTCCTGTCACACTCCCAGAACTGCCACCCTTTCCAGGCCAAGCGTGAGTTGCTCATCCAGTTCAGGCGTTTGTCTTTGCACACTGTAACAGGTAATCTTGTTAATCCTATTGTAAAGTCAAGGCGCAACAAGCCCAAGAATGCAAAACAATAAACATGAATTGGATGAGCTACTGGCACATCACTCTGGAAAAACTTGAGAAGTGTGAGAGGTGGAAATGATGCAGTCACAAACCAGCTTGTTGTATTAATAATAGTAGTGCAAATTGTCAGCCAAACATCTTAGCTTTCTATGACACGTCATTCACTCTTCTGACTTCTTCAAACGTTTGCCCAATATTTCTCCAGTTTTATTGCTCTCATAACCTACAACCTCTTCCACACCTGTTCCAGAGCAATCAAATTACCCAGTTCCATGCTTGATTAGCGCTCCCATGCCTGGGTTTTTTCATCTTGTTGGGGGATTTTTTGTCCTGTTTACCCTTTAAAAAGCAGGACTACAAGCCACAGAAGTCAAAGCAAATTCCTGGACTGGATGAGCTACTCATGCATGTGAAGGCCTTCACATGGTCCTCAGCTGTAATTGCATAACAGGAAATGCCTAGCAGGTTTATTTTTGTGGCCTGGTTATGCTAACGTAAACACACAAGCTGAACATCCAGAGCCTTGCCACCTCATCGTTGTCACACTGTGCTAGTCTGTGTCACCCTCCATTCCCATCAGCCAGTCAAAGTTACTCTCCCAATCAATGTCATTGTCCACATCCTTGCCACCCTTCCCATCCCTGTGCACCTTTTAACCTGTCAACCTCCCCATTCCTGTTATCCTTCCCATCTCTGTCACCATCTCCAGACAAGCCACTCTCCCTACACCATCCGCTCTACACTTCCAAACCCGACCACAATCACAACCCTGCCACCATTCCCACCCTTTTTAGGTTTCGCCTGCACAGTGCTTGCGTTGTGCTTGTGAAATCTATTGTATTCAATATAAATCTTAAAAGGGGCTTACAACCCACCCTTGTTTGTCATTGGTTTCTGTGCTTTCCACTTACTTTTCCTCAGTTTCTATTGGCTGTAGCATACTATTTCCTGTTCATCCTCATGTGTTTCTCATATCAGTTTCCCATGGCCCAAGTACTGTTTTCATCCACTTTGTGGGAATTTTTTTTCAAGCCTTTGCCTGCACAGCACTTGCGCAGTGCTTGTTTAGTTTGTCTTCCGCTCTTTACGTAATCTCCTTGTAGCTATCTGTTGCCGACAAAGGTCATCGTTCTAGTGTGCTTTCTCTCCGGTGTGCGTCTCATTCTCTTGTTTCTGCAACTTTCATTTATTCCACAAGGCTTGGAACGCTTCGTTCTCCAAGCCCCGATTCCATTCCTGAGTCCTGCCCCCCAGTAATGCTATTGTGGTGATACACAGCAGAAAGCAAGTTGCAGTTCAATGCAGCTTTCCTGTGAATTTTAACCATGAGGCTTGTTGTTTGTTGCCTCTACTCTTAAACTCAGTCAGTAGTGGTCAAGTGGAGCTGCCTGGGAAATCCCCTTTCGTGGAAGAACATTGGCTAGAAGATTCCCAAAGGGTGCAGCTGTTTTCCCCAAGACACGTGCTGCTGAAACAAACGAGAGACTAATGCAAATCGCAATGGACTACTGGGGGAAGCCTCTCAACTAATAAAATGGACATTTTTAGCACTCACATTTTCATAGCCGCATGTCCTACATGTTCAGTTTCACAGAAACATTTTCATGAAATGTAAAAGTTATTGAGAATTATAACATTTGTAACAAAGGAAAATGAGTCCAAAGATTACCCCAGATATATGAAAACGTATATTTTAAATTAGTTCCAATTCTACATAATATTTTCTTTTACTGTTAAGTAAATTCAAAAGTCTTAGATTGCAATCTTTACTACCTTTGACATAGTTCAATATTTGATTTCTATAAAGAACATTTACCATTCAACCATCCACAGAGTTATTAATGGAAAGCAAGTGACTGCATCACCTGACTGAGGGTGAAAAACAAGTATGTGTAGTCGGTTTACTATGTTTATGGCACTGCTTGCACTCCAAGTGTTAGCCGCTGTCAGGCTGTCACTGCCATGGCAGCCCTCCTCTGGACTCTGGAACCCAGGCTCACCCGGCAGCGATTGCTGCCCTGCTGGAAGCAGCACATCACAATACAGCTGAAGCAGAAGGACCGGACACAGAAAGCACGCTACGAGCAAATGATCCAGTCCTGTAAGTAATGCATGCTACCAAATTTCAGTGTAGTCCTTCCTGCACCCTGTCAACCGCAGCCCAAGGGCTCTGTTCTCCTTGTACCTGGTTCAGCATAGCGTGTTACCAACTTGTCACGGAACCAAAGACAAGCAAGACATCACTAGTTCCCACCCACAAACCTCTAACTAAATTATCCAAACACTTTAGCAGAAAAAAAGTTTGCTAGACAATCATCTCAAAGTGAAAGTACCATCAGTCAACTATACACCTAAAGATACGTGCCCAATACTATGTTGATACCCGGTGAAAACATTGTGCTGTGCTGCTGGTCTAAAAGCTCCTAGTTCCCTTTTCTGGGTGGTGTCTGCCTTTAGAGTGACATTTAGTGACTCTGAGAAAAATTCTTGTGCTCTGAAGCAGATCCTCTATTATCAGCATTATATATTTGAATCGTATCTTCCTGCAAATATTTCATATGGTGCTTTCCCCTATTTTCCCCTGAATGAATCAATTAATACAATACCCTTTGTTAGTTCTTGTCTTAAGAAAAATTCCTGTCACTAATAATGGTGCTTGCAAAAAAAGAAGTTAATAATCCGATCCAGTTTTTGAGAAAAAACTTTTCGTTACATAAACCCCCTGTGTACTTCATAAACACACAGTTCTAAAGTACATGATGAAAATCACGCTATGCTGTGTTAAAGTGCTCTTTCTCTCTTTCTGTCTTCTCTTTCCTTTGTAAATGCAAAACAATCAGCCAAGCTGAATTTCTTACAATGCGTCATGAATTCCAAGCGACCTTGTTCTTTGTAAGACTTAAGAAACCTGCTAACATTCATAAGATATTCATAAGATAGAACATTTATAAGAATGTACCTGTCTTTCTGAGTGAGGAAACTGAATAAAAGGAATACTCATCTATGCAACCTATAATTCAACGTGACATATTACATCAGAGAATCGAATAACCGTCTGCATGATTGCTCTGTAAGAAATGTGCTACCCTTAGAAGCAAAATAATGAATGACCAGCATATCTAAGAATGCAATATTCACTTGTGTTGCAACAAAGATCAGTTGGGAAACATTTACTCGAGCTCCGTTTCTCCATTTCCTTGGTTTCTATTGGCTGCAGCATACTATTTCCTGTTTCTCTGTGTTTTATCAGTCTCCCATTGCCCAAGTACTGTTTTCATCCGCTTTGTGGGACTTTTTTTTTTAACCTTTTTTTACTTTTTCCTGCTCTGCGCTTGCCCTGTTTGTCCTCTGCCCTTTACCTAATCTCCCAGTGGCTGCATGTATTTCATTAAAAAGCGTGTTTCCCAAACCCCTCCCGCTGTTCAAAATAACGTGAAGGTGTTGGAGCGCTTTACATTACCACCAGTTCAATTAAGTGATTTACCCAGCATTACAGGATGTTGAGCCACCAGCCGAGACGCAACCCTGTTCCCCAGCTTCAAGGTCGGCTCTCTAGCGCTTGCGCTACACACTCTGCTCAAATCGAAGATTGCTGGCACTCCTTTAGAACACACAATTGAAATGCATTTCCTTTATGAGTTCCACAGCAGCGCAGCCATCTTTTTTTTTGTATCATGCTTGGCTTTTTTTACTTGTTCTGACTGTTGCTGGTGCCTCGGGTCTCTGTGAGCAACTGGGGGTGCTACAGATGTATCTGCTGCAGAGGGGTGTCTCAAGATAATTCAGTGACTTGAGTTGCACTCGGGTTGCTGCAGGTGCGTCCAGTTGTTGCAGGTCTTTACTGGCAGCTCGCAGTCTTTGGGTGGCACTGTCACTCTGTCCGCTCGCTGTGCACTAAAAAATACCTTCTACCCACAACAAAGCAAGCTCTGGCATTTCCTTAGCCACAGACAGTAGAACACTTCGAACTGCCAACAACAAATAGGAAGCCTCTGCCCCATCCTGGCCAATGAGAAAAATGTGGTGACCATCTTAAATGATTTCTCAGTCTGTTTTCATTTCAGTCCTTCGTCAAGATGCTTAGCCATAACACTAAAAATAAAGGTGTGCAGCATTTTTAAGTAGAATGTGAGCAGATGGTTTTGTCTTCTTTGAAACTATTTTTCTTTACTTATTTACTCATAACAGATACCACTGCTATTTCTCGTACCTCTTCTGGCGATTGAGAAAAAAGTCGGTATAATATTCTTGACAAATTCATGTAACATGTCACATTTGTACTGCTGAGGCCAAAATATTCATTTTCCACATGGCCACTGGATAAGGTGGGGGGGCTCGAACACTTCACGCTCAAGACAGAACTGGCTGAGTTTAATCCTTTGGACGTTCTGTCTCCGCCCTGGTTGAGCGTGCTGGTGGAGCACGTGCTTGAAACACACTAAACAAATGTCCAGCACTCTCCTCCAACCAAAACGAGTATTTCAAATGTTCAATCGGTGGTTTTAAAGTACGGGACAATAGGGACTGCTCTTTAGCCAGACTGCAAGGCTGAATATCGGTCAGGGCTGAAAGTTTCTGAAAGTGTACACAGTTTCAATCCTGCACTGTGAACATTTTAACCTCTTGACTGCAACGGCTTTCACCGCACCCCCAGCCCTTTTTTGGATGTTTGAGCTGTGCCTCTCTGGATTTTACTCCACCCTTTACCTAATCTCCCCATAGCTGCACCCATTTCAAGTGTACTTGTCAGGTGCATGTATTTTTTTCTTTGTCCTCCGCCCGTTACCTTATCTCCCCGCTTTATAGTACCACCAGTAACAGCACAATGTATTGCCTTTCTCAAAGAACAAGTCGAAACACTTTAACGGAGTTTCAGTAACTTATATCGCACAACTGCTCACCAAGCTACAACTTAACAACAAAAAGCAGCTTATTATTAATCACATAGGCGAAACTTATTGCATTTACCAATGCTTGTTATACTCCCAGTCCCTCCTTACCCTATCCCCTCCCCGTACATATTACCCTTTTAACCCTTGCCACTTCCCATCCCTGTTATCCTCCAGGTCACTCTCACCATCCCTGTCAAACCTCCCCATCCAAGTAATCCTCCCTGCAACAGCCCCAGTCCCTGTTCCACTTCCAAACCCCAACATAATGACATTCCTGTCATCCTCCCCTTCGCTGTCTCCCTCACAATTGATATCACATACCCTTCCCTATCAGCCCTTCCCATCATTGTCACCCGTCCCATCCTTGTCACCCGTCCCATCCATGTCACCCTGCCCATCCTTATCAAAGCCCCCAGTCACCCTACCCATCCCTGTCACCACCCGCTCCCTATCACACTCCCAGTCTCGGTCACACTTTCTGATCCTTATATATTTCGGGTCCTGATCACCTATCTTGTGGGCCCACCTTCACTTTTCATCCTCCATCTCGTTCACCCACCTTATCCTGGTCACCCTCCCCGTCCCTGAAGCCTTCGTCTTCACTGTCACTCTCCCAATCATTGTCACACTTCCATTCCTATCGGCAGTCCTACCCCTGTCACGCTGACCATCCAAAATGATGTCACCCTTCCCATCCCTAACACTAAGCTAGTCCCTGTCACTCTCCGCACCCGTCTCCCGCCCTGTCCCTAGCATCCTTCCTGTCAGTCACACTTCCAGTCCCTATCATCCGCCCCTTCCATTTAATTATCTGTCCCTTCTTTCGCCCTCCCATTCTATCCCTTCCATCCCTGTTACTCTCCCAATACCTGTTGCACTTCAGTTCCCTATCACATTGCAGTCCCTGCCACGCTGTGTCAGTGACCCATCACTCCTGAAGCCAGCCTTGGGCCATATCTGGCTACATTAGGTGCCCTCCTGACATAATGGTGGCAGTTCCTGGCACATTGAGGGCATTTTAGTTGAATTGTCCTGAAAAATGCATAGCCGTGCCACAGTTTTTCAAAGTTTTCTTGGAGAGGGTAAACTCTAAATTGGAATATATAATAAGTGCTCCTTTATAGCTCATGTCTGTTTTAGATAGAATAGGAATTATTATCCAAAATGCACTATTTGGGCCCATTTACATTATTTTTTGGGCGAACACACCACCCCCTTCCCTGAACACCACTGAGGCAATGATCACTTGCTCATTTTGCTCTCTTGCAGTGTTCAATTCGTATTGGGTATTTAAACCACCCACACAACTATTAGACCTTTCCAGCCTCCACTGTTGACTGCTGCCTTTCACGTCACCACTATTTTGATAGTGCAGCAGCCATGACTGACCATAGCTACCCTTGGGGAGCACTTGGCCACCTCTGACATGGAAACGTGCCCCCACCACTATTTGAACCTTTTTGATGTGATGGAGACAGATAAAGTCACACACTTGGATTTCATTGAGGTAATGACACGATTTGGTTTGGGTCAAATACACTCTTCCCCAACTTCAGCACCCTCACTTCAGGAATAATGAAGAGATTTCCCTCAAGCTTCTCCAACTAATGGCTTCCCTCGCCCATACAGTGGTCGCTTTGATGGGCCTGCCCCATTAGCTATCATTGGTTCCATGGCCAGAAGGTAGACAGTGACTGTGCGAACCCCTCACATATCTCAAGCTAATGCATACATGAGTGGTGTGCCTTCTCTCTGACTCTTCGAGCTCTGGGTGGCTCCTGAAAGAAAAAGCAACATTTCAGGCATGAAGGGCCTCCAGTTGGGTACAAATTCAACCTTGAACAGTCAAGAAGCCTAGACTTCGAAAACATCCAAAATGTCTGAAAGGAGAATGGCTAAAAAATAAAGCAATGGCTAAAAATGGCTAACATTTAATGAAGAGGATAAAGTTAAGGAAGGCATGAACACCCCATTTAAAGGTGCAGAGGCTCTGCCCTGGCGGGTGGGAGTGGGGGGTTGAGGGGATTGGGGGAAGTCAGTAGGAGTTCGGGTTAAATACAGTAGGAAAGGATGCATTTCCAAGGTTGTAAGATGATTTAATGCGTACTTTCAGAGGTGGGTGGATATTCTACTTAAAGGATTATTTTGGAAGTTAATTGAACATGGTGCGCTTTTAGGATAATTTTCCCATTACAAGTCAAAATCTAGTAGGATTTAAAGTTTACTATAACACATAGGAGCCTGCAATCCGTGCATAACATTTTGTCTCTAGTTTCCATTTAATACATAGGATTCTGCAATCCCTGTATAAAAACTTGTCTCTAATTTCTTTATAATAGTTGACTTGTGATGCACCCAGTGCTGATTCTAAAGAAATAACATCAGAACTCAATTGTAATAACTTATCATAGTTGAGTTTTGACATTACAATGCCTGCTGCCAGAGCCAGCAGCTGAGAGGAAAGGCAGGCCAGGTCATGAAGCATAATCAAAGCAGCTGTTTAGAGAACGAAAACCAAAATGTTGCTTTTATTTCTTCTGCTCTATTTTTCTAGCTGTACAGTGACAAGCAGACTAGGTAGTCATAGAATAGTTAGAATCTTTCTGCATGTTTCTACTGAGCATTTTTTTAATAGGCTGACTTGCATTAAACTGATTCTAATATCTTTCTCAACAAATATCTAATAGCTTTTTGGTGGGGTTGATTCTGCACTGAAGATTCTATTTTTATTCTTCATGTTCACAAACATGCTCTCTTTGCTATGAATGAGCTATGCAGCAAGGATTTCAGTGGTTTGTGGTAAAGGTCATGGTGTGACCTTTTATTATAAGGAATAAAGTAACCCCTGCCGTAGTGGATAAGGATATGCTGCCTCGTTTCTCTATACAGTCATGCAACTGCATGGTGACTTACAATATCCTTATAATGTACACCAGGGGGTACTTTATCCCATATGTAATACATGGGAGCTGCGATCCCTGCATAGAAGCCTGCCTGTAATTTCCTTATAACAGCAGAGTTGACATCTCTATGTAGCTGTTCAACTTGATTGACGTCATGATGACTGCTGCCAGAGACAGTAGCCAAGGTGAAAGGCAAGTCGAAGAATGTAATTACTGGCTTTCCCTTTACTTGATCTGTTTTATAAAATGAAGTTATCAGCAGAAAGAAGACATTTATTGCAGCTTGTTGATTTTTTGCACTATATGTCATTACCGGAGAGAGAATTTCTGTGCTTGTTTCTGCACATTCTAAGCTACAGCATTTTGTTATTTAATTTTCATTAGACTGATTCAAACATCTTTTTCCAAAACATTACTAGCTGCTCTTTGGTGTGTTCAGTTTCGCACTACAGGTTCTGTCTGTACTGTCTCTTTCATATGAAACAGCAAGCACCACGGATTTACATGGTTTGTGGGAAGAATGTTGGCGTGACCATGTATTGTAAGGAATAAGGCACTCCTGGCCATATGTTAAGAGTATATAGCAAGTCATTTCGGAATGATATGACCTCAATGGAATTCAGACCACGGCCTTGTTTCTCTATATGGTCACGGAACTCCTCAGTGACTTTCACTATGCTATAGAGGGCCCGATTCACAGACCCTCTGCACTTGTGGAGGAGGCTCTGCAATTGTGGCAGGATCTCCGCACTGATGGCAGGATCTCTGCAATGAGAAACTGCAGTGAGTAGATCCCGCCACGAGTGCGGAACCTTTGCCACAAGTGCAGAGGCTCTTATGAATCGGGCCCAAGGTATGGCAGGGGGGTACTTTATCTCATATATATTTAGCGGAGGCTAGACAAAGGAAGACTCCTCCCGCTAATATTGCTGATGCATTTGCAAAACATTCCCACTGGTGCCAATAAATCCAGGCTTTGGGAGGTAAGAGTAAAAACATTTTGCAAACTTCAATCAGCAGCAAGCAGTGCTCTCCTTAAGAGTACTGTCCAGCTACTGTCAGTTGACCTTGAAACCTCTCTCTACTGCCGGGACTTGCTAGGCCTCGGCTGTGTTCCAAGGTTAACACATAATGAGGACGAGGAGGCAAAAGGCCTGTAGAAAGCCCATGGCCTGTTCACGCAGTGCATGGCTACAGGCTGTATGCCACAGGGCGAGAGCACACAATGTTTCCAAAGGTTGTGCCCTTTGACCACTGGATTCAGCTTGCAGACATGGGAAGCAGGAGGAAGGTGTCACTGAAGGCCATGACCTGTGTTTCTTGGGCAGAGCCACAGCCAGTGTTCAAGAGACACAGAGGGAATAGTGGGCACAAAATGTGGCCAAATGCCATGCCCCAAGACCCCTGGAAATATTAGGCTGCAGTGCACACAGGTACTGGAAAAATAGGTAGCAGGTGCTAAGGATAAAAAGGGTAGTGGGAACAGGGCATACTCCATGGGTACTTCGGTGACGTTTCAGGTGCAGGAAGCAGCCAAGTGCACACACTCAGCATGAAACTTTTTGGGCACATGCAAGCAGTGCTTAATTTGTAAATAAGAAAAGTGCCAGGGCTCTTGTCAGGCGGCCACTGCAGCTTGCACCACACATTGCCCCAGCTATGCTTCCAATGATAGTTACACCAAAACTACTAACCCTCAAACTCCTACAAGTGTGACAATTCGGACTATTCCAGACCCCCAAAGCTATAAGAATGGCTTTGGCTGCAGGTAATAGTCGTTTTTAATGACTATAGCATTAATTAACTGTTGTTGTGGTCATCTCTAAATTAGCTAGTCAGCGCCACCTTGTGGCAAGCTGTCACTCGCTCCGGTGCTGAAAATCAAGTGCCGGTGCCGAGAACCGAAAACCACCGGCTCAAATTAAGCGCTGCATGCAAGACTTTTCTGTTCCTGCTCTGTGAATAGGGGAAGTGGCGCATGCCCACATTCGAGTGGAAATGGCAAAACACTTATCTTGCACGTGCCATATAAGTAAGAGTGGAGCAGTATCTGTTAACTGGGCTGTGCAGTGCAGTGGTTAAAGAAGACTTCCTCTGTTGTGCATCAGCACAGTGAATTTATGGCATTAGCAAATATGCGAATATTTTAGCTCAAATATTCGAACCTTGAGCTGAAAGTGGAATCCCAGAAGTGGGAAAAAGTAGGAAACCTCTTTTGATAGGGATGTGGATATGGTCAGATTGGAGGTCGAGCGATATCAGGACCTTTAATGGATGAGGGGGTAGGATTTTCTGCAGTGTCCATCTTGAAGTGGATACTTGGAAATTTGTATCTGGCCAAAGTTGCAATGATCTAGTAGTCCCCTCAAGATCTCTGGACAATTAAGACAACTGAATGTATCTCCAGATTCTGTTGGTGAGCAGAAGACTTGTCCATTGAAAAGTTACTATATTCTGCCCGCTGGGTTTTACTCTTGGGACAGTCCATGGCTATGTGGTCTGAATGAGACATAAATATGGTGGTGGGATATTGCATATCCCCTTTTAAATGATACCAGAACCCAGCACTCTTATATACCCAGCATATTTGCACCATTCCAGATAGCCAGAATCCCTATCTCAACATCCACAGTGGGTGCTACAAAATCATCTTGGCAGCCAAAGTGCCTTTCCAATACCCCTCCCATGCCGTTCCCTAGAACCTATGCTTTCATACACTATCCAGTGATCTTATGCAATTTTCACAATCAGTGCTCCTTTACCATCTCTCACCACCAGTGCTCCTACAGGCTACCAAAAGATACTTTTCAGCCATGCCTCGTGTTATTTTTTCATGAGAATGCTTATCTGTCCTTGTGTCTTGCCCTCAGGTTGCAGCTGACCTTGGACAAAATGGCGCCAGGCAGTAATTGCCGGCCAGGACAGTCCTTGTTCTGGAGATGGTGGTTGATCAGCACAGCTCTAACAGAGACATTCCTCTTCTCAGGAGTCCTTTTGGGATGGAACGCTTTGCTGCCTATGCTCAAGTCTCAGGGGGTCTACTCCCACCTCTGTGACCTAGGTAAGTCATTTTCCACTTGTGATCTACTTAAAGAAGGGAGCAGCTTAATCAGTCAAGCAACTGTACAGTGCTGATGCCAGATTTACAGGTATGACAGGTTCACCATGGGTCAATGGTTCTTGCTGAATAATGAACTTTCAAAAATTGATAATACTGAAGGGGGGATTAGAACTTCATAGCATTCAAAGAAACTGAATGACACCCCTTAGACAGGGACGCAAAAGTGACTTACAACTTAGAACAGTCAAAGTATGAGTCCCTTAGTCTGCAAAGTCTCTGGACGAGGACAGGCTACTGAAGGAAAGTTCTTATAATGAGGGCAACAGAATTCCTTCTGGGGTCTTCTTAGAGCAATGGCAGGAATGGCCTTCAGAGTCTCTCAAGACTCTGTGATACACTCTGCCAGCTATTAACACGGTTAATAATTTTACCCTCCAGAGAATCTTATTTCCTAGATTTGTCAATTATGCTGATCTCAGTAGTCTCTCTAGTTTCTCCCAGAGTTCTATGTGACAGAAACACTAACAGAAAAGGTTAATGTCAGTGAAGCCTAGTGTCTACATCATAGCTCTACAGAATGGAATTTCTAATCAGTGATGCCTGATTTCTCCTCAATGATGCCTGCAATATTTCCCAGATCTCAAGAGGGACAGAAGAGCACTACTCCACTACCACGTTATCTTCAAACTGCCTTGAGATGCCCTCACAATTCTGTGTGAAAGAAACACTTCCAAGATTAAGCTGATTCCATTAAGCTTATCACCACTTGAATCTTCCAGAGTTCTATGAGAGGGGTTGTAGGAAAGTAGGATCTACTTCTTATGGTTACCCCCACTTTTTGCTTGATGTTACACTGTTTTTGACTAGTCTGACTGGGATCCTGCTAATCAGGACCCCAGTCTAGCTGCTTTCTCCCTAAACTGTTATGTCATGTACTTAGGTACACTCCAGATTGGATACTGGGGTACCCTTATCAGTCCCTAGTATATGGTACACATGTACCCAGGGCATAGGTACCCCAGAGGCCTCCCATGGGCTGAAGCATGTATTATGCCACCCATGAGAGGCCATGCAAAATGGAACCAGAGGCCAGCCATTGCAGCCTGTGTAAGATGGTGCATGCACCACTTACTTTAGATATAGGTTTACTATATCTATAGGTCACTACACTTAAAACCTATAAGTCACCCCTATAGCAGGCCTTGACAATCCTGAAGGCAGGGTGCTGGGTTTTTTGTGAGAGGGTCCCCTGCATGAGCAGAGCACCCCTGCAGCCTTCGGAGACCATTCTCCCGGGTTGTCGGTGACGCAGCCAGACATATGGGTAGAGGTGCATTATATGCTCGCGTAAAATGCTGTCTCGAAAACGGCTGCAGCACACCATGTCGCATTTGGTATCAAACACCTTGGAATCATACCTCCACAATGGTAACCGGTGATGAGGAACAGCCGACTGAAGCTGAACTCTGACAAGACGGAGGTCCTCATCCTCGGATCCACCCCCTCGGCCTGGGATGACTCCTGGTGGCCGACCGCACTGGGAGCTGCCCCAATACCCACCGACCACGCACGCAACCTAGGAGTCATCCTCGACTCCACCCTCTCCATGACTAAGCAGGCCAACGCCGTCTCTTCCGCCTGCTTCAACACCCTCCGCATGCTCCGCAAGATCTACAAGTGGATCCCCACCGAAACGAGAAGAACGGTCACCCAGGCCCTCGTCAGCAGCAGGCTGGACTACGGAAACGCCCTCTACGCTGGAGCCTCTGCCAAACTCCTGAAACGGCTGCAACGCATCCAGAACGCCTCTGCACGCCTGATCCTCGACATCCCTCGCTGCAGCCACATCACCCCTCACCTGAGACACCTGCACTGGCTCCCCTTCAACAAGAGGATAACCTTCAAGCTCCTCACCCACACACACAAGGCACTGCACAACACCGGACCTGCGTACCTCAACAGACGACTCAGCCTCTACACCCCCGCCCGCCAGCTTCGCTCCGCCGACCTCGCCACAATACCCCGCATCCGAAGAGCGACCTCCGGCGGCAGATCCTTCTCCCATCTCGCCGCCAAGACCTGGAACACCCTCTCCATCCGCCTACGGCAGACCCAAGACTTGCTGACCTTCAGAAGACTCCTGAAGACCTGTAGCAGTCCCCCTCCCCCCCCCCCCATCAGTGCCTTAGAGACCCTCACGGGTATGTAGTGCGCTCTACAAATGCTATGATTGATTGATTGATTGAATGATTGTGGGAGGTATGATTCCACCCTTCTGAAGTGAACTTGGTGGGGTCCCTGGTGTTCCTGGTACCAGCCTTCTCGACCCAGACAGCACAACATGGTTGCTGCCGACTAGAGACACATTTCTGCCCTCCTGCTGTTGAGCCAAGCTCGAGCAGAGGAAGAGAGCACAATAGGCATCCTGTCACAGGGAGGTGTGACCATCTCCCAGACAGGATTTAGTGTATTGGAGCTGGGTGGGGGCACTTCCAAAGTGCCTGAAAGTCTGCATGAGGGGCACAGTCCAGTTCAAACCAGTCCTGGGAGCCGTTGGCTCGTGCTCTGGTGCGAAACTGGACAAAGGACATGGGAGTACCCTCCCCACTGTTCTGACCCTCCCCTGGGAGGGTCCCCTGGATCTGTCCAACCCTCTCCTGTGGGTCACAAAGGGCTTACCTGGCAGTAGGACCCTATATTCAATGTGGACAAGATTCTGATCAACAAACCACTGACCTTCGACCGTCTGGACACTCTGGACTTCGCTGGACTTCGACTGGGCCCGACTTCGTCTCCCTCTCCATCCAAAGCATATCGTCTGTGCCCGTGCATCATACAGGCTCCGTGCAGGACCTGTGGAGCATTAAGGACAACTGAAGTATCTCCCTTGGGGTGAAGGAGTCACTCCCCTGCAATTGCAGTCACCATAATGCAACTGACCGGTTGGCTGATCCTGAGCTCCTGTGGACTCTGAAGGCTCCAGCCACACAGGAGGTCAGTTCCTCTGTTCCTTGAGGTTGAGCTGTCCTCTCACTGAGTTTGAGGCCAGTATCCCTCGTGGGGACCGCATAACCCAAACCCCTGTGCACCGTGTACTTTTGCAAGTGCATTTGCTTGTTGGCGTTCCCCAACTAAGTGCATTGGGCTATCGATAGCCCCCACCTCTTCGCTCATTTTGTACAAAGGACTCTGGCCTCCTCGCAATCTGTGCCCTGCAAGCTGTGACTTTGTGAAACTGCTAGAGGTCCCCTCGTGACTCATGTGCCTTCGGCCTGTGGGTCCATTTGAGGGACAACACTGCTTTTCTTGGGCTCCCCTGGTTGCTCCAGGCCTGCCCTGACTCCCCTTGCTGTGGTGAGTCCTCTGGTCCTTGCTGGGCCAGACCGTAACCTTCCTTGACCTTCGTGGGTTGCCGCTGCCAAGGCTTGTTGGTGCTCCCACCGGACACCGACCCTTCAGCACTCGACATCCTTCATGGGACAGCTCGTATCTGGCTCCTTGTTGTCCTCGACGTCTCCTGGTCCCTGCAGCTGTAGAGTCAAGGTCTCCTTCTTCACACCTGAAGCACCCGACATCGGTGGGCATTCGTCTACTGAGCCCCTGGTCACTCCTGAGTGACCCACACTCTGTCCCCTCTGCTATCAGGGTCCTTCCATCAAGAATCCACCTGTGGGTTCCACCGGACACTTTTCTTCTTTCCAGCAGTGACATTTCTTTGAAGACTCCCATTGAGAACGACAGCGGTTTCCAACGCCACTTCAGCCCTATGCACCCGGCTTCCCTGGGATAGGTAACTCTGGTACTTCGGTATCCACGGGTGGGGTGACTCTCCAACCTTCTATGTTCCAAAGGGTTTCCTCGTAATCCACCGGGAAGGGTCCTTAAACTGTAAAACTGCAACTCTCCCATTGAATTGTACGAGGCACGCGGTCGTGTTCTCACACTGCACCCGTCCTCCCTGGGGTCCCTACTTACTCACCTTGGGTGGTTCCCTGGGGTCCTAGCGATTCTACATCCTCTAGACACTGTCTTGACTCAAGTCGTGGTTCTTATACCACTATTTTAGTATATGGTTTGGTCTCCCCCGGGAGCCCACTGTGTATTAGTGCTACTTACGATTGTTTCTGTGCTACAGTATTGTGTGCTTTGTGTTTATCTGTGTGTAGCAGATACTGTGAGGTATTTAAGGTGTGTTATAATAATAAATATATATTCTTATAACTACTGTGTGGTTCTCCTTTCATTTAACCAATACAATAATGTTGCATTCTGGTAAAACAAGCTGCTTAACATTCCTTCAAGACTAAGCCTGAAGGCTGCTCTCCACAGCTACCACTTGGATAGCTTTCTAAGGTTATTTTTGACCTCTTAAATTACCATAAGAGTTGTATGGACTGGTGCAAAGTGCCCACTTTAATTAGTGGACATCATATACCAGGCCAACATCTCACATTGGTGGCAGCGGTGGGGTTCAAGCCTGCATTGTTTTACCAGATAAATCTTTGTATTGATTAACTGAAAACCACTAAGTAGTAGGTACATATAATATTAGCTTAGAATAAGTAAGTTCTACTGAACTTGGGGTTGGGAAAGTCAAGGGTCTAGCGCACCCTTTCTCCAACCTTAGAGAGTTTAGTTCCCACTAGGTAAGGTAGGTGCAACCTAGTGGCTCTCTGCCCTCTAGATACAGTGAGCTTTCATTCCAAGAATTGAAAGCCCTGTGTGCCTTTAGAAAGCTGAAGACAGGGAGAAATGCTAACACCCAACGCCTCATAGAGGCCTTACTGCTTGATGACCTTAGGAAGACCCCTGGGTCAGATGAACAGGAGAAAGTGGGTGGGGCAGGGAATGAGGACAGGTCAGGAGGTGACACCTTTTATGACCTAGACTCAAACCCTGGTCAGGAGGAACAAAATGGTTCCCACCTGGACAACTCAGATCTTCAGGGAGATGCTTTAGAAGAGGGCCAAGATGCCCCCCTCTTCACCCCTCCTGGAAGAGTGCAGAGTTTACCAAGGAGATCTAGATCTCCTTCTGCAGAATCTCATCACTCAGGACAGTCTGTGGGGACCTCTGTATCTAGCAAGAGGGACCACTCTTATGACAGGGAGTACCAATTTTTAGAACTTGAGAAAGCTAAGCTTAGGCTCTGGGCAACAGCAATTGGCCCTGGACAAAGAGTCCCTAGAAGTCCAGAGAGCTAGAAAAAGATTGGGATTAGAGTCCCATGGTGGCAGCAACAGTGTCCCTAGAGTTAAGGAACATTCTTTTGACAATAGGAACCTGAGCAAGATTGTCCCTCCCTACCATGTTGGGGATGACATCCATAAATGGATAACTGCTTTAGAGAGGGCCTGTAAAGTTCAGAGGGTCCCTCAAGAGCAGTGGGCAGCTATCTTGTGGTTCTCCCTTGCTGACAAAGGTAGAGATAATCTCCTCACTGTTAGAGAAGAGGATGCTGACAATTATTCAGTCCTGAAGAGTGCTCTCATTGATGGGTTTGGCTTAACCACTGAACAGTACAGGATTAAGTTCAGAGACACCCAGAAGGCACAGAATCAGGACTGGGTAGACTTTGTGGATAGTGCCATTAAGGGTCTGGAAGGCTGGTTGCTTGGCAGCAAAGTGAATGATTTCAAGGGATTGTACAATTTGATTATGAGGGAGCAGATCCTTAATAATTGCCAAAATCAGTTGTTGGATCAATACCTGGTTGACTCTGATCTGACTTGTCCCCAAGAATTGGGAAAGAAGGCAGATAGGTGGGTCAGAACCAGGGTGAAGCAGAGAAACCAGAACCAAGGTGGTGACAAAAAGAAGCAAGATGCTAAAACGTCAGATAAGGGTGGGGACAAGGGTAAAGATTACAGGTCTTCATCAGGGTCCGAAAAACCTGCATCTGGGGGGGAGTCACAATCCAACAAAGGAAAAGGCAAAAAGAAACCTTGGTGTTACTTATGTAAAGAAAGGCTCATTGGACAAAAAATGCCAATTGTCCAAAGGCCAAGGATTCAACTCCAACCACCACTGCCCCAAAGACAACTACTCCCCCTAGTACAGTTTCAAGTGGTGGTACAGGGAACAAGGGAATAGTAGGGTTGGGCTCTGAGATGGGTTCTGGCTTAGTCAGAACTCCAGCTCAGGCTGTTCTATTCTGTGATGGTGGCATGGATATTGCCACCTTATTTGTCAGTCCCAGTAACCTGGGCAAATACAGACAGCAGACTTTGATTAATGGTAAGGAGGCCATGGCATACAGGGACACAGGTGCAAGTGTCATTATGGTGACAAAAGATCTTGTGGACCCTGAACAGATCATACTTGGTGAGATGTACCAAGTGACCAATGCTAACAATGTCAGGACTGATCATTCCTTGGTAGTTGTTAATTTCAGCTGGGGAGGGGTAACTGGCCCAAAGAAAGTTGTGGTTAGCTCAGATCGTCCAGTGGAATGCTTATTGGGCAATGATTTGGAGACTTCAGCCTGGGCTGAAGTGGAATTAAGGACTCATGCAGCAATGCTGGGCATCTCTGCAGATGTGCTTGCTGTGACCAGGTCACAGGCCAAACTGATGTCTACTGAACAGGCCCTGGATTCTGAAAGAATGGACCAGGTGCCTTCCAAGAGAAGGACCAGGAGGGGTAAGGCTGTGTCTTCCCCCCAGGCTCAGAGAGAGGATCAGTCTCTTGAGGCAGATGATCCCAGTCTCTGTGAAGGAACTGTCTCAGATGAACTGGAACCTGATCAGGTTGAGTTCTTGGACAGGGGGCCCTTCCAGGGCAGAACTGAGTCAGGAGCAGCAAACCTGCCCCTCTCTTGAACCCCTCAGACAGCAAGCTGCTGCTGAGGCTGCTGGGAGTATCAGTGGATCCCACAGGATCTATTGGGATGAGGGACTCCTTTACTCAGAGGGCAGAGACCCCAAGCCTGGTGCAACCAGGAGGTTGGTCATACCTCCGAAGTTTAGGGGCTTCCTACTCACCTTGGCACATGACATCCCCTTAGCAGAACACCTGGGCCAAAGTAAGACTTGGGACAGGCTTGTCCCTCACTTTCACTGGCCTCATATGTCCGTCTGAGGACACCAAGGAGTTTTGTCACTCCTGTACCACCTGTCAAGCCAGTGGTAAGTCAGGTGGTACCACAAAGGCCCCCCTCATACCACTACCTGTGGTGGGGGTTCCCTTTGAGAGGGTTGGAATTGACATAATTGGTCCCATGAACCCTCCAACAGCATCTGGGCACAGTTATATTCTAGTGGTGGTGGACCATGCAACTAGGTATCCAGAGGCTATACCCCTTAGAACCACCACAGCTCCTGTAGTTGCCAGGGCCCTCCTGGGAATTTTTTCCAGAGTGGGTTTCCCTAAGGATGTCTTAACTGACATAGGTACAAACTTCATGTCCAGTTATATCACTGCAATGTGGAAGGAGTGTGCCGTGAACTACAAGTTCACCACACCCTATCACCCACATTGTAATGGGTTGGTTGAAAGGTTCAACAAAACCCTAAAAGGCATGATCATGGGCCTCCCAGGAAAGCTTAGGCGAAAACGGGATGTCCTGTTGCCCTGCCTTTTCATTGCCTACAGAGAGGTCCCACAAAAGGGGGCTGGCTAAAGCCCTTTTGAACTTTTGTTTGGGCATCCAGTTAGGGGTCCCTTGTGTTTGGTGAAGGAGGGATGGGAGTTACCTCTCAAACCTCCCAAGCAAGACATAGTGGACTATGTACTTGGTCTCCGCTCCAGGATGGCTGAGTACATGAAGAAGGCTAGCAAAAACCTTGAGGCAAGTCAAGAATTGCAAAAAGCTTGGCATGACCAAAACGCTGTACTGACTGTGTATCAGCCAGGACAGAAAATATGGGTGTTGGAGCCTGTGGCCCCAGCAGCTCTCCAAGACAAGTGGAGTGGACCCCATACCATTCTTGAGCAGAAGGGATAGGTCACCTACTTGATGGACCTTGGAACTCCCAGGAGCCCCCATAGGGTGCTCCATGTAAACCGGCTCAAACCCTATGTAGACTGGGGCAGACATGGACTTGCTCATGGCTACTGATGAGGGACAGGAGGAAGAGAGAGTGACCCACTCCCTGATATCCTCTCACAGAACCCTGATGATGGCTCAGTTGATGGTGTAGCCTTGGCAGGCAGCCTCACTGGGCAACAGCAGATTGATTGGAGGAAGGTCCTCAATCAATACAGACATATGTTTTCTTTGACTCCTAGTCAGACCACTTGGTGTACCCATAAAGTGGACCCAGGTGAGAGTCTACCTGTTAAAAATAAGATTTACAGGCAGCCTGACCATGTCAGAGATTGCATCGGGACTGAGGTCCAAAAGATGCTGGAATTGGGAGTAATTGAACCCTCAGATAGCCCTTGGGCTAGTCCAGTGGTCCTGGTACCCAAACCTCATACCCAGGGTGGTAAGAGAGAAATTAGGTTGAGTTGCCCTCTCACCGAGTTTGAGGCCAGTATCCCTCGTGGGGACCGCATAACCCGTATCGCTGTGCACCACGTACTTTTGCAACTGCATATGCTTGTTGGCGTTCCCCAACTAAGTGCATTGGGCTATCAATAGCCCCAACCTCTGCGCACATTTTGTACAAAGGACTCCAGCCTCCTTGCACTCTGTGCCCTGCAAGCTGTGACTTTGTGAAACTGCTAGAGGTCCCCTCGCGACTCACGTGCCTTCGGCCTGTGGGTTAATTTGAGGGACAACACTGTTTTTCTTGGGCTACCCTGGTTGCTCCAGGCCTGCCCTGACTCCCCTTGCTGTGGTGAGTCCTCTGGTCCTTGCTGGGCCAGACCGTAACCTTCCTTGACCTTCTTTGTGGGTTGCCGCTGCCAAGGCTTGTTAGTGCTCCCGCCGGACACCGACCCTTCAGCACTCGACATCCTTCATGGGACAGCTCGTATCTGGCTCCTCGTTGTCCTCGACGTCTCCTGGTCCCTGCAGCTGTAGAGTCAAGGTCTCCTTCTTCACACCTGAAGCACCCGACATCGGTGGGCATTCGTCTACCGAGCCCTGGTCACTCCTGAGTGACCCAGACTCTGTCCCCTCTGCTTTCAGGTTCCTTTCATCAAGAATGCACCTGTGGGTTCCACCGGGCACTTTTCTTCTTTCCAGCAGTGGCATTTCTTTGAAGACTACCATTGAGAACGACAGCGGTTTCCGACGCCACTTCAGCCGTATGCACTCGGCTTCCCTGGGATAGGTAACTCTGGTACTTCGGTATCCACGGGTGGGGTGGCTCTCCAACCTTCTATGTTCCAAAGGGTTTCCTCATAATCCACTGTGAAGGGTCCTTAAACTGTAAAACTGCAACCGCGACTCTCCCATTGAATTGTACGTAGCACACAGTTGTGTTCACACAATGCACCCGTCCTCAGTGGGGTCCCTACTTACTCACCTTGGGTGGTTCCTTGGGGTCCCAGCGATTCTACATCCTCTAGACACTCTCTTGACTCGAGTTGTGGTTCTTATACCACTATTTTAGTATATGGTTTGGTCTCCCGCGGGAGCCCACTGTGTATTAGTGCTACTTTTGATTGTTTCTGTGCTACAGTATTGTGTGCTTTGTGTTTATCTGCGTGTAGCAGATACTGTGAGGTATTTAAGGTGTGTTCTAATAATAAATATATATTCTTATAACTACTGTGTGGTTCTCCTTTCATTTAACCAATACAATAAGGTTGCATTCTGGTAAAACAAGCTGCTTAACATTCCTTCAAGACTACGCCTGAAGGCTGCTCTCCACAGCTACCACTTGGATAGCTTTCTAAGGTTATCTTTGACCTCTTAAATCACCATAAGGGTTGTTTGGACTGGTGCAAGGTGCCCACTTGAATTAGCGGCCATCATATACCAGGCCAACTTCTCACAGGGGTCACCAGACAAAAACATTTCATAGGCAGCCTCTCTGGTGATTGCATGGGGCAGAAATGCATCCCAAAGTGGCATATCTTAGTACTGCCTCCAAAATCTGCCAGAGCTCTGAAAGATCAAAGGATACCCTCCTCATCATCATCGTCCTAACAAAAAAAGTTATCTGTTTGGCTTAAATATTTCTCACTGGCCATGCACGATAGAGGCTTCCTGCATTGGGCCGGCCCCAGATTTGTCCTGAGAATCTCCCATGGTTCTAAAGCAAAGAAGTACCCACACTCTGACCAAAGTTCGCAATCCCTAGAGTGCTGAAGAGAAGCTCCACAATTAAGTTTCCCAGAATCTTCCAGAGTTCTATAGGATACGTTTCCCAAAATACGTTTCTTACAACCTTCAGAATTCCCTAGAGTTGTATAGCGCTAAGACTATTTTCACAGTATTATAATTTTAGCAGAACCTCCATTATACATAGAGCTCTATGGTATAGAAGAAATGCTATTCCCCCTTCAAGTTTCACTAACCGCTCATCTATATTCAGAATTCTGATAGCCCTAAAGTTCTACTGGGTAGAAATACTTCAGACAATAGGTTGGTCACAAGCTGACATTCCTAATTTTAGAAAGTTCTCCAGGAGATGTATAGCAGACTGAGAGTTTAAAACTTCAGGTGTTCTTCAGAAAGCAATAGTGCCCCGTGAAGGGTTGGTTATTTCACACTTGCCACAGTTTAGAATGTCTCCAGCCTTACAAAATGTTTTGTCTTTAGATTTCAAGAGCCACTTACCGGAGACCACGCTGTCAAAGGATCCCACCTTTCAGGGATCACTGACACTGAATGAAGGATGGGAAGACCAGCCTACATGCATCAAGCAGGAGAACATGCTGAACCTCGCTTTCACATTGGGCGCTTTCTTCCTTGGCTTCACACTACTCCCCTTGCAGATCGTTCTGGATAACTTGCACCTGAGACATATACGCCAGATTGGAAGGTAGTACGCCAGAAGTAACTCTCTAGTGATCACACTCTTGTGCACGAATTCTAGAATGCACCCAAAATATCAAGATTAACCTTTCTAGCATTCAACTCTATGTCAAACCTATTGCTAGGATCCACAAGCCAGTCACTTAGTGCTAGAATTTTTCACAGGGGGGCAGAATTCAATCCTTAGCACCTTTGTACTGCAGTCACAAACCATTGCACTCTATCAATAAATTAGATGCCATAGCCAGGATCGTAACCACAATGCAGTAGTGTAGATTAATGGAGGCAGCTGGCCGCATCTTGTTCAGTTCTGATGATGCTTGTATTTTTCCCCTATGTTTTCTGCAGTGCATCCTTCTCTGTCTCCTGCCTGTTGTTGGCGTACATGTCGAGCAGCCCACCGAGTAAGTACCTCTGGCCTGAAGTGCTCAAGAGTAAGCACTTCTCACCTGAGTAGGCCCCTCAGTTAGCACTTACCCTTACAGATTTCAAGTAAACAGCAGCAGCCGGCAAATGCCACTCACTTCCACCAACCCTTGTTGTCAGTGTACTGAACCTCTTTCAAACTGACAGCCTTCATTTGCTATCTCTACCTGTGCAACTTACAATGTTCTTTTAGCAATCACCATAGCCCACAAGAAGAGAGATAGAACAGCCTGCTCTCGTTCCTTTATGGGACATCTTGGACCCCAGCACAGGCGGTGAAATATTGTGCACATTTTCCAAAGATGAGAACATGTAGTCACATGTCAATACTCACACCAAGGTGCCTAACTAGGACCACCATCCTAATACAGACACGAGGACCCCAAGTAACAGCTGAAATGAGGGACCCAGGCTACCGCCAGTATCCTTGGATAGGTAGTTCTGCCGACCTAGGAAACCCATCCAGATCTTTCAAGAGATCCTTCCAACAGGGGAGTCACAGACCACATCCAATATTCTCACACAGGTAACTGTGCCTTTCTCAGAATAATGTCTAATTCCTAACACCAGGACCATAGGTCACAGCTAACATGAGCATCCCAGAGCACTGCTAACAAACAGGCGGACCCCAGGTCACTGTCAGCATCTTTCACGCACGTAACTTGCCACGGTAGGAACACCATCCCACTACTTAGGAACCCTGTGCCATTGTTTAGAAATGGATCCCAGGTCATGCAATCAGGCAGATCCTTGTCCCACTAGGAAATCAATTCCAGAGTTTAACACGGGCATCTCAAATCAAACCACAGCTCATAGGATTTCAGGCCACGGCTAGCACATAAGTGAAAACCATGGTTAACATATGGACCCCAGGCCATATCTAAAAGGGGGAGTCCACTACTAAGAAGGGTGCTCAGGTCACTTTTAACTTACTTCTTTCATTTACAGATACGTCTTTCTTCCTGATGTTTGCCATGGTGGCAAATGGCATAGGGGGCTCCTGCATCATGTTCACCACTCTGACGGTAAGCAATCTCTATTTTTCCTAAACACATACAGTCCTATCTGAAAGCAGACCAGTTGTTCATGCTAACCCTGTTCTGCTTGAAAGTGTCCTTGCAAACCTGGTATCCAGTCTCAGGAAAAGTGAGAAACACTCTTCTGTCACCTACCTTAAGATTGTGTGCTTTGGCAAGAATATTTTATTGTTCCGTCCTAACAATACTAAAAAGGCCTTTCAATTGTTTACTTCCAATTTGCCATGTGGAATTTCCCACAAATTAGATCCTGGTGCTCCTTCCTTCACTCCATATTCAATTGCACCCTGGCCAGTGGATGTTTGCATGCATAGTTGAACCAGAAAATATCCCTGTGAAAACCGCTATTGATCAGTCTGTAACCTGTGGAGCGTTCAAAAGTGAGATTGTGCGCGGTGACGAGGATAACGCTTAGAAAGGTCCCTCAACGTCATCAGGAGTGGACAATGTTTTCTGTGAAGCCACCAGCCCTAAAAGAAGGCATTGAGTTTTTACCATCTTCTGCACGCTCTAAGCAGCAGCGCTTTTGACAGCGGGAAGGCAAATTTACAAGCCAGGCTCTAGTCTTAGAATATCTGTGAAAAGTGCACATTTTCCAGAAATAGTCCAGTAGCCTTACTTATTCTAAGTTCAGTCTTAATATGCCTTTGTTAAAGTTAAACATTTCCTGATTATTTAAAAAAAAGAGTTGACTTAATGTTGCAATTTAGCAATTCCAGTGGTTGCTGTTGTGATGATCAGTGAGACAATGGGGCCTATTTATGGGGAATTGGCTTAGGGCAGCGCCGCAAGTCTTCTTGCTGCGCTGCCCTACGCCAATGTAAAAGGGCAGGAATGCGCTGCATTTATGCAATATGGTGCATTCCTTTCCCCTAGCGCTGCCGTGCCATGGGCTGCCTCGCGTCAACGCAGATGCCCTTGCACCATAGCGCAAGGGTGTCTGCTTTGCATGCAGGATAAGGACATTATGGAGCGAAGTTTTTCTGACAAAGACAGACATTTATAAAAGTCTGTGGTAATATACGGACAATCTAAATTCAAATATAAGCAGTATCCTAGGATACTTTTGATGGATTCTCTCAATTCGATGGTCTGTATTCTGGATCAATATAATTTCTTCTGTGGAGTATGCAATGATTTATTAATATCATTAGGAAAACATGTAGGGCCAGATTTACAAAGGTTTTGGGTCAGGTTTGCAATTTGCATTACTTTTATAACGCAGACCCGATGCAAAATTCTTTTCAGGAATTACAAACCAATGCAAATTGGCATTTGTGTTGGTTTGTAAGAAAAAGTCAAGCAAACCAGTGCAAAGCACTGCCTTGCGTTAGTCTGCATCAAGAAAGGATTCCATGGGTGGTACATGGGCATCCCTGTGCAACCTCTAATGATTTCTGATGCAAAACCCTATCTGCTAACAATAGTAGACAGGGCTCTACACTAAAAATGAGCGCCACTGGAAAGCAGGTGTTGAAAAGCAGAAGTGCTTTTATTTCTCCTAACTTATCCCACTTTGCATGTGTGCTGCACTGTACAGCACGCTTGCACAATAGGAAACGCTTTAAGCTCAGTCTAAGCATAGTATTTTGTACTGGAAGGTTACCCTTCCAGTACAAACTATTCTGGAATCACACACACACCTTTGCACTATGGAGCAAAGGTGTGTGTGTTGCGCTAGGCAGTATGGTTCTGCGCCAGCGCTGGGGAGAGCCGGAACGTGTTATATCTCTGTAGATATGGCGTTTCCTGTTCTTTGCTCTTTTATTGCTGCGCTGTGTTCTGAGACAATTTTGTAAATCTGGGCCGTAATTTGATATTTTCCATGCTAAAAGACGAAACAATGAGCTTCTAATTGGTGGAAGTAGTAATAGGGGGTTCCATACCCGGCCGCCACAAATAAAGGGTGGTCGGGTGGGTGGAGGGAATGCGGGAGGGGGAGCACCGAGGAGGGATCTCGTGGGGGGTGCTAGAAATATTAGATTAAGAAAAAACTTACCTTTAGCCGCCGGCCTCCTCCAGCGTCGCGTTCACCGCTTCTCCTCTTCCTGGGTCCCAGCAGCCCCTGGGACAGACTCCCATCCAATCCCCGTGCTGCAGAGCAGCGTGGGGATTGGCCTGAGCGGGCTAGAAAGATGCTCCACTCAGGCCAGGGAGTCTGCGGGGGTTTCTCCAGCCCGGCTCCTCAATGCAGCCGTGCTGGAGAAATCTAAGTGCGCATGTGTGTTTTGGTCGGGCTGAGACGGCCGTCCAAACACACATGAGCACTTAGGGAGTGCACGCAGCACTTCTCCTCCTCCCTCCTATGCTTCGTCCCGCCCCTCCCTACAGCGCTGGCTCAGAGCCGGCAAATGGAAAATAAAATGATGCAAGAACATCGTTTTATTTTACATTTGCTGGCTCTGAGCCAGGCAGTGGGGCGACGCTCCTCCGCCATTGCAGAGGAGCTGCTGCTGCTCCTGGGAAGAAGAAGCAGAAGAGGATATTTATCTGGGTACAATATTGACCAAAGAATACAGAACTGTATCAGGTAGAAACGTGGCCCACGAAATATTTCTTTTAGATGGCATTCCAGGGAGAAACTTTAACGTCCGGTACAAAGCGAGCTACACAAGTTCCAAAATGTTATGTCAGGGCAGCCAAGTTCAGAGCTGGCATGGCAGGCTTTTCACAGGCATTCTATGACGGCAGCCCATAGTCAGTAAGCCCTAGTTATTGGTGGAAACATACCGAGACAGACAGTTTGAGAAAATTCCTTTCTTTTTCCTTGAAAACTTTATTGGTATTTTAAAATGATATACACTAATAAAACCTGAAATATACATTTTGAACATACAGTTATAATCAAAGAATGCGCTCAACAACCGTGGTGTGTCTTAACCTCTTTCAGCATGTATGTTTCCAAGTTGGGGTTGCATAGCACAAACCTAGCTGAAAGGCAGTGCTGCGCTGTACAAGGACAAAGACTGAGATACAGTCAATGAGTGACTGGAAGAGTAGCATAGTTCTGAGAGGGGAAGTGGACTGTTACAGCATTGTGATGTAGCATTCTTCCACAAAAGTGTACCTTTAGTGTTTTACTAAACTGGACAGGGTTGGGGCAGTCCTGAGGGTTAAAGGGGTGCTGTTTCAGATTCTTGGTTCATAATTACAGAAGGGCACGGCTCCAGGTTTCTGAGTCATCGAAGATTTTAGGCCTGTTAGACAGATTAGCTGGTAGTGATAGCGTGCAGATGATGAGGCTGGTTTGAAAGATGGTGTGAGCCGACGACGTGGTCATATTTCTTCAGGTTTTTGATGAAGCATACTGCAGCATGAAGGATGACTTAAATGAAAGTCCAAAGTGGAGTCTGGGAGGGCGCCGAGCAGGGCGTTGCCCATATAAGATGCACTAGTACAAGGGCTTGACTTGCAGTTCTGAAGTTACATTCTAGGATGAACAAATTCACTTTCTTCAGTAGAAAGAGTTGAGACCAGGTCATCTTGGCTTCCTTGGTAATGTGTTCCTTAAGAATGAGATTGGTGTTCAGGGTGAACCCGAGTAACTTGGTGCTGGATGGAAAGTGCGATCAGTCCGGGTCACTGTTTTTGAGCCGCGTTTAGATTAGTTGTTGCTTGTTGATATCAAACAGCAGGAATTCGGTTTTGATGAGTTTGAGCTTTAGGTGGGTGCTGGGCAACCAGGACTGATGAGGTACAGTCAGTGCTTGATGCATTAGATGCTTGGAGCCAGGTGCGGCCCGTGCAGGTAAGAGCGGTGGTGCGGGTGGGGGGGGAGTCGATAGACGATGACGAGGGAAACAAAAAAAACCCAGAAAAACACTTTTATTTAAGTTTCCCTCGTCGTCGTCTGTGGACTCCCCCACCCGCCCCCCTGCGCTTACCTGCATGGGCCGCGCCTGCTTGGAGCAGAGAATACTTTCAAGTAAAGTTGTACATCTACCTATTGGTTAATTTTTATGCTATTATCGGTGAGTAGAGTCTAAAGGGTTTGATGTAGCAGTTAAAGATGACAGGGGACAAGATGGATCCTTTGGTAACTCCGCGGTTGATAAGGAACTTCTGGGACCTGTGAAAAAACATATGGTATTTGGATAAGTGGGGGAACCGAAGAAGCACAGTGAAAATAAACAAGACTTCAGGGCATTGATAGAGTTAGATGGTTGATGGAGTCGAATGTGTCTGGGATGGAATGGGAATGGTATGGTCTAGTATTGTATCAGTGAAAATGAGTTTGTTTGCGTGACAGAGATGAAATTCTCCTTAAAAGTACTGGTCTGGGTAACTTTTGATCTCTACACAATCCATTTGAAAAATACTTGCTTTAAACCCCTTTCACCCCAACACAAGGAGCAACATCACACAAAATTTGACCATGACGAACTCACAAGAAGTGAATAGAAAATATTGTTTAAAAACCTACAAAAACAGTAACAAAAGTCAAGAGCCACGAAATGTTAGAGAAGTAGGCAGTGGGAAGTGCATAGGGGACACAAGCGTAATCACAGTTGATATTTTGATATTAACCAGGCCATCAGTTACTATGCCGCAAAATAATTTGCTGTCAGTTTCACATTAGTTCCACTTTCACAAAAAAGTACGAGTTTCTCTACTTTGTGGGTGTTAGGGACTCCAGAGATTTTGATTCGAAAAGTGCTGTTAACAAATATAGCATAGTTTTGCATATTTACTTAGAACTTGTGAGAAGAAAGGTCTCCTAGAAACCTGAAATTTAGAGAAGCCAGTTGTCAAGACTTCTGTTGCTGACTTTACACTAGTTCTGAAGAAAAAAACAGAAAGGGGAAGAATTTGAGGTTTAGTTACTGCCACTGTCAAGCAAGTCTCAGACAAGGACATGCGTTACCATACACACTGCCTATGCTTTATCTTCATAAGCAGAAATACTGTGTACAGAAGCAGTTGCACCTAGAGGACGGGCTCGCACGAAAATGAGGATGTTACAGAACAGTCATGCGCACTTTGCATGTTCTCCACCCAGGCTGCATTACAGTTTGGGTGGAGAACATGCCCAAGCTCCAAATTCCCTGTCTGAGCGCCGAACTACGGCGCTCAGACCAATCACAATGCTGCATTGAAGCGGTGTGATTGGATTAGGGAGCAATGGATATTTCAAATTGTATTAAATGATTGACAGCATTTACCGTTATTACAGTTTTTATCCATATTTATAAATACAGACTGAAAAGATGTTTTTCTCTTTGTATTTATCTCTATAAATCACTACGGACAGAAAACGAGGAGCCTTATTTATTTTAGGGTCATTATTGCTGGCAATGCCGGTTCAAAGAGAGCTCAGTATGTGTGAGCGCCTGCTGCAGAGATTTGTGTTTTACCTACAGGTTTGAATCCTGGGAGGGATGAATTAATATATAATCCTTTTTTATTAAATGTAGATGCTGTCAATCATGACTGCCAGGCCAGTAGCTGTGCTGATTGACAGATAATACATTAAAAAAGCAAAAAGGTTCCCAATGAGGCTTAAATAGTGGTAGATGTGCACATGGTTGATACGAAGATTTGCATGTGTCCATTTGAGTAATCCGATTTATCATCTGAGTATTCATATCATTGAAACCTGTCAAGCATTCAGGGCAGCAATGGGAACCCGAAGCAGCCCTGACAAATTTTGTCAGACCCGCCCCCATACAGTGCACAGCAGCCTAGCATGTGAGCCTGACCACTACAAGAGGGGTTGGGGGGTTCTCCACCCAAGAAAATTTGGAGAAAAATTGTAAAAAATGTGCATTCTACAACAAATATATAATTATATATTCAACTGTATTAATTTTTAAAGAATAGTAAATGATGGCCTTACACTGCATCAGGATACGGCAATCTTTATTTGGGATCTCCAATTATTCCTTCACTATCACCCTCCACCAAATGCCTCATCTCTCCAAAGCCCCTCTCTCACATGTATTTAATTTGTTTTATAGCGTCAATCATAGCAGTGTAGGGTGTTCGAGCATTATACATCACATACACATACAGAGACAATGAATCATGCGTATGTAAATCAGTGTATAGAACATGTTACATAAGACAGAGGAGTCTACAAAGTGTGGGATTTACATGTCATCTATACTGGTAGGTATTTTTTTTAAAGTGCTTCGTCTGGGGAAGCACAAACTCAGGATTCAGAACGTAACACAGTAGTTAGGGTTGTTTACTAATAAGAATTTATTTCTAGATTAACAAACCCTTTTTAGCAAAATTAGGATAATGAAAGACCGGAAAAAACCCATAACTTTCTAAACTAGATTACAATTGTAATTTATAAACTGCACAGAACACAAAAGTATCTCTGTGACAAAAGCAGTACCCCACTGAGCTATGCACATAAAATACTGTTCTGTGATCTGTATAGTACACGCTCTTTACAGCAGGTATATTATATCTCTGTGCTACCTTAGATGAGTCAAACTGCCACTAGACATAACTAGGATCAGCAGGTACATTAATCACTAGAGTTATCTTGACACTTTTATTGTTGCCTGAAAACTGTTGGATAAACATGGAACTCTGCGGTGCTTTTAAAACTGCTGCAAAAGCGGCCCCCACTAACGAAAGCGCACCTCTACCCTTCCAGCCTCCCAGGTAAACACCCCATGCCGGTACAGCCAGTCCAGCCTTGCAGGCGTTGAAGTTTGAGTGTACATTTATCGCATAATTATATGTGTAAATATACTAGCTCTGGATAATTATTTCACAAAACCCAAAATAAATCTGCACAAATACAGGTACAATTAGCAAAAAATATATATTGATAAATACATACGGAAGTGTAAAAAATAAATAAATACCACTAGACCGGAAGCCTTAAAAATAACCCATGATGCAAGAAGATGTTACCAGGAAACACACTCGGGTGGCTAGGCATATGAGCGGCGAAGAAAGTGGCCATCGGTGAACAAGAAGCAGTTGTTATTGCAACAAAACTGAGTCTTCACCATTACAGATGTGTTTATTGTGTAAACCTGATGGAACTCTCAGTATGAAAAGAAGGGTGTGGAGGTGAAAACGCCCTCAACAATCAAAAGATATTCCGGATTGTTCAGTGAAGAACGCCAACAGAAAAGCGATAACTCTTAAGAGTTTATAAATTTAAATAAAAATCCTGTACACAAAGAAAAGAACGGTGTTACTTGAATCTATTTAACCATGTATTAAAAAAACAAACAGACAAAATAGAAGTTAATATTATGAGTCAGCCCAACCGATAAGAAGTCTGTTGCATGGAAACGAGAAATAGGCAGGGAAACTCATAAATGTAGCTGTGATAATCGAGATTATAAAAATGTGGGAAAATGTAAAAGTCATCGGCGCAATAGGAGAAAAAAAAGACAGCATAGGCTGCCCACTGAGGTGACAACATGCATATCTTGTGCGCAGTGCAAGTACTACCAAGACACCTATATTACATTTAAGAGAGTACGGACATTTTCTTAATTCACTCTGATTAAGGAAAATGCTTGCTTTTAAGGCAACATGAATGCAAATCAATGCCTTCACTAAAAACATTGATCCTGCACGCAAAAAAGATTTTAGTCTTCGCCGTTAAATCACTGGAGTTGTCTAAGAGTACTTTTTAAATCAACCTCAGGCAGATCAAAAGTAGAGCCACCCCCGGAAGTGATTGCACTAGTAACATTCAAGTGGCACACTGATGTCCCTGGAAGGCATTAACACACCAAGCTATATAAAATGCCCCCAACCAATGACCTACGGTTTACATCCAGGGGCCAAATCGCATAAGATGAGCACTGCAAGTTCTAATTTAAGACACCGTCTCTGCCACAGGTTTGGGTTGACTGGTGAGCTGGAGCAGCACTAATTTACTACTTCATAGTGGTAAATGGTTGTGCATTAAAAATCGTATGGGACTATGATGCTGAGAGCAATGAGGGCAGGGTCTATGACCATGGGGGCAGGATCAAAAACGTGGCTAAAAAGAACAAACGATGCTGTAACTATTTTATTGGCCTGACACTTACAGGTAACTCGTAACTGCATATAAAATAACAAACACCTTAATGCAGCGTTAAGGTATATTCCTCTGCATTTCATTCAAATGGCTACCCCTTGCCCTGATCCCTCCAGCAAATGTTTCTAAATCCGCTGGGAGCAACAGACCAGGAGGATCAAGAATGATGGTGTTGCTATGTATGGGTGCATGAAACTACCCACATTTTTCTCTTGCGAACTCATTCTGACAAATACTATAATTATTACCCTTAGAGCCAGCAGTGATGGTGGCCTGCTGGGGTCAGCAGACCATCATGTCTGTGATTGCTTTTTAATAAAGCAATCTTTTATAGGGTTGAGCCTGCAAGCGCATGTGCTAATGCAAGCATCTCGCTTGTGAGACACTGTTGTGAACAAGCATTGGCATAGCCAATAGGTCTCGGGTATCAATGTGTCTTTCCATACGCTAAGGTTTGTTATTATCTTAGTGCAATTTTCAAAGGATAGTGTAAACTCGAAGGTTATTGGAGCACTTTACATGAGCACCAGTTCCATTACATACACACCCTTTGCAACTCTCAAGCAACGCACTGAAGCAACACATTTTTAAAGTGCTTCAATGCTTTATAAGGGTTGTATCTAAATACAGTAATAAAATATCACGTTTCAAGTGGCACAGGCTATTCATTATGTGGACATGCAAAGGGACAGGAAGTTTGCTCACGGTGTGAAAGACTCGAGCCCCCCTCTTCTTTTTTGCAATTTTACATGCAGCAAGCTGGACCTATCAAGGTTTTTTTCATCTTCCTTCTGCTCCTCATTTAAAAAGCACATGCAGCCTAATGATCTCCCTAACAAGGGTTAAGAAGCGTGTTTCCAAAGCAGGAAGAATTTTACACTCCTCTTCTGGAAGCTTTTCTTTTCCGGTCTTGCTGATTTTTCCATAAAATATACCCACATGATTAAAAAAGGTGAGGAAATCTGAAAATATTCTGAGAAGCAGACAGCTGAGGGGAGCGAGAGGGTGACAGAGAGAGGAAGGGAGGGAAGGAGGCTGCACAATTACTGGCCACACTTGCGAACAAGTCACTGTTACTGTAACTATTGGGACTGTACACAACAGGAGTTTGTAGGAGAGACCTAAAAAGGAGTAGGACTAATGGGGTAAGCATTAATAATGAGCAGCGTTCTGAGGGCCTAATAACTAAATAGTAGCATGGCAGGGCTATGATCAATAAGAAGCAGCACTGTGGGTCAGTGATTATTAAGGCACATGTAATAGGAGTGGAGAGATGCAGGGTATAATTGAGAAGGACAAACACAGTGTGGCCATAATAAATAAACAGCAGTACTGTGCAGGTAATGATGAAATAGGAATATTATTTTGTTAAATGCTTAATAAAGGCAGTACTGTGGGGTCACCTAAATAGTCTTCAAATCTTCAAATCTCTGCAGGGCATTTTAAATTGCCAACTTTTCATCTCTGTCAGCTGCTGCTAGCCAGAAGACAAAAAACAGTACAGCTCCTTCCAAATGCACTCCGTATCATACAGCATCGAACTGTTGATGCAAGGTAACCCGATGTTTTGCCACGCACCTGCCATGATATATTGCTACTCTGACTGAAGTTAATTTTCCATAGAAAATGTATTAATTCAACGTGAAAGTAAATCATTCCGACCTTGTTACGGCCATCCACTCTGGCAACATTGAAACACAGACCTCTAAGGTGTATGAGATTGTAACCACTGGGTGCTACATTAACAGTATTGTAAACACTTTCCAAATTACAAATCGAAAGTGCAGAAGCAGTGTATCATCATAGAGCCAAAATATTGTAAAGCCACCTCCTGATAGCATGGGCTCCTGCCAGGGCCCTTGAAACTGCTCCGTGGGGGGTGCCCTCCTACTGCAGTGACTGAGCCGGTGACCCGTGAGTGACTGCCTCAGCACACTCATAATGTAGCGCAGCCAGAGACATGTGATTTTATTTCATTTTCAGGCAGCTTCTGCCTTAAAGTATGGATAGTATAGGGGACTAGTGTCAGGACTACCGATAATGCTTGGCCCCATCGGCCACTAGCTGATGACACGGGTGACATTACATTTGCCTTTCCAAGATTCAGAGGCTAATATTGGAGCAGTAAATAAACAAGATAAGGACATGATTTACATCCGTCAGCTGAGCGCATTCAGAAAGCCAAACAAGTTGTGCCGCGGGAGCGGCCCGCATCGCTGCAGAGGCAAGTCTGGACTGACATTACGCTCGGGGCACCCTCGGAAAACAGCGTGTAAATGTGACAGAAAATAACAATATTTACAGGCCTGTTTATAGCATTATCCAAGTTCTCATTTACCTCACACGGAAAGAGAAGGGGTGTGGGGACAGCTGAAGCAGTGAGGGGGTTGTGTGGCATAACAGCTCTCTTTACAGAACTCGTAGTTCAGAGCCACTGTATACATCAAGCACTCATGTGAAATGCTCTTACAGAAAGGGAAAAGTAGCCCATAAACATAAGCTAATATTGGAACAAGTGGAAGGGTACAAGTAATGCAGCGCTGCAGTGTGGGAGTGAACAACCCACAAAAAGGCGGGTACAAATAGGAAAAATTAACCACTTCGAAGAAAGGATTTTTAAAGGACACTGAAACAAACAAATGAAAAACAATGGGCAGACTTGAAGCACACAAACTATATACAACAGGTCTTTGAAGCTCAACCTAACAAAAAGGGCTTGGAACCCCGCCCATTGCTTACAATTTGTTGGCCTGCGTGGCACTCTTCTTTACACCCTCATAATTCCTTAAGGCAGGCCTAACATCATTTCCGTTCCTCTCTGTGGAGAAGGGATCAAGCACTGATTGATTCAGCTTAATCAGTGCCCGTTTGCTGCTCCCGACGTAATTGAGATACTATTTTGTTCTGTTTAACCTTTAGTGCCATGCAAACAGAAGGCATGTGACTGGCAAAAATGTGCCCAGTAGAACAAACAAAATTGAACAGATGTATTTTCTATAGTTAACTTTCTTTGATTTTGCCAAGTCTTCTTTTCTCACTATGCATCATGTTTCTTTTGTTTTTGCATGTGGGTACTGTTTTCAAAAGATGAGGATTATCTTACTGCAAAGCAACGTTGTTTCTTATGTGCAATTTCTGAAATGATGCTTTAAGACTGAATCGTGCAATACACCTCAAATCACCCCACTCCAATCCAGCCCAATCTAATCTACACCAATCCACCCCACCTCACCCCACACCAACTTGCCTCACCCAATCCAATCCCCCCAGACCAATCCAGTCCACCCCAATCCAATCCATTCCACTTCACCACACTCCAATCCTCCCAACCCACCCCATGCCAATCTGCCCAATGCAATTCATCCCACTCAAATCCAAAGAATCTGCATCACTCCAAAATAATCTGCCCCACTGCAATCCAAAACAATATGCCACACTCCAATGTAAAACAATCTGCCTCACTCCAATCTAAAACAATCTGCTCCACTTCAATCTGTCCCCTTCCAATCTGCCCCACACCAATCCAAACAGTCTGCCCCACTCTGATCCACAACAATCTGCCCCACTCCAGTCCAAAAGAATCTGCCCCACTCAATCCAAAACAATCTGCCCCATTCCAATCTGCCCCACTCCAATCCAAAACAATCTGCCCACTCCAGTCTGCCCCACTCAATCTTCCCCATTCCAATCCAAAACAATCTGCCCCACTCCAATCTGCCTACTCTAATCCAAAACAATTTGCCCACTCCAATCCGCCCCACTACAATCTGTTCCACTCCTACAATCTGCCCCACTCCAACAATCAATCAATTTGGATTTGTTGAGCTCGGCTTAACGCTCTGGGGGGGTATCTAGATGCTGAGGGTGGGCCAGTTAGTCAAACAGTCAGGTCTTGAATGCTCTCCTGAAGTCAGCAAGGTCGGTGGAGGGGCTGATCGTTCCAGGATTTGGCAGTGAGGTAGGAGAAGGATCGGCCCTCTCCTCAGGCCTGATAGATGCATGGGACGTGTGAGAGGGCTAGGTGGGCTGAATTTGAGCTGTCAGGTGGGCTGGTGGAAGGTCAGTCGTTGGTTGATGTAGGCTGGTTCAATATTGTGGAGGGCCATGAACGTGGGAGTGAGTAGTTTGAAGTGGCATATCTTCTTGATTGGGAGCCAGTAGAGGTCTCTGAGGTGGGGGTTATGCTTGACCGTCTTGGGAGATCCAGTATGATTCTGGCTGATGTTTTGGATGGTCTGGAGTCATTTCAGTAGTTGGGTTGTGATTCCAATGTAGTGTGCATTACCGTAGTCCAGTCAGCTGGTGATGTGATGAGGGCCTGTGTTACTGTTTTCCTGGTGCTGGGTGGGATCCACCTTAAGAACTTACGGAGCATTCGGAGGATGTGGAAACTTGAGGAGGTTACTGCATTCACCTGGCGATTCATGGAGAGCTCTCTGTCCAGTATGATGTCCAGGTCCCAACGTGGGTGGTGAGGGTTGGTGCAGGTCAGAGGGCCAACAGGAGTCGTCCCATGGGGAGGAGGTTCAACCAAAGATGAGCACTTCCATCTTGTCCGTGTTCAATTTCAGGCAGTTAGTCTTCATTCAGTCCATGACGCTGGTCATAGCGTTCCGGAAGTTCGCTCTGGTAGTGGTTGTGTCTTTGGTGAGAGTATGAGTTGGGTGTCATCGGCGTATGAGATGATGTTGAGTCCCTGGCTGCGGGCGATGCTGGTGATGCAGCGCGTACAATAAAAACTATTTTCCTCCTAGGTCACTTATCGGTCATCCAGGGGCGACTTATATTTTCTCACATCCACATGACGATGGGGCCCATAAACATCGCCTATCACACACACACACACACTCCTGGATTTCCTTTACACCTTTACGAAATTCTATACTCCTAGGAGAAGCATGAGAACTAAATGGAAAACACCATTTATGTACCGCTGGAAAGAGCCGGGATACCTTATTACCTTAACCTATCGCTTTCTTAGTTATTTCTTAAGATATTCCTGCTCATTGTTTTGTCGATGGATCATCTAGTAAGAAATTAATTTGTAGTGATTAAGACCAGCTGAATCACAATAACCAATTACTAATGTCACAATCATTTAGTAAAATAACCACTGAGTCGTTTGATTAAGAATCTTAAATTTTATATAATTTTAAAAGCATGAGAAAGAATTTAGACTTTTTATTCAATTATTCATTCATTATTAATTCAAATATTTATTAAGCAAAATCAATTTTATTGCAGAAAGGAAATTTTGTCATGAAGCAAAAACCCTAATTACCTGCCTATCTTCCCTAATTTAGCCTAAGGGTTTCTAACCTAAGTTTACGAATTAAAAATATCCTGATTCTCATACTCAACTGGAAAAATAAGACAGCAACAGAAACTTCAGCTCGTCAGCATCAGCTACCTGCAACCCGTCTCATCTAACAGTCTTTCAGCATCTCCCGCTCAGTAAATGGATCGATCTGGACCACCAAGCACTGGAAGCCACCAACTCCAACACCGACTCTGACTGCGACTCTCCAACTCCGACTGTGTCTCCCTCCCACTAAGAGTAGGCCCTATTATACCCTAATTCTAACTTTGCTAACTAATTGTTGCAACATTAATAACACGCTTTTCTTTCATTGGTCCATTCATTTCATCTATTCATTCTTAATCAAGTTCTCCCGGATCCAACTTGTTCTTTGGAATGTATATGATCATTTCCTTTCTCACAGTTCAAGACATGTTTCCATCCGCTTCGATCAGTACATTTGTAACTTCTTTCGATACATTCGAGAACTCTGCAGGCATTGTCCTTTCTCTTAAAACGGTTTCCCACGGTTCCTTGCTGATCACAAAGGCACACTATCAGTTCAAATAGGTCACATCAGCCTTGACCATTCTTGCATCCTAGCCTCTAAGCCTCATCACGTGGTTAGCTTTTCTCCAACTTTTTCTCCCTTGTCACGCGTTTCCCCGCACATGCGCACTTCATTAATCGGCAGCCATTTTATATCGCCACTCATTTATACTTAGAAGCACTATTTTGAAATAAACAAAACATAATTAAAATAGAGAAACATAGCCTTTTCGTTTCCCACCCGTCATCTACGTACCCCAATTAGTTATTACCTAGCAGAAAGCAACATTTAAGCTGTTCCTTACTTACCATCACTATTGTTTTTGCAACGACACGTTTATATTCTATGAAGCACAAATCATGCATTTATTATTAATTTAGTACGCAATTATTTTTATGTTATAATTAGACACACAAACATTCGTTAATAGATTATTCAGCCCATATACTTGCGTGTTACCCTTCCCTCACGTACAGTGTTGATTAATACATTTAAACGAACATTTTATTAATTATTTATAAAATTTGTTAGGGGTTAAAAAAAATTATTTTCTCTGCTCCATCAACTCCCCCCTTTGGTGATTTTTAAATCACCACATAAAACCCAAGTTATACTTCTTTTTCAGGCAGCATATGTCTTTCATCCTTTTGCTTTTTGTTAGTTACACATCTGTTTCCATTTCATCTTGTCTTCTTGTCTCTTTATACATGCTTTCTTTCATTTTCTCTAACTCAATTTCACCCATTTCTCTCTCTCTCTCTTTCATTATTCTGTTATTTCTTTTTATCTTATTTTGTCTTACTTTTCTTTTTATACACGTTATTACAATATTCAACATTATGGCTAACAATATTGCTACAGTTGCTATTATTATATCTTTCCCTATCATTAGTCTACTCATTCTGGTTAACCAATTTGCTACGGAAGAAAACCCTCTACCAAGTTTTCCCAAGACACTTTCAACCTCCAGTGGAACTAGTTCTTTGTGCAAATTTGTAATATTTGTAATATACTTTTGTATATTTTCACTTTTATCAGGAATGTAAGTGCAACAATGTTGGACTTTCAGCATTCCACAGACTCCACCCTCTTTTGCCAAAAGAATATCAAGGGCAAGCCGATTTTGCATCACCATAGCTCTCATGGCAACCATTTCGGTATTTACCATCAAGAACCCTCCTGCAGTATCTGTAGACAAACGATCTACTACTGTGGATAACTTCCGAATTTTAAATGCATTCAAAGATATTCCCACTGCTGGTATTAATGCTCCAAAAATATCACCTACAATTTCTGAAAAACTTTCCCTCTTTCTACGTGTAAAGCTATTAATCATCTTGTATGTTCCTTTTTCTTCTCTGTCCATATGAAAGATTTTTGGAAAGACCAGGCCTACATAGCAAGTTCCATACCAATGGTCCGGTAACCTGTAATAAGCTCTATTCCCACAAATATAATAGATACCTGGAAATATTGGATCTTTTCCACCTTTGAATCCCCAACCTCCCAAAATTTGATAATTGTCATGGCAGATACTGGAACCTACAAAGTAATTGTCATAGACTGTCTTATTTCTCCTAATACACAACTTTCCTGTTTGCGGCCAATCTAATGTCATTGCTGCATTTATCTTTTCCCTTCATGATTTCCTTCCTCAAACGTCCATAGATGTGTTCCTTCCTCTTTTATTGCTTCTCTTTGAAATTTCATTCTTCTTTCTTCAACCATTTCTAAAAATACCTTTTCTTCTTTCTTTAATTCACAGGTAAGGTTGTTTTTAGCTATTTCTTCTAAGGTTAATTTTCTATGTTCTAAAAAGAATTCTCCTAAAACTTTTGCTTGTTTTACTTTGTTAAGTTCTGGTACTACAGGAACATTTGCAAAAATCTTATCTATATCAGTATAATAAAACTCTAATCTACCTGTTTTATAAAATAAACTTGCTATTACACTACAGGTTATTCCATAAGTTAGAGGTAGGTGATGATAAGTCACACCTTCTGACACTGATGCAGGTAACTGCATACAAACATAACAATCTCTCACATCCATTGTCTCTACATATTCATACAACAATTTTGTAAAAACATTTTTTGAAAAGTCTGTTACTGACTTATCCTTATGTAATTCTGCACTACTTCTTAAAATAACTGGTTCTTTAATATTAGTTTCTTTTTCTGGTTTAGTATCATTCTTTGCTTCTATTACAGCTAAACTAATAGGAATTGTGATTGCTAAAACTATCCATACTGTCATTAATAATCCTGTACAAAAGCAGCACATTTTACACCATCTTTTTACAAACTCACATTTATCTCTTCTATCCCTAGTATTTTCCATTTTGCTTTTATCTTTTTGTTAAGTTTCAGAAAATTGTGTCACTACACCTCAGAAATGACTTAGATGCCACTCTGCTTTCAAAAGTCTTTGCTTGGTACTTTCTTTTAATTCTCTCCAGAATTCTTTCGTTGTCACATCCGGTGATTTGTCATATCCAGTAAAATTGTCACGTCCGGCAGAAGCACTATAAGTCTTCACTTCAGGTTTGTTGCATCTCACCTTTACCCATTCGATTTCTTAGTCTCGGGTTCTCGTGAGTGTTTCCTTCTTCTTTGTAATCCGTCAGTGCGATGTACAGCCACTCAGGTGACTTGTACTTTGCATTCACTTTCTTTGTTCTTTTAGACTTTTGCAGTCGTTTTCCACTTGGCTTTTCTTGTTCCTTTTGACTTGTTATTTCATTCACTTGTTCAGCACTTTTTTCTCCTGTTCTGATTATTCTATATCTCAATTTTCTTATATAGTTGCTGGGCCAATTATCTCCTTTTCTTGGCCTTTTGGCTTCACCTTCTTTTTCTTCTCTTTCTGATTTCCAGTTTCTTTTTCTTGATTCAGTTTTTGTTTTCTCTTCTTCTCCACTTTCTTCAGATTCTGTTTCAACTTTTTCACTATTGTCTCTTATTTTGAAGCTTATGATCTCATCTTCTCTTACTGGTGGATCTGTTTTCTCCTTCTTGTGTTCCCTTATTACTGTCCCTCCTCGGTGTTCTTCCGAATTGGTATTTTCCTCACTCTCTACTTCTAAATTTCCCTGTTCTTTTGTTTCACTATCTATCCCTATTGCTCCTCGGGGTTCTTCTCGATTTTCTAACTTTTTATTTATCTCTTTCCTTACTTTGTCTATTAATATTACTTTTGAAGGATTTCCACCATAACTTGTACTTGGTTGCTCATCTAGATCATTTTCTTGTTCATTTTCTTCTCCAATTGGTTTATATCCCCAAGTTCTCCTTCGAAATTCTTCACAGTTTGCAACTGAATCATCAGATCCTGAACTTGTGTCAGATATTTCCAGATGTCGACTTACAGGTCGATCTTCAGGTTCTGGAATTTCTGAAATTCTTCCTTCTTCTTCTTCTTCCTCTTCCTCTCTAGAGGTGCTTGCAGTTGGGGTTTCCAGATGTCGACTTTCAGGTCGATCTTCAAGTTCTGGCACCCTTTCTCTTATTCCTGTTGTCCCAGTCGTTAAACTCTTATCCCACACTTCCAGACGTCGACTCACATGTCGATCAGTAGGTTCTTGAACTCTGATTGTGTGGCTGGCATGGACCCAGTTCTTCACTCCTGCACACTTGACTGCAGTTGTTGTCACTAGGATTACCTGTCGTGGCTCGTCCCAGCGAGGAACTAGACAGTTTCTTCTCCTGTGGATTTTTATGCGGACCCAGTCTCCTGGATTCAAGTCGTGGGCTGGTTTTCTTTCAAGAGTGGTCGCATCCGGTCCAACCTGATGAAACACAGAACGCACCACATCAGCCAGTCCTTTGCAATAATCCAGTACTAGATCATCAGTTATAGTCAATAACTTGTTGACAGGTACTTGTGCTTGTCTCATTGCTCGTCCCATGATCACCTCATGAGGACTAAGTCCAGTTTTCTTTTCAGGGATGCTTCTGATGGTCATCAGAACAAGGGGCAGTGCATCTGGCCATTTGAGTCCTGTAGCTTGACACATTTTTCCTAATCTGTTCTTAATTGTTCCATTAATTTGCTCTACTACCCCAGAAGCCTCTGGTCTGTATGCACAATGTAGTTTTTGTTTAATACTCAATGCTTCACAAATCAATTGGATCAACTCATTTTGAAAATGTGTTCCTCTATCTGTCTCAACCGTGACTGGAAAACCATACCTTGGAATGAACTCTCGCAGCATAAGTTTTGCTACCGTTGTTCCATCATTCCTTCTAGTGGGGTATGCCTCCACCCAACGAGAAAACAAACAGACGACCACTAGAACATATTTTAGTCTGTTACAAGGGGGCATTTCGATGAAGTCTAATTGCATTCTAGTGAACGGACCTCCTTCTCGTCCTATTGTTCCTAGACTCACTATTGTCTTTCTTCCTGGATTAAACTGTTGACAAATAAGACATCTTTGACAAAGACTTTCAGCTATGGCTCTGAATTTTGGGTTATACCAGGTTTGTCTAAAAAGTCTGATCATTGCATCTCTCCCAATATGAGCTTGTCCATGGTACATCCGTGCCATGTCTGCAATCATGCTATCAGGCATAACTGGTCTTTCATCTCTGTATACCCACACACCATTGTTTTCTTGTCTTCTACATCCTGCTTTTATCCAGTAATCTTTTTCCTCATCATTTGCAGCTTCCTGTAACTGTCTCACCTCATCCCATGTCTCGACAGTGTTAGTAAAAAGCAAAGGAGAAGAGATATGCTCCCTTTCTCTATTCTTGTTTAGGGATACCATGTTCTCTGCACAATATCTGGCAATCTCGTCCGCGTAGTTATTACCAACAGCTATGTAATCTTCGTTTTTCTTATGTGCCTTGCATTTCACTACAGCTATCTGCTTAGGCAGCTGTATCGCCTCAAGCAGTTTCTTAACAAAATCTCCATTTCTGATAGGTGTTCCTGCAGACGTCAAGAAACCTCTTTGTGACCAAATCTGACCGAAGTCATGCACAATACCGAAACCATACTGGCTATCGGTCACAATCGTAACTCGCACATTTCTTCCCAACTTACATGCTTGAATCAAAGCAATCAGTTCCGCAACTTGGGCAGACCTTATTCCTTTCAGACAAGACGCTTCCATCACAGTTGCCACTGTGCACACTGCGTAAGCTGCGCTTAAAACTCCTTCTTTCGTTCTCAAGCATGAGCCATCCACAAACATGACATAATCCGATTCCTTTAAAGGTTCATCTTTTATGTCAGCTCTTGGTTTTGTGCAATATTCCAGCACATTCAGGCAATCATGATCTACTTCATCTTGTTCAATTATACTCTCTTCATCTGGCAATGATGTTGAAGGATTCACATTCATACATCTATCTATGGTCACATTTTCTGCACTCAAGATTACCTTTTCGTACTTAGTCAGCCGACTATGTGTCATGTACTGTGTTTTTGTTCTTGTCAAAAGAATTTCTACTGAATGGGGAACATATACTCTCAGTGGATACCCCATCACTATACCTTCACTTTGTTCCAGACTTACACAAGTAGCAGCAACAGCTTTCAGACATCCAGGCAATGCTTTTGCTATAGGATCTAAAACAGCTGAAAAATAAGCAATTGGTCTCTTCATTGTTCCATGTTTTTGTACCAGTACTGAAAACGCACATCCATCTCTTTCACTGCAGTACAATTCAAAATCCTTTTCATAATCAGGCATTCCTAAAGCAGGGGCCTCACACAATTTCTTTTTCAACTCTTTGAAAGATTTCATTTCTTCGTTATTTAACTCAAAAGGGTCTCTTACATCCTTCTTGGTCAGTTTTTGTAATGGTTTAGCAATCAAGGAGAAACCACTTATCCATTGTCGGCAATATCCAACCATTCCCAGAAACATTCTTACCTCTCTTTGCGTCATTGGTGCTCTCATTCCTTGAATCATTCTTACTCTTTCTGTCGCTATCTTTCGCACTCCTTTCTCAATTTTATGCCCTAAATATTGAACGTCTTTTTGGCAAAATTGCAATTTTGAAGGGGACACTTTATGTCCTCTTTTCTCTAGATGGTTCAGTAAAGCAATTGTATCACTTACACATGCTTCTTTTGTTCTCGATGTCACCAACAGGTCATCGATATACTGCACCATCACTGACTTTTCTGGCATTTTCAAATCTTCCAAAGACTTTTTTAAAATCTGATTAAAAATCGAAGGGCTTTCTGTATACCCCTGAGGAATTCGGCACCATGCCAAAATACGCTCTCCGAACCGGAACGCAAATAATGGCTGGCTATCTGGATGCAAAGGAATAGAGAAAAATGCGTGACACAAATCTATCACTGTGTACCACTCAGCTTCGTGTGGAATTTGATATAGAATTACTGCAGGGTTTGGCACTATTGGACAACAAGGCACAACTATTTTGTTGATCTTTCTCAAATCCTGTACTATTCTATATGTTCCGTTTGGCTTTTTCAGTCCCATAATAGGTGAATTACATGGACTGCTCATTATTTCTTTTAGAATTCCCTGTTCGATCAATTTATTTATTACAGGAGTTATTCCTTCAATTATTTCTGGAGTTAATTTATACTGTGGCGTATTTGGGTAAGTTGTTCCTTCTTTTACTGTTACTTTTACGGGATCAACTTCTTTCATTAATCCAATATCTTCTCCTGTAAAATCCCACACATTTTCTTTCACTGCAATTTTTAGTTCTTCTGGAAGTTTTTCTGCATCAAATGCAGGAAACAAACCATTCATTTCAGGTTCCTGATTCATCAAAGTTACTTTATACAATACATCTTCATCTGGGGTCTGAAATCCAATTCCATCTGGTGTACAATAAATTGTGCAATTCATTTTGCACAAAAGGTCACGACCTAAAAGATTTACAGGACTACAATCGCACACTACAAATCTATGCATTTTGCTAAAAGAACCAATTTTTACTTCCACTAATTCAGTAAGTGGTGTTTTAATCTGCTGATTTGCTACTCCTACTACTTGGATGTATTCACCTGAGAGAGGAAGGTTTGGAATTTCCACTGATCTAACAGTAGAACGGGTAGCTCCAGTATCGACAAGGAATGTTACATTTGCACCATTCACTTCTCCATCCACAAAGGGACCAGACTGATCTACCTCTAGAGTTGCGCCAAGTACGCACTCTTTTCCCTCTCCTAGGCACCGTCATGAGCTTTCATCCGCCTCATCCTCACTCTGTCGCAACCAATACTGAGAAATGTTAGCTGCTCGCGGCAACTGTGTTACCTGCTCTCCTCCGTAGAATCCTGTTTCTGTACTGTATCTTTGCTGGTTAACAGTGTTGGGAAGTGGTGGTTGTGGCACCTGACCTTGTTGAACAACTACCTCATTCTGCACCTGTGGAGTTAATGATTGATTTTCCGGATTAGGTTTAGGTGGGAACTTACACTCGTTTCTCCAATGCCCTAATTTTCCGCAATTATGACAGGGCCATTTCTTCTTTGCCTCCTCTAGACTCACTTGACCTTTCCCTTTACCTATGTTAGGTCGCGATTTATTCTGTCCTGTTTCATTCCCACTATTATTATCCAATTGAGCTTCTTGTTTTTCTGCCACTTTCACCTGTGCCCACATTGCCTTCTCTTTCAATTTACGCTGTCTACTCTCAATATCATCACTGCAATACTTAGCATACCTCAGTACCTCGTCTACCGTGCCATTCTGCCAATTAATCATATGCTGTTTAATCATTTCACTAATCTCTGGTTTCAACCCAAACACAAATCTGTATACAAAATGACTCATATCTTTTTCACTTAATTCCTCATATCCACTATACTGCTTGAACACCAACAACAACCTTTCATAATATGCATGTACAGACTCTTTACTTTCCTGTGTAGTTCTATCAATTTTCACCCAATCTGTTTCTTTAGGAGGAATCTTATTTTTCAAAAAGGTAATCACCTTATCGTACTTCCTCATCACCTCAGGACCTGGAGCTCCTGTCTTAGGATCTCTTGGATATTCTGTAGTTGGCCAGTCAACTGTAATTTTACACTCTGACCACAAATCAGTTGGTACCACTATGTCAAATAATCCATCTAAATCTATCCACAACACTTTTGAAACCTTTACAAACCTCTCTACTTGTCGGTACCATTCAACTGGTTTCTCTCTCAGCTTTGGAAATTCATTTGTAAATGACAGTATATCCTGCCTAGTCCAGGGAACATGCACATAACTACCACCTGGAGTTTCTCTCATAGGGTATTCTCTGGCAACAGGTTCTTTTTCAGTTATCATAAAAGCCAAAGAAGCTTTGTCTGTAGTTTTCTCATTCTTTTTTGTCCATCTAACTTTCCATCTGTCCACATCACCCCATTTTCTCAGTAACACAATTAACTCTTTTATCTGTGTCAGCCTTCCTGCCGTGTTCAAGTTTTCAATATCTTTTTCACAAAAGTCTACTCTGTAGGGTTTCTGCAATGTTTTCACTTTCGCAAAATCTATTCCAATTTCACTGGCTACCTCTTCTAGTTTGTCATGTAAATTCTTTGCTCTCCATGTAATACTTTTGCACAGAAACATTATTTCATCATCCTGGTAATTTTTTATCTTTTCTGTACCAATCGTTCCTAGAATTAATTCTTCCATGTCAATTTTTAACCTAATTACATCTAATGGTTTTTCTTCTGGTTCTTTCATTTTAAATGCCTTCATCCACTCATTTAACTCATCAGGTGTCGGACCTATGGGTGTATTATTTAGTTCTATCCAATTACCACTCTTTTCAGGAGTCTCTGTTGCAGATTCTGTTACCATATGCATTTTCCTACCATTGCACTCATTCACAGTCAAATTTGTAGGTGGACTTGGTCTGTAAGTACTAGCCAAATTACTTGTACTTGCACTTGGTTCCATCCTTTCTTTTTCTCTCTGAAATTGTGAACTCATAGGAATCACTAAAGATCGTTCATCAATTTTCTGATTCTCAAAAACTGGTATTACTGGACCTATTGTTACAGGTACAGTCACAGCTTCCATGTTTTTCGTTAATTCCCTAATTTTCTCAGTTAGTTCTTTTGTTGTCCTTGCTAATTCGCTTGCATTGTCACTTTCCACTCCTTCATTTTGTGAAGTTCTTATTTGATCTTGTGACCTATTTATTTCAATTCTTTTTACCGGACTTTTATTTCGCACAGTCTCTATTAGCGGCGCATTTGGTGTCACCACTGTAGAACTCTGCTGATACGGAGGTGGATTTCTATTTAAAATATCTTCCAGCAATTCATCATCCGTTTCGCTCTCATGCATATATTTCTCCCTCTCCATATGTTTCTTTTTCTCAGTACGTTTTCTCTTAGTCTCTTCCTCAACTGTAAAAGCCGGAAACAAACCTCCTGTCATGTTAGCACATCTCCATCGTTTTATTCTATCCTCATGATTTATTCCCCACATTCTTCCAGGCATAAACTCATGATCTCTTAAACCTCTGAATCTCTCTCGCTCATACATCTCATCCTCCCATTCCGTCAATGCTTCAAACTGTGTCGGTCTAGGTCTAAGTTCTAGATTTGTCATCTTTTCTCGCAAATTTCGCAAAACCGCTACACTAAATGAACCATTCTCAGGGAAAGCTAATGCACCATCATTCTTCGTATACTTTGCCCAATTTTCCAACCATATGCATGTATGATATCCATATTTCAGCATCATATGTGAAGCTGCTGATTTCGGCGGAGGAATTACTTGTCCCTCTCTAGTCACAACCTTTTTGTCTTTCTTAAAGAAATTCTTTATTTTTGTCGTCCATGACGTTCTCTCCCTTTCATACTCGTAATACGGCATGTTTTCGATTGGTTTTCTCTTCAAACCAACACTGTTCCGTGTACGGAACTTCAACCAATTACAGCGCGACTCACACTAACGCACCAATCAGAACGATTCCCTTCGTCCGCGGACCAACCAATCCTAGCGCGGCACTTTTCTACGTCACTCCTGACTCTGTGTTCACGTGACTAGCGCACTATCCAATCCTAGCGCGGCACTGTCGATGTCACTCCTGCTCTTTTACCCCTCCTTTACAACAATTATCGGCAATTTTCTTTTCACTGTTTTCTTCGTTAGTTACAACAATTAAAACAATTCCATAGTCTGATTCGCTAAACAAAAGTGACAGCTTTGTCCTTTTACACAAGAATCCTGTATTTCCAGTAGGCAGCGCTTACCTCTACCCTACCACAGAATTATTAACTCTCGCCGATAAAGTAGCACTTCCCTCTACCTTACCCTTCTTTCAAGCAAACAATTAACTCGTTTCTCTGGGGATAAGACACATGTGGAGACTAGGCTCCTGAGAATTAAGGCCAAAGTTTCACAAGAAAACGTGATTTGCTATCTCAGTTACACACCTTTCGTACAGAAAAATCCCTAACATAACACAACCTGTGTTATTACCAAAATGAATTCAGACCATGTACCAAATTCCATGTGACTTCTCTTGCCACACGTGTTCCACTTCCTACATCCCAGAAGCGTGAAAACTCACATATAACATAACACGACTCAACATATAGTGTTAGTCATCAAAAATAATCAATAATCAATAAACAATAATCACTAAACTAATCTATAGAAACCATAACTCTGCTACCAAGAAATCTGATGCAGCGCGTACAATAAAAACTATTTTCCTCCTAGGTCACTTATCGGTCATCCAGGGGCGACTTATATTTTCTCACATCCACATGACGATGGGGCCCATAAACATCGCCTATCACACACACACACACACACACACCTGGATTTCCTTTACACCTTTACGAAATTCTATACTCCTAGGAGAAGCATGAGAACTAAATGGAAAACACCATTTATGTACCGCTGGAAAGAGCCGGGATACCTTATTACCTTAACCTATCGCTTTCTTAGTTATTTCTTAAGATATTCCTGCTCATTGTTTTGTCGATGGATCATCTAGTAAGAAATTAATTTGTAGTGATTAAGACCAGCTGAATCACAATAACCAATTACTAATGTCACAATCATTTAGTAAAATAACCACTGAGTCGTTTGATTAAGAATCTTAAATTTTATATAATTTTAAAAGCATGAGAAAGAATTTAGACTCTTTATTCAATTATTCATTCATTATTAATTCAAATATTTATTAAGCAAAATCAATTTTATTGCAGAAAGGAAATTTTGTCATGAAGCAAAAACCCTAATTACCTGCCTATCTTCCCTAATTTAGCCTAAGGATTTCTAACCTAAGTTTACGAATTAAAAATATCTTGATTCTCATACTCAACTGGAAAAATAAGACAGCAACAGAAACTTCAGCTCGTCAGCATCAGCTACCTGCAACCCGTCTCATCTAACAGTCTTTCAGCATCTCCCGCTCAGTAAATGGATCGATCTGGACCACCAAGCACTGGAAGCCACCAACTCCAACACCGACTCTGACTGCGACTCTCCAACTCCGACTGTGTCTCCCTCCCACTAAGAGTAGGCCCTCTTATACCCTAATTCTAACTTTGCTAACTAATTGTTGCAACATTAATAACACGCTTTTCTTTCATTGGTCCATTCATTTCATCTATTCATTCTTAATCAAATTCTCCCGGATCCAACTTGTTCTTTGGAATGTATATGATCATTTCCTTTCTCACAGTTCAAGACATGTTTCCATCCGCTTCGATCAGTACATTTGTAACTTCTTTCGATACATTCGAGAACTCTGCAGGCATTGTCCTTTCTCTTAAAACGGTTTCCCACGGTTCCTTGCTGATCACCACGGCACACTATCAGTTCAATTAGGTCATATCAGCCTTGACCATTCTTGCATCCTAGCCTCTCAGCCTCATCACGTGGTTAGCTTTTCTCCAACTTTTTCTCCCTTGTCACGCGTTTCCCCACACATGCGCACTTCATTAATCGGCAGCCATTTTATATCGCCACTCGTTTATACTTAGAAGCACTATTTTGAAATAAACAAAACATAATTAAAATAGAGAAACATAGCCTTTTCGTTTCCCACCCGTCATCTACGTACCCCAATTAGTTATTACCTAGCAGAAAGCAACATTTAAGCTGTTCCTTACTTACCATCACTATTGTTTTTGCAACAACACGTTTATATTCTATGAAGCACAAATCATGCATTTATTATTAATTTAGTACGCAATTATTTTTATGTTATAATTAGACACACAAACATTCGTTAATAGATTATTCAGCCCATATACTTGCGTGTTACCCTTCCCTCACGTACAGTGTTGATTAATACATTTAAACGAACATTTTATTAATTATTTATAAAATTTGTTAGGGGTTAATTTTTTTTATTTTCTCTGCTCCATCACTGGCCAGTGGACTCATGTAGATGTTGAAGCGGGTGGGCCTGAGCGAGGATCCCTGGGGGATGCCGCAGATGGTGTCGCTGGGTGCAGAGGTGCAGGGTGGGAGGCGGATTCTTTGCGTGCATCCAGTGAGAAAAGTGGTAATGAGTATGAGTGTGTGCTGCTGATGCCGATGTGGTGCAGTCTGTTGACCAGGATGTGGTTGGAAACGGTGTCGAAGGCTGCGGAGTGGTCAAGGAGGATGAGGGCAGCTGATTTTCCACGGTCGAGGATGTTGTCCGTTGGGGCTATGAGGGCTGTTTCGGTGCTGTGGTTCGAGCGGAAGCCTGATTGGGAGGTGTCCAGTAGGTTGTTTCTCTCCAGGTGGTCTGTGAGCTGATGGTTGATGGCTTTCTCAAGGACCTTCGCAGGGAATGGGAGGAGTGAGATGGGGTGGTAGTTTTTGAGCTTGTTGGGGTCTGCAATGGGTTTCTTTAGGAGGGGTCTTACTTCTGCGTGTTTCTAAGTTTCCGGGAAGGTGGAAGAGTTGATGGCTGAGTTGAGGATGTGCGTGAGTGGAGGGCAGAAATCTTCCTGTCCTAGGTTGAAGGACGTGGTGTGGGTAGGGGTCTGTCGAAACGCCAGACTGTATGGAAGTCATGATGGTCATGGTGGTCTCGGTGTTGAGGGTGTCCAGTCAGTGAGGTGGTAGTGCGGGGTTGGTGGGGGTTGGGGGTGTTGGCGGGTGTTGGCAGGGGTTGGGGTTGGAGTGAGCTCTGTAGGTTAAAGGTCAAAATTGCCGTAGATGTCTGCTATCTTGTTGTGGAAATAGTTTGATAGGGTGTCGCAGAGGTCCTGGGTAGGGTTGTGTTTCCATGGCCGTTGGGGTTGGAGAATTCCCTTATGATGTTGAAAAGTTCCTTAGAGTGGTTGCTGCTGGTTTCGAGGCGGGTGGCCAGGGTGACTTTTTTGGCTTATTTGAAGGAGCAGTGATAATTCCTGAGGGTGGACTTTAGCGTGGAGTGGTCTGTAGGGTTTCTGCTGGAGCACCATCTTCTCTCTATTCATTTGCATTCTCTTTTTGAGGGCTGGAGTTCTGGGGTGAATCAGGTGGCATGTTTGTTGGACCTCTTGGGTGGTTTGACGGGGGCGATGCTGTCTGCGATGGTAGTGATCCAGTCTGAGAAATGGGTGACTTGGGTCACGTCGTCCATTGTGTGGAGGGTTATGGAGCTGAGGGCGGTTGTCCATTTGGCTTGCGTGACTTTGTCCCAGCTGCGTTGCGCAAGGGTGTATGGTGTGTCGGTGTGCTGGGGTGTTTCCGCGATGGTGAAATGGACGATGCTGTGGTCTGTCCAGGTGACTTCAGAAGTGTAGCTGAAATGGATTCTGTCGCTGGTGGTGAAGATGGGGTCGAGGGTGTGTCCTGGCACTGTGTGTGGGGCTGGTAACGATTTGCATTAGGCCGATGTTGTGAATGTTCTCCAGGAGGTTGGTGCAGTGTTTGTTGGTTGGGTCATCAAGATGGACATTGAGGTCTCCTAAAAGAGGTATTGATTTGATTAGATGGCAAGGGGGGGCGATGATTTTGGCAATGGTGTTGCAGAAGGCAGGGTGGGGGGGGGCCTGTAAGGCGAGTGTGCCCCTGGCGGTTGTGTTGGCATTCACATGCATTTGGAAGTTGAGATGTTCCATGATGTCGAGTCACCCTTTGTTGTGGTGAGTCTGATGGAGTCTTTGCGGATGATAGCTATTCCTCCTCCTGGTTTAAGTGGGCGGTCTTTGTGGATAATTTTGTAGACATTGGAAGTTGCGGTCGCTATGTTAGGGGCTGAGGCTTGCTTGAGCCAGATTTTGGTGCTGAAGACTGTGTCGGGTTTGGAGGTGGTGATGGTGTCCCAGATTTCCATGGCGTGCTTGCAGAGGGATCTGACATTGATTAGCATGCAGTTTAGCCAGTTCTGGGATTCGATGGTGGGAAGGGAATCTGTCCCACTTCAATCCAAAACAATATGCCCCTTTCCAATCTGTCCCACTCCAATCCAAAACAATCTGCCCCACTCTAATCTGCCCCATTCCAATCTACCCCAATCCAATCCAGAACTCTGCCCACTCCAATCTGCCCCACTCCAATCCAGAACAATCTGGACCCCTCCAATCCATCCCAATCCAATCTGCCCCACTCCAATCCAAAACAATCTTCCCACTCCAATCCAAAACAATTGGCCCCACTCCAAACCATCCCACTCCAAACTCCCCACTCCAATCCAAAACGATCTGCCCCAATCTAATCCAAAACAATCTGCACCACTCCAATCAGCCCCACTCCAATCTGCCCCGCTCCACTCCAATCCACCCCACTCCAATCCAAAACAATCTGCCCCACTCTGATCTGCCACATTCCAATCTACCCCACTCCAATCCAGAACTATCTGCCCACTCCAATCCGTCCCACTGCAATCTGCCCCACTCTAATCCACCTACTCCATCCCAATTCACCCCACTCCAATCCATAACAATTAACTACACTAAAATCCAGTCCACCCCACACTAATCCAATCCACCCAAATCCAGCCCACTCAACTCAGCTCCACTCCAATCAGCCCTATTCCAATCCAAAACAATCTGCCCACTCCAATCCAAAATAATCTGCCCCACTCAATCCAGAACAATCTTCCCCACTGCAATCCAAAACAATCCACCCACTCCAATCCAATCCACCCACCCCAATCTAGCCAACTCCAATATGCCCCACTCCAGTCCACCCCACCTAAATCCTCCCCACCCCAATCTAATCCACCTAAATCCAATCCTCCCAACCCCAAATCAGTTCACCCCACCCCAAATCAGTTCACCCCGCCCCAATCCAGTCCACATCAACCCAATCCAATCCACTCCATTCAGTCAAATCTACCCCACCCCACCCAATCAAATCCACCCAAATGCAATCTAGTCTACTCTACTCCAGTCAAACCCCACCCCACGCCAATCCAATCCACCACACTCCAGTCCACCCCACACCAATCCAATCCAGCCCACCCATCCAGTCCACCCCACCCCACCTCACCCCACTCCAATCCACCTCACTCCACTGCAGTCCAATCCACCCCACTCTACTCCAATACACTCTTCCCCAATTCAATCCACCCAGTTCAATCCACCCCACTCAATCCAGTCCATCTAGCCCACCACACTCCAATCCACACCACTCAAATCCACCCAACTCAAATCCACCCAACTCCAGTCCAATCCACCCACTCCAATCCACTCTAATTCACCCCACTCCAAACCACCCTACTCTAATCCAATCCACCCAATCCAATCCACCCCACCCCAAACCAGTCTAATCCACCCCAATCCAATCCACCCCAATGCAATCCAATCCCCCCAGCCAGTCCACCCACTTCAATCAACCCCACTCCATTCAATCCAACCTACTCTACCCCAGTCCAATCCACCCAATGACCTCAATCCACTCAACCTTATTCCACCCCACTCCACCGCCACTCCACTCTGCGACACTGCACTCTATGACACTGCACTCTAGAACACTCTCTGCCACCGAACCACTGAACTCTACTCCCCTCTACTCAACTCTACGACACTCTACTCCCCCCTACTCCAGCAAATCTAGACTACGAGAGGGCCCACCCCGGACAACGGCGACGATGCTAACGGTTGACTTGTAAATCACGCTACGTGCGGCGGTCCCGCACACTGGAGATCCTCCCCCCTCACACCATCAGCGCTCCTGCAGGCACACACAACACCAACATCTCCCCTCTTCCTCCTGCACGTGCCTCCCAAAGCACAGGCATGCAAAGACTGCCACACCCCATCCACCCCTCGTCTCCAACCGTCCTGCACCCTTTGAGGCTCTGACACCACGACAACATCACAACATCACTGCGTCTTACTTTACACCTCCACACATGCACTCCCCCACCCCCCCTCTACACCCCCCCCTGCTCTCTTCCCTTCGATCGCTCCCCCCGTAATTCCCGCCATCCCCTTCCCATCTATACCCTATCCCCCCCTGGCACCGCGGCCCAACAGGTGTATATTAACCAAGTCCCACCAAGGTATTCAGATGAGACTCCCCATAAGGAGACGAAGTACAACACCCTCCCCCCATGCCCCTACCCCCCTAGGTATTGCCAATGCAACTTTAAAGCAGGGCGACTACCCTCCCTCGTACCCCGCACCACAGCCGACATAGCAGAGACGCCCCCTCACGTCACCTGTCACACCGCCTACTGACTCGTACACTCTGCGCACAGCCCCCCTACGCCTGCGAACTGGCATGGCCCCCAACATGACGTAGGAGATGTAAGTCCGCAGGGCTCCTTATGCTATGCTACCGCCGATACGTCAAGCCTCCCTCCCTCACCCACACCTGGAACATGGCATGATCAACACCTAATAAGCTGAAACAGGCATGTCCTCTAGGGCGCGTCACCACCCCCGCACACCCACCTTCTCGACACCCTACTACTTTTTGGATATTTCCTTCAGTTTCCAAGAGGCACACGCCATGCAAGTTCTTGTTGTACTATCTAATCTAGCCATTGTACCTGTGTGGCCGATGCTGTTGTTTTCAAGATGTTATCTTTTAAAATTGCTAATAAAGAATTGCAACACAAAAAAAAATCCAGACTACGCCACTCTACTATTCCCTCCCAACTCTTGGACACGCCAAGCCACTGATTATTAGCCATGCTGAACAGCAGCCACACTGGTGTACAACATGAACAAAACACCTTGCCAAAGCCAAAAGCTCATGTATAGGCGAGGCCTATTGACTTTGCCAATGCTTGTTTTTTAAATGCAGCCCATTTTCCTTAATAGAAAATTGGATGCATTTAAAAAGAAAAAATGGAACTTTGCAGTTTTATTTTTTAGGAGTAGGCAGTTGTCCATGGGACCACTGCCTGCTCTTAAAAAATATTTTTTTAACATTCTCAAAGGGGGATGGGTCCCCAAGGGCCCCCTTCCCCTTTGTGAATGGGTTGCCACCAGTTTTATACTGGTGGTAAGTATTACTGTTTTGTGGCTGGAATTTGGTCGCAAAACATTAATACATCCCATTCTGATTCGATGTTTGGCAAGGACGCCCCTTCCAAATACTGAATCTGTATTTGGTAGCAAATTGCGAGCCAGTAGCAAGTTACCGAATCACATTTTGTCTTTTGTACATTGTAAAAAGCTTTTTTGCAGTTGCAAACCGACCTATTCCACAAATCGGGCCATTTGCAACCGCAAAACAACTTTGTGCCTCTGGCCCATAGTTAGGGTGACCAGACATCCCAGATTTCCCCGGACAGTCCCGATGTCCCGATGCTTTTCTTAATTTTAAAAACATGCCCCAGTTTTTGGGACAAAGGTCAGTTCATCTTGCAAACGAGATTTAATCTAATTCAGGCAGCACAGGAGGAGGTCGGTTGCATGCATGCTGCAGCAACAGGGGAACAGGGAAAGAGAGTGGGTAGGAGGGCAGGGGTGCTCAGGTTGTTGAAGGTCCTGCCATAGCGATTGTTATGCAAGCCTAGCGTGTAATGCATAGGTCTTCAAAGTGTGGGGCGCGCCCCCCAGGGGGGGCGCAGTATCACCTCAGGGGGGGCGCGCACTCCACTCCACCATTTCACCTTCCGTTGTTGCTTCCCACTTTGGAAGTACGTTTCCTGCCTGTGTGCAGACCCCCATCTCTTTAGGGCTCGCTCTGATTGGAGCATCCAAAACAGCCAATCAGCATGTAGTTCCTGAAGCCCTGAAGTCGACACTGACGTTCCTCCATAGAAAGGGACAGCAGTACAGATGCCAGGAAGTGCCGCGAATTTTGCATACATAAAGCTGCAAAATACTTCTACTTTGCTGATAAAGCAGCGCTTCATCACTGCTGCCTTTAGCCTCCTGATTGCTTACTTTCATATCGGGTTGCTGACCTTCGCCTCGCCTTTGAAAGCCTTCCCCTCGAGGTTATCATGGTTTGTAACCTCGCAGCGACTGCCTTTTGCTCCAAGGATTTGACAACGGATGCATTCTTCCCGAGGATTCCCTTCACTAGCAGGTAAGTGTGAAGAGTTTTTTATTTTTTGAAAGTCTCCCTCCTGTGCCTTTCTTCCCAACACTAGTGGGAACGTTGGGTGTTTTGAAGAGAAGAGGATGCGTCATTAATGCCAGAGCTGATGACTTTGGTTTTGGGGACCCAGGTTTGAGTCCTGCCATCAGCTCTACATCATGTGATCCTCGGCAAAATCCCTTGATTTACCCGTGACATATGGAAAATAAATGTGACCTTGATTAAAGTCACTGGTGCTCATTTAAAGTGTTCAAATACTTTAGAGCTGAGTACACAAGCCTGAAATAGCAAATATCATTAAATATGACATCTGTCTTTCGTAGGGCAAATATAAATGCTTTCTTATGACATGTTTCTGCTTCTTTGGAAGCCTATCTTCTTTATAAGCCAGTTATGTTAACAACTGAATGGCTCTTAATGCTGCTAGAAAAGAAAGGTATATATCCTCTTGAATCACTGATATCGCATATGGGTGTGAGGTAGATGTCCCCTAGGCCTTCTTGAAAAACTGTGGATGCCTTCTACTGGCGACACCTGGCCATACTCCACATAATCACTGATTTTTCAATTGTGTCATAAACATGTTTTACGGGACCCCTTTTCCTGATATCTTATCTAGGGGCAATGTTGTGGCGCAACAGCCAGAGCTGCTGACTTTGGAGCTGGGGAACCAGGTTCAGTTCTCAGCATCTGCTCAACGTCCTGTGATTCTGGGCAAATCACTTAATCTCCCCATGCTTTCAAAAAATTAATGTGTCCTTGTGTAATGTGAAAGATGCTCCTGTAAAGCGCTCCAATACCTTTGGGCCATGTTTGTGCTATATAAAATTGCAAAAAATATATTACAAAATGTTGTGAGCGCTCTGGTTTCTAAGTACCACTCAAAACTGGGGTCCTCATTTACAAGGAAGTGCTGCAGCGTGGCACTGCAAGCCCTTTGGCTGCGCCACGCTGTGGCACTTTGAAAGCACCGGGATGTGCCATATCTACAAGGATATGACGGATCCCTTTGCTCTCTCCTGCAGTGGCGCACAATTTACTGCCATGCGCCGATACAGGCACACTTGTACCATGGTGCAAGGATGCCTGCGTCATGGGGATGATTATTTATGTGCAGGAAGGGACACCTTCCTGCACATAAACAATCTGAAATGGCATTTTTCAACTTCTATGTGTGCTGCATTGCAAACCGTAATTTTTAATGATTGTTTATGTGCAGGAAGGACACCTTCCTGCACATAAACAATCACCAGAGGTGATTTCCTCGTTCTTTGTGTGCTGCAAAATGCAGCATGCATAGAAAGAGGAAAAACTAGGAGAAATAAACACATTTCTCCTCGTTACGCCTCCCCTGGGGAGGAGTAGCATTCAGACGCATTTCCAGGTTTACGGTTTCTCGTAAATCTGGAACTGTGTCAGGTTCCATGGGTGTTGCGCCGGAACACCCACAGCAACGCCCATGCAACGCCCCTTTCACGCAAAGTGCTGCGTGTAAAGGGGCTGTATTTACAAGGACAGGAAAAGCCACGCAAGGTGGCTTTTCCCGTCCTTGTAACTCTGGAGCACTAAAATGCGCCACCGGTGCGTCACAAAAGTGACGCACTGGCGTAGCAAGGGGCTTTTAAATAAGCCCCTGGAAGTGGAGCACAACCTCAGGATTGCAGTAGCAAGAATCCATCCACACATTGACTGTCTCTATGGAGAAAAACAGGCACACCTGTCACAGTTTTGAAATTTTGTTTATTGATCTATGCAAAATTTTGTTTTATGTGAAAAGAAAGCACCATTGTAATTTTTTTGTGCAAACTTTTCTTGGAGACTTTTCATTTGAAGTTTGTAATAAGCATCTGTCACTTAACCACAGGTAGTATAAAAACTGCAGCTTACTAAACACTCTCACTTTAATATTATTTGCCATATACGACCTGAACTCTGCAGGTGGGAATGGCTAGAGATGATGCAGAGTACCAGCTTCAGAATTTGTTGTCAAGTGGTGATGGGAGAGGGGGGGCTCGACGTCCAAAAAAGTTTAGATGGGGGGCCCTGGCCTAAAAAAGTTTGAAGACCTCTGGTGTAATGTGTGCGTGTATTGGGCAGCTCAGACATTAAAGTAAGGCTCAAAGCATTAGTCTTACTTTTATGTCTGGCCTGTCCCGGTTTTTGCTTCCCAAAATCTGGTCACCCTACCCATAGTTTGCATAGTTATGTGGATTTTTACATGAAAAATAGAGAAATGAGTACCCCATTAAGCTCCTGGAATAAATGACTGCCAAAATCCATCAGTTTCAAAGTGAGAAAGTGAGAATGAAAACGTTTAAGAAAACTCTGCAAACTCTGCATAGGCTAGTATTTTGGACTTACATGAGACATCACATACCAAAAACATCTACACATGCCTAGTGATCGATCCACCATTTTGAGGCAACTCTTTTTTGAAAAAGGATGTTCTCCTTAAATGACAAGTAAAGAAAATTCCAGAGGGGTAGAGGGTAGCAAGATTCCTTTAATTAGGATCATTCGTGCCAGGGCTGGCTTTTAGCGCTGGTGGCACCCTATGCGACAAAGTCATTTTTGGGGCCCCCCTCATATGACCTCCGCCTTGGATTCCCTCACTACCACTCGAGCAAAAGTGCCCCTTATTTCTCCATATGCCCTCTCTCAAATACATTTCATTTATTTTAAAGTGCTGGTAAAGGCTGGCTTTACTATTCCACTCAGTTATCCACATAAAATACCGATCTGTTCTTTGCAGCAGGCATATAAACACTCGCTATACTTAAATTATGGCGAGTCAAAACTGCCATTAGACAAAACTCTGATCTCTCTCTCTAGCTGGAACATTAATCACAAGAGTTATCATGACATCTTCATTGCTGCCTGAAAGCTGGACGCACAAGGAACTATGCAGCAGGTGCCTTTAAATCGTATGTTATTGCTATACACAGCCCCACCTTGAGGTCAGTGTCCCCTGTCCAGGTCAGCGCCCAGTGCGGCGGCACCAGTCACACCGCCCCAAAAGCTGGCCATTGTTTCTGCGATTGGTGTATGGATGAACTGACCCTCAAAATGTGTGTCTGTGACCTGCAAACGTCACACAGATGTCTGCAAATAGTGCTCGGATAGCTGGAAGTCCTCTGCACTGAAGGTCTCCAGCCCAGAAATCAACCCCTGGCAATAGCATGGGAGTGCCCAAGGCCTATGTGGTTAGTGTAACACCTAGCTAGTTTTGTTTACACAACAGTGGTGTCATTGTTTTGCGGTGAACAAACTAGCATTGTGCACAAGAGTGCTTGTGTTGGCTAAACACAATGGGCTTGGCTTACTTGGAGGAGGGAGTACTCGGAGAAAGGCACAATTAGAAACTGCACTTTTATGATGCTCTGCCACAACAGGCGCTCTTACACCATTCTTAGATAGTTTCCCAACTCTTACACATACCCCACTTACAGCAAACTCTCACCATAACACCGATCATTCTTACACCACCTGTGCAGCGTTCTTGCACCATAACCAACTTATGTCACTCTTTTTTTTTTATAACATATTTTATTTATTTTTTCATTCTTTTTCAAGTTATGCGAACATGAATATGCATATCGTATTACGCAGTACAGTGGAGGTGACATCTTACATTATATCCAATCCAATCTGCATTATACAAGCATCTTTTGTTTTTACACTGCACAGTACAGAACTCAAAACATGTGCCGTCTTACAATGATATCATGAGGTCAAATATGTGTGAAGGTAGAAGAACATGTCTACCTATTAACTAACCTACCCCATCCCCCCTCCCCCTCTTGTCTGGCTCTATCCCCATTGGATCACTATCCTACGTTTCCTAATCTGGGGACCACCCTATGTCCTTGATGGCGGGTACATGTATATGTGTCGTCAGACCCCTACTTGTCGTGTGTTTGCATACTGAGATCGACGATATTGTGGGATTTGACAGTGGACATTAATTCCATGCTAGTCATCAGGTATTCTGGGAACAGGTTCCAGGTCCTTGAATGTCTCCATTAGTACATCCCATTCCATTGAGATTAGGGTCTTGCGTAAGCCTCAGGCTTCCTCGCGCCTAATAGCAGCACCTTCCGCACCGCCCCAGCATACTACCTCACCATGCCAGACATAGACTGACGGGGCCTTCATCGACTTCCACCGCATGGTGATAGCGCGTTTAGCTAGCAGCATCGCCAAGTCAATAAAGCGGGTCTGCACCTTCTGCGATTTAGGGCGGCGACGAACACCAAGTACACAACCACCCAATGACTGCTCTATATGAATGCCGGTAGTGGTTCTCAAGCTCTGGAGCACCCCCTCCCAGAACTCAGCTAATACAGGGCATGACCATAACATATGTATAAGGTCAGCAGTTTCTAGCCTGCATCTAGGGCATCGATGCTCTGTTTCCGGGAATATGCGCTGTAAACGATGTGGAGTGAGGTATGCCCTATGTAATATCATAGATTGTATGAATTTAAATTTGGCATTGCGGGAGACCTTCCTGGGGTATTCCAGCAGTGAAGCCCATTCCTTGTCAGTGAGTTCTTTCTCGAGATCCTCAGACCACCTGCCACGTAGGGCAGTAAGAGATATCCCGGCTTGTGCCCTGATGGTCCCCCTCCCCATGAGATGAAGCGCTTGTGTTAATTCATGTGTTTGGGGCTCTTCTCTATTCGGGGCCCAATGCTTTTTGACATATGCAAGGATAGTAGCGTGTGTCATGTAGAGGTTTACAGAGACCCCATTTTCTCTAGCAAAGTTCTCATGGTCCATGAGAATACCGTCGTTGAATAGCGCTCCCACCATGGTAACTCCCTCCTCAACCAACTTATGTCACTCTTGCACTAACTTCCCAGATAAAACATGCATACACAGGCCCCACATTCAGCACTGTTCCAGCAACCCTACAGCCATCTCCAGCACTCCCCTACTAACAGTACTAATATGCTGCCTCCCTACAGTCACATGTAGCACTCTGGCACCACCACAGCACACAATGGTCACACACTATCCCCATACACCAAACTCTTGAACCTACTCACTTGTTCTTCTACAAATTTCCTTCACCTCATTTCATGGACCACAAACTCCCCTTCTTTGAAACCAAACCGGTGCTACCTAACAATACCTAATCTCCTCTGGCCAACTATTCATCTCACCAAACTTTTGCAACAGCTATCTAGCCCCCATTAATGATCATCCCTGACTCCTATTAATTTAATTCCCCATAAATAAACTGGAGCAAATTCAATGAATGGTTTCCGTGAGAGCACAATACTAAACTAAGTTAAACCAAGTAACCAACAATATTCAATAACTACTGGAATAACTATTACCTTTGGGTTCCAGAACAGTGTGTTTACCTCTGTATAGCACTTAAATGCCTAGTCAGGGTAGTAAACGTTATATGAATGCAGTTACAATACAATATCACACTCAGACCATCACCAAAGCACGTCAACACCTTTCCCAGCATAGGGGAGTTATAGACTATTGGTGGATCACTTTGCATCATCGCATGCATATAGCTCCCGTGCACCATCCTTCACATACATCACTCTCACTGTGCTCTTCCCTTGCATCCCTCTTACAACGTGCTTAAGGAACATACAGCACTCTGACATCACCACAACTAACCTTTTACACTGTTTCCAGCACACAACACCCTTACAAGATTAACCCAACACTGCACTATTACATAATTTCCCATGGCCCACATACAGCACTTCTCCCACAGTGTTCCTACAGAAACCCACATGCAGCACACTAACAAATTCCCACATACTGGTGCTCTAAAGTTAACTTAACAATTCACCTGTCTTAAAGCACTCCCACCAATGCAGCACTCCCCTACTATCCCCCTTAAATCACTCTGAACGCTATTCCCCACATGCATCACTTGTCAGTATATTTAGCAAACCAATGAAATCTGGTATGACATTTCCCAATAAACGAATGAAGGCTTTACCCTTTCCCATTGGCATCACACCTTACCAAATACTGGTCAATTCAAAAGCACATAAACTGGAACACACATACATATATATAGTTATAAAATTACAAATATGTAGAAAATACATCTTGCAAAACAATACACAACGCCTCTCTACAGGGCCTAATATGAGTCATTATAGTGAAAACCCTCAGGGTTTGTCAGAGTGGGTGACCAATGCCAAAACTCTTGCCTACGATGGTGATCTGTGAGTTTACATGAAACACAATAGCTGTCTATAGCCTGTAACACAATGTGATAACAGCCATAAGACAAATACCGTGAACTGTCCTTTGGAATGGTCAATAAAGACTCTGGATTTGCCAGATGGGGCCAAAAGAAGTAGTTCCTGTAATCTCATCAGGGTCCTCCAAAATAAGTGAAGCCATTTAGTCTGCAAGCATCTTGGGATGCTGCCGTATTTTGCCCCATAGTAAGGTGCACAGCATAGAATCGATTAGGAGGCAAGAAGCAAGCATAGAAGGAGTCACTCAAGGCAGCCCAATACTATTACTCCACTTGCTCAATCACAACTGGAGTGGAAAAAGAAGCTTTAACATTTGCTGGTGAAGAAAGACTCAGAATAGAGTCCTACCACACATGGGACAGGAGAGACCCCAGCTTCAGTATTTCAAGGTCTTCCCAACCACTATCCAAAAGGTAGATGGCACTAAAAGATCCCAAAAGTTGTCAGAATGTCAGACGATCTACAAAGGGGATGTATGACTGAGAGGGAAGCCACAGAAATTAAACCTTGAATCCAAAATCATGGAAACAAAGGAAAACTCTGTAAGAACTTTAGAGCAGAAAAGTGGGCGATTGAGAATTATCAGGAAATCTAAAGTTTTCCAAGGCCGAGACTCCAGTGGGCCACCCAAACACGCCAATGGAGATACCGACATAGTCACAAGTGAACAAGGACAGTTAACAACATCCCTGGAGAAAGGTGGAAACCACCCAGGTCACTCACCAAAGGTACTATGGAGAAGAAGCAGAATTCTCTTTAGAGAAAGGAGTACAGGGGTTCGAAATCGAGTAGTTGTTGCAGGAGCTCCACAACAGAGAGGTTGGACTGTTTAAAGCAGACCTCCAGAGAGTGCTCCTGTCCTGCCTCGGGACTTATTCAACTCTATATTATAGCACAAGCGTAGTTTAATTGCTGCAGGCAAGATCAGGTAGGCTGCTCAAGTAATCAGCGGATAACTGGCCCCAGAGGAAGAAAGTTCTTCACTTTGGCCTGGCAGCCAACCTTTCATGGCAGATAGAGAAGGTAACAGACGGCCGGAGAATACTTTTTTGTGTAAGGTATACATCCAGTCAGGAGAAGCAGACACAAATGCGCAATCACAGTGGGAAGGGAGCAGTGAGCATGGCTGCTGGAGAAACATACAGGTTAACCAGGCCCTGACATCCTTCTGCCAGTCTCCTTCTGGTAAAGAATGACGAATTTTTCAGCAAGCACCATGGAGCTGTGAAATGGCTGCACACTTGTTGAAGGGTGGGTGTTAATGTGTTTAAGATGAGTGCCTTTAGTGTGTTTAGGATGACTTCCTTTATCCAAAGGCCACACAGTGGTCAAGCAGCAGAAAGGTCTCTCCAAAAAAGGAAAGAAGGAGGAAGCCCTTGAAAGCCAAGCAGCAAATGGAGCAAGAAACACTGGCACTAGCCCGGTACTCTGGAGAAGAACTAGCAGTGCACTCGGGGTGCAGAGTCTCTGTCGGGAGGCCACGTCATAACTGAGAACGAGTAACTGCGTGGCGAGAACTGAGGCGATTCATACTGTGGAGGCGTATCCCGGCTAAGGGAAGAGCCGAAAATCTGCCAGAGCTTCCCTGTTGAGCCAAGAGTGGTCTCTGTAGAAGGGGGACTAATAGCAGTTGGCACCACTAAGAAGAGGTTCTGCAGGTAAGTGGCTTTGAAAGGGATGATAAGATAGCTTTGTAGAATGAACACACTGTTTTTGTAGCTTGCCTCCCCAGACTCACACAAATTGAGGAGTGTGACATATGTCAAGACATGCCATATAGGAGGCTGAAGGACAAAAATGAAGTGAACTTTACCATTGGAGATGTAATCTTAGTGCGTTTACCAAAATCTTAGCAAGATCCTCTGGACAGGAAATCTTATAGCTCACTATCACTGCTTAATATTGACTATAAAATATTGAGCAAACGTTTTGCTAAAAGGTTGCTGCCCATATTGCTGGAAGTGATCCACTTCAATCAAAGTAGGTTTGTCCCACGGAGAAATGCATCGCCAAATAGTTCGTGATTTGGAACGCGCACCATAACTTGGCTGTGTACCAGTGGCAGTCTCCATCGATATAGAGAAAAAGTTAAAAACTGGAATTATCCGTTTTCAGACAGGAATATTAGTGTTCTACCCATCCCACAAGTTCCATGAAAAGTCAAAAGAGGCTGATTTTGGTAGCTCTTGCCTGCATCAGGCTGCTAAGGTGTTCTCCATCTCACTGACCACAGTTCAGGCCACACAATGAGGTGGTTAGACTACATCTAGTCTATGGCTGTTTCCAATGTTATATGAGAGTATGGAAACACTGGAATATTAACATAGACTCAGGAGGATTCCCAGCCAGCTGACGGGGGTTATTCAAGCAAGTGAATCTTCGAAAGATAGTGTTGGAAAGTTACATATTAATGTTTGACCTGAATTGTGAAAGGAGTGAATCAGAGTTTACAACTACTAGCCATATTACAAAAATCAAGAACTTATTCATCAGAAATCCAGAACACACAGTTGATAAATGTATGTAGGATCAGCATGCATCACTCATGTATTAGAATACACTGATGACTCACTTGACAAACTTTGTAAGGACCAAGACTGAAACCAAAACTCTAGGATCAAGGATATAGTTTTAGCACCACAAAACATTGTTTATAGAAGTTTTAGTTTATGCTATGATAATGTGCTTGAAAAGAAGCAGACTTCCTACAATTAAAGATGCTACTTCTAATGTAACATGAAAAAGCACAAGATATGTTTTGCATACTGCGGTAAATATCAGAATAAAGAAAGCATTTTTATTTAAAGTGAGGAGACGGAGCAAAGGGCTTCACTGAGATTAGGTGATGCATCAGTCTCTTCCTCGTGAGAAGTTACTTGGGGCCTGCTCTGTCTGTATCAACATGCATACCAGTATTAAATCTGTGGCTGGGACACAGAGAGCTGATCTGTGGTAGAAGCACAAACTTGCTACATACCTGCTGTTGGTAATGGGAAGGAATGGGCTATCAAATCTGTCTAGTTTGGGCTTCCATTCCAATTAAGGCCTCAGAAAGTTTCTTTGGCCCACTTCAAGTCGCAGGTGCAAAAGGATGCAGGTAATAAGACAGGATCCCAAGACAAAGCGCATAGTGTTTCCAGTGTCCTGGAAAATGGAGGGAGCTGTTGGACAGCAGCAAAAAGGTTCTTCCTCATAGTGGTTGAGAACAGCTGAGAAATCTTCATTGAGGCAAAGCTGCAGAATCGTCTATTCATGTTTAAAGATACATTTGCTCGTCAGACTGGCATGGTATAAGGTATGGGGCATGATGAAGAGACGGTTAACACGTTGCCCATCACACTTGTCGTTAATTGGCTACACCATGGAGCACAGAAAGAGGGAGGACCAGGATATGAGAGACCTCACCAAGTCTTGCAGTCACCTGTAAAGCCAGAAGTTTGTTTTCTAAGGCTGATGCTTACTTACTCAATGCTTACTTGACACAGGCGTTGGATGATGGTCAACTCTTATACTGAGTGGATGAAATCCTGAACAAACTTGGGCCTTCCAAGATCATTATTCATGGGCCAGAGGGTACAGTGAGTTGAAGCTGACTGGGAGGGCTTGAGATAGGTCTGCCTACACTTGTCTGTGCATGTGGGCCTTTTGTGTATCCAGTTATGGCCTTTGATGGATAATGACCAAGGTGTTGGCTGCGCTGAAAGACATTGCCATATTCAGCCCTGAAATCACACCTTAAGTGCATTAGGACTGCCCTCTCCAGGTAATGAAATGCAGCGCTTACAGCAAAAGCAGTAGTGTCAGTTTGCCCAGTGCACGGTCACATACTGAGCAGAGGCTATCAAAGCCTGACCTCTGCTCCAACCCAGAAGAGGTTAGGGTCTTTAGGGTTTTCTTGTGCAATCCAATCTATTTAAAAGAGTCCATCCCTGGCTTTAGCTCCCTTTCTGTCACTGTAAGCTCTTGCCTAGTTAGCAAAAATGTTTGTGGCTGCGGAAGAATGTTTTGTCATTGTCTGGGTCTGAAGAGACTGTAGCTATGCGACAGTGCCCCAAAATACATTATGCAGACCAGCCACAATTCTCTCACCTGCCTATACTTCATGGGGGATGCTAGAGAAGTGCTTTTGAGGTGGTCAATTGTGCCAGAGGTGCACTGACTCCCAGTGTTTGACTGTTTAGTTCCACAAGCAAAGGACACTAACTTCAATCTAGGTGAAAGAGCTAGATGGTCACATAAACTTGATGTGCAGCAGGTTTCGATGGTCCTGATCTTTGGTAAGCGTTTCTTAGTTATATTTAACGATGCTGTTAATACACAGTTGGTTACTGCCTCTTCTCTTTTCATTGCGGCAGACAACTGTGGGTGCTTACTCAGCCTGAGTGTTGGCCATGTGGTTATTAATTTTTTTCCAATTTTAAGAGAGAGGCTACCATCCACACTCTGTGGCTTGTTGCGTCTTGGGGGGCTTATTTACCAGGTGCTTGCGCCGCTGGTGCCTCAATTTTAATATGGGAAAAAGTGAGGTACCGGGGGTGCAAGGGGCTTGTAAATAAGCCCCTGAGGATATAAGTTGATGGCTATGTAAAAATAAAATGTATTAGGCAAGGCTGGGTTGTCCACCCCATGATGTGGCTGCTCTAGCTTGAGTCTAAATCCATGCTTGAGAAATGTGTGGTTGACTACAGGGAAATGTGTGACTAAACCAATAAGCCCAAGTCACGTGCTGTTCCACATTTATTTACTTGAATTTATACAGGACTTTTATCCAATGTGCTGCCACAAACGTTCATAGTATGAAAATATATGTAAATGACTGAAGCCAATATGAAAGTCTAGCAAGGCAAAATGAATACAATAAAGGGCTATGCACGAGGGGAGGCCAAGTCCAAGCGCTGATTTTCCAAATGCGATTTCAAAAGATATTTTTCTAATCATGTGTGAGTGATACAGCACTTCACTGTAATAACTCTTCAACAAAAAAAGAGCGATTTACATTCCCCGTCCTCCCCTAAAAAAAAACCCACCTTTCTGCAGAGCTAGCTGAGTAGATTGTACAAAACAAAAGCCATCAACCACCTACAATAGAGACTACGTGGAAACCGGATCGACCTTCCAGGTATCCACTATCTTTTCTGTTACTAGGCAAGGAATGCACAAAGAAGCTAAAGGTCCAAGGCGCAGAGGCGAGGCAGAGAAGGTGGGGCGGGATGTCCTACTAGGTGCAAAACAGCACTGATGTTTTATGTTTTCTCCTAAAACTGGCACTAAGCCTTGCCGTTGCCAGTATATTCCATATTCTATGTCACTCTGAGACACGGGAGCGTCTTTTTCCATCACAGTGCTGTAGTTTTGCCACAAAGAACAAGCATTTGCAATGCAATAGGTCTCGCATTCGCGAGAGTTTTAGCTATTGGCATTTTAAATGGCAATGCCTTTTATTTATCTGTTTTGAAAATGAACACAGGCATTGTCATTTTAAATGCCAAAAGCTCAAACTCTCGATAATGCGAGACCGATTGCATTGCATAGAAGCGGCTGCCACTGTCCCGGGCTGCTTGGAAAGTGAAAGCGCGCATGGCGCGCTGAATATTGCAGGAAAGTACATCGTGCCTGCAGTAGGAAAAAACTAATTAAAGAAAATAGTGCTTAGACTAAATTAAGCATCTTGTGTAACAACAGAAGTAAAAGGGACAGTTCTCATGGGAGGTTACAAATGAAGACAAGGCGGTACTAAGGAGGGACTATGAAGCCTATTAACGAAGCAGATGCCAGCATTTACAAAGGACAATGACACGAGCCAATGAAAAATATGGGCGGCAGTGGGCGGAGCTTCAAGTCCATACTCTAATACAGCATGCCTTGCAGAGCAGCGCATGCGCTGCCCAGGCTCGACCCCAAAAACGACCCATGCAACATTTTGTAGGTGTGCATGTGTAATGATGCACGTGCACAACGTAATCACGGATGCGCTCATCTTCAAATTGACTCCACTGCGGTCGCATCATCAGACCTATTTCACACCTCAAGGCTACTACGAACCATCACAATATCTTTCAGGCTTATTCAATTTCATACTTCACTCCACAGGACTGTCAACCTTAGTGAGGCATTCCAGCATAAAACAGCACTACAACCCAATGCCACCACACTTTCACTCCATACTACCAAAGTGCCAGCCCACCATCATCATCATACGATCATCCCTACACTACTGCCACTGTTAACCCATGGCCTCCTCTCCCCATCCCCCTCAACAGCACACCACCATCCCATCTCTGCACTGCTAGCTGCCACTACTAGAGAAACACCTCACAGTAGGACTCTACCACCCAGCACCCTCACACTGCCATATACAACTGCTATACTGCCCTTCCCATTCTTACAGGACCACCTGAAATAATCTCACCACCATCACACCCCAGCACATACATTGCCACCTGCATCCACTCTACTCCACACCTGTGCACAACCACTCCATACCACTGAACTACCACCACAACATGATGTCCGTACCACCCACATCTATCAATAACATTCCAGTTAAAATACCACCAAGGGGGCGTGGCCAACCATCATGGCCGCGAGGACGTGATCGTGCTCGGCTCCCGCACTGGAGTCCTGCTCAAGTGTACTTTCCAGCGCCCAAACTCGCTCCAATGCCGGGGGCACCGTAGAGATTGGGCACCCAACCCACAGAGACCACCATGGGGCACAGCTGTAAGTGGGGTATCGCCCGTAGCAGCAAGGAAAGAATTGACCGGGAGCGCGGCCGCCTAGTCAACATGGCGGCCGGGCACCGCTACAGCTAGATCCGCTCCGCTCCCGTGAGCAATTTCTTACCTGGCGTCTGGCGGAGGCGAGATTGCTGAGACGGCTCTCCTGGTGATTCGGAGACCGACTGACTGCTGGGGGACAATAAGGCGGCGGCTCGAGGGCACTGTGGGGCTGCGCCGCTGCCGTTACAAAATGGCGGCCTCCCCTGAGACGCGAGCCCAGTGATGAGGGAGCCCCCCGGAGGAGCGGAGCGCACCGGGCGTCAGAAGGAGGTTTCTGAGCGCGAGATCGGGCTCCAGAGACGGCGGCCAATGCGGGGGTGAGCCAGTGAGCAAATTTTGACCACCTTGAGCCTTGGTGAGAGCGACCTCCCCCCCCTGTACTGTGATAGCACCCTAGCACAGCGACACAGAGGGATCCCCTCCCCAGTAGGCGCAACAGGGACTATGGCTACTTGGAGGGATATGGTGGGGCCCTGGGGCACGCTAGAAGAATTGGAGTCCCCAGAAGGAACTGCCTGACCCCATGCCTGACCTAAAGATGGCGCCTATGGTCTTCGACCCCAGCATGCGATGAGAAATCTGTTTGCCTTTGTGCTCCATATCTAGCTGGGCAATTCGCTTGCTGAAGTGTTCCGGGGGTCCAGGGGGCTCACTGAGAAGAAAGAGGGGAGTCTGTGCTGTGGGGCCCTCACAGCTATTCACACGACGATATGGCCCATCCTCTCCTGATCGGGAGACACGTGCGCGAAGGGGAGAAGTGTGGGGCTTGGAGCTGACCATATGCCTCCCAAAAAATTGCAGTCCAACAAGGTCTCCAGTTACTTTGGGACCTCAAACACAGGGGAACGTCAGGAGTGGGAGCGCAATCAGGAGACGGGAGGGATGGCGCTCACTCAGGAAGATCTCCTGGCAACGCTTCGAGACTTCAAGAGAGAACTACGAGAAGATATCAAAACAGACATAAGCGCCTTCTTCTTCGACGCCTTCAAATCTGAGATGGGAGCTAAACTTAGTGAACTCCGGGCCGATGTGGACTCAGTCGGAACTTGCACCCTTGACCTCGAGGCGAAATGCCAGGACCTAGAAGATCGCCTCCAACCACTAGAAGAAGGATCAGAGGCCCTTGCAGCACAGTTGAACTCTGCGCTTCTCAAATGTGAAGATTTGGAAAACCGTTCATGACAGGAGAATATAAGGGTGCGCGGCTTGGAGGAGGGACGAGAAGGAGCGGATCTGGAGAAGTACATGGTGGGCCTGTTCTCCAGCATCGTTGGCGAGGGGTCTCAAGCAATTCATCTGGAGCGTGTGCACAGGGTGGGCCCACTCCAACAGGGAAAGAATCAACGCCCAAGGGATATCTTGGCCAAATTCGCCTCCTTCAAGACTAAGGAATGGGTGCTCCGTAAGGCTCGAAAGCGATAAGGTGGACTACCAGGGGGCGTCCTGTGCGCTTTACCAAGATGTCGCTCAGGCCACGCTGATGCGGCGCCAACAATTTTGCCTAATCACGACCGCTTTGAGAGAGCGCCAAATCAAATATAGATGGACATACCTTTCTGCCTCGCCTTCTCACTAAATAACAAACAACATCACTTCTCTGAGGTAGAGGGAGCAGAAACCTTGCTGGGGCTGGGACGAGCTTCGCCGCAAAGAGACCCTCCACCAAAAGAAGCCTCCGGTGGTGTGCGCCCGGGCCGCGGAGCCCTTGGAACCTGGCAGAAGCCCACTGGATCTACCAAGAAGGTGTCATAAGCGGAGTGCGCAACCATCATTCGCTTTACCCTGTTCTTCAAGACGGTATACCCTCCTGAACGCTACATGGTCAACCGGGATCCAAACTTGAGACGCCCGGTGGCCCTAAAGATGGAGTCCACTGCGGACAGGGGGGCTGCCCCTCCCCTCATTGCGACCTTTGGTGTCTGGAGGGGAGCGCTCGTCAAGATGCATTGGCGGTCCAGAGCGTTCCTACTGCCTTGAACTAATTCGGAAGCCTGTCAGGAATACGGTCTCATTTGGAACTCTTGCGGGGCTCTGGGTGCGGGCATGGTCCTGCCCCAGCAGTCGACTGAAGATACAGTCCATAGGGACTATGCCGAATTTCACACTGTATTTGTTTGTTAGTGTTTTTACCCTGTTCTCACATGTTTTACCCAGGGTTTGCTGTTTAAAGGTGACGGGGGTGGGGGAGGGAGAGGAGGGGGCCCAAATATTGCATGACCGGACATGAAGGGAGGGATGGGGGTTAAACTTGTCTCGTGGAGGGGCGTGGTTTCGGCGCCGAGGGAAATGGCGGCTTGCTGAGTGAGCTCCGTCCCTCTGGTCTCTAAAGAGCCAATATCCGTACATTCCAGCCGGCCCTAAGCTACGAAACCACCAGAATACAGCGACGGAGCACCCCCACCATCGGTCTGCGGGCAAGACACCGGCTCCCCGGCAGCTGATGGGGCGGCTGAAGGGCGTGACGCAGCGGAGGACGGAGTCGGCGGCACGGCCTAGTGGGGTAGTGCGAGAGCCCGGGCAGGCCTAGTAGGCGGGGTGCGGATTTGCGAGAAGGACTGCGTCGCACGGTGGAGGGTGAGGTAATGACGCCGGAGACATCGTTGGACTAAAGGGAATCGCCCGGTGTGTAATCAGTATCCCGAGTGGGGAAAGGGGCCCTGGCCCGAGACTGGAAGGAGCGGCCTAGGGGAGGAGCTGGCGGGGACAGTGGAGGCTGGCGGCGGTGACCGGCCCTTGACAGTTCGTGCCCCTCGCAGCTCCCTGGGACACTGAGCGCTGCACATTCGGAAGGTCCCTGGGCCCCCCCCCCAGTGCCCGAGACAAATAAATATTGGCTCGATCCGGACCAAGGTGAGAGGAGAGGCGGCCTGTGCTGAGAGCGCCGGTGGGCGAGCAGAGGAGTCTCCGGAGCGGCTTGGGCGTGCCGAGGCAGCGACGGGGGCAGGCAGTATAGCCCCCTAAGCGAAGCGACTACATACCCCGCACGAGGAAGTAGGGATCAGTCTGTGGGGTCAGCAGGCGCGACAGAGACCAAGACTGCTGCTGGTGGCGACTAGATGGGGAAACGGGTGTCTTGTGCCTAATGACCCGATATAGCGTCAGCAATACAGAGAGACGGCGGTGAGCTGCTCTGGGACACCTCTCGGCAAATACAGAGGGACGAGCACAGAGACAGTCCTCGAGCGCCCAGGTGGCCTGCCAGGATACGTAGCGGCGCTAGCTGGCCGCCAAGGAGGAGGGGTGAAGGGCGCCATCGAGAGAGCAGCGGTGCCCACCGGGTGGTGAAAGCGTATGTGACAGGTGCGTGGAGCGTTATACGGAGTAAGCATCCCCCACAGGTCAATAGCACCCAGCAGGCGGGCGAGACGAGGACCGAGGTGACCGCGGCCCCTGAACCAAGAGTGGGCGGGCGCGGCGGAGAGTTGCATAAGCCGGGGTCAACGACCTGGTATAACATCTGCACCAACGAAACAGAGCGGCAGGTGAGCCTACGGAGACGGCGGTGCGGGGCCGGAGAGGGGACCGTGAAACAGTGGGCAAAGTAGGGGACTCGACCCAGACCCGGCGAAGAGGCCGCGGAGCCCTCACTGTGGTGGCAACGCGGGGTGGGCCTGGACAAGATAGTAGGGACGGCGAGAGGTGGGTCCCCGCACGCCCGGGAGTGGAAGAGTGTTAGCATGAAGCCCAAGGGCCCGGCCGCGACACAGACTAACAAAATGGATAAATACGCCCTGCCGATGGCGACGGCCCCAGCCCAAACGGATCAGGCTGTAGAACAGAGCGAACCATCTCTAACGGCTGTCTTGGCGGCCATAGCGGATCTGAAAGGGACAATCGATCCCAAAATTGATGCAGTCACAGTGGATGTCAACTTGCTCCGCGCCGATTTCCGTAAGATGTCAGACAAAATGGCGGCCACGGAAACTAGAGTCACGCACCTGGAAAACAGCACGCAGAGTCTGGAGGAAAGGGTGCAGGCCCTCACTAAACAGCAGGAACTTATGGCGGCCAAGCTGGAGGACCAGGAAGGGAGGGCCAGGAGGAACAATATCCGCGTAGTGGGGGTGCCGGAGGGGATGGAAGGGCCAAGTATGGACCTGTTCCTTGAGGACATCATCTTGAACCACCTGAAACCGAAACGCCTGTCAGTCCACTTTACAGTGGAACGGGCACACCATGCCCCCATTCCTAAACCTCGACCGGGGGCACCACCGCGTACTATTATAGCACGAATCCTGAACTACCGAGATAGAGACGCTATCCTACAGGCGGCGCGGCAGTCTGGAGACCTGCTTCATGAGAATGCGGTGATCCGTTTTTTCCCCGACTTCACGCTCAACGTGCAGCGCCAGAGGCATACCTTTGATGTAGTCAAAAAGGAAATGCGGGCCAAGGCAATAAAATACTCCATGATGTACCCGGCCAAGTTGAGGGTGGAGGCGGAGGGGAAGACATGGTTTTTTGCAACCCCGGAATCCGCAACGGCTTGGCTGGAAGGGTGGTGCACTGCTGGCGCCAACAATAAGCAGGGACACTGGCGAGAGCGGCAGAGATGGCCAGGAGAGGAGTCGGACTAGTTCTGAGTGAGGAAGACCCACTCTCACGCAAGTACCTCGGTGCTGGGCATCGGCACGCAATGCGGGACCGCATGGGGACGATGGGCTGCGCAGGGGGCGCCAAGACTATTACAGTCCTATAATTGCATTGTATTGTATTAATGGTCCTTATATGAATGAGGCTAATGGGAAGGTAACGTGTAAGGAGACCTGGGGGCGGGCAGCTCAGGCGTTGGGCGCCTACACCCCCACAGTTGTTCGAATGTTCTGGGCGACAGGCACTCTGCGAGTTGGGGTGGGAAGAGTGGTTATGCTCTCCAGCAGGGTAGCAGGGAGGGGGTGGGGGGGACTTAGGGGGGGGCTTGTTGAAGTTGTGTATGTTTTGTTGTTGTAAGGTCAGCAGATTCACAGGGTCAGTGGGGATAGTAGAGACGTTCAGGCCGGTGGGATTCCAGCGGTATAAGCACCGGAATAATGGCACAGAGTGAACAGCCTACTGGTGCAGAAATCCCTCCAGAAATGCAGAGTGGGCCACAGGTGGGAGCACAGGGCTTTGGTGCCCTGCGAATATTATCCTGGAATGTCAATGGGTTGGGGAGCCGGATTAAACGTAGCATAGTGCTTCAGTACTTACATCGACACTCCCCCAGTGTGGTACTGATTCAGGAGACACATCTTAAGGGCCAGAAGTACCGAGCACTAGATCGCTATGGTTATAAACTGGTAGCGCATGCAGGGTACACCTCGGGTGCCCGAGGGGTGGGAATCCTGGTTAAAAAGGCAACCCCGTTGGCGATCAAAAACGTGACACACGACCCGCTGGGGCGATTTGTGGCTCTGACAGGTTGCTGGGAGGGACAGGTGCTTAATATAGTCTCCTGTTACATACCGCCAGCGACACGTGTAGACGCATTTAAGGACTTGGGGGCCTTTCTGGTGGCTCTCCCCCCAGGGGCGTTGGTATTAGGGGGTGACATGAACTCAGTTATGGACCCGGGACTTGATAGGGACTCTAGAGTAGCCCGTGCGAGGGGAACAGAGCCACTACTAACATTCACGGAGGCGCTGGGGTTGGTGGACCTCTGGAGGTTCCACAACGTAGGGGCCAGACAGTACACATTTTACTCCGCAGCACACAACAGCTATTCCCGGCTGGATTATTTGTTGACACTTAAGGGGAGTGTGGGATGGTTCTCCGACACCAAAATAGGGCCGAGGGGCATATCGGATCACTCTCCGGTGGAGATGTCACTGAAGGGTACACCACGTCAATCCGTTCTGCCACCGCGGCTGAATGCATGGTTTTTTCAGAATAAAGATAATGCACAGAAAGTTAAGGAGCGAACAAAGTTATACTTTCAAGAAAATGAGGGTACAGTCGAAGATCGTAGCACCCTATGGGAAGCGTACAAACCGGTGATAAGGGGATATGTCCAAGACTGCATAGGGGTTGACAAAAAGGAGAAGAAAATACGCTGGGACCAACTAGAAAAGACGGTAATAGACCTGGAGGCACGATATCTGGGAGGGGGCAGGAGAGATGAGGAATTGGCGCACTCACTAGACCTGCGGAAACGAGAACTGCAAGATATGGCGATGGCAACTGCCAGATCTGTGGCCCTGGCCACGCAGCGGAGGATCTATGATCTCGGAGACAAGGCGAACAAAATGATTGCCTGGCTCGAGAAGAGAGATAGGGAGAGAAGCTGGGTAACGGTAATCCACGATGGCGCAGGGAAAGTGCACACGACAGGGGAAGCGATCGCAGGGGTGTTCGCAGATTACTATGAGTCACTTTATGATTCAAGCCCAGTGCGGACAGCGACGGATTGTTTTGAGCTCCTAGCCGAAATGCAACTCCCAACCCTAGGGGTGGAGGATAGAGACTCCATAGACGGGGACATTACAGTAGAAGAAATAGTGGGTGCCATACAGGACTTACAGGCGGGTAAAGCGCCGGGACCTAACGGCATACCGGTAGAGCTTTTAAATGCACTGCCTCCACGGTGGCTCCACACCTCCTGGCCATGTTTAACGAAGCGAGGGAACAGGGTACACTGCCACTAGATCAGCGCACGGCGACGATCGTCGTGATCCCCAAGGCAGGCAAGCCGGCGGAGAAATGCGGGTCATACCGACCGATCTCCCTGCTTAATATAGAGGTAAAAATCCTAGCGAAGGTCCTGGTGAACAGACTATTGGTGTCCATATTGACGCTGATTCACCCAGACCAATCAGGTTTTATGCCCAGTCGGAGTACTCGACTTAACCTGCGCCGTCTATATGGGGTACAATACTTAGTTAGGCGTGATCCCGAAACGGAGGCTGCGTTACTGTCGCTCGACGCCCGTATGGCGTTCGATAGTATTGAGTGGAACTATTTGTTTGAAGTCCTGCGGCGGTTCGGCTTTGGGCCAATTTTTATCACATGGATCCAACTTTTGTATACGCAACCCATGGCTAGAGTCAGAGTCAACGGCTCGGTGTCTCGTCCCTTTGGTTTGCGGAAGGGTACCAGGCAGGGGTGCCCCATCTCCCCACTTTTGTTTGCCTTGGCGCTAGAACCGCTGGCGGTGTGGATTAGGGGTGATCCGGTATTCGCGGGAATCAGGGGTGGTGATCAATCGGAGGAGAGAATATCTCTTTACGCGGATGACGTGCTCCTGTATGCAACGCGGCCGCGATTCACAATTAATAGGTTGCTACAAATTTTTAAACTCTTTGAAGGATACTCGGGGTATCAGATTAATTGGGACAAGTCCCTCCTGTTTATGTTGACGGATGGGCCGCCGCCGGACTTGGGTGTGGACTCCCGACTTCAGATTCAGACCAGCTTCAAATACCTAGGGGTGCAGATAGACAAGACAGACAGCGCTTTTCTAGGGGCGAACCTTAACCCACTGCTAGATCGTCTTAAAGGTGACGTGGCGCACTGGAGAAACTTGCCGATATCTTTAATGGGACGTGCTGTGCTATTCAAGATGATGACCCTGCCTCGTCGACTATATGTACTCCAAAATACGCCCTGTCCCATACCGGAGAAATTTTTTAGAGAAGTCGATAGCCAACTTAGAACACTGCTCTGGGATGGCGGGAGCGCGCGAATATCGCTTGCAAAATTACAGAAAGGAGTCTATGAGGGGGGGCTGGCGGTCCCCAATGTTCAAAAATATTACTGGGCATCCCACCTTATGGTGGTAAATGATTGGGCCTTTGCAGATCGTAATGATCCAGCCTATCGGGTCGATCACTGGGCAATGGGAGGTGAGGGCTATTTGAAAGTTTTGTATGGGCCGGAGAAGCAGGAGGACCTACCCATGCCTACAAAGATAGTACAGGCGGCGTGGGTAAAAGCAACCAAGTTTTTGGGCTGGGCGGGACGGTTGACAGAACAGACTCCCCTATGGTCCAGTGTAATGCTCAGGGAGGTTGGGCGCCTGCAGGGTTTCGCGAGTTGGAAACTGATAGACATTATGCGATTGGGAGACGTGAGAAAGCAGCAGGCACTGTTCTCATTCGCCGACTTACAGCAAGACTACCAACTTACATCCAGGGAACACTATAGATACCTTCAACTGCAACACGCCATAGGTAGGCATATTAAAGACGGGGAACAGCTTCCAGAATATAGTCCGTTAGAGGACAGATTAATATTGGACCCCATCCCGGACAAAGCGCTTTCAGCCACGTACAAGAAAATAATGAATAACGCCCCAGACTTGTTGCTCAAGATCAGAGAGGCATGGGAGTCGGACGTGGGGTTGCTGGAGGATGCCGATTGGGCCGCAGCGATACAAAGTCCGAGGGAAGTAGCGATCAGGGCTAGGTTCCGACTGGTACAATTACGGATCCTGCACAGATCCTATTACACCAGGGTCTCGTTGTGTCGAATGGGCAGGATAACAACGGAAGAGTGTCAGAGAGGGTGTGGCCAGAAAGGGACCTTTTTCCATACCCTGTGGGAATGCCCTAGTATACAGCGGTACTGGGTCAGAATAGCACAAATCCTTTCTGAAGTAACTGAGCTACAGGTCCCAGTGGATGCCAGATGGCACTTGCTGTGTGTGTCAGGGGAACAAGTCTGGTCTAAATATTCCACGATATGGCTACGGGTAGCGGCAATGGTGGCTAAACGGAATGTGGCAAGGGCGTGGGGGGCGGTGCAACCACCTCCAGTCTCTCAGTGGAAGAGGGACATGGACTGGTGTTGTATGGCAGAAAGGACAGTCTATGAGGGGCGGGGATGCCCCGCAAAATGGAATAAAGTCTGGCAGCAGTGGGTGGATTATAGGGGTCTAGGGGTCGAATGAATGAAGGGAAAAGGGCGGGAGGGGGGTTCTGTATGAGTGCGATAGTGGAATAGGCACACTGAAAATGAACATCGATTGATTATATGTACTTTCTACTGACAAAAAGATAATGACCATGTACTGCTGACTTTGGTTTGTTACTGAAAATAAAAACAGATTTTCAAAAAAAAAAAAAAAAAAAAACTTGTCTCGTGGAATGTTAGGGGCCTTAACTTCCCTAACAAAAGACAGCGCTTTTGGAAATTTCTGGGGGATCAGGGTCCGCAAATGGTGGCGGTGCAGGAGTCCCATCTCAAAAAGGGAGAAGAGCACAGGCTAAAACATAGACATTACCCCCTGATTTACCAGGCCGTTAGTCCTAAAAAGCAGAATGGCGTCGCCCTCTTGTTTCACTCCTCCGCCCCCTTCATCCACGAGGCTACGAAATGTGACAGGGAGGGGAGATTTATCATGGTTAAGGGGCTACTACTGGGCAGGACCTGCACAATAGCTTCAGTATATGCTCCTAATGCAGGTCAGGCAGACTTTGTTGCTTCCTTTCTGGAATCCCTAGCGGAATTCGCATCTGAGGACATGCTCATCATGGGGGATTTTAACCTCATCTGGGACCCGCACACAGACACAACACACTCACAAAGAGCCGGGGGAGGGGTGTTCAACAGAACACTGAAACAGTCACTACAACAACTGGGTTTAATCGACATCTGGAGGTCCCTTAACCCTACTACGAGGGATTTTTTCTTTCTTCTCACACGCCCACAGGTCGTACTCGAGAATTGATCACATTTTTCTCAGCCAGTCACTTTTGCATGCGGCCACAGCTTCCCTCTTCCTCCCTATGGCTATTTCGGACCACGCTCCTCTGACTTGCATCTTAAATTGGCCGGCCCCAAGATCTAAACTGTCCAGATGGTATTTCCCGGAGGTGTTAATTAGGGATAGACTACATAGGGACGACCTCCGCACAGCAATTAGGGATTTCTTCCTGCTAAACAATCCTGCGGACACTTCACCAGCAAACAACTGGGATGCGATCAAGGCACACATAAGGGGCCACTGCATTTCCCTAGCCACCTCCCTCAGAAGACTCCAGACTAAGGAGCGATTAGACTTGGAGCAGGAGCTGCTCAAGGCGGAAAAACGCATAAGGACACACCCTCGGCCCCTTCCCTTAGAACTGTCACGGCTCTCAGAGGGAAACTTAACGCCATTTACACTAATAGGGCAGAGAAGACGATCCTGAGACTCCAGGCCCGTGGGTATGAGGGGAAGGACAAGGTAGGCTCACTGCTAGCAAAACAACTGCGGGTCCAACAAGAGAAAGCCTATAGGAAACAAATTATCGACGAGAATGGGGCAACGCACACTAGCGAAGAGGGGAAACTAAGGCAATCCATGACTTTTACCGCACATTGTACCAAGCCGAACCTCTCAGAGAGACAGATCAATCACGATATTTAAACACCCTAGACCTCACCCAGGTCCCAGCTGTAGTCAACGAGAACTTGGGCTGCGCTATCTCTACAGAAGAAGTGCAAGCTGCCATAGACTCTCTAAAAAGACATAAGGCACCTGGCCCGATGGGTTAACTGCACAATTTTACCGCACCTTTTCGGCCGAGCTGACCCCTCAACTCACCGCGCTATTTAACGCTATTGCGTCCCACAAAGCGGTGTCTCAGACCATGGGAGAAGCTCTAATCTCAGTCATCCCGAAAGATCCACAAAAATGCTCGTCTTACAGACCCATCGCACTCCTCAATTTAGACGCAAAGCTCTACTCCAAAGTATTGGCCACTAGACTCGAGAACATTCTCCCCGACCTCATACATCCTGATCAATCAGGGTTTATTAAAGGGCGCCAGACCCATGACAGCCTCCGAAGGATATTCCACCTTATAGATAAGGCCCAGAAGAAAAGAATACCGGCAGCCTTGTTATCACTCGACGCGGAGAAGGCCTTTGATCAGGTCGATTGGGCTTATCTACAGCACTCTCTGCGCCGATTTGGGTTCTGTGAGGCCTTCATAGGGATGATACAAGCCAATTTTAGTGCCCCTAGATCTAGGGTCCTGGTGAACGGGGTGGCCTCGGACTTTTTTAACTTAGCCAGGGGGACCAGACAGGGAATGCCCCTTGTCCCCGATGCTCTTCGCCCTCAGCATCGAACCCCTCGCGGCGAGGGTGAGGGCAAACCCGGGTATCAGCGGGATCCGATTTGGAACGGACGATCACAAAATAGCCCTGTTCGCGGACGACGTCCTTTTGCCACTTACCAATCCAGCTACCTCCCTCCCTGAGATTAGTCAGGAACTAGAACAGTTCAAAAAAGTGTCGGGTTTTAAGGTCAATCCTTCAAAATCTTTCATACTAAACCTTACTTTACCTCCCGAGACCCAGAAATTGATAGAGGGGATGTCGCCATTCAAGTGGGCCCGTAAAGCCATCACATACCTAGGAGTCCAAATTACCCCCAAACTGAGTGATCTATACAAAGCCAATTTCCCTCCCCTACTTAAGCAACTTGCCACTGATTTTAAAAAACGGAGTGCGGCCTATATCTCCTGGATCGGTAGGATAAACACTACAAAGATGAACATACTACCCCGCCTCCTCTACCTCTTCCAGGGGCTTCCCATCCCGCTCTCTTTAGCGAATTAAAATTCATGATTATAAAGTTCATCTGGCAGGGACAGCGAGCGCAGCTCTCTTATCGCCTTTTAATGAGGCCACGCGCCAAAGGGGGCATGGCCCTCCCGGATTTTTTAATATACTACAGGGCTGCTCAACTACGGGTCCTGAGTGAATGGTCACTTAGAGAGTCGGAAAAATTATGGCTCCATATAGATAGACAGGTGACGGGAAGAACTATATGGGACTTACCCTGGAGACAAAAATCGGACAGACCCGCCAACGCCTACCTGAGTATTCCTACCTCAACAACCCTACAGGTATGGGATACGGTGACCAAAACTTTGCCACTGACCACTTTCCCATCCCCCAATACACCCATTCATTTTAGCGCGGCCTTTCCTCCGGCACTTCACGAAGGGCCCTCTGACCTTTGGAGAGAAGGCGGCTGCATTGCGATCTCTGACCTTTTTCAGGGAGATAAAATACGCCCATTCGCAGACTGCATTGCTCGCTTCCAACTCCCACAGACTGAACTCTACCACTACATACAATTGGTGCATTGGGTCCAACAACCACTCTACCGTCAGGCAGCCACGAGGGAACTACTCCCGCTAGAAAAATTTGTTCAATCCGGCACCATGGGGAGAGGGTGCATTTCTTTTCTATATACACTCCTGCTCAATCTGACTCCGCAACGCTCGCAGCGTCACAGAACATTTTGGGAGGGCATGCTACCGTCACCGTCTTCGGAGAAGCAATGAGACACCATGTATAAAGATATAGCGAAATTCAATCGCTCCATGTATCTGAGAGAAGCCCACTATAAAACATTATATGATTGGTATCTTCACCCACAAAAATTACATTCAATCTTTCCCGACACGTCTGACCGGTGCTGGCGGGGGTGCGGCCTCCTGGGGGACTTTCAACATATATGGTGGGACTGCCCGGCCATACAGGCCTTCTGGAAAGAGATCTTGCCCCAAATCAGGCTCATCCTGGGGTACCCGATTGGAGACTCTATGGAACACATCCTACTGGGTGCCCGTGACCCATTGCTCAAATACCAGACTCATGGGGATAGGTCCATCATGTGGCTTTGCTTGGGAGCAGCTAAGATGGCTCTGGCTGCAGCCTGGAAGAAGCCAATGGCATGCCCGTCTGTGGCGTGCACTGGCTTTAGAATGCTCGTCAGACATAACTGAAGATTCCCGCAAGAGCTTCGACTATATTTGGAGCCCTCTAGTTGGTTACCTTTCGGAGGGTCTCCCCCTATTTGCTTGCAGCCCGAGATTAAGGGCGTTGCATCTCTTCCTAATTTAACTAAGGTCCCCTTCCTCCCAAGGTTGGGTCCCCCTGGATCCTTGTCTTAGCTGTGGAACCCCTCGTGCTGGTTGCGGGGGGACTCCCGCTCGATCCCCCGCCCCACACATCAGTATACTAGTTATGAGGCTCCCGGGGTACGGTTGTTAATGGTTCTTTATTTTATTTTTATTTTTTTCTTCTTTTTCTCTTTTTCTTTTGCTGTTCTCATGCTACTTTATTTACCCACTAGGGTGTTAGTCGCTCGACCAACGAAAGCGTTCAACCATTCAAGAAGCCTTTAAAGGGGGCTTTGTGCTTGTACTACAGTGCGGGTAATGGAGTTATTTTCCGAAACAGTGCAAAGCTCACAGGAGTCGTTCATAATGTAATGTGAAACTGTGTCTATATTCTAGCTATCTAAAGACTGGATTGTACATCTGTGAAGAAAGTCTGAACGCATTATGGCTCTTGTTCTTATGCACTGTTTGTAATCTGTGAATAACACTCAATAAACAGAATTTGATATAAAATACCACCAGGAACCCCCGCCATCCCCAACAACACCACACGATTCTTGGCATCATGTGGCATCCATTACAGGTCTGTGTTCACCATGAGCACAGTGCTGGCTTGGGCATACTCATTGACAGTAATGGGGTGACCCTGTGTCCCTAAGCACCTGGGTATTGACACAATAATCTACAGATGGTTCTGTCGGATACAGCAATTTCTTAGCATGCCATAATTAATATGTATTAATTATGGCATGCTAAGAAATTGCTTTACCTGCAGAACCATCTGTGGCTTTGGCATACTGGCAGTAATTCTTGGCATACTTTAGACTCTGGTGGCGTGAGAATGGCCACTTCTGCATAATACACGCACTGGGATAATATGATGGTAATTCTGTATAGATTGTGGGCAGTTTGAAATGACCGTACACTGCCACGTTGAATGAGTCCCAGTGGCCTTGTATTAGTGAGTCTTACTGTTTTAATGACATTGTAATTTCTTCCAAGGCCTAGGCCGATAAGGTTGGTGTAACCTATCTGCATCAATGCATGTAGGCACTCACCCGCCCAAGTGAGCATCCTTCAAGGCACTCCACTACTCAACCATTCAGCTATGGACTCACTTATTCAACCATCTGCGGACTCGCCCACCCATTCAACGATCCACCCGTGCACTCACTCGATCATGCATAAATACATCCAGTCACCCATCCAAGTTTGTACACATTCTCCCATTCATCCACTCGCATGCTTGCCAATCAGTGACGAAGCGATTTCACTCAGTAGATAGTCAGGCCTTTTGGGTTTGCCTGTCACAGCTCCTCAAGTCCCTCTGTTGAAGCAGGTTTGCGCTTTAGTGGATGTCCTGTAAATGAGGTCGGAAACAGAATTTTTGGGTGTATTTTACCCACTTAACAGATACACTAGGGCGGTCACAATTCCTCCCTCGGCCTTGGGAGTAAGTCATGGCTGACCACAGCGCCTCCCCATATTTTCCTGTGACCTTGGCCGGATCACCAGCATTACTCCAATGACAAATATCCAGTGGCGTTCTGGAGAATGCGCCCAAATCATTGGGCCTTCATGGTGGCACTGTTCCAGTCACAGCTCCCTCCCTGGTCTTCTGGTGTGATCCTGAGCTGACCATACAACCCACTTGGTCTGATGACACCCCTCCTTCCCCAGTGAGGTTGCTCGCCCTACATAGCACTTTGCTGCGGGCTTCGGTCTGACACGGAGACATTCACTCTGACTCCCTGGGTCTCGGATGGGTCCGTGAATAATCAAAGCCTTCATGGGTCCCTGTCTCACTATGACCATTAGTCGGACACCTGTAGCATCCCCGACCCCAATCTTCCTTTACACAGCGCCTACTCTGTATCCCCGTGGTGATCCTGGGCTAATCACAGCGTCTCTGTTGTTTTACGGTGTGACCTTGGGCTAATAGGGCTTTTTGTTGTAGCACTGTGTGACCACGGAGTTAATCACTTGTATCGCAGTGTGATAAAAAAGAGGAAAAGAGGAGGAGCCAGCCAAGATGGCCGAGCGGACCTAATCCGCTGCGGCCCCGTGGCGAGTGATCAAGAAAAGTCACTTTTTCAAGGGAATGGGGGTGAAGTGTTGACGTGTGCCAAGTGCAGAGAGGCAGGGAACCTCTGAGACGCCGAGAACTCACCGGGGGTCCGCCGAGAGGTACCGGGAACTGCTGGGGCTCCAGAGCTATGCGGCAGCACGAGGCGTGGCTCGAGGGCCCCGAGGATGGATGAGGCAGGCGAATCGGTGGAGAGCCTGCCGTTGAGCCGTCAAGAGCAGCGGGAGACGTCGGGGACTCGGAGGTACCAGAACGGAACAGTCCAGGAGACCGGACGAGAGGTCGATGTCCGACGGAAAGGCGGGGCAGATAGGGATTACCCTCAGCGCCTCAAACGTCGCCGCCCTGGGCCAGGAAAGTGCCGAGGTAACCGGAGAGCAGCCGAGGGGACCATTGTGAACCCCCCAACGGCCCTAGGAAGCTAACGGTGATCACGCGGAGGTGGCCGCATGACCTCAAGATGGCGGCCGCGTGAGTCGCATTCAGCCTGCAGAGGCACAGGCACCGGCTGGACTGACGGGATTAGAGAGCCTGTATGAAGGGCAGACAAAAGACCAGAAGCTGGCACGCATCGGGCGTTGGGGCATCTGAGGGCCCGGAGTGGGGGGGGTCCTTGAACTATTGAGTCCCTGACTCTAATATGGCGACTACCCAGGAGAGCCATTTCAGGCACAAATACATTAAGAAGCAACCATAGCATCTAGGTCATGGGAAGACCCTGCCAGCACTTGCAGAGGGCCTAAGCTGAGTCAGACCCACAAGGCATCGGAGGAAACTACTGCAACCCACAAGGTAACTGCTGCCCCCACAGAGACTTAAGCAAACACTCACCGGGACACTGTCACGCAGCCTGCCTGATCCCAAAATGGCGGCTGGCGTAGCCTAACTGAGAAACAGCACCCACGCGAGTTACAGAGGCGGGGGCAGGGGCGCAGCGACAGCAACGGGAGCACCCTCATCATCAGCAAACTTATCCCAGGAGTCCAGCAGGCCCCCCGCGCCCATCAGAGACTCGCCGGGGATCAACTACACGGCCTGCCTGACCCTAAAATGGCGGCCGGAGATTTCTTAATATGCAGCCTTAACCAAGAGAGCTACAGAGGCGGAGGACAGGGGTGTAGTGGCAGCAACGGGGGGGGGACGGGCTATCTTCAGGCTATTCACAGGATCCTTTTCCCTTTGACATCGACAGTGATCTCTCCCTACGCCCTCTGAGCTGGAGGTTGAGGCGGACGGCGCCTCCCAGCAACACCGGGACTGATGCCTTCTTTGGAACTATGACGATGCCCCACGGGCTGAACGATAACTATTTGTACTTACCGCGGAGCCGGAGTACCCTTGGACGATGCCCGGTGGAGCTGTCCTATGCAGCTGTAGAGGAGTCTGGTTCTGGGACACCCCCTCGGCCGTCACCTACCCAGCCAGACATCGGACATTGTTTTTCACGGTTCTTCTCGGTTTTATCTGTCTCTCTCTTCGACTACTTTTACTACTGTGTTCCCCCTGGAGTAATTTCCCACTTCAGGTCTACCTGACTCTGTCTGCTCTCCCCCCTCCTGTTTACCTTTCCCCCCACTACCTTCCACTGCCCATAAGACGTGTGTCTTGAATATGCTATGCGCTAATATCTTATATTATTGAATAAGCTCACGTTTTTCTCCTAAGTATGTACTGGTAACTGCAACTGGAACTGGAACTGATGTAACTATGTAACAATGTACTGAAACAATGTCCTATCTCATGTAAAGCGCTCTGATACCTCCGGGTCTAGCCAGCGCTATATAAAACTTTTCAAATAAATAAATAAATAAATCAAGGGCAGTCGCGACACTTATCCCGATTTGTCCATGGGCAACTCACAGCGCCACGCTTGTACCTAGTGTGACAATGGACTACTCCTCTCCGTATCACGTATGCAGCGCTAAATTATTGACTATGTCCAGTTTTAAAAGCATCTTTCTTAAAAATAAAAACAGTTTTATATAGCGCCAACTCTGCAGCACCAGTTACCTTACACAAGGCCAGGTTTTTTATGTTGGCGGTGGCAGATTAATTGTTGCCTATACAACAGGATGTTGAGCTTACGCCGGGAGTCGAACCCGGTTCCCCAGTTGGCAGCTGGTTAGGATTTCGCCCACTTTCGGTGTTTGTCTCTCCCCCCCCCCTGTCGTCGGGCCTGTCAAAGTTTTGACCCCACTTGAAGAGTAAGTTGTGCTAATGCATCAACACAATGCCCCCCTCCTGTGACCTCTGAACCCCACTTCCCATCATGCACTGTTCTTCGGGGTTTCTGTCCCATGAATGAACGGCTGCAGTTAACTGCACTGACCCTTGTTCCACTTAGAGGGGCAGGAGGGCAGGCGTGCTCATCAAATAACAAGTCTTTCTGGGTCCAAAGTCCTGTGTACGTGCTCCTTGCTGTCAACCTCAGCACAAAACATGAGATAATACACAGGTACGGACAGGTAAGACGTGCAGGCCCGGGGTGTTCCAGGCACTGGGACAGGGCACGGCTTCAGCTCCAAGCCAGCATCGTAAAATCGCCACAGAGCGCACAGTTGTGAAAACTAGCCCTCGCTCTCCCTCCACTCTCCTCCCTCCTCTCGCTCTGGCTGTCTGTTTTTTTTCACTTCAATTACTGAAGCTTTACAAAAACAAGGGGTCGCGATTGTCCCGGCAGCTTAGAAAGTGAAAGCGCGCACAGCGCGCTGAATGTAATCAAAGCACGGCGTCGTGCCTCACGTAGGACAAACTCATTAAAGAAAATAGTGCTTACCGTGTAAGAACTGAAGTAAAGGGGCCAGTAGCCATGGGAGGATACAAATGACGACATGGCCGTACTAAGGAGGGACTAACAAGCCTATTAAGGAATTAGACGCCAGCATTTACGAAGGACAAAGACACTAGCCAATGAAAAATATGGGTGGGGCTTCTCCTCCGTACTCTACCTACAACAAATTGCCAGAGCAGAGCTTGCGCGCTGGCTCAGGCTCGACCTAAAAAAGAACAATTTGGGGGGTTCACTGGGCTCCAGCATTTTTCTTGAGCCTCTAATGGGTGCGATATAATAAGATCTATGGAATGGGCATGGCAGACACAGCAAAGTCAGTTTTACAGAGAGCTGCTGTTCTATCCAGGTATCTGTTCCCTGATCATCTGAGTAGACCTTGAATTTGTTTGAGCATGCTGGCCAGCTGCCGAGTCCCTTTGTCAGACATGCTTTGTTGAGTGATTGGGGAGCTCAGTTGTAGGACTTCTCCTTTTTTCGACACTTTGTCATGGAGAAAGAAAAAGCTCAAAATAAACCGTCTCCAACTTTATGTTGTACTTCTAGTCCAAACTGCTTTCTTTATATTCATCAAGTGACCATGGTACATGCTTCAACACACACCTGCTAATTTTACATAAAGAAGACTCAATCCCATCTCCAGAATGAAGTCTTCCTTTCACTGCATCCACTAATAGATGGTACAAAACCAAATAACATACAATTCCTTAAACACCAAATTTCTCATTTTTATCCTGAATTGTAATCCAGCTACCAAACTATTCTGGCTTGAAAGAATAAACCCCTCTGACAATTCTACCGAACTGGTTACCAGAGCAAAATGCATAGGTTTCCTTCTTCACAAAAACCTAGCTATCAGAGGACCCATACAAGCTATGGTTAAGTCTGTCAGGTGCCTCTCAAATTCTAAGTCATTCTTTCCTCTCGGGATCTAAAACTTAGAGGGCATGGTTCTTTCCTCCGCTCCAGCGTTACAAAAATAACTCGCCCACTTCGAGCTATTCTTCAGGCTGCTGTGACATTCCTCACAAGCTCTAATAACCGTGCCCACATTATGAACTGCCTCCCGAAGAAGACTGGCTGCTCTACGAGATACAAAGCTTGAAACCGCCACACTCACAGCTTTCTCTTCCAGAACGCTCTCTTTATCCAGAATTTCTCAAACCCTGTGTTGCAAAGAGAGATCTTTTTCCCGAACCCTTCTTAAGATTATATTAAATAGACCAGTCTCTGGTACTGCTGCTAGAGTGTGGAACACTCCCCATTTTCATTTCACAATGCTCCGTCTACTCAAATTTTGAAATCCTTTCTAAAGAACCTGCTCCATCTTCATCTTATCTTGTAGGTGCCAAGCTGCAACGCTGAGCTCCATCTCTACGAAGCATTGTTGTCTGGTACAGGGTGGATGGTGGCGGCATGGATTGGAAAGTCCTGCAAACGGTTTAATATTCAGGTTTATGGCTAGTGTCCTCAGACCCACTTCTGAATCATGTGTACTGCTTTGGGAATGGTGCTAAGGAAGAGGAACGTGCATGAGAAAATATCAATTAAAAACTGGTCTTTGGTAACGTTTATTTCTACTGGGTCTCTATTTTCACGTAGATTCATTCATACCCTCCATACTGTATCCAAACAGGATGTGTACTCTTCTGTTTGATAGTGTTGCCTAGAGTGTTCCATCTAGTTTCTACATCAAATGTGATTTATGAAAAACAGCTTGTAGTGCCCAGGACGTCGCTTTACAAGGGCAGTGCAAATAAGATTTAGCGATGTTTACTGTACTGTCTGCTTTGGTGACGCAGTCAGGGGCAGCATGCCACCTCTGCTGGGACATGTCTGATGTTTAGATATCCATTTTGCTTCTGGGAATAATTCTAAAGATGATGAATCCATGGGAAGAGTCTTCATTAGAAAATAAATTACCGAATGTAGGAAACATCGGGGCATATTTACAAGGAGTTAATGCCACCAGAACGTCACTTTTTGCAACATTGTGGTGGCGTTAAGTCCTTCGCCTTAAGGCGGCGTTAAGCCACTTAACGTGGCTTAATACCGAAATACCGCCTTGTAAATAATGCCCCTATTCACGCAGCACTTAGCGTAAAATGGGCGGGCAATGAGTGTTGCAGTGGGCATTCCGCCGCAACACCCATTGCTTTTTGACGCTGCCCCATATTTACAAAGGTATGGGGCAGCACCAAAAATAAGACCAGAAAATATCTGGTCTTAAACAGGCGATACGAGGAGAAATGTTTTATTTCTCCTCGTATATTGCTCTTTCCACGTGTGCTGCATTCTGCAGCAAACAAGGATTGAGCAAATCGCTTGTTAAGATTGCTTATGTGCAGGAAGGTGTCCCTTCCTGCACATAAACAATCCCCCCTGGTGCGCAGGCACCCAAGCAAAATGGCGCTAGGGTGCCTGCACTGGCACTAGGCAGCTTCTTTAGCACCAGTGCTAGGGGAAACGCAGGGGGGCGCCGTATTTTTGCAAATACGATGCATCCCTGCGTTTTGAAACTGATGGAGTGTGGCGTTACCAATTTTGCCGTAAAACCGCGCTCCGCCAGTTTCTTGTACATATGCCCCATGTTCTTTTCTTTTGAACTGGATTACTTGACCATTGATCACCGTCTTGTTACTGGGTTCAATGTATCACCTACTAGTTGTGCCTGACCATCACCTTCAGAGAAAGAGATTTGCCCTCGGCCTTGCTCCACACAGCTAGAATACATTTTTAGAAACATTGCTCAATCCTACAATTCAATGAAAGTCTGGGTCGCCAATGCAGCTCTACAAACATTGCTTTTAAAACATGCTCATCATACACCACTCACACAGACACACAGCTGTTGCCAATCTCCCAGGGCGTCATATATAAAACTCATATGCAGAATTTTCACTACAGCCCCATCCATGTACTACCCTTATATCACTGCAAGTGCAGCATAATTGTCTTCACCTTAAGTGCTTTTAAGTGCTCTAAAATCATCTTCATCACACATCGCTTTAACATTGACAAATATATAGAGAGCTTTCTTTCTCCAGTATCACACCCTTCTCCACATACAGCACTTTTAGACTGCTACTAATAGTATGTTTACACCCCCAGAGTTCTTTTACACCATGGCCCGAAATACTGCACTATAATCCCCTCCCCCCAGAAAAAAGAAATACAGCTCTCTAGCAGTGGACTTACTTTATCTTTCTTGTCTCTCAGCTCCCGACCCTCATAGGGACACTTGGATGGCTGTACCATGCCCTGGCTTTGGGTACCTTCTCGGCATCGGCCACGATCTTCACTGTATTCAGGGTAAGTAAGACTAGCCTCCTCCATCACCCCCAAACTCAGTCATTGTCAGTCCTATAAAACCGACCCTAACATCAACCAATCTTTTTCAAGAAATCTAAACCTGTCCCAACACTGAACTCCACATTCTCATCAAAAACTCATTCCAAACGTTAACTCCAGCCACACCATCACCACCTCCCTTGTTCTTAACCCTAACCCCAATCTCAATTTGCAACACCCTCACCTGATACCTTACGACTCTCACCTACTAAGTTGTATAACACATAAGCATAAACTTGGTCAACTATTAATTCACTCTCTAATAGTGAAAGTCTAAACCTGAACACCCAATCTTTAACTATAACTTGTCACCCTAAACCCCTCTTGCCACTGCCATCCCAAATTCTGTCACAGACACCCTTAATATTCACTTTATCCAAAAAACACTTTAAACCATGGCTCTATGTCCCTTTACCCTGTCACCATCTCCCCTAATTCTGCACTGTTGTTGCTAAAACCTGTCACTTCCAAAATGCTGACTTCTTCACCCAAAATCTCGCAAGTTACCCCAAAACCTGGCGCTGCCACCACAAAATGTCGCAGTCTTCACCAGAACCCTGAAACTGTCACACTCTTCAGAAACCCTGGCACTGACACAATCCAATCCGTAAACTGTCATTCCCAAAACACGTCATCTTCAACCCCAAAACCTGTCATATTCACTCCAAAAACCTGTCTTCATTTTACCAAACCCATCACAATCCCTGATCTTGTCACATTAATGCCTGACTCTCGCTAGCCATGTAATTCTCACTCACAAACCTTGTCTGATAGCATTGAATCCTTTCATCTTCTCTTTTAGACTCTCGGCCTGATTTAGAGTTTGGCAGAGAGGGTACTACATCACAACTGCAATGGAGTACTCTCTTTACCAAACTGAAGGTCCGCCAGCTTTGTTACGAGATGGGCGGACCTTCAGTATGTTAGCAGAGGAGACTAGTCCATCTCCACTGCTGACATACACCTCCGACGGCTTGACCGTGTAAGGGCCAGCTGAGGTTTCCCCATTTGACCACCTGCCCGATTTAGCACAGGTTAAAAGTCTGGTGGACGGTGCTGCCATGTTGACGGAGCCATCCAGCTAACATTTAATTCATTGACAGGAACCGCTGTTATGGTGGTTCCTGCCAATGGTAAAGTGATGTCCACCAGGCCGGCGGACATCTTTAGATTTAGGGGCATATTGACAAGGCCCTTGCGCCACCGGAGCATCACTTTTTTTGATGCTCTGGTGGCACACAATGCTGAGCAATATTTACAAAGCCACGCACAGCCACGCTGCGTGGCTTTTCATGGCCTTGTAAAAAGGCCCCCTTTCATGCATTACTCTGCGTGAAAGAGGTGTTCCATGGGTGTTGCTGTGGGCGTTCCCATGCAACACTCATGGGTTCTGGCTCATTCCCTGATTTACAAGGTTTCGTAAACCTGGGAATGCGTCAGATTCTAACGCCCTCTCATGGGAGGTGTTAAAGTGGTGCAACGAGGAGCAATACCTTTATTTTTCCTCGTTTTTTGCTCTGTCTATGTGTGCTGCATTCTGCAGCACACCTAGAAGGAGGAAAACGCCATCAATGATCCCTGCAATCAACCCTGCAACACAGGCACCTTTTCACCATGGTGCAAGAGTGCTGTGTTGGCGCTAGGCAGCCAATTGTGCGCCAGCGCAGAGGAAAGCACAGGGATGCATCGTATTGCTGTAAATACGATGCATCCCTGCTTCTTCCTTATGATGCAACTCGCCGCTGTGTCATTTTCTAGTACATTTGCCCCTTAGTATTTTACTCTGTCACCTTAACGGAGGACAGATCATTGTCCGCGGTCTAATCCAGCACATATGTCACTGGACTTAATGACTGGTCACTCCAAATCATTTGATTGTCATTCCAAAACCTATCTCCAGCATCCCCTGATACCCTAAATGGTCACCAAAACACATTACCATAATTCGTCTCATCTCTGAATTATGTCACAGTCACCATAAATATTTCAACTTCACTCCAACCCCTGACTGTGACCTTGGGCTCATCTTTCAATCACTCCAAGTCTCAGTCACCTAGACTGCAAATGCCGACCCAATCCTTGATACCATCATAATTATCACCCCAAGGGTGCTAATATCCCAAACCCTTTTCACTGGAACCTCAAATACCATCAAAAACCTTATGTCATCCGAATATCTATCACTGTCACTGCAAGCCAGTCCAACACGTCATCCCGCTACTCATCACTGCCACCAGTTCAATACAACTCCACAATCACTGCTCACCTTCATTTCAAACCTTGTCACTGCCACTCTAACCACGTTCTCATGATCACAAATCTTGTCCCTAACACTACAAACCGGGTCGCCATGACTGCGAAACCCGGCACCTCCATCCATAACTTTTACCCCAGAGGAGCTTCACTGGCTGCTAACGTCATCATCCTGAAAATCTGCTATGTTGCCTAGAAAGCAGCAATGTCCAACCTGGCTGAAAAAAGCACCATCTTAAAAGGCATAAAACATGCAACAATGATGTAGCCAAACCCAAAATCAAAATGAAGGAAGGAGCTAAAAATAAATATTCATGCACCAAGATGAAGGGACAACAGTCCATTACAGTTTATATCTACACCTTTACTTTTAATATCAGTCTGGAGCTTAAAAACATTTCGTCTAGAACAACCTGTCAAATGTTCCTCAAATTAGATATCACACCACACCCTGTTTCCTTTAGCCAAATCTTGCCATCAAATCCCAAAGCCATGTCCTCATCGGCCCAAATCTCTGCCATTGTCATTTGAAGCCCTGCCATGTGCTCCCAAACCCTCCCACATTCATCTTGAAATGCTGACACTACAATTCTTAAGCCTTGTTGCCAACACCCCAAGACACCAGACACCTTGCCTCTGTTAACTCCACACAACCCTGTCACACCTTCAGCAGACCCACGTCAACCCCAGGCTTTTCCCCGTCACTGCAATCCAAATTGCTATCAACCCAACCCTCTCAATCCCCACATGTATTTGGCAGTCCAAACCATGCCATTCTCACCCTTTCTTCTCTCTTGTAAAATGGACTAATAATCAGAGAAGCACTCCAGTCTAGGGACCAGGTATAATTGCAGTACAAATGGGTTTGTAGGTTTGCAAATGATGAATTCAAGTGACAATTGTGAAAGTAAAAAGAAAATCTACTCTTCCCAACACAACAGGTCTGGTCAAGGCTCCGCATGTGGACGCAGAGAAAAGAAACTAAACACAATCATAAGTGCAAAGCAATAAATATAGGCAGGAAAAAAAGTTTGTTAATGTAACTGATTTTAGAAAATCAGTCCGACAGCTTCCCCTGCATGTATGTCTATTTGGCACTTCCCAGACAGGTGTTTCTGGGCTCGCTATAAGATCACATCTGAGGTGAAGATCTTAATAAGTGACCAGAATGTCAGTTAGTTCACTAAACATCCCTTTTTATTGCACCTGGTGGGAAAACCCTGAGCCTTGGAATCTGGAGGTCCGAGACCCTCAAGGAGGAGATTGGGCGGTTTGGAGCCAAAGTGAGAAAAGTTAAGGCTATTAAGTGCGACACGAGAAGATGAAAAAGCCCATTATAGGTTATGGGGCCCCCAAACAAGATTTAAGGTCTTGCGTAGAGTGGCAGATGTTCCATCTGCCGTATTAAGAATGCTTTGGGGTGTCAATGGCTCTAAATATAGTGGGCGGGACTGCCGCCACTTTTTGGCAGGTGTCACACTCTAAATAGGGCTCTTGGAATCCTCCTTCAGGGCCCCACCCATTGTACATATAAACATATTTTCGTGAACTACAGAGGAAAGCCTTGTTATTCTCAACGCGAAAGAGGATTAAATGCTGTCGGGCCCTTAATGTAGTTTAGAGAGCCAAATAATGTCCTGGCAAGCCCGTGCCTTTGTAAGGCCAGTAGGTATGGGGGTAAATGTTAGCCACTTTAGGCTAATGTGCTCAGCCTTCTAGCCTTTGAAAAGCACCACCTGCCACACAACCTCCTAATTTCCTCTATACGCCTGTCCGCTCACATACGACAGACATCACAGGACTATTTTGTTTCGACAAACAGCATATGCAAATATAGAAAAATCAGTCTTGCGTGTAAGTTTTTCCATGCTTTTTTTGTAGTTTCTGTCGTCAATGATGTTAGCAAATACCGGCAGCATGGTATTTCTTATGATTGTATTGTGGTTTTCCTTTCATTTCCGCACTTTTGTTTTGTTCCTGATGTTGGTTTTCCTCTCGTGCATCGGATGTGGCAAACCACCCCCTTCCCCCCTGCTGAGTCACCAACGGCCCCAGTGAGACGACCTAGGTCTCTGTGGTCAGCACTACCATGAAACCCTAATGTGCGTGCTGCCCACAGACGCCCCCTCGTTGATGTCATCACAAGGGCCTACAATTTCATTTCAAGGAGTGATCTGAGCATGGTCAGACCCAACCGCTGCTGTGACCAGACTTGTATTCTATTCATCAGCAATGGTTATCCGGGGCCAGATTTATCAATGGCTTGCGTTGCCCTTGTGTCAAGGTGACACAAGGGCGACGCAAGCCCTCATGTGAGATTTACTATGCCATACAGAGCCAAGGAAGGTGGCTCTGGGTGTCTTAGTAAATCTGGAGTAACGCGAGGCAGTGCAAGTCGCTGCCTTTTGTTACTCTGCCCTGGGAAGACTTTCCGTGGGTGGAGAGTGGGCGTTCCCACACATGGTTTTTGGCCCATTCCCAGATTTTCTAAACTTGGGAATGCCTCAAAATGTTACACCTTCCCAGGTGAGGGGTAAGGAGGAGAAATATGTTCATTTATCCTAGTTTTTTCCTCTTTCTACGTGGGCAACATTCTGCAGCACAAATAGAAAGAGGAAAATGCCTCAGAGGATTGTTTTTGTGCAGGAAGGAGTCCCCTCTTTCACAAAAACAATCCTTCCTGTAACGCAGGTGCCTGTGTTGGCGCTTGGCAGCCTCTAGGGAGCCAGCGCAGAGAGAGCAGGAATACGCCATATCTTAGTAGATATAACGCATTCCCGCCCTCTCCATTGTAAGCAAAGCAGCAACTTGTCTTGCTGCGTTGCGTCAGATGTTAGTAAATCTGCTCCTTGGTGTCCAGAACCAACTGCCGGAAGCTCTGAGGCTTCCTCTGTCATTTCCAGCTCTGGCTCCCGAGCAGCCCTTTTGATGATTTGTGTGAGGGCTATTGAGGTACTCAGTGGTGCTGCTCGGAACGATTTCTTGAATATACCATGACGTAGCAGGATACAGCTCAAGTGACATGCAGGTTCCTTGATCAGCAGGTACATAGGTTGCGACTGCCCACCCGTGGCAGGCAGCAGATGTGCTCTGGTCAGCCTCTTCCTCCACATGGCACCTCTAGCCCTCCATCCACACAAAGACACGTCAACAGATGTTCTAAGCAGACATGGGGAAACGCACAATGCACGTGATATCGTAGAACTGCAAGCGGCCAGACGCGGACTCTGTCCTGAAATAACAGTCCTCACGTAAGGGGTTCGTTTTTTTATTCATAGCACTGATGAGCAGGTACTTTGACATGTTTGAGGTCCTGCTGCTCTGGGTAAGGGGTTTACATTTCAGTTCTCCACATAGGTTTGTGTGGGGCAGACCAGACGATTGTCCTGAACCGTCACTAGGACGCTCCGTGTAAGAGGATTACCATTTAATTCCTAGTACCGGTTATTAAGGCAAGAACTGGCACTCAGCTTCTAGGGATCGCACAGTGACCACCATCATATTTTTGGAACGTGTATTTTTTAACCCTTCACTGTGGTTTTTGCTGTTTGGAGCAAATGATGGCAGATGCTGCTGGTGCAAGTTCCTTTGCTCCTTAAATAAAAGGAGTATTACCTGGCCTTGCCTTCTTCCAAAATTATCACTGCAAGCTAAAATCACAACGCGCTCATGCTAACCCCACAAGTTGTTGCTGAGAACTGCAGTGCTCACGAGATTCACTGCAGACGTAATTAGGCATTCTATCCATAAGCAGAAAGCAGGGCAGGCGCCCAACCGCATCCACGAGGCAATGGATGTCATATTCACAAGCAGGAGTGTTTCACACTACTCCTTTTCAAGTCTGCAATTTGTAGATGCTTCTGAGTGGTAAACATCGTTTACCACGAAAACGTTTTCCCGCAGGGAATTACAACGCGGTAGTTACAACGACCGCGTTGTAACCACGCATACCATTACTCCGCAAGTCGCAACAACGACTTGCAGAGGGGCAGAAGGTGTTGGATTTAAAATCCAACACCTTCCCTTACTGTTGCACATACTGGAGTCGGAATAGTAAATTATACTATTCCAACATCCAGCGCCCCCCTCTCTGGAAGTCGTTGTTACGACTTGTATGCATGGTTACAACGCAGTCGTTGTAACGACCACGTTGTAATTCCCTGCGGGGAAAAAGAATGCATTAAAAAGAGATATATTCCTTCTGAGTTGTCAAATGGCCGAGTACTAGAAAGCATCTGCGTGCATCAAAGGCAAGCACATCCCAGTGTCTGGAACACACAAGCGGATGGGAATGGAATGCGAACAGCACATGTTCCATCGTTGACTTGACTTCACTCTGTGGTGCTGCCAACTCAGTCATAGAAGAAACGTGTGCATGGTTATGCTAAGGGGACATTCAGCCCCACAGCAACGTGGATAAGAGCATTGCGACACTGGCTGTGTATTGAGTTCACGCAAACTGCCCAGTGGACTGTGAACATGCGCCATCAGGAATGTCTGCCAGCAACAGCATGCAGAGCTTCTGATGCACACACAGCCCGCCGCATACTATATACTACAAAGTTGACGCTGGAGCAATGCACTGAGGGAGCTTTGGAGACTCCGTAACATCAGCAGCCAAAGAGCATGAAGGGTTGTGTCCTGCCAGATTCTGTTTAATAAACCATGCCAATGATGTTTACACTATGCGTGTTTTATCAACCTTTGGGTTCCAATTAGACATTATGGACACCATTCACCCTACGTCTGCTTCAAAGATGTTCTTTTGAAAAGAATCCAGCAACATCTCAAACACCCATCAGCGTTCATCAGATGTTAACAATTTTCCCAATAATCACAGCAAAACCCCAAAAAGTCGTATAGAACTCAACGCACCTGAAATCTCGTACTTCCAACCTAAATATCTCCACGTCATAGTACACCAAGAGAAAAAGTGGACTGTATGAAAACAGGTAAAGAAATTGAGATGGGGCAATGCCCTCGAATACCTCACACAGTTAAAAGCACACAGCTAAGCTACAAAACCCTATCAACTCATTCAGAGCCATTTTCTACAAGACCACCATCAATGTAGCAACTAATAGAAGCAAAAGGCTCTTCAAGGCCTTTTAAGCACTCCTCGACCCTGGTATTCCAAAATCATTCACAACTCCATCAGTCACTTCTTGAGAAGAAAAGTTAAATTCGTCAACCTCACAATGTTCTATCCCCAAATGGACAGCCTTCAACCATATCTCGCACACTTAACTAACAGGCGGCCTATGCACACTGACAGACACTTCTGGTGACAGTTACTTTCCACTATCATCCTTTCAGGTGTGCACCCTGAATATTGACCCTAGAATATCGATGTGACACAATATTGAGGATATTATATCGAAAAAAATATCGACAGGTAAGCAAGTATAGGTTTTCTATACCTAACACCACATATATGTACCTGCACTGTACATATATTTCAAAGTATGTAGATGTGGAGTTAGGGATCGTGAATCTATACTTCCCTATATGCACTTGCCTTTCAATATTTTTTACCCGGTACTGTGTCGTCGATATGCTTCCATCACAATATTCTGGGGTCGATATTCAGTAGTACAATCCGTCCATCATGATAATTCAGCATGGAGATGCCGTAACCCTGCTCCTCAACATCAACATGACCTCATAACAGTACAGATACTCCCACTGCCAAAAAACCCTGGACTCAGTCAGACGATCTCATCAATCTTCCCTTCGTCAGGAAAATCATCAAGAAAACAGTCTCCTATAGGATCATATCAAACACAAGGAGATGATGGACAGAGTGCTGAAACTTTTCAGACACTCACCCTCACTCACAGATCTGGGTTGAATCCATCATCGTTCTTTAGCTCACTTCGCCACCCCAGTTCAGACCCAGCTATATGCAAATCAGTCTTGACCCTGTGCCTCATGGGAACAGTCTAGCTAGCATTCTGGGACCGGTTTCGGGTTTCAGCACTCCGTCCATCATCTCCTTGTGTTTGCTTTATAGGATCATATCGGCAAGAAAAACCTCATACAGGCATACTGTTAGAAGGTGGTTCTGACACTATGGGCCACCCGGATTTTTCGCTTTTTGAGCACCTAATTGTTGAGCTTTTACTGTGGGAGAGCCTCGTAAATTGGGACTCATCCACAGTGAACTCATGATGGAAGAGACTGCATGTGGATTTTACTAGTGTCCCCCTAGCTTGACTAGGCCGCTGCGCAGCAGCTGGAGTAAGGGGCACCGGGCTGGTTACATGCAGACACCTGTGTACATGCGTGTGCACACGTGTAGGGGCTGCGCAGGGAGATTCTTGTCGTGCGCAGCCCGGGAGCAGCTACGAAGTGAATGGTGTGGCAGGACTTATGCAGAATTGGGTGGTGACACGGAATAGGCCTTATACACTAGGAAGGAACATGCCAGGGAAAGTCAGGGTGCTTTACTGTGTTTTTCACTTCATTATTCCCCTATGGGAATGTGGAGCCCATGTGTTAGATTAACTTCCATAAGGCCTACAGATTCCAGACACGCACTAACGTCCACGGTAGCGGATGTGAAAAGAAGTATTCTGCAGAGTCCAAAGTCATATTTGTACTGCTTTTGGGTCATCCAGGAATGTCATATTTCTCTGAGTCCCTGGCTGGGGTCTGGCCCTGGCAGGTTAGATTAATGACCCTTCTTCCCAGAGCAAAGATCTTCCCTCCAAGGAGAGGAGATAGGTGGAGCTACAGGCTAATCCATCAGCAGCTGTCGCTGGGTGCCAGGCACCAAGCTGAACCAAGGTGAAGGCAGCCCTGGGGAAAGGGTCTTGTTTCAGAGACCATGTGGCCAGAGACCCTGGACGACGCCATTTTGAACAAGCCCAGAGGCTGGACCAGGAGGAGGGAGCAGGGGCAGGGAAGTGATGTGTCGCTGTTTGATAGGACAAACAGAGACTTCCTGCCAGCCCCCTACTCAACTTTTAAAAAGTGTTTGCACAGGAAGGGAAGCTCTCTCCTGGGTGTGGTCTGCGGAGGCGGAAGGTGCTGGAGCCTGGCAATGATGGGCAGTTGGAAGGAGGAACCCCTGACTGTCCCCCAGGGCCCTGCCAGCACCAGAAGAAGAGCCCAGGACCAGTGCGCAGAAGCAGAGGCCTCTGCGCAGGGAGAAGAGAGGCCAAGGAGGGGAGACGCGCGAAAGGCTGGCGCAGGGAGCCAGTGAAGACAGCTCCCTGCCGAATCCCCCTCTCAGGGACCCCGAGGGCGAAGGAGAGTGTTCCCAGTGGCTGGGGCTGGCCGCCAGGAGCGTAAGGACACGAAAATGGGGCAGATCGGTCCCCCAGGGGCCGAGCTATGGCCCCCAGAAGGTGAGCGACCTTGACCCCCCACGAAGGAGAGGTCGGGGGCCCGGGAGCCCATCCCCGGGCCCCGAGCAAGCCGGGAGCGCCGTCGCACTCCCCGTGAAGATTGTGCCCTCCGGGGTGCCAGGAGCCCACCCTGGCCCCCGGCTAGAAAGGAAGCCGGGAGCGCCGTCGCGCTCCCCGTGAAGATGACCCCAAACACGGGGTGCCAGGAGCCCACCCTGGCCCCCGCCGAACCAGAGGAGGCGGGGGAGCGCCGTCGCGCACCCACCCGCGAGGAGGTCTCGAGGGGCCCGGGACCCCATCCCTGGGCCCCGAGCAAAGTCGGGAGCGCCGTCGCGCTCCCCGTGAAGATACTCCCAGGGGCCCGGGACCCCATCCCCGGGCCCCGAGCAGCCGGGGTGCCGTCGCACCCCCGTGAAGATGGCCCTGGGGGCCCGGGACCCCATCCCTGGGCCCCAGAAGTAGTGGGAGGTAGGCGGGGGGAGTGCCGTTGCACTCCCCCGAGGTCCGCCGGACCGGCGGGAACCTCCGTGTCTGCCCGCCGGAGCGGGCAGACCAGAATGAAGGTGCTGGCTCCCGCGGTCGCACACGGAGGTGCGGGCCGCGCGGGGGCAGCAGGGGTGGGCTCCCGGGCTGCCCTCCCACGTGGAGTGTCTGTGGGGGTCCCAGGTGGGACCAGGGCCCCCAACACCCAGAAGTCAGCGCCCGGGCCCGGGTGGGACCGGGCCCCCAAAAAATGGGAATGAGCGGCCAGGGGTGGGCTCCCTGAGCCGTAGAGCTTACCTGAGGGTCCGGGTGGGACCGGACCCTCCAACGGGCAGCCAAAGCGGCCGGAGGCCCACATCGCGGCTCTCCCGGAGCAGCGGGAGAGCCGCTGTTCAATTATGCGGCGAATCCCATAATGCCTTGCAGGCCAGGATCGGCCTGCAAGGGCAAAACAGCGTTTTCTTGGCTTGTGGTGGCCCCAGGAGAACGGGGTCACCACCACACAGGCGCAAAGGTGCTGGGGGAGCTGCTGGAGAAGCGCAGTCTACCCCAGCACGAAGAAAAGTCCCTCCCTAAGTGTCATAGGGATTTTAAAAGAATAACCCCTCAAGGGCTCAGCCAGCATTTAACTCCCTTTAGGCTAGAACTTTTGTTCTACAGCTGAGGGTGTTTTGAGAAGTGCCTCAAGGAGTGAAGGGCTGAGTTGGGGATGTCTGGAGAAGGGCATCCCCTGGAGGTGAAGAGGTGTAATTGCACCAGCACTGCATTTACTAACTGTTATTCCTTTTTAGAGGGACTGAAGGTCACATATGTAATGTGAAGTACCTGTGTAAGGTGATGTCATAAGCAAAGTGGGTTATGTTGCCAGACACTCCTGCTAGGGTGTCTGGCTGGATATGTGTAATCCTGTGATTTCATCTGTGATGCCTTTAGGGGCTGTAATTGCAACGCATTTTAATGTCCAACAAAGGTGCTGAGTACTGTCATTCTAAAGTGTGCGTAAACATGTATCTTTGCTGCTGCGCTTAAGTGAGGAACAACCCAGACTGTTAGCCCGGAATATGTAGGGGTGCATACTGTATGGCCAATATAAGATGCTCAGTCAGGGTTATGTGTCACTAGGGCAGGTGAACCTATTTTTAATGCGTGTTGAGGTAATGGGGTGGGTCGCCACTGGGATGGTGCCAGTGCGCAGGGCCCTCGCTCCAGGTTATGCGCAACACACTGCATTAGGGGGCAAGATGATGTGCATACATGGGAGTGGTGGTACTAGACCACCCCCCCTTTTGGGAGGGGTGGAGATGTTACGCAATGTCACAAAGTAATTCCAACAGCTTATGTATATTTGTAAATTGGTGCATAGTATTGAGTAGTGTGTGTGTTTAATAAATGTACTCTTACTTTTATAAAGCAAAGTACAGACTGGACAATCAATTATTGAGTGTTATTTCTGCGCACCTGCCAATGGCGATTACTAGCCCACACCACCTCCCTTGAGTAAAGCCTCAGACTGCTCTGCAACGCTACCCTCTGAGAGTCAGGCGCTACAATTGGGTGTTTGGTTCCCAGTGAAGGACAAATGTAGTCATGTTATTTGTGCAGGCCTCACAGATACTGCCTCGTTTTCCAACACATACCAATCTGGCTTATTCTGCACTGCCTCATGGAAAAAGCAGCCCAGCAAAGTACAAAAAGACACTCTCGTCTTCAACGATAAAATGACTCCTGTCTCTTAATTTTACTTGACCTCTCATGTGAGTTTGACACAGCTGTCCAGAATGCATTGATTGATAACACAGTTTTGCAATGGTTCATGTCTACCCTCATCAACCGCGGCCAGTTCATCCTGATGGGGAAAGTCAAAATCTCAAAAACCTCCTGACTCATGTGGCATAGCCGAAGAATTCATCCCCTTCCCCGTCATCTTCAGTCCCCTATATGGAACGTGTAGGTATTCTACTCACCAACAACATCACGATTGAATAATACACTGATTATGATCAACTGTACCTAAAAATCGCTTCAGTAAACGAGTCACTAACCAACTTAAAACCTGCCTTGAGCTAATTAAAAAGTGCATGTCAAGCTCCTTCCTAAAACTCAATTGTGCAAAGACGGAATTCCTCCTGTTCTCTGACAGTGCCATACATTGATGTGTGCTTAGCTAATCAACATGAGCCTTGAAAACTTCACCAGTCAACTGAAAGCAAATGCAAAAATACTTGCATTCACCTCGCTTTGAAGGAACATAAATGCTAAAAGAATTAAGACAACATGGTACCAACTTTCCCTCCTGAAAACAGTGAAAACCTTCCCACCTAAAACATACTTCAGATCAGCAGTGCAACCCTTGGTCTCCTTCCACCTGGATGGAGGTAACCTTCTCCTCAAGGACCTTCCAGATTCAACATTGGCACCCATGAAAGGCGTCCCACAAGCTGCAGCTTGTCTCAGGGGCCCGTAGAAATTCCACAGCATGACCCCTACATTCTAGAAACCTCACTGGCTCTCCTCCAGGACTGCTTCACCTTCAAGTTCATCTTCATTACCTACAAGACACTACAAAACAAGATCCCAGTAGATGTGGCTGAGAAACTAAACATCTGGGCCGGACAATGCCACACAATGGACAAACCCATTGCCAGACAGGATTCAAGGAAATGCAGGAAAGAAAAAATGACAGAAGACAAGCCTCTTTGTTCTATGCAGCCAGGATCTGAACACTAGCACCATTGAGATCAGAACTGCTCCTACCCTGCTGCAGGTCACAAAGAAACTGAAGGCACATCTCTTCGCAGAACATTAATACCTCTCCTGGTAGGTAACCACACTCTACCTGCCACACTGCAAACCAGCGTTGAAGAGCTGTTACCTCATTTGTGACAGGTGATGCTGTGGAGCAAAGGGTCCCCTAGTATAACAATGCACTGGTTACCTCGGTGACTAAGTTGCCAGGACCTCACAGTGACGTACATGTCAGCAGTGGAATATGTGCTGCTTGCATTTCATTTATCTGCATGTGAACTTACTTTATTTTTTAGTCCTTTTGTTGCGTGCTCAGCTGCTCCCCAGCACTGCAAACAAGCATATATTTGCTGGGAATGGAAGGCCAATGCAAATTTTTGCTGTGAAAAAACACTGCTGGTGTCTAGTTCACCAACTGCACAAATTTATTAGGATTGTGCACTGGCGTAACGAAACATGAGGGGGCCCCCCTGCAAGGCACGTGAAGGGCGCCCCCCCTCCAGACTCAATCAGGAGCTCTCCGGCCAGAGTACTGTGCTGAGGGGGGCCCCTGGAGCTTGGGGTGCCCCCGCACCGTGGGGCCTGCTGGGGCCTGTGTTATGCCACTAGGACGGTGCCGATTCACAGAGTGATAAGTTCCGTTAACTCTTCACGACAGGTTCGCCATACATCCTGGATGGCACTGCTTTGGCAGTTGAACGGAAGTTAATTCTGCAACTTGGAATACACAGTCGGAGTTTAAAACTAGATCAGTTACTCTACTCCCATGGATTTCCATAGAGTTGTTGGGTTGTTAACAATTTGGTGAGGATTTCCTTGATAGTGAACTAGGATTACAAGAATCACCCTTTCCTTCAGCAACTTGGAATGCTTGCTGATGCCTGTAACCAATGAGCATTGTTGTAAACTTATTACAACCGTAACAAAGTAGAAAATTAAACAAGCGCATAGGAAAAGGTGATCTGTTATAAGATGACTGCCAGCTAAACAAAAAGATTTCTTAGCATAACTTGATCCACTTGGGCACCAACCCTGGAATCAGAACCTTAGAAGTAGTGCCTTGAACAATTATTAGAACATTGGAGTGTGGAGCGCTCCATTGAAAACAATGGAGTGCTCCGTGCTCCTACGGGCCGGTAAAAGCCCGCAGAGCAACATTGCAATGTTGCTTTTGTTCACAGCTGTTGCTGTGAACAAAGGCCTCTCGGAGACCGAGGGGATTTAAACCCCCTCGGGCTCCGAGAGGCTTTTGTTTTATTTGTTAGAACATTCTGCCCTCTAGTGGCAGAATGTTCTAATAGCCTTATAGCCCTTCGTAGCTGGGCTATACCGGCCATTAAAGTCCCGCTCCCTTGTTAAAGGCCCTCGCCTTCGGCTCGGGCCTTTAACGCTGGAGCGTGCCTTTAATGGCCGGTATAGCCCGCTACGGCAGGCTATAAGGCTATATTAGAACATTGGAATGTTGAGATCTCCATTGAATACAATGGAGCTGCAGCAGTGTATAACACCTGGTATAGGCCTGCTGCTATCACCATTACAATGTCCTACTACATAGCCTCCGCCCGCTCTTTCCTCTGCCAAAGGCTCCGTCACCATAGGAGGGTTTCAATCCCTTGAGACCTTAGTATTTTTTTTTTAACTAGAACATTCGACCCCCAAGGGGCAGAATGTTCTAATAGCCTTTTAGCCCACCGCGATGGGCTATACCGGCCATTAAAGGCCTGCCCCTTGTCAAAGGCCTTCGCGGTTAGCAAGGGGGCGGGCCTTTAATGCTGGCGTGGTTTTTTAATGGCCGCTACGTTGGACTATAAGGCTATCTGAACTCATCTCCACTGATCCGTTCTGCAAATATGGGCAATGTGGAGCTTCCTCGTAAGGCGGTAGCAGCTCTTTTTCTCCATGTAGCCTTAGTCCGAAGATTTCATGACAGGGATTTGTTACATTCTTTATAACAAACTACTGAGCACGTTATGATCAATCAGGGTATGTACTGCCTGGAAGTTGTTAAAGCTAATTTGATGGGACACTATTCGGGAAGCAATTGCCTGAAATTTTGAATCTATTTCATCCTGTCTTGGCAGTACTCAAGAGCCCTTTTTGAAAAATATTGATTTGATCCTTCTGTTGAAGAAGATACATTAAAAAAATATATGAAGCAACATAACTTGATTAACATTCAATGTCTCTCAGATCTACAGAGCTACTTTTTTCAAGTGGAATATTGTGTAGTACTGATTGGAGGTCTGGGCTTTCATCTCATTAACCATACACACTAAAGTGAGAGCAACTAGGAATGCCACTCCAAGTAAAAGTGCTGCAAAGTATGCACGGCTTTGAAGAGATGGACCATTAAGCTTTGAAGAGATAAAGTTTAACTTCTAATAGGAGCAGGATTTCTGAGTGGGTTAATGATTTTTGAAAATCGTTTTTCAGTGGATTAATGAAGGAGGTACAGAAAGGATTCTTGTAAAAGGTGCCGAAAATCCCTAAGTGAACCTCTGTTGAAGACAACTCCCACCCAAATATGGGAAGTGGAGCAAAATTATTTTTCTTCTTGACAGCCCTAAGGTATTTTTCCACACAAAATATGCAGAATCTGTTACACCTGAATATATATATTTTGGTGGAAGAACGTTTTGCTTTTCTAAGAATGTTCATTCAGTCTGGAGGAAAATGTTACCGACCATTTTGGAAGGAATCATGGGCCAGTCCACCCAGCTCAGTGACTGCTTATTGCAGTGCACTGTCATGCCTTGAACTGTGGAAAGAAGCTCTGGTCTGCATGGCAAACGATTGTTTGCTTGTTTGTTCTGATAGGTGGAGGAATATGAGAACAACCATGGTAAGGTCATTCTAGGATAACCAATATAACTCCCAAATCATCTTTTGAGAGAAAGGCGTAACAAAATGAAATGCTCTAGTCCAACTCATTGATAGTGCTTTCCTCTTAATTCTGTTCTACGGGTACCTGGGTGCAAAGACTCACTGTTTCACGTTATAAGCAGATTCAAAAGACGTATCTTCAACTTTTGTCCATGATGGAAGCCTTGACCAAGAGCCTCAGAGCAGATGATTCATTTGTGAATTTCTGGTATGGATGATCTGCTTAAGGAATCAGATTTCTCATTTTGGCACTCAGCGTGATACGTCACTGCTTGAGGTGCTGGAACAGCTGAGAAGCGACCCCATAAACATCGTAAACAGATACACGATACACTGTAGTAACCCCTCAATCGCAATCTATGTATCTGGCAGGGTCCCTAGGGCTAATCAAGGACATAAATAGCTATAAACTCCTGCACAGTTGAAAGTACAAAGGCTGATGTCACAGGCCTCGAAAACTCAACTCAACTCAGGTGGACAGTGTACCTTTCCAAAAAACAAATCGGGGGTATCAGTCTGTTGCCAGCCACCCACCAAGGAGCTCTGATTGTTTTGCTTACAGTCCTGAGACAAAAAACTCCTTGCTCGAGGTCCAGCTGTAAATTCAAGGGCATAAATGTAGGGCCATGTTTTCAAGCATGGATTCAAAGTAAGTGGGCAATGGTATTGTGGCCCTGTTACACTGGTGGAAAACTAGTGGACACCCAGTAACCACCGACTATCCCAAATCCCCACAGAAAAGGCCTTGCAAAAGTTTGGAGGAAGCATTCTTTTTTTAACCTGGATCACACAGCCTGACATGGATTATCCTTAACTGCATTTGGGATGCCTGGTGGTACACTCTAGATTTGCACAATATCTTTAATCAGTTTTGTACATTTGTCAGTAGTTGATACTTATTTTGTTCAGGACAGTCAAAAGTGTAGTCACTGCTATGACAACATTCATGTTTTAGGAGAGAACAAAAACCACACAATTATATTTTACCTAAAGTACTGAGAATTATGGAAGAAAATGGGATGACAATTAAAACAGAAAAAAAAGTTTCTCCCATAAAAGTGAAGAAGAGTATTTGGAGCATGTCACGACCATGAAACATGCTAAACAATATCTAAATAGCTATACGTTGTTGGATACATTTAGTTAGCCACTCCTACCCCAGGCTACAAACGATTTACAGAGGGTGTGAGAAAGGGATGGGTGAGTGGTCAGATTCTGCTGGCTGAGACTTTTGTGCATTGACAGGGGTGCCCAGATCCTTGCAGCCCTTCCTCCCCTTAGGGTGGAGCAGGGCCTACACTAGGTGTGCCGGTGGAATTGTGCCCTTGAAATAAGAGAAATACTGTTATAGAATTCATTATCTGGAGGAGGAAGGGATACATCAAGACACCATATTAGCCCTGTTGATAAGAATAGCTTTTCCCCGAGGGAGACCACGTAGCATCACAGCGCTACCAGAAGGCGTTCACAAGGCATAGCAACTGGTCCAAGAATGTATGGGAAATCCATACAATAGGTGACATGGCCCCTCTTGCTGGTAGATCTTGGACTTTAGTGCGACACAGAGGATGCGAGTTTTACGTCCATCAAAGGAAATATTTGGTTATGGTAACTTAAACATCTGAGATGTACACTAGAAAAAGAAAAGAGATGTGGCACAGGGGATGGAGAGAAAACGAAAATAGGCACACACAGAGTTAGCAGAATGAAGGGGCATATTTATGAGGAAGTGGCGGAGCGCGGCGTTAGCCTCCTTGGCTTAACGCCGCGCTCCACCACTTCTGAAACACAGGGCTGCACCATATTTACAACAATATGGTGCAGCCCTGCGTTTACCCCTGCGCTGGCGCTAAATTTAGCTGCCTAGCCCCAACCCAGGCACCCTTGCACCATAGCACAAGGATGTCTGCGTTGCAGGGGAAGATTGTTTATGTGCAGGAAGGTGTCTCTTCCTGCATATAAACAATCGTTTTAAATGGCGTTTTGTAACTTCTATGTGTGCTGTTCAATGGAGCACTCATAGAAGCTGCAAAGGGTCATTTCTTTAATGTTTATGTGCAGGAAGGTGCCCCCTGCGTTTTGCTGTTTGCGTTTTTGCTGTTTGCATGTATGCTGCACAACGCAGCACACATGGAAACAGCAAAAACGAGGAGAAATTAAACATTTCTCCTCGTTTTGCCAGGGTAAGACCAGGTTTTCCCTGTTTTTAATTTTGGCACTGCCCCATATTTATGCCACCCTTGTAAATATGGGGCAGTGTCAAAATCAATGGGTGTTTCAGTGGTACGCCCACCACAACACCCATTCTCCAATTTCACGCTAAGTATAGCGTGAAAGGGTACCTTATTTACAAGGCAGCGTTAAGCCACCTTAAGTGGCTTAAAGGTGCCTTGTAAATAAGACGAAGCCCCTATCGCCACCCCAACATCCAAAAAAGTGACGCTGTGGTGGCGATGGGGGCTTGTAAATATGCCCCAAAGAGTTTGAACTCGAAAAAATATTTATAAACAGACTAAGACTTTCAACTCTCGTCCTGTGATATGGAAACTAAAAGCAACTTCTGAAGGGGTGAGCACTTTTAGACTGTTCATATACTCTCTTCTTGTTCTTTGACCTTTGCCCTTATCTCACCAGGTGATGTACTCCTCCGGTATACCGTTCATCTACATCGCCCTGGCGTACGCGGGACTTTCCTGCCTCATGTTCCTAAACTGCTTCCTCTCTTGGTACATACCACCCTGTACTGCAGGAAAAGAGGGCAGCTACAGGTAAGACTGGACCATGTTGCATTGCAATGAAGGACGAGGCTTCTCGTCCAAACAGTGGGCTGGGCATCTATTATCATTATCCCTTTTCTTTGCTGCCTTCTAATTCGGCAGTGCGTGTGAGGCATTACTCCCTGCATCATTTCCTTTTCTTTCTGTGGAGCTTGGACCTAGTACAGATTGATTTCACTTAATTACTGTCCGTCCGCTGCTCTTGCTGTGACTGAAGTACTATTTCTTCTTTTTTTGGCATTTCTATATAGCGCAAACTCGACCAGACTTGGTGGTATTGCAGCCCTTTAAATCAATCAATCAATCATGTCACTTATAAAGCGCACTACATACCCGCGAGGGTCTCAAGGCGCTGGGGGAAGAGGGGGGTGGTGCTGCTACTGATCGAAGAGCCAGGTCTTGAGGAGTCTTCTGAAGGCCAGTAGGTCTTGGGTCTGTCGGAGGTTGGTGGGGAGGGTGTTCCAGGTCTTGGCGGCGAGGTGGGAGAAGGATCTGCCGCCGGCGGTCGTTTCCCGGATGCGGGGGACTGTGGCGAGGGCGAGGCTGGTCGAGCGGAGCTGGCGGGTGGGGGTGTAGAAGCTGAGTCGTCTGTTGAGGTAGGCTGGTCCGGAGTTGTGGAGTGCTTTGTGTGCGTGGGTGGGGAGCTTGAAGGTTATCCTCTTGTTGACAGGGAGCCAGTGCAGGTCTCTCAGGTGGGGTGTGATGTGGCTGCGTCGGGGATGTCGAGGATAAGACGTGCAGAGGCGTTCTGGATGCGTTGCAGCCGTCTCAGGAGCTTAGCCGTCGTTCCTGCGTAGAGGGCGTTTCCGTAGTCCAGCCTGCTGGTGACGAGGGCCTGGGTGACTGTTTTTCTTGTTTCGGTGGGGATCCACTTGAAGATCCTGCGGAGCATTCGGAGGATGTTGAAGCAGGATGAGGAAACGGCGTTGACCTGCTTAGTCATGGAGAGGGTGGGGTCGAGGATGACCCCTAGGTTGCGTACGTGGTCGGTGGGTGGCGGGGCTGTTCCCAGTGATGTTGGCCACCAGGAGTCGTCCCAGGCTGAAGGGTTGGAACCAAGGATGAGGACCTCCGTCTTGTCCGAGTTCAGCTTCAGGCGGCTGGTCCTCATCCATTCGGCGACGGCCTTCATTCCTTCGTGGAGGTGGGCTTTGGCGGTGTGAGGGTCTTTGGTGAGGGAGAGGATCAGCTGGGTGTCGTCGGCGTAGGAGATGATGTTGAGGTGGTGCTGTCGGGCGACGTGGGCGAGGGGTGCCATGTAGATGTTGAACAGCGTTGGGCTGAGGGAGGAGCCTTGGGGTACGCCGCAGATGATCTTGGTGGCCTTGGATCGGAAGGGGCGAGGCGGACGCTTTGTGTTCTGCCGGAAAGGAAGGATGTGGTCCAGTCCAGGGCCTTCTCTTGGATCCCGGCGTCGTGAAGGCGTGTTCGTAGTGTGTGGTGGCAGACCGTGTCGAAGGCGGCTGATAGGTCCAGGAGGATGAGGGCTGCTGTTTCTCCGTTGTCTAGCAGGGTCCTGATGTCATCGGTGGCGGCGATGAGGGCGGTTTCGGTGCTGTGGTTGCTGCGGAAGCCGGACTGGGAAGGGTCCAGGATGTTGTTCTCCTCGAGGTAGCGGGTCAGTTGTTTGTTGACGATTTTCTCGGTGACCTTCGCGGGGAACGGGAGCAGAGAGATGGGTCGGAAGTTCTTGAGGTCCTTGGGGTCTGCCTTGGGTTTCTTGAGTAAGGCGGTGATCTCGGCGTGCTTCCAGCTTTCCGGGAAGGTTGCTGTCTCGAAGGAGATGTTGATTATTTTCCGGAGATGGGGCGCGATGGCTGTACTGGCTTTGTTGAAGATGTGGTGAGGGCACGGGTCTAGCGGTGAACCGGAGTGGATGGTGTTCATGATCTCGCTGGTGTCCTCGTCGTTGATGTTGGTCCAGGAGAGCAGGCGGTTGGTGGTTGTGGGGGCAGTGGTCTCAGTGGTTGCCGGGGCGGTCGTGGTGTTGAAGCTGTCGTGGATGTCGGCGATTTTGCGGTGGAAGAAGGTGGCCAGTGAGTCGCACAGGTCTCGCGACGGCTGGATGTCGTTGGTGTTGGAGCTGGGGTTGGAGAGTTCCTTCACGATGTTGAAGAGCTCTTTGCTGTTGTGTGCGTTATTGTCTAGGCGGTCTTTGAGTGAGGCCCTTTTGGCGGATCTGATGAGGTGATGGTGACTGCGGGTGGCGCTCTTGTGGGCGGCGTAGCTGTCCGCTGTCCGTTCGTGGAGCCAGATCTTCTCCAGTTTTCGGCATGTTCGTTTGGAGGCCTGGAGGTCTTCGGTGAACCAGGTGGCTTTCTTGCTGGTGTGGCTGTTGGGCGGATTCTTGAGCGGGGCGAGGGTGTTGGCGCAGTCGTCGATCCACTGTCTGAGGTTGCGGGCGGCGGTGTCGGGGTTGGAGGGTTCGGCGGGTGGGCTCAGGGCGAGGGTTGTGGTTAGCTGGTCTTCCGTGACTCTGCTCCAGCAGCGGCGAGGCATTTGTTCGGTGCGGTGGTGCGTGGTGGGCTTCCTGTAGGTGAAGTGGATGCAGTGGTGGTCAGTCCAGTGGGGTTCGGAGGTGTGGTTGAAGGAGACGTGTGGGCTTGCGGAAAAGATGGAGTCGAGCGTGTGGCCGGCGGCGTGGGTGGGTGTAGTCACGAGCTGTCTGAGTCCGAGGGTGGCGAGGTTGTCGATCAGGGTGGTGGAGTTGGTGTCCTTGTTGTTCTCGAGGTGGAAGTTCAGGTCCCCGAGGAGGATGTAGTCCGTGGAGGCGATGGCGTGTGTGCTGACTGAAGTCAGCGATGGAATCGCTGAACTGTGGTCGGGGTCCGGGGGGTCTGTAGATGAGGGTTCCTCTGAGGGTGGTGTTGGGATCGGTGTGGATCTGGAAGTGCATGTGTTCGGCGGTGCTGAGGGTGTCGCCGGTGTTGGTTGAGACTCTGAGGGTGTTCCTGTGGACGATGGCGATGCCTCCTCCGACTCCGTTGGTGCGGTCCCTGCGGGTGATCTTGTATCCGTCCGGGATGGCAATGGCGATGTCGGGGCTGAGCGGGATTCAGCCAGGTCTCCGTCAGGAATGCGACGTCTGGGGAGGTTGAGTCGAGAAGGTCCCAGAATTCGATGGCGTGTTTGCGGGCGGAGCGGGTGTTGAGGAGGATGCATCTGAGGTAGTTGGGTTCTTTCCTGGGCGGTGGTTTGGCGGGGCGGGTGCTGGCGAAGCTGCAGTTCCGGCAGGTGAAGGGCCCTTGGGTGCGCTCGGGGTGGCCTGGTAGCAGGCGTGATCTTTTCCGGGGTTGAGTGCGTGGAGGGTGCTGGCGTCGTATCGGCGTCTGTTGATGTGGCGGGCGCGGGGATGCCCGGACCAGGTGGTCTGGCGCTGGGGGCGGTCACGGCGCGGACGGGCTTGCCTTAGGCGCGCCCGCTGCGCACGTCCGCTGCGCGGCCGCACAGCGGCCGCCATAAATGGGGAGGTGGGAGGGAGGAGCAGGGAATGGGGCAGCGAATGGGCAGTGAGGGGCGGGGCCGCAGGGCGCAGCGGCGGGAAACAGGCACAGAAGGGAAAACGAGCACAATCAGGGCATCAAGGGGGCACAGAAAGGAAAAAACTAGCACAATGAGGGGCAGCAAGGGGGCACAGAAAGGAAAAAATGAGCACAATCAGGGGCAGCAAGGGGGCACAGAAAGGGGAAAAAACGAGCACAATCAGGGGCAGCAAGGGGGCACAGAAAGGAAAAAACTAGCACAATCAGGGGCAGCAAGGGGGCACAGAAAGGAAAAACGAGCACAATCAGGGGCAGCAAGGGGGCACAGAAAGGAAAAAACGAGCACAATCAGGGGCAGCAAGGGGGCACAGAAAGGAAAAACGAGCACAATCAGTGGCAGCAAGGGGGGCACAGAAAGGAAAAAACGAGCACAATCAGGGGCAGCAGGGGGCACAGAAAGGAAAAACGAGCACAATCAGGGGCAGCAAGGGGGCACAGAAAGGAAAAAGCGAGGCACAATCCGGGGCAGCAAGGGGGCACAGAAAGGAAAAGCGAGCACAATTAGGGGCAGCAGCAGGGCACACAGACGGAGCTGTGTGGTGGGGGAGCGACCTACCAGTCAAGGTCAGGGGTCGCTCTCTTCACCACGCAGCGGCCGCCATAAATGGGGAGGTGGGAGGGAGGAGCAGGGAATGGGGCAGCGAATGGGCAGTGAGGGGCGGGGCCGCAGAGCGCAGCGGCGGGAAACAGGCACAGATGGGAAAACGAGCACAATCAGGGCATCAAGGGGGCACAGAAAGGGAAAAAAACGAGCACAATCAGGGGCAGCAAGGGGGCACAGAAAGGAAAAACTAGCACAATGAGGGGCAGCAAGGGGGCACAGAAAGGAAAAAACTAGCACAATGAGGGGCAGCAAGGGGGCACAGAAAGGAAAAACGAGCACAATCAGGGGCAGCAAGGGGGCACAGAAAGGAAAAACGAGCACAATCAGGGGCAGCAAGGGGGCACAGAAAGGAAAAACGAGCACTATCAGGGGCAGCAAGGGGGCACAGAAAGGAAAAAGCAGAGCACAATCAGGGGCAGCAAGGGGGCACAGAAAGGGAAAAAAAAAAAAAAAACGAGCACAATCAGGGGCAGCAAGGGGGCACAGAAAGGAAAAAACTAGCACAATGAGGGGCAGCAAGGGGGCACAGAAAGGAAAAACGAGCACAATCCAGGGGCAGCAAGGGGGGCACAGAAAGGAAAAACAGAGCACAATCAGGGGCAGCAAGGGGGCACAGAAAGGAAAAACGAGCACAATCAGGGGCAGCAAGGGGGCACAGAAAGGAAAAACGAGCACAATCAGGGGCAGCAGCAGGGCACACAGACGGAGCTGTGTGGTGGGGGAGCGACCTACCAGTCAAGGTCAGGGGTCGCTCTCTTCACCACGCAGCGGCCGCCATAAATGGGGAGGTGGGAGGGAGGAGCAGGGAATGGGGCAGCGAATGGGCAGTGAGGGGCGGGGCCGCAGAGGCGCAGCGGCGGGAAACAGGCACAGAAGGGAAAACGAGGCACAATCAGGGCATCAAGGGGGCACAGAAAGGAAAAAAACCGAGCACAATCAGGGGCAGCAAGGGGGCACAGAAAGGAAAAAACTAGCACAATGAGGGGCAGCAAGGGGGCACAGAAAGGAAAAAACTAGCACAATGAGGGGCAGCAAGGGGGCACAGAAAGGAAAAACGAGCACAATCAGGGGCAGCAAGGGGGGCACAGAAAGGAAAAAACGAGCACAATCAGGGGCAGCAAGGGGGCACAGAAAGGAAAAACGAGCACAATCAGGGGCAGCAAGGGGGCACAGAAAGGAAAAACGAGCACAATCAGGGGCAGCAGCAGGGCACACAGACGGAGCTGTGTGGTGGGGGAGCGACCTACCAGTCAAGGTCATGAGAGTCAGTTACATTACACAAGTTCACATTCATTAGGTCGCAGCCTACCTGTCAGCGCAGCTGTCTGGTTTGCTAAGGACATCTTGGGGACATTCAGAAAGTTGACCTAGGAATGCATTCCACCTGTTGCTTACTAGTAGCTTCATAGTTTTTAACTCACTTGTTCTGGCTTTCTATTTGCTGACTTTACTTGGTTTAGGCTGTCCAGCTCGAATTTGTCCCTCCCATTGGCCAAACCTTGTTTACTGTATTCTTCCACAAAGTTGCTTTCTGGAAAAAGATCTTTAAATCTTGTTCTTATCTTGTCAAATTTGCTATGGTGTTCAAAGACAGAGGTCAGATGTCAGGCTGTGTCTTCGAGGGAGCTTGGTGTTTATTATTCTTTCTCTGACTCCAAAGTGAGAGGTTTTATGTGACAATCATGCTGGCTACCGGGGGCTGCATGAGGAAAGCTGTACGATGTTGTTTTTTTCTAGCACACAACAAAATTAAATGTCTGTAAATGAACTGTGCTGACGATCAAATCAATGTATTGGGTGATGACATTTCCACACATTGTTTGTGCGCTGTATACTTTTATCAGTAACACTGTATGTGAGTTCCAATGTAATGGTCATTTCAACTGAAGATGTGTTGCCTGTAATGGCAGAATGCTACCATACCATGCATACTCCACGTTAACCTCATTGCACTCTACTCTGCACCACTCCATGCCACTGCATTCTACACTGCACCACTCCACACTACGCCACTCTTACTCCACACTGCGTCAAGGCACTCTTCTGTACCACTCCACTCTACTCTACACCTCTCTGCTCTACACCTCTCTGCTCTACACCACTCCACTCTACGCTAATGCAATGTACCCCACAATACTCTACTATGCAGCACTGCACTCTTCGCCACAGCACTGCACTCCACACCACTCCTCTCTCTGCTACCCTATTCTGCAGCACTGCACTTTATGCCACTGCACTCTACGCTAATGGACTCATCTCTGTACCACCCCACTGTACGCCAGTGCACTCTAAGACAACCCTCTCTATGCTACTCTAATCTATTCTGCACCACTGCACTCTACTCTGAAACAATCTACTCTACGCTACTGCACTCAGCGCCACTCCACTCTATTCTGCACCACTCTATGCCAATGCACTAGACACCACTTTACTCAAAACCAATGCACTCAACGCCAATCTACTCTGCACCACTTCACTCTATGCCACTATACTCTACACCACTGCACTCTATGACATTGTACTCTGTCACTACACTCTATGCCACTCTACTCTGCGCCACTACATTCTATGCCACTGCACTCAATGCCAATGCAATCCACGCCTCTCTATTATACACCAGGGTTCTCTATGACAGTATACTTTGGAACACTGCACTTTCTGCCACTCTACTTTATGTCACTCAACTTTATGCCACTGAACTCTTATGTCACTGAATAATATGCCACTGAACTCTACGTCACTGAACTCTGCATCGCTCCACTCTATGCTAATCCACTCTAAGACTCTCTAAACTACTCTGCACCACTGCACTCTCCAACACTCCACTCTATACCACTGCACTCTACACCACTTCACTGTACTCTGAAACAATCTACTCTACGCCACTGCAGTCTCACTCTGCGCCAGTGCACTCTGTGCCACTGTATTCAAAACCAATACAGTCCACGCCACTGCACTCTACGCCAATCTATTCTGCACAACTGCACCGTATGCCACTATACTCTGTCACTGCACTCTACGCCACTTAACTCAACACCATTGTACTCTGTCCCTTTACTCTGCACCACTCCACTTTATGCCACTCCACTCTGCAATACTGTACTCTATGCCAATGCACTCTACTCCACTACTCTACTACTCTACCCTGCACCACTTCACTGTACTCTGAAACAATCTACTCCACGCCACTGCACTCTATGCCACTGCACTTTGTCACTCTACTCCACTCTGCACCACTCCACTCTACACCACTGCAATCAATGCTGCACCACTCTACTCTCCCCCACTGAGCTGTGCACAGCTACTCTATGCCACTGCACTTCTACCCTGCACCACTCCACTTGACTCTACTCTACTCTGAAACAATCTACTCTATGCCACTGCAGTCTATGCCACTCTATTCCATTCTTCCCCAGTGCACTCTGCGCAACTGCACTCAAAATCAATACACTCTAATCCACTGCACTCTATGCCAATCTATTCTGCACTGTCCGCCACTATACTCTACTCTATGCCACTGCACTTTATGCCACTTTACACCATTGCACTCTGTCACTTTACTCCACACCACTGTACACCATTGCACTCTACACCAAGGCACTCTATGCCACTCTACTCTACACCAATGCACTTTACAACACTCTATTCTGCAGCATTGTATTCTCTGCAACTGAACTCTACGCCACTCTACTCTGTGCCAATCTACTCTGCGCCACTTTACTATATGCCACTTCACTCTACTCTGCACCGCTCTATGCCACTCTAATGCACTCTACCCACTCTATTGTACTGTGCACCAATGCACTCTGACACTGCACTCCATGCCACTTCAATCTACGCCTCTCTACTCTACACCACTTTACTCGATGCCAGTGCACTCTACCCCACTCTTCTATGCACCCCTGTGCTTTTCGTCACTGCACTCTACACCACTCCAGTACAGGCCACTCCACTCTGAACCACTCCACTTTATGCCACTCCACTCTGCAACACTTCACTCTATGCCAATGCACTCTACTCCACTACTCTACCACTCCACTTTGCCCTGCACCACTTCACTCTACTCTGAAACAATCTAATCTGCCCCACTCCACGCCACTGCAAGTAACACTGCACCACTCTACTCTACCTCACTGCGCTGTATGCTGCTACTCTATGCCACTGCACTCTAGCCTGCACCACTTCACTCTATTCCGAAACAATCTACTCTACACCACTGCACTCTATGCCACTCAACTCCACTTTGTGCCACTCCACTGTACGCCACTGCACTCTACGCTGTGCCACTGTATGTGTCAAGCACAAGATCACCACTAACCTGGATCTGGTCCAATTCCACAGGAACGAAGAGAAGTGCTCCACACTCCTAAGAAATAGCGACTTAACGAGTAGAAAACAACTCTCAATCAAGACAGCTTTCTCTGGGGAGATAAGGGGAAGAGTTCTGAAAAGTGACCACTTCACTCTTCCCCCCGTTAGCAAAACAGGTCACACCGGGACGTGAGGCAGGAAACAGTGGAAACTGAAAGGGAACAAGGAAATCTATCAGAAGCCCATAATGTATTTATCATGAATATGTACTAACAGGGCTAATGCATGTTTTGTATAAAGAGGAAATCCACTTATCAGCTATGTATCGCCCAGCGCTTTGAATAATGTCTTAGAGTTTGTGTCACTCTTAAATTAAAGGGCAGGTAAATACGTCTTTACCAGGAATATAATAAAGTCTCGTTGGAGTGAATACGTCTTATTTGAATCACTCTTAGAACGCCAGGAGGCGTGGGAGGAGGACAAATGCCAAGGAGAGAAGGGAGACGAAGAGCAAAGCAGCAGGGGGAGTCTCCGGTACTAACGCTTGCTGCTCGGGAAAAGCGTAGCGTCCACGAGGGTTGAAAAGCTATAAAAAATAGACTGGGAGTGGAAGGGAGCATCTCTACTAAGTGAGCGGCGTAGAGAGCATTGGCGATAACCGGGGTCAATGGGAAGGCAGGAACTAAAAGAATTGTACTCAGAGGCAGCTCGCCACAAACATACGCAGCCACCGATGTAATGAAGCTCGCGTTGCTGAATGAAAGGCGGCGGCGAGTCAAGTTTAAACAGCTGAGGCAGGATACAAAGTTGCAAGGGACTCAGGAAACTGTTGCTGGATTGAGCAGAGCGAGGCACAAGGAAAAGGGGCGTGGAATACAGATCCGGAACAGTAAGCCAAGCAAAGACTTGTTCCGATGACGCCGGTTTTGAAAAATAAGGGAGTGTGCATAAATGCCTCACCCTGGACCCATAAGCACAGTAAGGGATTCTCTCCAAAGAGAGACTTCTTTTACACACAACATGAATTAGAAGACCTATATCCTGTTCCAAGTTATGGAACAGGTGGCCTGATTCCTGACAGTATGCCACTGCTCTCTACTCTAAACCACTGCACTCTATGCAAATTCACTCTACACCACTTTGCTCAAAACCAATGTACCCTACGCCAATGTACCTAGGCCAACTTTTTCGCAACACTGTACTTTACGCCACTATACTCTATGACATTCTACTCTATGTCACTGCACACTACGTCACTCTACATCATTGCACTCTATGACACTCTATTCCACTTTGCACCTCTGTACTCTATGTCACGGCTCTCTGCACCACTATACTCTGCACCATTTTATGACGCTGCACTATACGACTGCACTGTGACACTCTGCATGAATGGACTCTACGCCACTCTACTGCACTCTAAGTCAGTGCATTCTATGCCACCCTACTGCATTCTACTCTATGCCAATGCACTCTACACCACTCTACTCTGCATCACTCCACTCTATTCCACTGCACTCTACCCTCCACCACTCCACTCTGCACCACTTCACTCTACATCACTCTACTCTGCAACACTGCTGTCTCGGTCACTGAACTCTACGCCACTCTACTCTGCATCATTCCACTCTACGCCCATGCACTCTAAGCCACTCTAATCTACTCTGTATCACTGCACTCTACAACACTCTACTCTACGCCACTTCACTGTACTCTAAAACAATCTACTCTATGCCACTGCAGTCTACGCCACTTTATTCCACTCTGTGCCAGTCCACTCTACACCACTCTGTTCTACCCCGCTGCACTTTATGTCACTGCACTCTACACCAATGCTGTCTACCCCACTTTACTCAAAACCAATACACTCTACACCACTGCACTCTATGCCAATCAACTCTGCACTACTGCATGTGAGTCACTATACTCCACACCACTGCGGTCTATGCCACACTCCAACATTGCACTCTACGCCACTTTACGGTACACCACTGCATGCACTGTACAACACTCTACTCTGCAGCACTGCACTTTCTGCCACTGAACTCTATTCCACTCGACTCAATGTCACTCTACTCTGTGCCACTTTACTCTATGCCACTGCACTATAATCTGCACCACTCTCCTGCACTCTATGCCAATGCACTTTATGGCACTCTACTGTGCACCACTGTAGTCTATGACACTGCACTCTATGCCACTTCACTCTATCCCACTCTACTCTGCACCACTCCACTCTATGCCACTGCAATCTACACAGCACCGCTCTACACTATTCTACTCTATGTCACTGTGCTCTGCCCTGCACTACTATACTCTACCCTGCACCAATCTACTCTATGCCACTGCACTCTACACCACTCTATTCCACTCTACGCCACTGCACTCTACCCTGCACCACTCGATGCCTCTGCAGTCTATGCTATGCCACTGTACTCTAAACAGGGGCAGCTCCTCTGTAATGGTGGAGGAGCATTGCCCCACTGGTCAGAGTCAGTCAGCAAAAAATAAACTGATAATAAAACAATATCATTTTATTTTCCGATGACTGACTGAGCGAGGGAGTCTTGGGCAGAACCGGGTCATGGCAGGGTGGAGAAGTGATGGGCACTGTAAAGTGCGCATGTTAGTTTGGCCAGCCGTCTTAGGCCAGCCAAACATACATGCGTGCTTAGGTTTCTCTAACCCAACTGCGTTGACAGCCAGGTTGGAGAAAAGCTGCATACTCCCTGTGCCTGTGCAATCGTCAGACCAGCCGTTCAGGCCAATCCCCAAGCTGCTCTCATGCTTGGTATAGCATGAGAGCAGCATCTGGATTGGGTGGGGAGCCTGTGCTGTGTGCCCCAGTGACCGCCGGGAGAGAAGCACTGAGGTGGCCGGCAGCGGCAGCAGGACAGTTCAGTTTAAAAAAAAAATATGATTCCCCTGATCCCCCGTCTCCCCCCCACATTAGTTTTGCGGCGGCCACCACTGACTCTAAACCACTGCACTCTATGCCAATGCACTCAACACCATTTTGTTTAAAACCAATTCACTCTACTCCACTACACCTATGCCAACTACTTTGCACCACTGCACTTTACGCCACTATACACTACTCTGCAACACTTTAAGCCACTGCACTCTACGTCACTCTACATCATTGCACTCTACTTCACTGCACTCTACACCACTCTATTCTATTCTGCACCACTAGACTCTATGTCAGTGCTCTCTGCACCATTCTACTCTGCACCACTCTAAGACCCTGCACTCTGAGACTTTACTCTGAATGACTGCATTCTATGTCACTGCACCACTCAATTCTAACGACACTCTCTTGCACTCTACACCCCTGCACTCTACCCTACACTACTCCTCTCTACCCTGCAGCACTCCACTCTGCCACTTAACTCTATGCCACTTTACTCCACTCTGTGCCACTCCACTCTATACCATTGCACTCTACACCACTGCAATCTACTCTGCATCGGTCTACTCTATGCCACTTCACTCTACGCAACGTCACTGCACTCTACGCTAATGCTCTCTACATCACTTTACTCAAAACCAATGCACACTACGCCAATCTACTCTGCACCACTTCACTTTATGCCCCTCTTCTCCACTCTACGACACTCCACTCTGTGATGCTCTACTCCATTTAACTCTGCTCCATTGACACTACTACATTCTATGTCACTCTACTCTACTCCACTTTATGCCATTCTGACACTATTCCACTCTACGATGCTCTACGCAACTCCCTCTATGCCACTCCATGCCACTTTACTTCACTCTATTATATGACCCACTACTCCACTCTACTCCACTCCACTCTATGCCACTCCACTCTGACAATCTACTCCTCGCTAAGCCACTCTGCTCTATAACCCTCTACTCCACTTTACGCACCACCTTCTACGTCACTCCACCCTGCTCTACACCAGTCCACAACATTCTATGCCACACCACTCTACGACGCTCAACTCTAACACTGTACTCCACTCAACTCTACGACCTTCCACTCTACGACACTCTACTCCCTCCACCACACTCCACAACACGGTTCGATATTCCATGAAACTCCACTTCACTCCTCTCCTCTCCACGCCACTCAACTCTACTGGATTACACCCCACCCCACTCCATAACACTCCACTCTACTCTACTCCACATAATGACACTCCACGCCACGCCTCTCTCCTTTACCCCACTAACTTTACGCCGTGCTGAACAGTAGCCACTCTGGTGTACAACATTGCTAAAACATATTGGCAAAGTCAATAGCTCTTGCATAGGTGAGACCAATTGGCTTTGCCAATGCTTTTTTTCTGTAGGCATGGGGAGATTAAGTGATTTGCCCAGAATCACAGAATGTCAACTCTGCTAGGCCTGCGGTGAAGTGGAAGTGGTATACAGCAAAGTGTCTGCATGTCGGTATTTCTCTGTGATTCGATTTAACTTTAACTATAACAAAATCAGAGCGCTATGATTTACAAGAAATACCATTTGCGACCATCGTTTAGCAAGAAAAATTATTTGCAAAATGCTTCAGTAACATACTTTTAGTGAAAGAAAATGTAGATGTTCAGAAAGGAATAGAACCGAAGTCTGTGAAGTGTCTTTTTTTTATTATTAAGAAGCAAGAATTCATTTACATCTTTCACCAAAATCAGAACCATCCTACGTTCATTGAAATATATTTTTTTTAAAAAGGATTGAGCAGTAAATGTAGCCAATGGAAAATAATTACTTGTTCATATTAGAGACCAGGATCCCATACCAAAAGATTAGATCAAACCATCCCCAACTCACTCGGGTACAAGCTCTAGCAGGGCATCCTTAACCAGTTCCCAAAGTTTCCTTAACTGAGGGTGATTGGGTGATTCTCAATAATTGCAAACTCCAATCCACAGAGAAAAATGAGCTTGTGCCACTAGCATAGGGGGTCCGGGGATTCCTTTGACAACCATGTGCGAGCAATCATGAGTCTTGCCAAAGTAACTGCAAAAAAGAAGACCCCAACCACCTCCCCCCGGATGTTCGGAGAATGCCCAAGCACCACCAGTTTCAGGTCAGGAAATTAGTCTTGCAAAGATAATTAATTAGTGCAAGCACTCTATGCCAGAACTGAATATTAGGGCCACAGATTGCAAGGATATGCGCCGTATCCGCCTCTAACATACCACACCTAATATAATATAATATATATATATATAATATATATATATATATAATATATGTCGTTTAAAATTTTAAGGGAATGTGTTTTAAGTTGTGAAACGTTGAGGGCACTTTGCGCCAGCATGTTTGAGCGGCGTATCTCAGATACAGAGACATTACAGTGCAGCTGCTGAGCCCACTTAGCCGCAAGTAGCTCAAATTTGTTACCAGAGTGCCCAAACATTGAGTAGAAAGTGTGTATATAACCACATTTCTTGATTGTGATAAACCCCTCTAAGAACGTGTTATAATTTATATTAATGTCACTGTTGGAAATAGCCCTTTTTCAGGGTTATCCCCAAACTTCTTGCTTCTTCCTTCTATTTTTCCCGACCTGTTTTTGTTGGCTTTAGGACTCTGGGCACTTTACCACTGCTAATCCGTGCTAAAGTGCATATGCTCTCTATGTAAATTGTGAATATAATTGGTTATCCATGATTGGCATATTTGATTTACTAGTAAGCCCCTAGTAAAGTGCACTGAGTGTGCCAGGGCCTGTAAATCAAATGCTACTAGTGGGCCTGCAGCACTGATTGTGCCACCCACATAAGTAGCCCTGCAAATGTAACTCAGACCTGCCACTGCAGTGTCTGCGCACAGTTTTGAACTGCCATGTCGACCTGGCAAGTGCACCCACTTGCCAGGCCCTAACCTTCCATTTTCTTACATGTAAGGTACCCCTCAGGTAGGCCCAAGGTACCCCCATGGGCAGGGTGCGGTGTATGTGAAAGGTAGGACATGTACTGGTGTGTGTGACATATCCTGATACTGAAATACTGCCAATTTCATTCTTCACTATTGAGTGCCTATGTGTCCCATAGGATAGAATGGGAGATACTTTGTAACACCTTACAAATATAACTTCCCATTGGGACAAGATGGAAGAATAAGGTTTAGGCTCTCTGAACTCAGGATTTAATTACACATCTTTTAGCAAAGATGGTTTTTTAATAGTCCGTTTGAAAATGCCAGTTTTAGAATGTGGGCATTTTCTTGTTTAACCATTCTGTGTATCTCTGCCTGTTTGTGGATTGACTGTCTGGTTTTGGTGTGACAGGGGCTGGGGATGTGCATTCACTGTAGACAGCCACTGGGGGGGTTGAGGTGTGCCTGGCCCTTCCTGGATGACCCTGAGCCCAGCTGAACAGACCTTGGCTGCATTTAGAGTCGTGGGAGGAGATTTCCTTAGCAAAACCAAAGGGGATGATGGACGGAGTGTTGAACAGATTTCCTTACACCTGAATAGGGCCTGTCTCCCTTGCACAATGCTGTCCCCACCCCCTGTGGTCATACTGCACCAGTGAGGACGGAACTGGTTTGGACTGGGTTCAGAGACCCTTGTACAAGGAAGAAAAAAGACAAAATGGGGTATAAGTAGTAGTCCTTAAACCTCAAAACTTTAGATCACTTCTGGACTCAAGAGGAACCTTTGCCAAGGAGAAGAGCTGGAGAGCTGTGAGGAGTACTGCCCCTTTGCTGTATGCTGTATAGGACTTGGCCTGCAGTTGCTGCTTGTGCCAAGGAAAGGACAAAGACTGGACCTTTGTTGAGAAACCTGCTTGAAGAAGAATCTCCAAAGGCTTGTGTGTGCTGGCCTCCTGTTCTGAAGTCTCAGGGACACAAATACTTCACCCCAGCTCCCCTGGACTATATTTCTGAGAGTCTTAACCTGCCAGGAGGTGTCTGTTCCAGTTTTGGGCCTCTGGAGGTTGTTTCTGCTGTTGGGAGCTAGAAGAACCTAAGAGAAGCAATAGAAACAATATCATGAGCCACCCCAGCCCCCCATAAATCGATTGACGTCCCATCCATCACAAATCCATTCCCACCACCACCCTCCAAAAAGACTGAGCATAAGAAGGTGAAGGATAAAACATAAAAGTAATAAGAACATCTCCCATCCAGTGCACAGAGGAAAGCAGTAGAGGCAGAGGAAAGAACAACACACAAAGCCTAATACCCTAATGGAAAAAATCAGGAAGCAAATTTTAAGAAATGTGAAGCGTGAGAGGAACTCAAAAACAGCATTAACACCATAACCAAATGCAAATTAGGGCAATCCCTGAGGCAAAACTCGGAATGAAGACCCAAGGTTGACTGGTTTAAACAAGGTTACCCCCTCTGGCCCCTGGCCAAACACAAGGGGACAGACTGCAATATAACCAGGCTTTTAGTCGAGACCTCAGAGCCCCCCCAAGCCTTCAGCAAAGACTGCTCCTTTTCCGAGTCCTGCAATATGTTGTTTGGCCCTGATACGGGGAATCCACAATTTGACGGGCTCCAGCAGGGCTACCATACCCCCCAACTTAAAAAAGGATGGTATAGTTTCGCGCAGGCGCCAACTACTATACACAGTCTCACAGCAAAAATCCAACCTTACAAAAACGTTTACTCCGCACATGAGCACTGGTTTATTTGGCTGAGCCAGCTGGAAGACCAGTTGTCGGAACATATAGCTCCCGATGTGGATCAAGATTGCCCTGGGATACTTGGCAGCCTGTCCCTTGTTTGGGCGTCTGAAATGGAAATCTGTGCATCCGCTGAACTTGTCAATCTATATCCCAGTCATTGAGTTGGAGAAATGCCTGCTGAAACAAATAGACAATGTATTTCCTAGGGTCATCCCCCTCATTCTCGTCTGGCACCCCTAGAACGCCGAGATTATTACATCTCATTCGATTCTCAATGGCCTCCAGTTTCAATGACATAGATTGTAGTTTGTCCTTATAATGCTTCACTTGATTCCCCATACTTTGTGTTGATGAAAACAGACTGGCAGACTGAGTTTCAATTTTGTTAAGATGACTATGCATGATGTTCACGTTTTTGACATTTTTCTCAGCACAACCTGTGTCCCTAAGTGAGAGGTTTTTAGGGCCAGCGAGTCCTTCTTATATTTTTCCCGGAGCAGCACAAGCAGATTATAAATGGCAGCGAGGGAGGGTGCGTCCTCATTACCTACAGCTGACTATCCCAGAGGTGCTATTTCTGATTGCTGTTGACCCTTCGATTGCGTAGTCTCAGTGGAGGTCAGACAAATGCAGGATCAACTACCTCCCGAGAAGTTACTTTTGAAGGAGTTAGTTCCACTCCCTCTGGATCCCACAGTAACTCAACTGTGCCAGTGTCACCCACCTCCTCCAGTGTTATCTCAGAGCACCACTGGGGTGCCACAGACTGGCTGATTAGCCTTAGCTTGCTATGAGGTATTCCCTTCCCTTCATCTCCAACCTTCTGAGTGCTCAATTGCTTCCTGCTCTCCCAGCCATCTCCACTATTAGACCCCGACTCGGACTCAGTCTGATGCTGCCAGGCTGCCAGCCTTGGAGGGGTCAGACAGCGAGAAGAAGGCCTCCAGGGACTCTTGAAAATCATGCAACTCATTGAGGCTATAACCCCCCCGACGGCACAGTTAATGTAGTGTCCCCTTCTAGACTGATAACATGCTGGGCGGGAGCCTCTGCTGAGGCTTCTGGAATCAAGGGAAGAGTTTCAAGCTGGGTTGTGTAGAAGACATTACAATAGCTTTCACTGTGGCCATATCCTTGTTCTCAGTCTCAGTGTTAAGTACATCGGCTGGTGTCATTGGAGTGTGCCTGGTAGAGACATTCACAGTAGACACTACATCAGATGTTGAGGCTGTAGGTACGGGTAGAGGGTTGACAGAATCACACAGTCCCCCTCCCCTGAGGCCAAACAAATCCACCATTGTTTGACTGTTGCCAGAGCAGACCCCTCTCCCGGAGCACATACCTTATATACAATGATGATGACGATGGTGCAGAGCACTCACCTTTGGGGTTCGAATCTCCCTTGTTTCATGCCACTTGCTCCACTCCCGCTCTTTCTGATGGATGAAGCATTGGGGAGTAGTTGGTGTTACTTGCATTAGTCAAGGCTACATTATCATCATTGAACAGACGACCTCCCAGCACTGTTTTGGGCTTCTTGGGCTCCTTTGATGCTTTGGGCTTCTTTCTGTGTGTTTCCGACGTCAGCCTAGCTGCAGGAGCGGAAGCAGGCTCCAATCTCTGGCCCGATGCTTTGCCTATACCAGTCGTCCGTCCTGGCTGTAAACACTGTGGGCGTGGACTAGGCGCCCCTGCATTCGATCTTAATCCTATGCCACTCGTTGGGTGCCCACCTCGGGTTCCTGGCATCTTTGCCTTCCGCGTGGAAACGCCCGGGAGCTCATGACCGGCCCCAATCGCTGAAGCGGATAAAGTAATTGCAGGTGGCTAAGAGGCACACTGGGAAGAGGTGCTGCTGCCATACCCTCTACGGGCCTTGATGCAACCTTGCTGGAATGGGATCCGTGTCCCGCCAATAGGCATAACCCCTACAAGGATAGGCAGCTGTGGGAGCTGTCGGTGCGACCTACAAAGGAACTGACAGAAAATCAGCATTCGGGCAACTTTCCTCTGCTTTCTTATGCGCTTTCTGAGCAGTCAAATGGGAATGCAGCCATTCATCCTCAGTACTTCCAGGAGGCAGCGTGGTGGTGACACAGCCCCGTGCCTCCATCTTGATCCCAATACTGAAGTATGTCTCACTATACACTCATTCTAAAGCTGAATATAACTGCATGCTTATTTTAGTACCCACAAAAATCAGACAAAAACAGATTGAAATGCAGATTTAACACCGCATATACAATTCTACGCCCCCTTTGTGAGCTGCAAAATAATAAAACAGTACCACAAGTGTGCTAAGGCTTTTCTCATGGCAATGAGGACAATTTTCCTGTCATAATGCAATACTCTTAGGATACATATCCCTCAGGAGAGTTTGTAACACCATAAATTGTCCATTCTGTAGACGGTTCTATACTTGGGAGTAAGGTTTTCAGCCACTTGTCTGGCCCTGAACAGATTTGGCAGTGCTTTGTGGATCATTACTGTCCTTGACCGGCGTGCCAGAGTCCTCACCTCAAATGTGTGTGTTTCATTGCCACAAACCCAGGGGCCACCCAGCCACTGTGCCGACCCCAGAGTCGGCACAAGGAAGAGTACTCTGGTGGTCAGCTTACTCTGTAGGAAAACTGGCACTATCCATGATGACATTGGTAACAAGCATAGGCTAAGTCAATATATCTCACATATGCAAGATCTATTGGCTTTATCAAATTATTTTTTTTGCCAAGTTGTACAGCATGGCTAAAAGGAAAAAAACCAAGTGTTATGATGCTGTCAACATGCCTGCTTTATAGCGCTTTTTAAACTTTTAATCATGCTGCATTGCAGCCACGCAGCAGTACAATGTGGCAAACAAAAGATTGGCAAAGCCAAGTAGCGAGACTGTTTGGCTTTCCAAGGTTTTTCAAGCCATGTTGTATAGCTACGTGGCTGCTGTTCAGCATGGTTGAAAGTTTAAAAAAGCACTATGACGTGGCCATCATTGACTCTTGTCATAGCATTTTTTTATACTTCCAGCCAAGCTCCACAGCAGGTGGGCTGCTGTACAACATGGTTAAAAAACATTGACAAAGTCAATAGGTTTCACTTTGGCGAGACCTATTGGCTTTGTCAATACTTCTTTCCTTCGAGTGCAGCATTTTTTGACACACCATAGCATCAAAATGCCACCCAGTGACTGGATGTGAAAAGCGCAGCACCAAAGATGTATGAGCAGGCATCAATCTCCCCGTGTTTCTGGTATATGTTCTTGATATAGAACAGAAAGTTGCTCCAAATTGAACATTCTAACCCATCATCACCAAGGCAGCGCATTCAGCAGATAAGATCTGAAGTTGTACGCTCATATACAAAAAAACATGCAATTAACCTAAATGCTCAAGCAAAGTCCAGAGCAAGAATAAAGCATTTATGTCCCATAACATGTGCTGTGAAATTAAATCTTCACTGATGGGAGTACCAGAGTCTCCTTCTAGTAACCCAGATGAATAAACTAGACTGGCAGAAGTAATCCCAAAATCTTAAATTCAACTTCAAGATGCCACTTACTGTTCGGGTCAAAGTCAGCTTGCTTTTTTCCATGTGAGGGTTCCAGGATACCGAGGTAAAGCCCTTATCCCTAAGCAGCCTCTTAACAAAGGTAAATATAGACGTGTAGACTTAGTAACGTGCATATTTACTATTACACCTAGCCGGAAGTCTACACTTTTTTTCTGTTCACCGTTTCTGAGTGTTGATTTACACTTAAATGTAAACTTACAAGTCTCTACCCCCTGGTTGAGCCTCCTACAACAGGATTTATAAGTGTAAAGTTGCTACTTGTAAAATTCCACATGTAGTTGGTGAGCTCCCACATTGTGACAGAGATCTCCCTATGGGTAAGTATAGGACACAATAATATTGTTAATCTTTAAAAAACCTTAAAATAGTTTAACAAAAATATACATGTAAAATCATTTTTAAAGTAGGACTGTGCATCTGACAACATAACCATCAGAATATGGGGACTGAGTCCACTCATACCATCAGAGGATGTTGACCTATTTTCTAGCTAGCTCACAGTGCGCCATCTGAACTCCTAACCTGCCAGGGTACCAGATGGTATCTGCAACCTCAGAACATGACCACTCTAATTCCCCAAGGAAATTGTGGAAACAGATCTACGCTTTCCTTGTTACTCAGGCATGCCCAAGGGAAACACAAGAATGATACAAATTGGCTTTTCCAACATTTATTGGAACAATTCTTGTGTAAAAAGGGTGAGCAGCAGTTATTAGTAGGGTGAAACAAAGCATTGTAACCAGCATTACAAGAAAGGTCAAAAAGATAAACAGTTCAACCATTATAACATTACAATGTGACTATGATTATATTTAAACTCCTACCTAATACTATATACACTATCAAGAGCATAGTTTGAGTACACTCTGCCAGATCTCCTGGGACAACCCTACCCCCCATACCCGTGTATGATGCATCAGGAAGCCGATCTGGTGTAGAGCAGGCTATACCATCCTTTGCCGGATAAAAGGTTAGCGCCAACAGGGCTGCAGCTCAGTCACAGCAATCAGGATAATCCGCAGAAGTGCTCCTCTGCCGAATTTGGCTCAGAGGTGGTTTATATAATAAAATCACTGTCAGATGTGCAGCACTGAGGTAATTGTTTGTCTTGCGACCCCAGCCGGACAACCAAATGCGTTGGGTAGCGCTTTCAGTGGGTGTTAGCCTTGAACAGAGTGTACAAACAACATGATAAAATACATACTAAGGAATGTGCTGCAAGCAGAATAATTTCTAAGTATGTTATCATGTAAGTGCAAGGGGTGTAAAAGTCACAGTTTAGAAAAAGTATGGCAAGTTTAAATGTGTAACTAAAATGGAGACTTGAGCACGGGCCCTGATGAACCGTACAACACAGGTTAGCCACATTTTAATCCACCCCTGCTTCCACCTGCTGAACTAGTATTTATGACATCAATTATTATTTCTATGTTGATGAACTAGGTTTATAATTAACTTTAACTTGATCAAAATAGGATCTTTGCTGAAAGTCATACATTGAACAGCTCAATCTCCAAAGACTTTGTTCCATGGGAATGGGTTTGTTAGCTGTTTGGTAATAGATGGTTATACATAAAGCAATCAGTCCCTTATGGACTATTTCAGAGTTGACCCAGCACGAATGGGATCATAGTCACAAAAAGTTGCTTAGAATATTTTTATCGGGGGGCGTGGCCAGGCAAGATGACCGGGTGGATGTAACCCACACCGGCTCCGCCGCCACGTTGCTGTTTTTTGCAGATCAAGCAACCATACGCAGCATTCCATGACACCGACCTGATCCAGACGATACCTAGAAGCGGTCGGGTCTGAGAGGAGCGACTTGGAAGCTGCAGAGATGAAGATCAGGGCGAAGTCGCGAGACACTCGGAGCCGCCAGACCTCGTCAAAATGGCGCCCACAGAGGAGATCGTGGAGCGGCAGAAGAGAAAACCAGCGACAAGGACGCACTCCCAGAAAACATCACGGCGAAATCTCCCACGCCCTCCCGGGATCACCGGCACCTGCACCGGGGGCCGGGAGACTCAGTGCCGCCGAAGACGGTGAATTACTGCAGTAGCTCCAGTAACCGGCCCCAATGACGAGAGACCTGCGTCCGAGGCTCCGGAGTCCCCTGTATGCACAAAAAGACGTTGAGTGCAGAGCGGACAAGGCCCGACACAGCAAGCGGGACCAGGGACACAGTGGAAGCCCCGACTGCTACACGTTTTGGAGGCCTCCTAAGCCACTTAACACAGTAATTGCACAGCGCGTCTGACTTCAAGATGGCGTCTGGAAGGAAGGCACAAACTAACAGAGTGTTGTATCAGTAAATGGAGGATTACCACAACGCAAGGAAGGAGCATGGTTCCAGGGAAGGCACAATTGTGTAGAGGTGGGGACACAAATAATTAAGACAGCGGGTGAACCCCCGAAAATACAACATGCCTGACCTTAAAATGGCCACCAGAGGACCAGTGCCTTGAATAAAATAGAAACCGCCACAGCACCAAGAACAATAAGGAGACACACATAGCCACTTTAGATACCACGATCCGGAGACACAAACCCTGGTGGCCTAGGGGGCAAACCGGCCCGCAAGAGAGAAAGGAAGACAGACCGCTTCTATGCCACCCAAAAAGTCTACTAGTAAAGTCACCCGTTTCTTTTCCCCTAAAGAGAAGAGGCCCCCACAGGAGCAAAGAGACCCGGCTGCCGAAATGGCTTTCACCAAGGACAATCTGTTGGCCTCCCTTCGGGAATTTGAAACCGAGGTACGCACGGAACTAAAGATGGACATAAAGTCCTCTATGGAGCAACTCAAGGCAGACCTCACAGAACGCATGTCCTCCCTCCAACAGGACGGTAGAGACCCAAACTCAGGAACTCGACAAGCGAGCTACGGACAAGCACGAAAAGGTCCTAGATCTACAGGCACAGCTGCAAACTACATTGCTGAAGAACAAAGACCTGGAAAAAAGGTCAAGGAGAGACAACATAAGAATTAGAGACCTGGAAGAGGGGGCGGAAGGGCCGGCCCCTGGAGGCTTTCATGGAAGGGTTATTTTCGGAGATTTTGGGACCGCGCCAAATGAAGATCAAAATAGAACAGACCCACCGGGTGGGCACCCAATCACCTGGAGAGAGACGCCAAACCCACGATGTATTGGACAAACTCCACTCATTTAAAGTTAAGGAAGCCATCTTGCAAGCGGCCAGTAAAAAAGACACGATCTCCTTTCAAGGTCACGAATGCAAGCGATACCAGGACCTGGCACAATCCACACTACAAAGACGCCAGCAATTCTGACCGCTAACAGCAAAGTTGCGTTCAGATACCATTAAATATCGCTGGACTTATCCATTCCGGTTGGCCTTTGATTTGCTCAATAAACCAAGGCATATCACAAAGCGCGAGGACGGTCTGGAAATTCTTGGACTGCCGAATGCGGAGGAGACACCCGTCCAATCATCCTTGAAGGGGGTAGAAACGGAACGAACGACAGCTTTTCAATGGCGCAGGATCCCAAAGGGGAACCAAACTAAAACGTGAAACCACAGCAGCAACCAGAAAAGAAATAGCGACGATTAGAAATGCACCCGACCTGATTACGCAGAGAAAAGACTTGTTCGCAGAGGACTTCTCCACCTGCAGAGTATGAAGCAACGCGTGGTTCTGCGAAAATTAATAAGACACGAATTAGCTACGCTGCAAGTATCTAACACAGGGGACAGTCGTGGGGGCAGGTCTAGCCCAAGGCGCCTGCCAACACATCCTTTATCCTGAGCGAATTTGTCGCAGGGGGCCCTCGGGGTTCCCAGCGAAGGTTCAGTTATGGTCTTAGTTATGTTAGTTCGGGGGGGGATTGTTATTTGGTCCAAGTGGTGGTCACAAAGGGGAAACAAACATTTCACATATCAAGGTGGTATGGGGAGGTATATCTACAGAGGGGTGGAGGGAGGTATTATGGCAGGGGAGGCTAGTGGGGAAGCGCCCCTTCATAGGGACTCTGATTGGGTGGAGGAGGGAGAGGAAACATGATGGAATGTTAAGGGGCTGGATTCCCCTCAAAAACACCAAACAATCTGGAAATATTTGATAGATCATCAATTTGATATAATGGCACTCCAAGAAACGCATTTAAAATGCACAGAAGAGCACAGACTTAGACACAGAAGCTACTCCATGATCTACAGATCCTCCACGGGGTCCAAACAAAAAGGTGTGGCTTTACTATTCCACAACTCTACAAAATTCCAACCAGAAGGAATCAAAACAGATAGGGAGGGTAGAGTAGTGATGTTCAAGGGGAAGTTGAAGGGTCGATTGTGCACTTTTATTTCGGCCTATGCCCCCAACACAGGTCAGCCAGCATTTTTGACCGCCCTGCTAACTGTGATGGGAGGATTTGCAGAGGGCCCAATAATTCTTATGGGAGATTTTAATTTAATGTAACACGCTGAAATAGATAGCATACACCCCCATAGATCACCTACGGGAAGCTTCCCAAAGGAGTGAAACAAACCTTTCAGACTCTAGGCCTTCACGAAGCATGGGGATCTATTTTCCCAACCACTAGAGACTACACCTTCTTCTCTCACGTGCACCAAACATACTCACGCTTAGAATACATATTCCACAGTCAAAGCCTCCTGGGGTCCCTACAAGCCTCAAAAATCCAACCAATTAGTGTCTGACCGCAGCCTCAACTCCATATGTCTGAAGTGGGGTAACGCGATGCCAGGCCCTTCAAGATGGTTCTTCCCTGTCTCTTTAATTAGGGCCAGAGTGCTCAGAGAGGAACCGAGGGCGGCAATTAAGGAATGCTTCCAGATGTAACCTCCCCCCTAAATAACTGGGATGCATTCAAGGCGGTCCTCAGAGGTAAATGCATTAAATTGAATTCCACTCTAAATAAACAAAGGGCAAAGGAGAGTTTAGCCTTAGAAAAGGAGCTAGAGGTCGTACAAAGGAAACACAAACAAACCCCCACTCAGACCCTACAGCGCAAATTAACTGCGCTGAAAGGAAAAATTAATGCAATATACACTAACAGAGCAGAATACACCCTTCTGAGGTTACGCCAAATATCTATGCACAAGGGAATAAGGTGGGGCCACATCTGGCAAGACAACTCAGGGATAAAAAGGGAGAAAGAATACATAGGTGTAATCAGCGGTGAAGGCGGGATCTTAGAACGTTCCGACGTAGGCAAAGCTAATATATTCAGAGCGTTCTACAAAGATCTCTATCAAGCAGTACCCACAGACCTGATAGCCCCAAAAAATTAGATGCGCTGTCGCTCCCCCAGGTCCCCCCAGCTTGGAACGAACAATTAAACGCCTCGATCACTGAGGGGGAGGTGGGGCGGGTGATAGCGGCGCTGAAACCTAATAAATCCCTGGTACCCGGCGGCCTGACTGCACACTTCTATAAAACTTACGCAGCGGAGATTATTCCCCAGCTAACTTCCCCTATTTAACACTATAGCGGAGGGTCCAAAGGTGTCAGCCTCAATGGCTGAAGCCGTGATTACGGTGATCCCTAAACCAGAGAAAAATCCCCAACACTGCGCCTCGTACAAACCAATAGCTTTGTTAAATCTGGACACTAAATTATATTAGGCAATTTTGGCGGCTAGACTAGAAAACCTAATGCCTGACTTAATCCACCCTGATCAATCAGGCTTCATAAAAGGGAGACAAACACATGATAATATACGTAGAACACTCCATCTAATAGAGAAAGTCTCTAAACACAAAATACCAGCGAGCCTGATAGGGTTGGACGCAGAAAAAGCATTTGATAGGGTAGATTGGTCCTTTATGTTCCACACACTGAAAAGTTTTGGATTTGGAGCCTCCTTTCTTAATATGGTTAAAGCAAACTATGCACAGCCCCGCTCATGAGTACAGGTCAACGGGGCAAGCTTCCAGCCGTTCAACTTAAGCAGGGGGACAGGGCTGCCCTGTTTGCAGATGTAGTCCTGATGATGCTCACGGCTCCCCGCAGCTCGGCGCTAGCCCTCCAGGAAGCACTGAAGAGTTTTGAAAACGTAGCAGGTTTTCGCGTAAATCTAAATAAGTCGTTTATTCGGAACCTCACACTGCCAGATGGAGGGTCCACACTTCTACGAGGGGAGACTCCATTTCAATGGGCCAAGCACTCCCTCCACTCCCTCAGGTACCTGGGGATCCAGATCACACCCTGCTTGGAGGGGCTGTTCCGAGCAAACTACCCTCCCCCTCCTGCTCCAGCTACAACAAGATCCTAAACGGTGGAAACCATTATATATTTTATGGCTAGGACGTATTCATGCATTAAGGATGACAGTCCTACCCAAATTTCTATATCTGTTTCAGGCCCTCCCGATTGAACTTGAAAGGGACTTTCTCCCCAGATTACGCTCACTCATCACACGCTACATTTGGCAAAACGGTAGGCCACGGCTCCCATTCCACACTCTCAGAGGGGCGAAGAGCGAGGGAGGTGTAGCCCTTCCCGACTTCAGCCTTTATTATAAAGCGGCACAACTAAGGGTAGTAGCGGAGTGGTACATGAAGGAGTCAGATAAACACTGGCTACATATGGACAGGGCAATAGCGGGGAGAACTATCTGGGATATACTCTGGAAACACAAGAAGGACCGGCCTCCGAATGTGTATTTGAGCACACCCACGAGGACCACTCTTAAGATATGAGACGACATCACTAAGGGGCAGGGCTGGACGACGTTCCCCTCCCCATACACTCCGATCCACTTTAACCCGCCATTCCCCCCGGCACTGCGAGAGGGACCTTTTGATGCCTGAAGGGAGGGGGGATGCCTCATGATATCAGATCTCTTCCACAATTACGATATCCACACTAGAAAACTGTCAGAGGGATTTTCACCTGGCACCTAGCGAACAATTCCACTATCTCCAACTAAAACACTGGGCCCTTCACCCACAGGTCATTGAGGAGGCCACTCGCGAACTGACACTGAGACATTTGTAAGGAAGGTGAGCTCTATGAAAGGAGTAATCTCCTTCTTGTATGGCTTGTTGTTAACCACCGTACGTGCACCTAGACCACGCTACACCTCCTTTTGGGAGACCACAATGGGGAGGGAGATAACGGAGGTGGAATGGAAATATTCATGGGCCGATATTGTGAAAAGCAATCACTCACTAGACTTACGGGAAGCTCATTATAAAACGTTCTTCGATTGGTATCTCTACCCCACCAAATTCCGGAAAATATTCCCGGAGACCTCCAACATGTGCTGGAGGGGCTGCGGCCTGCTTGGAGACTTTCGCCACATATGGTGGGACTGCCCCACCATTAAGCCCTTCTGGGAAGAGATCCTGGCACAGTTGAAAGATATGTTGGGGTACCCAATACCGACCACTATAGAGGCAGTCCTCATGAGTCTTGGAGACCCGTTGCTGGAACACCAAACGAAGGCAGATAAGGCAATTATGTGGGTTTGTTGGGGGGCGGCAAAAATGACGATAGCCGCTGCTTTGAAGAGGAAAGCGGCCCCAGCTTTAGCGCAATGGCACTCCTGACTTTGGAAACTACTCACCATGGAAAGATTAGCAGACATTTTTAGAGAAGAATACAAAAATTCCGAATATAAGTGGGGTCCATTAGTGACGTATCTCACAAAGGGTCTTCCCCTGGCAGTTTGAGAGCAATGCACCTGTTTCAGTTCTAATCCAGGTGGGGCCCCGCAATCAGATCCCTTGGCCAGGTTTATGACGCCAACCCCAATATACTACCCAGTCAGGCAATATGATGTTGCCTCGCCTGCTTTGTCATACCTCACAACCATATGAGAAAGCAGATAAACTGTGACACCACCTTAGTTGTTAGGGGGAGGGTAGGGAGGGGCAGTTGGGGGAAAAGTTTTATCATTCAATAAGTGCAATTTACCTATATGGACATGAGGAAATGTTTCTGATACAAGGTCCACGATGGCGGTACCCACTCATGAGGAATCTGTGTCTTCATTAGCGATTGAAGGAATTGTGGTACAAAAGTATAATGCTTTGCCTCTATGTCTCTATGTACTAAATTTCAATAAAAAGAATTTCGACAAGAGTATTTTTATCTAGAAAGTAGCATAAGGATAGATATTGAGGGTGTTGATGTACCTGTCAGAGAGGCTGAAATCTGGCAATCCAAAACCACCTTTTGAAGGAAATACAAATGCATTATCTGAACCACCCTACTCATTAACTATGGCGGCTGAAGTGACTGCTCTTAGAAAACCTGGCATGAAAAATTCTCAGTTAAATTTAAGCATGGGCTCAAAAATGGAGCAAATCAATTTTGGGTGGCCAACATTACGTTCCATTGAGACTAGGATCTCCTAACTAGTAAAAGTACTTTCATACTGTCTAAGAACTGCTTATTTACTGCTTAGTGGAAAAGGCAAGCTGGAGGGACTTATGGTAGCCCCAAGGTGTACCTTGAAGGAGGAGGACTGCAAGACGTGACTTGGCTTACTGGAGGCGATACAGCAACAATGCCTCCAACTGGCATATTCTAGAAATAGCATACTGATGAACTTCTTCAGGCACCAATGCAGAATCACTACAACTTAAATGCTTTTCAAGAACAGGTTGACAGATGTTTTGGCTTTTTTTTTTTTAAATCTCTCTGTAGTCTTATGGCTTACAAGGGTGCCCATACTGGAGGCTTTGGAAGAGGGATGCCAATGAGCTCAAGGATTGTATATTGAGGTAGCAATTCAGTCCTGGAGTTGGTTGAGATAATTGAGCTTGCATACAACTTCATGGGTGGTCTCTCAGACATCTGGAGTACATCCAAGACTCCCTATGTTTAGGTCTGTTAGATCTAACATCCTTGGCATGGTATTCCCCCAAACCTTTTGCCTTCACCCCTCCTGTTTGCTGAATTTGTGTTTTTTGGCTTCATGACTCTGTACACCTGACCACTACTAACCAGGGCTAAAGTACTTGTGCTTTCTCCTTCAAACACAGTAAACTTGGCCTACATCTAATTGGCACATTTCATTTACCTGTAAGCCCCCAGTAAATGGTAGTACATATACCAAGGGCCTGTAGATTAAATGCTGCTAGTGGGCCTGCAGCACTTACTGTGCCACCCACTAAAGTAGCCTTAAAATCGTATCTAAAGGCCTGCCACTGTAGTCTGTAGTGCAGTTTTAAACTGCCACTTCAACCTGGCAAACTAAACCTTTTGCCAGGCCCAAACCTTACTTTTAATACTTATAAGTCACCCCAAAGGTAGGCCCTAAAGGCTAATAGGGCAGGATGCATTGTATTTAAAAAAAGAAGGACATGTGTATTTAGGTTTTACATGTCCTGGCAGTGAAAAAATACTAAAGTTGTTTTTCACTGTTGTAAGGCCTGTTTTTAAGACTGGGTTAACTTATTACATTTAATAAGTGATAACTTTGGATTGGGAGCAGATAGAGATATGCTGTTTCAAATGAAGTGTAACTTACAATCCTCTTTTATGGTAGAGTCGAATTTTAAGTCACAATTCTGAAAATGCAACTTTTAAAAAGTTGCCATTGTCATGTCCCAATCATTTGTGCCTACTGCCAATGTACTGGGTCACATGACTGTGAATGGCTCTGCTGTTGGAGTTTGTGTATTGCTTGTAGACCGCAACACAAATGTGCATCAGGTGTGTACAGGATGAGCCATCCTGGCAAGAGTACTGGGGAGGAGCTGTACCCAGCCTCACTTATACATCAAATGGCTTTGTCTCCTGCACACTAAAAGTAATCTGACACCAGGCCTACCCTGCCTTTGGTCACCCCCAGACAGTTTGGAGGCTTCACAAGGGAAGGGACGCATTGTCCTTTTAGGTGCTATTTTCATTTAAAACTTAAAAATACCATATCTACTGTTCTACTGATTGGATTTTTGTCATACTAGTATCTTTTTGTTTATTAAAATGTACTCTATCTTTCTAAATTTGGTGTGGGATTGTTCCTATGTTTTGATTTCACTTTATTACTGTTTGTGTGATGCATAAATACTTTAAACATTGCTTCTAAGTTAACCCTGACTGCTTTTGTTGCAATCTACCAGAAGGTTAAGCACAGGTTAAGTTAGTGACTTTTGTGGTTCAACCTGGCAAGGATTCTAATCGTTGCCTGAGTGGGGCTTCCACTCCTCTCAACCAATAACCCAATTTCTTACATGGCCATACTGGTTGTATCAGATTATCCTGGACTTGGATTCCTTAGTTTGATGATGACTTCCGGTATTAACAGCATGGAGAACACAGTAAATAGAAACCTCAGTGACTAAGTGGTCAAAACAGCACTAACCTTTGACCAAGCTTTGTGGAAGCTAAATGCACAATCCTAATACATTTTGTTGTCTGCATCTGCAAACCCTACCAATTATGGGAAAGATCCACTTTTGGAAATTGAAGATTAGTAACTCATAGTTTAAATTGATCTGTGATTTTCTTGGAAACGTCTGCTTATGGCATGAGCCTCTACATTTTGAAACCCTGGGACGTGAATGGCTGTTTGTTACCATCAAACAGTGTCACATGATACAATAAGATATTCACCCATGTTCACCTTTGCTTGTTCAGTTGTTGTGAGGTATATTTGAACAGGAATGGAATTGGTTGTGAAGGGGCGATAATAGTCTACTGCCCAGTAGATTACCCTTAGTTTCAAGAGGCTGGTGTGATCACAGGTTTCTTTTTGGCAACAAGTTCCTTGGATTTGGAGATTATTCATGTGAGCCCAACATCCCATTAGGGAAGAGTTTGTACCTACAGGGGCATATTCTCAAGAACGTGTGATAACTACCGCAAAATTAGTTTAACGCAACTCTTCACATCGCAGTCTATCTCGGGAAAACAACTCTGTGTCAACGTGGAATTCACAACACGGCGGCCCCATGCGATAGTCCAACGATAACGCGTCAAATGAATGTGTTAAAACTAATGCGACACAGAAAAAACCCGAAAAACGAACGCGAAAATAGTAGCGATGAGGCCAATCGCGATACAAAAATCAGCGATAACCAGTGAGAGGCCTGCAATTCCCACGCGTCATGCGGGAAAATGCACAATAAAAGCAGAGTAAAAAAACGGTGAGATGACAATGTACGAGCACAACCCCACATCCATGACGTAGAACAAATGAGCATCGTCCCGCATCAAATAGGCATCTCCCCACAGTCACAATGTACATTGACATGCAGTCTGCATGTAAACTGCGCAAATGCTGAAACATGCATGGAACATACAGTGAAACCGCATCTCCCCCTCACATTGCAGGAGGGACAAGCAACCCCTCCTGCACACAGACGTGTCATGACCATGATCAATCAATTATGAAAGTGTGGACGAATGTAGGGGCAGTGACTCCCGCTTACGTACATGTTGCCCATGTTGTGGGACCTGAGTCACAGGGGGCATCCCTGCATCATGTTGGTACATATCTGACCCCAAAAGGAGCCCTGTTGTCACCTGCAGGACACAAATGGCAGCCAAAATGGAATGAATCTGGACACATGTGAAACGCTGAAGAGTGGGATTCCCTACTAACTGCGACACACAGAACTGGCAGTTCGAATACGTGACACCCTAAACAGCCTCTCTGCACAGAGGTGACACACCCACCATACATGAACAAATCACAAAATTGTCAGCAATACATGTCGCACTCACACTTGTCTCAGTGATGTGCCTGTACAGATGAAAGACATGCACTCAGGGATAGTGTTCTTCGAATGCATTTATTTGCACATGCTGTGCCTGTGGTCATTTTGTCCTGTCCCATTACTGCCAAGGACTGTCACAATGTGACGTGCTCATGTGAAGAAATTGTCAATGATGGTGTTCCTAAGGGCTATTCCTGCTGCGGCTGCAGTGGGGCGTGGTCCACCTGCCTCATCTCCATCATCATCGTCCGGTGCATCTGGCACTTGTATCCATGGTGCCTTGCTGCGTACACATATGTTGTGCAACACACAACATGCAACGATCATCTTGCACACAATGTCTGGGCTGTACAGGAGCCTTCCACCTGTGACGTCCAGGCACCTGAAACGTGACTTCAACACGCCAAATGTGCGTTCCACGATGCCCCTGGTGCGTTTGTGGGCCGCATTGTACTGCCTCTGGGCCTGTGTGTTCGGGGCTCGGAGGGGTGTCATCATCCAAGCGCAGAGTGCATATACTTGGTCACCTGTGACAGTGCAGAGAGACATGAGTCAATAGTTGGTTCGGCATGATGTGTTGGCAGGCTCACTGGTTCATTGGTGTGTGATATGTGTGACTGTGATTCCTGCATGACATGTACTGCTTGTTGCAAATGAGCGGCATCAATGTGTATTACGTAGCCTCAATGCCGCTCCTCCCTCCCCGAGCATGTTCACTAGAGTGCGCAGCGCGGTTGCATCACTTGCACCCCTACGGCACACTATTGTCATGCCTGTCTGCGCATGTCCACAAGCCTGACAACGACACAGTGATGTCGTGCGCTGAAGGTGGACGGACACGTGTGTGTAGGCCAATGGTAAGGACAGGGCGGACACAGATGTAGAGTTCATACCTAGTTGAACTCGCCATGCGGTCGAGGGTAGACCTTTGGCTTATGCTGCAGAAATAGCGACACACACAACAGTTGGCATGTCTGATCCCTGACCCCGAGGGGGCTGCGCACCCTCATTTACCCCTCGGCCGAGCCCGTACTCCGGGTGCATGCTACATGGCAACATTGAATATTGCGTGACGTGTGGCGCTGACACTACACCTGAGACACACGCATTAGTTACTTCCCTGGCAAGGCCTAAACTTAACCACACCCAGAGCCACGTGTTGAATGACCACACCCCTACGCCGTACTGCCGAACGCAGGTCCACTCCCTCACGCTCACAGGGGGGTCCGACACAGCTACATGTCCCAGGTCTACCCCACTGCCTGAGGTGACAAGGTTGCGCCCGCTGTACACAGCACAACGTAATGTGGTATGGCCCGGGGCCCTCATGCATACATAATGACCACACAGACACACTGTGATTATCCGTGGAACTGGCTACGGGCACGTGCGCCCGGCACCTTTTATTGCCAGGGTCACAAGTCCTGTGACGCCTGTGCTGGATGGGTGTTGGGTAGTGTAAGCCACCCCTCAGGGGTTGGTTGGTGCTGGCAACAACTACAACAGTGATCAGACAATCAGAAGTTCAAAGTACAAACAGCAAGGTTCCATGACTTGAGCTGCACAGAGTTGGTGGCCCCGGATGCACAGCGGCCGGCACAGGCACACCGCCACGGGACGGTGACTTGCGATGCACTGAGGTAGGGCCACGAGAGCTGAGCGGGCCCACGTTGATGTCCAAGGAGAGTGTCGCAGAGTGTTACGGGGGACAGTGGAAGGTGTCCATCCAGGGCATGATGCAGAGGGCAGAAGCAAGCAGAAACAGGCAATATGGAGGAGTTGAATGCTACAGTCTCCTTTTTCCCATGATGTCAGTATCAGCAACATGATGATGAAAACAACCCCCAGGCCATAGACTCAGATGCCACCAGAGTTCAACCAGAGAGTGTGCATGACTCCCGTGGCACAGAGTCAGTGGCACCAGAGCCGGAAGGGGATGCAGTCTGCGATGAGGCCTGTACAATGATATGAAGTCTGCAATGAACAAATCAAGACTCAGTTCCAATTGTGTGTCCTACTCGACCGCAGTGGGTGCCGGAGGAAGCGGTCAGCGCGGGGCAACCGCTGTGCAGCCAGCTCCTCCTGGATCTCTAACACACGGTGTTGAAATGGCATGTGGAGAAGATTCCTGGTTGATGGAGGTGGAGGCACCAGAGCTGAGCGGGTGTTAAGCCAGCGACGATGCCGTGTCCTGCCTGTTACGGACTGTATCGGATTGGTGTGAGGCATGCTGGACCGCAGTGTAGGCCGGCGGCAGCGGTCAGCAAGGGCCCACAGACACGTGTGGTTGGAATGCGATGCACAGAGTAGGTGGCACCACGTCGAAGGGAGTATACTGATTTAAACTCTGCATTAACATGTGTACTCTGCCATTGTGTAATCAAGACTCAGTTCCAAATGTGTGACCTACTTGTCCGCTGTGTATGCCGGTGGAGTACGCCAACGACAAAGGAGTACTGCGAGCCTTGCCCGCGGAGGCCGTGATGGTCTGAGGAGGCTGCCAAGGTTGAGGACCTCTGGCTTGGTGCGAGCACCGGCACGTGGTGGGCCCTCTTGGAGACACGTTGGTGTAGGCAGGTGAGCAGTGAGGCCTGGATGCGCAGGGGCGGACGGGACTGGTTTGGGGACCAGCAGCCCGGGCTGCGGCAGGCACACAGGATCGCGGCCACACTGCTCACGGTGACGGCGTCGGCCTCGTGGCGGGGTGGGAGGCGCCGCCCTGGCAGACACGTTGGGCATTCCGGAAGAGAACCACGCCCAGAGCTACGTGCTTTTTATGCACACCCCTACGCTGGCCTGGCGTACACCGGGCCAGCCCCCTCCGTACACGCTTACAGGGGGGGACGTCACAAGCTACATTTCCGACACCTTCCCCACTGGCTGGGGCGACATGGTTGCGCCCACTGTCCACAACACTACCACCAAAAGCAGTATATGTCGACATGGATAGGTCTGTGGTCTGCATACTGCAGTCCGTCCTGCACTTCCACGCCACACTTGGCATTGTGTGCATTCTCATTCATGGGTCACTTGCCTCCTTCGCACATGCCTGGTTCCCACCTCTCCCCACATACTGCTATTGTGTTGCTGAGGTGCCATGCCATTGATGGCTCATGTACATGGCTAGCCCAGGTTTCCGCAGTACGTTGTGCTGTCGTGTATGGTGGGTGGGCATGTTGTATGTGTGTTTGTAACGTGTGCATTCCCAGGGTTGTGAGTTGCATGATTGTGGAGTTGAGGTGTGTGGTGTGTTCATTTGGTACTTACCAACGAGCACTGCATTTCCGTAGGTGCCATCCTGGAAGCGCCGGTTGATGATGGACTGTCGGAAGATGTATGAATCATGCACACTGCCTGGGTAGTTGGCGACGACATTGGTGAAGAGTCCCCCGTGGTCCACTATCGCCTGCACATTGATGGAATGTGTGTGCTTTCTGTTGCGGTAATTGGGTGCAGTGTCGGCAGGGGGCACAAGTAGGACATGTGTGCAGTCAATTGCCCCCAACACGTGCGGGAAGCCTGCTATGGCGTAGAAGCCTTGCTTGGTCTCCAGCTGTTCCTGCGCAGTGTGGGGAAGTATAGGTACTGGGGTACCAAGCTGATAATGGCATCCAGGACAGGTTTGAGGAACTTGGATAGGGCTGGCTGTGAGACTCCTCCGACTCTGGCGGTTGTTGGTTGGAATGTCCCAGAGGCCAACAGGTGCAGCACGGCCAGCAGCTTTGTCTGAGGTGGGATGTTGGTTGTCCGCAGTGTTGGTACCGTCAGCCTGTGGGCAATGATGGTCAGGAGGCAGAGGATGGTTGACCTTTTGAGTCTGTAGTGGGCAATGACATTCTCTGGTGTCAAGTCTGTGAGGCTGGTGCGTTTCCTGAAGGTCCGCTCTCTTTGTCTGCCCTGCCTCCGTGGTGGTCCGGGGGGGGTGGCAGACCTGGGTGTGGTGGCGGTGGGTGTTGTGGCCCTGTTGGGGCTCCGAGCTGCATGATGAGTAGCTCCATGGCATCTGTTGTTCTTCAGGTGTGGCTGTGGGCTGGGCTCCCTTTTCTGGTGCAGGGTGTCGTCCGACTTTGCACCAGGTCAGAGCAGGTGTTAATTTCCTGCTGCTAACGCGACGTATCGCCTGTTTTGTGTTCTCATCGCCGACCTGGCTGGTCGTTGGGAATGTTGCGTTGTGGTGTTGTCGCAGATTTTTGCTCGGGAACGCCTACCCTGCATCTCATTAGCGATAGTTGCCGGGCTCATCTGTCGCAATGTTTTTTGCGGCTGCTATCGCAGGTAAACTGGTGATATCGGCAGTTTGCACCAGCTTGTGAATGGGGCGATAATTTTATCGCGACTTTGGCTGCGATAATGTGCCGTTAACTCGACGATAGATCCTTGAGAATATGCCCCACAGTTTCTTAGAGAAAGTGCTGATTGAATTGAACTGCTGGCAACATATTCTCATTAATTTAACATGCCAGGTAGTGGATCCAGAGAAACACTATTCCCACCAGAAAAATGCATCACAATACAAGTTGCTATGAACTAAAAAAGTAACCATATGAGAGACCGATTATTGATAAACATCTAAAGTACATATTCGATTAACTAAAAGTTGTTTGGAAGACAACATGCCCCAGTCAATCCATACATCAAACAATTCTTAATTACAAAAGTACTATGGGCATTCGAAAAACACTGTTAAAATAGTACAAACAACCTATTCAAAACTTTAAGAATGACACAAAAAAACTATGGGTATGAAAGTGAAATTTGGAGCTATACTGATACTTGTTTTTTCAGTAATAGAAAATACTTTTTAAGAAGACTTTTATGCCTTCCCAAGATCACTTTTGTTTTTTTTTTACTCACGAGGAATTTGGTTTTGGGTATTTGGAGGATATTTTACAGCTACGGCTGCTTTTCCTTTGGTTATCTGTTTGGCTGTACCCTGAGAAAAGTTTTAAACTTTCTGGTCCTAAAAGATTGCTTGAGTCTGGATCGAGTGGCCCCTATCCCAGGGTTGAGTCATATCAAATCCAGTTTTACTAAACTTGGGTGGCCTGAAATTGATAGTAATGCAGACTTAATCACCAAATGTGACATTGTGTGGACCAAAAAAGCCTTTATGTCTTTAAAAACAAAAGAGAGAGAGTGTGGCAAAGGATTAAAGTTCAGTAAAATTATATATCCCATTGCAAACTACTGTTTTTATTGAGCCCTATCTTTCTTGGGATATGTTGCACCACAACTGGTTCTTATTGACTCGTTTAAGACCTAACCTTAGCCCCCATATGTGGACTTTTCCTCTTGGGAGTCCTTTTGAGTCTGCTTTTATTCTTTGTAAATGTGATGTAGTCTCACCTCAGGACATGTTGCACTTTGTAATGTTCTGTTCTATTTATTAAAAAAAACTGCAAATCTTTTATTCTCCCACTGTTTGCTGGAACCCATTTTACTCAAATTCGCCCGGCTTTGTTACATCTAATGTTATTAGCTGATGTGAAGACTAGTTTTTATGTGACTAACTTTTTATCTGGTGCAGTGCAACTAAGGAAACGTTTATCCCCTATGAGAAATGTTATCCTTTTGATTGTATCTTTTATGGTTTGTTTTATAAATTGAATATAGAATTTTAACTTGACATAAAAATACACTTCAGGAGGTAACAGATATTTACAGATGTTGTGTTCAACATAAAAAATAACGCCTCCTCACATGCGTCGCATGAATTTGTTTTACATATTGGAGCAATATATTTGATTCTTGCCATCTCCAAACCTGGGCAAAAGAATAGCACATGAACCTATGTCCTGATTCTTAGTATTGCGAAATTGGCAACTTTGAGTTCCTTGAATTCCTCCAACTTTTACCCAGGAGTTAGTGGTAGCAAACCAAATCTAAACTTTATGTAAATATTCCGAACATGGGGATTAAATCAAGGGCACACATTCACAATGAAATTAGCATTGTGCTTGTTGATCAATTCTGCCAAATCTGCCAGATACAAAGAAAATAAAAAAGGAGATAAAATACATCCCTGGTTTAGTCCATTTAACACTGCAATGTCAGAAGTGTATTCTGATCCTGAACCGAGTCTTGGGTTGCCCAAATAAACTACGTTTTGCAATAGCAATAGACGATCAACTTTGTCAAAGGCATTACTAAAGTCAACAAATGCCACATAAACCTTTAACTTTCTTGCCTTCACATAATATTCTGCATTCATTGTTAAGGTTAACACTCACTGAAACCACATAGCTCCATCGGAAGGAGATGGTTTCAGTTTACCCAATCGGAAAGTATTCGCAAGAGATATTAGCAAACCTTTGACCTATTACGCCCAGAAGGGCAATCGCACAATAACTTTTGGGGTCATTGATACAACCTTTTTTATAAAGTGGAATGATATCACTCCCCTTCCATGAGTTTGGAATACTATGACTCTAAACAGTAGTCAAAAAGTTGTTTCAAATATGTAGCCCAGGAATTAGGACACAATTTTAATATGTCCATGGTTGATGCTAGCGGACCAGCTGGCCGAGAGTTTTTCAGCTCCTTGATTACATTATTAATTTCTACTACTGATCTAACCAAACAGTAGTAAGGGGAAATTAAAATTCCCAAGGCGGATATTCCTTACTAGTAACTGCAACAATTGCTTCAAAGGTGGCCATCAGTGATTTTCGTCCAGTGGAATTGTGTTTTTTTGAGTGGTCTTTGGTTAAACATTTTGCAATAATAAACCTGCATTTACTGGAATTCTTGGTGGCTAGGGCATACTGCATTAACCACCATAGTATTGCAACATTAGCCTCTTTTCGTTGAATTCTTGGTCTAACATCATCATGAAAGAGAAAGTCACGCTCCTAGAGGGAGACTTGGTTTATTTTCATAGATCCCAGAGTGCTAACTCTATAGGTCATTCCAACACTACTGTTAAATTAACTTTGACGACACAGAATGCCAGCCCTCTGGAACAAACATTTTCCCTTTTTGTGTAGCTCTCGGGTATTTTTTGCACTGGAATCCATGTATTTGCTGATGTTGATCCAGTGCCACCCATCATGCAGTGGCAAAAAAGCTAAATGAAAATTTAGCTAACATTTCTGGAAGGAAAATGCGTTTATTAGGCACTCATGTGAGTATGGAACATTAATGTTTCATTTTTTTCTTCTTTCTGAACTGCACTATAACTAATGCCATGCATTTGACGAATGCTTGCAGCATTAGTTTTCGACCAAAAAGAAAATTTTTTCACTGACAGTGGTTACTGACTTTCACAAACAAAATTGTTGATGTTTTCTTGCAATGGTAATATGAAGTTAAGCATTCTGAAGATCTGTTGTACACACCAAGTTTCCCTGATGCAGATGAGAACATAGGTCTGATTAGCCTTTTCGTTTGAACATTTGCTTGATGTTTCTGTTTCTGGATTGCATGCCTTTTCAAGCCTTTCTCCCAAACCACAAAATAGAGAGAAGAGAAACATTGGCTTTTCTTGAAAACTGATTACCTCCTCTGCCTTCTGCTGTGATGTTGCCATTAAGAAGGTTGAACACTTTGCTGATGGGAATGCTTTTCAGATGACTTGGAGTGAGGACTCTGAAACTCATTCCTCTTCTCAAGGCCAACTGTGTCAGCATCACAGTGTTTACTTTCAACTCAGATTGTTCCTGTCAATGAGCTACTTGAAAAGGGAAGGTCTGTGATCTTCTGCTGTGCATCAGGTTGTTGTCCTGTCAGTCTTAGATATGAAGATTGCCTTCTGGATATTCCATTGCAGTACCCAAGAACTGACATGTAACATGTCTGGGGCAATACTAATCACCCAACTGGAAACCATTAGCCATTCATTTTGAACCATATGCTTCTCGTCTCTTGGTAGACATACAACAAATGTCTGTACAGACCTCCGCTGAAATCAACAGGCCACATATCTTCTGGGATCAATACTTGTTCTCTCCTCTCTGCTGTAATTAATGAGAATAGCTACACTTGTCAAATCTGAAGGGGTTGGAGTGCCCCCATGGCTTTTACTGGGTTGCTACTGTGTTCCATTAGGGGATTAAATACGTCCGACCCTAAATGCCTCGCCGCATTTAAAGACACATGGAGAGATGCCCGACTGGAGAATTTATAAAAAAAATGTATTTACGTTTTTTTTTTCTTCAAGAAAACGAATATTGTGTGCATAGAGAATAGATTCTTGGTATTAAAGGAAACTTTTTTTGGGGGGTGGGTAGCAAGCAATTTTGTGATGCTATGTATGGCTATTCAGTAGTCATCCACTAGTGCTTACAGTTAATTACCGGGAGAGACCAATATGGTACTCTGCCTATATGTATTGCTGTATATGCTAGTCGTTCTGTGGGTGTCTGCAGTTGTATAGTACTGATCCAGCGGTGTACTAACAGCAGATACTCCACTACCATATACTCACCTGGGCCCATATAACTACTTCCACAAAACACCAAGTAGACCGCTGGAAACTTGGTTTATGATTTTCATACCTCAAGATCTAGTTATTTCTTTTCCCTAACTAAACCTTTCACTGATCAATTAGTTCTTTCCTCTGGTGAATGGATCATTAGTTGGAACTAGTTGATGGTGATAATTAACATAACTTATTCAGCTTTTCTCAATTAAAAATGAAATAATCAGACTCGGGAAGTTTTAAAATCTTTATCTAAATTAATTGCGTGTGAACCATCTCAAACGTTTCAGTACAAACACCCTCATTCGCAAGAGTGTCAATTCAATCAAGTTTCAATAGGCTTTAGCAATTCAGATCCACACAATAACTGCTCAGAAAGAAGAGGACAGAGAGAGAAGAACATCTATCAATACGATGAATTTATAATTACCAAGTATGGTGCGAAGACCAACCCCATGGCCAAAGGGCTGGTAAGGGTCCCCCGGGATAGATCAGGAGACAAAGACTTCAGGACAGGATACTACACCTCTCTAAATACCGACGACTGCGTCGCACCCCTCTCTGACACTCTCTTCCTCCTTGTGGTTCTTCCGCGATCTTCTTACTAACCCAATTAAGTTAAATAGATGGTTCTGCATTCGATTTCTTCATCAGCATTTCACTGCATCAGCACCACCCCCAGCATCCCGAGCTCTGCTTCCGTGCTCCCGTTAAGCTCTGTGTCAGCTCTGCTCATCATCAGCTTCTCCCCGTGTCTGCTCCCAATAAGCATAAACTAACTAACTAAAATTACCTCAATTATACCTTTCCATAACCATGTACCACCCATTAATGTTTCAATTTCACAAAATACTAACTTTCATTGGACAGGCGAGGGGGGATGATCATCACACCATGCTTACATTTCACTTATTTCATTTAAACCATTGTTTTCAAATCCCTCCCTCAAACTTTATTAAATCATTTCCTTTCCCATACATCTCCAAACTTTATTAATACAAAATGTTGCAATGTCATGAATAAAGCTTCTTCATATGAACTCTTCACCCTCATGTTCCCAGGGCACATCTTCGCTGGCCTTGGACGCGTGACAAGTCCTTACTCATCTTTCTTTATTCTCTCTCTGGTGCGCATGCGTGGGGTCAAGTCAGTCAGCTCAATTCAGACAAGTGTGGAGGGCCCAAATGCGCACTAATAATGAAGTCAAAAGAAGAAATGTTAATTTAAAAAAATAAATGGTTTCACTGTACACCACCAACCTCTACTCTAACCCACTCTATTTATTATTACCCTTTCTGCATTTGCGTTAGTATAAAACTTATTTTCTATTTCAGCCAAGCAGATGCCATGCATGTGAGCTTTCAAGCGGCCATTTTATTGTCTTTTGCGCAGGCGCAAGATTTTCCCTCCAAGCATTAGTACATCATACTACGTAGATGTAGTAGAAGCATGCGCAGTAAAGATCCCTTGTTAAAGTGCGTTTTAGTCCTTCGTTCATGTTATTGCAGTTAGTAAACACATAGGCAAGCTTCACTGTCCCGCATGTCTTTTTCTAAATGCGAATTATTAATTACGAACACGTTGTTAGTAATTCGTTAATGAGTTAAAACGAAAGGATTGCTTCCGAGCAAGTCTCATTTACGAGTCCTTGCTCCATCAATCCCCTCTCTGATGGCATCTTAAGCCATCACAAAATTACCCATCCCAGATACCAACTTTAGCACTTCTCAGTTTTCTCTATTTCTTCTTTCAATTTTTCATCAATCAACTCATTTCCTTCTAAATCCTTCATTTTCTTGTATAGTCTGCCTTTCATCTCTTCCAGCTGTATTTCATCATATTTTCTTTTTCGTTTCTGTCCCTTTCCTTTTCTTTCAAAATGTACTTTCTCTTTCCTTCCTCTTCTACAACACTTATATGTAATCATTATCATCATCACTACCGTTATTATCATAACTAATGGTATTATTATTTGACCTAGAAAACCCTTCCCAAAATCAACAAACAATTTCCCTATTGATGTTATACTTTTTGTTAGTCTTCCCCACACACTGTCAACCTCCAGTTGGGTCAAGTCTTTATGCATTTTTGTAATGTTTTCAATATATCCTTTAATTTCTCTGCTCTTGTCCGGAATATAAGTGCAGCAATGTTGAATTTTCAACATGCCACAGACTCCACCTTCTTTTGCTAACAATAAATCAAGAGCAAGATGGTTCTGTAAAACCATAGACCTGATTGCAACCATTTCTGTGTTAATCATTAAGAATCCTCCTGCAGTGTCTGTAGAAAGACGATCAACTATGGTTGATAACTTACAAATTTTCTGTGAATTAAGAATGACTCCAACTGAGGGCATCAGTGCACTAAAAATGTCTCCTACAATTTCAGAAAAACTAGCTCTTCTTCTACGTGTTAGTCCATTAGAATTTCCATTGGTTCCACTGATTTTATCTACATGATAGATTTTTGGAAAAACTATTCCAAAGTAGCAGCTCCCATACCATCTTGCGGGTAACCTATAGTAGGCGTTGCTCCCCCAAACATAATACACTCCTGGAAAAACAGGATCAGTTCTCCCTTTTAGTCCCCACCCTCCTAGAATTAGGAAGTTGAGTTCACATTCACTGGAACCAATGTAATTATTGTTATAATCTGTCTTTAATCTATGGAGGCAGAAGTTTCCCCTTTTCACAAAATCCAGGGACATCGCAGCATGAGCCTTGCCACTTGCATAGATTCCCTCCTTCCCAACCCATGGAGGTACATGGGTTTTCTGTTCAGTTGCCTTCTTTATTAAATCCTGTCTCCTTTCTTCTACTAAATCCCCAAAAATCTTTTTCTTCTTTTCTTAATGTACATGTTAGATTATCTTTATGTGCCTGAACTAAATCTATTGAACTAATTGTTAAGAAAAATTCACCCATAAACTGTGCATTTTTACTATTAGCTACTGGATTCATATTCTTTCTAATAGGTAATTCTGAAAATACTACATCTATGTCTGAATAAAAATATTGAAGTCTCCCTGTAGCATAAAATAAACTTGACAAAATACTACATGACACACCATACGTTAAAGGTATATGGTGATATGTCATCCCTTCTGATACTGATGAGGGTAACTTCATACACACGTAGCAATTATTAATCTCCATAGTACTAACATATTGAAATAACAATTTAATAAACACATTAAAGGACGTATTACAGTCTGATTCATTATGATAGTTTGCTTCATCTTCTACCCCTATTTCTATTTCAGTTTCCTTTATTCTATCCACCTTAACATTAGTATCTGTATTATTCTTGTCACTTATTTTCATTAACAAAGTTACTCCTACCATACTAATGCTACTAATAAAATACTACAAAAACAAAATCTAAAACACTTTCTTTTTAATCCACGTTTTGGTTTCCCGGTAACTTTAATTTCTGCCATTTTACTCCTGAGAAAATTTCTTTTATCTTTTCTTTTTCAGTTTGATTTTCCTTTTCGTTTTTAAGGAGGCCTCAATTTGCTTTCATCAATCTGAACAATATGAATTTCTTCTGTTTCATCAGTCAGATTTAGGGATTCAAATTCCTCGAGTATTACATAAGTCCATTCAGGAGCCTTATATCTCCTGTTTAAATTTCTCAATCTTGGACTTCGAGTTATTTTTGCCAAAGTTTGTTTAGATTGTGTTTGACTTGTGACTTCATTTACTTGTTCTGGTCTCTTTTCAGATTTTCTCAAGTGATATTTTAGTTTCTTTACTCCAGTTGGCCAATTGTCTCCCTTTCGGATTCTTTTGATTTGCACTGCGTTTTCACCTTCTTTATCTCCTTGTAAAGTTCTTTTTATTTCATTTATTCTAGGCACAAATCTGTTCTGATTCTCCGTTTTCTGTGCTTGTACCTTCTTTTACTTCCACCTGCTCAGGTCTTACCGTATTTTGTTCTTCTTCTTCCTGAGCTTGTTCTTCTAATTCTATCTGACCCTGTTCAGGTCTTACTTCAAACCTTTCTTCTTCTGCCTGAACCTGTTCTTCTAACTCTATCTGATCCTGTTCAGGTCTTAATTCAAACTTTTCTTCTTCCGCCTGAACGTGTTCTTCTATTTTTCCCTCCTCAGGTTCGTGAAAGTCTTTTTTATTTTCCACCTGAGTGTGTTCTTCTTCCCCTGTCTCTTCCTGACTACTTTCCTGTCTTTTCAGTTCTGTTCTTCTTCTTGTTTCAATAACATCATCAATTATTTCAATCACTGGTATCCACTCTTCCTGACTTGTACTTGGCTGTTCGTCATATGGTTGTCTTTCAGAATCTATTACTCTAGATTCTTCAATCTCACAGCTTACAACTCCTGACGCTTCAGCCTGTTCAGTCAGAGATTGCTCTTGTTGTTCTGATGGGCTCGGAACTCTTCTGGTATGGCTGGCATGAATCAAATTGGGCAAACCTGCACACTTCACTGCTGTGGTAGTGACTAGTATGACTTGCCGCGGTTTGTCCCACCTTGGTGCTAGGCACGACTTTCTTGCGTGTTTCTTCACTAGCACCCATTCTCCAGGATTCAAATCATGCGCTTGGTCTGGCTGTCTTTCAACTGCGTCTTCTCCAACCTGATGAGAGACAGAACGCATCATTTCAGCCAATCCTTTGCAATAGTCCAATACCAGATCATCAGTTATACTCATTAGTTTATTTCCAGGAATAAATGCCTGTCTTATGGCTCTTCCCATGAGAATCTCATGTGGGCTCATTCCTGTTTTTCTGTCTGGAATACTTCTGAGACCCATCAATACAAGAGGTAATGCATCTGGCCATTTCAGCTTTGTGGATGCACACACCTTCCCCAATCTTGACTTGATTGTGCCATTCATTTGCTCAACAATTCCAGAAGCCTCTGGACGATAAGCACAGTGCAGTTTTTGTTCAATGTTAAATGCAGCACAGATTAATAGAATTATTTCATTATTAAAATGAGGGCCTCTATCGGATTCCAAAGTGACTGGAAAACCAAATCGTGGAACCAACTCCCTCAACAACAATTTTGCAACTGTAAGACTGTCATTTCTTCGAGTGGGATAGGCTTCCACCCATCTTGAGAAAAGGCATACTATGACAAGTATATATTTCAGTCCATTGCATGGGGCAATTCAATAAAATCCAACTGTAATCTAGTGAAGGGTCCTTCTGCCTTTTCAATCTTTCCCCAGCTTACCACTGTCTTTCTACCTGGATTTTGCTGCTGACAGGTTAAGCATCTTAGGCAAAGGCTTTCTGCGACTACCCTGAATTTTGGATTGTACCAACTCTGTCTGAATAGCCTGATCATTGAGTCTCTCCCTATGTGTGTTGCTCCATGATACACTCTTGCCATTTTTGAAAGCAAACAATCTGGCATGACTGGTCTTCCATCTAAGTACACCCATACCTCATCATGTGGTCTCTTTGTACAGGCTGCCTTTATCCAAATTTCCTTTTCCTCAACTTCTTCCTGCAATTGTCTAATCTCATCCCATGTTTCTGGTACTGAGAAAAACATAAGTTGGCATCTGGTTTCACCCGTTTCAATTTTTCGGTTCATGGCCACTGTATTTTTGGCACAGTATTTGGCCACTTGATCAGCATAATTATTGCCAGCAGTCACATAGTCATTTCCTGACTGATGTGCAGCACATTTTACAACTGCTATCTCTTTTGGCAATTGTAATGCTTCCAACAAATCCTTCACATTTTTGCTGTTTCTGATAGGAGATCCTGAAGAAGTCAGAAATCCCCTCTGCATCCAGAGCTGGCCGAAGTCGTGCACAACCCCGAACCCATATTGACTGTCCGTAAATATGGTTACTCTCCAATTTTTCCCCTTTTTGCATGCCATTGTTAAGGCAACCAATTCAGCTACTTGTGCAGACTTGACCCCAGGTAAACAGGATGCTTCAATTACCCCAGACATTTTACAAACAGCATATGCAGCACTAGTCCTCCTTCTTGTGTTCTGAGGCAGGAACCGCCTACAAATAACTAATGGTCAGCCTCTTTCAAAGGTGTCTCTTTTATATCAGGCCGGGGCTTCGTGCATAACTCAGTCACGTCCAAACAATCATGATCACTCTCATCTCTCACTTCTTCATCGCAGGGGTCTGGCAGTAGGGTAGCTGGGTTCATAATCGTACACCTTATCACAGTCAGGTTTCTCAGCTCCCAAAATCACTCTTTCATACTTAGTCAATCGACTAGGAGTGAGATGCTGTGATCTTGTCAAAAGAATCTCAACTGAGTGTGGAACAAAAACCTTTACCGGATCTCCCATCACTATCGACTCACTTTGCTCCAGACTCATACAAGTAGCAGCTACTGCTTTTAAGCAGCCAGGCAATGCTGAAGCCACTGGGTCCAATGTAGCTGAAAAATATGCCACTGGACGTCGACTCAATCCATGTCTCTGTGTTAGGACCGAGAGTGCACAATTCTCTCTCTCACAACAAAACAAAGCAAAGTCTTTTGAATAATCAGGCATGCCCAAAGCAGGAGCCTCACACAAACAGTTTCTTAATTTCACAAATGCCTCTATGCAGTCATCATTCCAATCAATCGGATCTTTTGCTCTTTTCCGGATCATCTGTATCAATGGTTTTGCTAACATTGAAAAACCATTAATCCATTGCCTACAGTATCCAACCACTCCTAGAAACATTCTCATTTCTCTCTGAGTCTGTGGCAATTGCATTTCTTTGATTATTTTTATTCTTTCCGGTATCACTTTTCTAACTCCTTTCTATTTTATGCCCTAAATATCTAACTTCTCGTTGACAGAATTGTAATTTTTCTGGAGACACCTTGTGTCCTCCTTCAGCCAAATGGTTCAGCAATGCAATTGTGTCTGTGACACAATCTTCTCCTGTTTTTGATGCCACCAGTAGGTCATCAATGTACTGGACCAAACATAACCAATGCATAACCAATGATTCTAGCCACTTTTTCAAAATCTGATTAAAAATTGAAGGACTCTGTGTACCCTTGAGGAACTCGACACCATGCGTAAATATGATCCTCAAACTTAAACGTAAAAAGATACTGGCTGTCTGGGTGCAAAGGAATAGAAAAGAACGCTAGGCATAAATCAATTACTGTAAACCAACCTGCATTCCAGGGTATCTGATAAAGGGTCACTGCTGGATTTGGCACTATTGGACAACATGGCACTACAATTTTATTTATTTTTCGTAAATCCTGCACTATTCTGTACTCTCCGCTAGGCTTTTTCAGTCCCATTATTGGCGAATTGCAGGGACTACCCATCACTTCTTTTAAACCTGTTTAACCATTCGTTCAATTTCTGGAATAATTCCTGCTTTTACTTCTGGACTCATCTTGTACTGTCGGGTGTTTGGATACACTGCACCTTCTTTCACTGTCACTTTAACTGGGTCTATATTTGTCATTAGCCCAATGTCTTTTCCTGTAAAATCCCACACTTCTGGATTAACTGTAGTTCTCAACTCTTCTGGTAATTCATTCTCAGTTATTAGTGAAAACATTTCATCTACTTATGTTCCCTGTTTGGCTAGCATCATCTTGTATACCACGTCTTCATCAGGGGTTTGGAAAGCGACACCATCCGGTGTACAATAGATCGTGCAATTCATCTTGCACAAAAGATCTCTTCCTAACAGATTTACAGGACTGGAATCGCAAACTACGAATCAATGCATTTCCTTAAAATTTCCAATGTGCACCTCCATTGGTTTGGTGATTGGGGTTCTAATCTGTTGGTTTGAAACGCCTACAACTTGGATTGATTCTCCCTAGAGGGGTAGGTTTGGGATGTCTGTTGTTCTCACAGTAGACCTGGTAGCACCAGTATCCAATAGGAAAGTAATGTCTTTACCTTCTACTCTCCCATCAACAAATGGGCCTGACTGATCTACCGGCAAGGATGCGCCAAGCACGCACTCCTCTTCCTCCCCCCTCAGGCACCGTCATTGTGCGACATCTGAATGTTCTTCATCATTCTGTAAAAAATATTGTGTAATTGTTCTATTATTCTTACCACTTTCTCCTTGAAATCCGGTGTTCGCACTGAAACTTTGAGGATTCACAAAATTTGGCATAGGAGCTGGTGGCACCTGATATTGTTGAGTAACTACCTGCTGCTGCTGATTCATAAGTACTTCATTCTGCATCTGTGGGATTAAATTTTGATTTGGCCCATTATTACTCTTCTTATTCTGAGTACTCTTACACTCGTTCTTCCAGTGTCCAAGCTTTCCGCACGCATGACAAGGAAACTTCTTTTTTGCTTCTTCTCTGTCCATTCGTCCCCTATATTTATTACCATTCGCTCCTTGATGATTCTGACTTTGTTCTTTCACTTGATTATTATTTTCTCTTCTTGCTGTTCTGCCAATTTAACTTGTGCCCACATCATTTGCTCTTTTAGCTTCCTACGCCTGGCTTTAATGTCATCTCCGCAATATTTCGCATACTTTAAAATCTCATCCACTGTCTTGCTTTGCCAACACAACATGTGCTGCTGTATCATCTGACTGATTTCTGGTTTCAAACCATTTACAAACCGATACACAAAATGTCCCATATCCTTGTCACCGATATTCTCAAAACCACTATACTGCTTAAACACCTGTAACAACCTTTCATAATATGCATGTACAGATTCATTTGGTTCTTGTGTTGTTCTATCTATTTTTACCCAATCTGTTTCTTTAGGAGGAATTTTCCCTTTCAAATACGTAATCACTTGGTGATACTTTTTCATCCCCTCCTCCGAGGGTGCTCCTGCCTTTGAATCTCGAGCATACTCCTCATTAGGCCAATCAATTGTAATTTTGCATTCTGTCCATAAATCAGCAGGTACCACTATATCAAATAGACCATCCAAATCCTTCAATAAAACCTTTGAAACCTTCACAAATCTTTCTACCTGTTTGTACCATTCAACTGGTTTTTCTCTCAGCTTTGGAAAATCATTTGTAAATGACAAAATATCTTGTCTATTCCAAGGAACATGAACATATCCACCTCCAGGAACCTCTCATTGGACACAATTTTTCCACTTTGCTTGATTCTCTTACTGGAAATGCAGCTGCTGCTTCTCTCGCTTGTACTTTCTCCTTCTTTCTTATCCATCTAATTCTCCATTTATCAATGTCTCCCCATTTTCGCAAAATGTTCATTAATTCCTTTATCTGTAGTCTCTTTCCAGAAGCATTTACACTTTCTAAATCTTTATCAGTAAAGTCCACTCAATATGGTTTTTGTAACAACTTTGATTTCCCTGTCTATTCCAATCTCTGAAGCAACTTCAGTCAATCTCTCATGAAATACTATTGCCCTTCTGGTTATACTCTTACATAAAAATAATAATTCTTCTTCATTGTAAGCATTCAAGCTTTCTGTACCCACACATCCTGTCATCATCTCTTCCAATTCCACCTTCAATCTGCTGATGTCTAAAATCCTTGGTGTTGGGTTCTGATTATCTCTTTCCTGTGCCCATCTTTCTATTTCTTCAGAGGTGACTACTGTTGCGCCTCCAGTTCCAGTATGAACCAAAGGTCTTCTTTCTCTCAAATTCATGTGCGTAACTCTCTATGGAGTTTCCGTCAAAGGTTCCACATTAGGGAGATCCATTAATGAAATAATTGACTCACTTTCGCTAACCTGATCATCTGTAATTATCATTTCTTTTCTAGGACTATTTAATGGAATTGTCACAGGTTGTGGTTTCTGGCAAATCTTATTATCTCCATACAATGGGATTACCGGACCAATGGTCACTGGTACTGTCAAGGCTTCAGTATTCAAATTTAATTGACTTATCTTTTGAACTAGTTCTTTTCTAGTTTTATTCAAAGCATCTCTTTCATTATCCTGCAACACTCTGTTATATGACGTCTCATGTAAAATCTGTGGGGTTAATGGCATTCCCATTACTGGTGCACTTGGGGTAACCTTACTAGTTGCTTCTTGATACGGTGGTGGATTTTTAATTAAAATATCCTCTAACAACTCGTCATCTGATTCACCATATCCTGCTGTATTCATGTGTTTCGTTTTCTCCTTACACTTTCCTCCAGACTGTTCCTCAGCCATTAACACTGGATATAAACCTTCTGATACCATAGCTCTCCTCCATTGTTTCATCTGCCCTTCGCGTGACTCATGCAAGTGTCTGGGAAAGAATCCTCTATACCTTCCACCTCTGCATTTCTCTCGTTCATATGACTCAGTCTCCAATTCTTCCAAAGCCTCATATTGAGTTAACCTAGGTCTAGGTTCTAAATCATTCATTTTCAATCTCAAATTCTGAAGAATCCTCCCATTAAACGTACCATCTTTAGGAAATGCTAACACTCCATCATCCTTTGTATATTCTATCCAGCTTTCCAACCACACGCAAGTATGATATCCTCTTTCCATCATCATAAAAGATGCTGGTGTCTTCGGTGGCGGAATAGGAATTCCCTCTCTAGTCAACACAGGCTTATCCTTTACAAAGAAATTCTTAATTTTCTTTAAAAATGGCATCTTTCTTTTCTCTCCATACATCCTTGAGGAACGATGTAGAAAATTGTATTCTGCAAACCCTTGAAATCTTCTACCTGTACGTCTTGCACTAACAGTCAAATCAAAATCCCGCATACAATCTTTCTCTTCACCAATCCTAGCACGGCTTCTAACCAGCTATCCAATCAAATCGGGCTCACGCCCGTGATCTGACCAATGCCAGCGCGGCCTTTTCCTGACGTCAGTTCTGCTCCTTACTACTGACCCCTCCTTTACAAGGCTGCTCCTGTCACACGCCCGCTGTTTCTACCAATCCCAGCGCAGCTCACTGTGACGTCAGTACCACTCCGGCAACTGACCCTCCCTTCACAAGGTAATACAAAAACTTTATTTCTCAATATTTTCCTTAAAATCCGTTGTTATTAACGACATAAAAACATTCGCTACTCCGTCTGTTCCGCTAAATCAAAGGATAGTTTATTTCTTTCTACAGTGAGTAAAACCTTCCGCTTACTCTTCATTTAAGTTGCAGAGAACCTGCTACTCCTCCGATGTCACCCGTTTGGGAAATTTGAGACCAAAGTTTCGGCAGCGAACTCCTTTTGCTGTCAATCTAGCTTGGAAGATCCTGCTACTCCTTCAGGGTTACCCTTTCTAGGTGATATAACGCCTAAAGTTTCACTAGCGAACTCTTTGCTATCAATCACTCACTTTTACACAGAAAATAGTCCCTACTTTAACACTGCCAGCCCTACCTAGCTTCTCAGTCTTATTCCAACAGACGAGTAACCTCACTGCAGTGTGGTTTCTATCGCCACCCGCTATTCATTCCCCGGGAATTTTCCAGACAACATAAAACAAGACGCTAACTCTTTTTGTTAAACATAAATCAATAATCTATACTTATCACCAAACTAGTCAATAATAACCATAACTCTGCTACCAGAAAACTGATCCAGCGGTGTACTAACAGCAGATACTCCACTACCATATACTCACCTGGGCCCATATAACTACTTCCACAAAACACCAAGTAGACCGCTGGAAACTTAGTTTATGATTTTCATACTTCAAGATCTAGTTATTTCTTTTCTCTAACTAAACCTTTCACTGATCAATTAGTTCTTTCATCTGGTCAATGGACCATTAGTTGGAACTAGTTGATGGTGATAATTAACATAACTTATTCAGCTTTTCTCAATTAAAAATGAAATAATCACAGACTCTGGAAGTTTTAAAATCTTTATCTAAATTAATTGCGTGTGAACCATCTCAAACGTTTCAGTACAAACAACCTCATTCGCAAGAGTGTCAATTCAATCAGGTTTTAATAGGCTTTAGCAATTCAGATCCACACAATAACTATGCTCAGAAAGAAGAGGAGAGAGAAGAACATCTATCAATACGATGAATTTATAATTACCAAGTATGGTGCGAAGACCAACCCCCTGGCCAAAGGGCTGGTAAGGGTCCCCCGGGATAGATCACGAGACAAAGACTTCAGGACAGGAATCGATACTACACCTCTCTAAATACCGACTACTGCGTCGCACCCCTCTCTGACACTCTCTTCCTCCTCGTGGTTCTTCCGCGATCTTCTTACTAACCCAATTAAGTTAAATAGATGGTTCTGCATTCGATTTCTTCATCAGCGTTTCACTGCATCAGCACCACCCCCAGCATCCCGAGCTCTGCTTCCGTGCTCCCGTTAAGCTCCGTGTCAGCTCTGCTCATCATCAGCTTCTCCCCGTGTCTGCTCCCAATAAGCATAAACTAACTAACTAAAATTACCTCAATTATACCTTTCCATAACCATGTACCACCCATTAATGTTTCAATTTCACAAAATACTAACTCTGATTGGACAGGCGAGGGGGGATGATCATCACACCATGCTTACATTTCACTTATTTCATTTAAACCATTGTTTTCAAATCCCGCCCCTCAAACTTTATTAAATCATTTCCTTTCCCATACATCTCCAAACTTTATTAATACAAAATGTTGCAATGTCATGAATAAAGCTCCTTCATATGAACTCTTCACCCTCATGTTCCCAGGGCACATCTTCGCTGGCCTTGGACGCGTGACAAGTCCTTACTCATCTTTCTTTATTCTCTCTGGTGTGCATGCGTGGGGTCAAGTCAGTCTGCTCAATTCAGACAAGTGTGGAGGGCCCAAATGCGCACTAATAATGAAGTCAAAAGAAGAAATGTTAATTTAAAAAATAAATGGTTTCACTGTACACCACCAACCTCTACTCTAACCCACTCTATTTTTACCCTTTCTGCATTTGCGTTAGTATAAAACTTATTTTCTATTTCAGCCAAGCAGGTGCCATGCATGTGAGCTTTCAAGCGGCCATTTTATTGTCTTTTGCGCAGGCGCAAGATTTTCCCTCCAAGCATTAGTACGTCATACTACGTAGATGTAGTAGACACATGCGCAGTAAAGATCCCTTGTTAAAGTGCGTGCGTTTTAGTCCTTCGTTCATGTTATTGCAGTTAGTAAACACATAGGCAAGCTTCACTGTCCCGCGTGTCTTTTTCTAAATGCGAATTATTAATTACGGACACGTTGTTAGTAATTCGTTAATGAGTTAAAACGAAAGGATTGCTTCCAAGCAAGTCTCATTTACGAGTCCTTGCTCCATCAGTACCATACGAACGACATAGGCGAGTGAGGTTAGTTAACTAAGACCAAACTGGTGTAACACATACACAGCACCAAGGCTGCAAAGTCTGACTCTCCTTTTGTATCTCCACAGAAAACACAGTGAATGATTGCCAGATAGGTGGTATGAGTATATACAGCTTTTAATAGCATGCATTAAATATATGTCCAGTGTGATATATCAGGTTAAAATCAACCTTCACCACACCACCATACGGGGTCCCGGCGGAGATTTTGGCCTTTGAACAGGCCGTCTTACATGAAATCGAGACCTTTGAGGAATCTAAGATATTCAAGAATCTGAATACCAGTGAGTACCTAGCCCTTCAGAACTTGCAATCAAATGCGGCGATTAGCATCAAACCAGCGGACAAGGGTGGTGGGGTAGTAATTCAGAACACAGTGGATTATGAGCGGGAGTGCTTACGCCTCTTGAGCGACACGAAGAATTACACTCCTCTTACTACGGACCCTACCGCCGAATTGAAGACACGGATCACTAACTTGGTCAAAGAGGCGGAAGAGCTCGGCCACATTACTAAACATGAAGCTGCCTTCCTCATAGAAGGAGACAGCGTAATACCCTACTTTTACACACTGCCAAAAACACACAAAAATAGGCTGCCTCCACCCGGACGCCCCATCGTGTCAGGGATTGGCTCTTTACTTGAGCCATTGTCACGATTTTGTGATTTTTTCCTCAAACCGTTGATACAACAGACGCCCACCTACCTAAAAGACACCAAAAGCCTCCTACACCTTCTGAAAGAAGTGTCCATTAATGATGCCCCGACCATCCTAGTGACCCTCGATATAGAGAGTCTTTACACTAGCATCCCTCAGGATGATACCATCAGGGTTTTAGGAGAGGCTTTGGATGAGACAACGTGGGAATACCAAACTCCAAAAGAGTTTATTCTGGAGTGTGCCTCTTTAGCGCTCAAGCGAAATTTCTTCGAATACAAAGGCAACCTGTTCCTGCAGTCCACCGGAACTTCGATGGGCAGTACTTTTGCCCCCAGTGTGGCAGGATTATATGTCTACGACTTTGAGAGCAGATTCATTTTACCTGCAAATAATCCTTATGCCTCTTCCATTGCTTTTTGGATGAGATATATTGACGACGTCCTCATGATATGGAATGGTCCGGTCAACATCCTCATCGAGTTCCTAACTTGGATTAACACCCTTGACCGGCACCTTAAATTTACCCACACTTATGACAACCAAGAAGTGGTGTTCCTGGATGTGGTCATCACCAAAAAGGCAGAAGGTGGTTTAATGACTAAAACCCACTATAAGCCCACTGCGAAGAACAATTTACTGGAATTCTCCAGTTTCCATCCAAGGGCCCCTCAGGGAAAACCTGCCCTACGGCCAATATCTTCGCTTAAGAAGAAATTGCAGTGAACTACCGGATTTCCGAAAACAGTCAGCCGATCTCACTGACAGATTGAAAAACCGAGGCTACCCAGAGAATTTATTAAATAAGAGCTATAAAAGAGCCCGCAACCAACCTAGGGAGGCACTCTTAGAAGAGACCCATAGAGAGACTAAGGATATTCCCTTAACCTATGTAACCACCTATAGCACAGCATCCACGACAGTGAAGAAGGTTATTAATAAACACTGGAGGATTATTACTAGCAGTAATAGGAAATGGGAGAAACCCCTTTTTTCATTTAGAAAAGGAAGAAGCCTAAAAGATTCATTGGTACACACACGACCTAGAAATCAAGTACCAACTGACACCATGTCCATAACTGAAGCATGGGGCATACCCAAAGTAGTGGGACATTATCCCTGTACCAATTGTAGTGTTTGTCATTTAACCACACACACCAAGACACTCAATTTAGAACCAGGTAAAACATGGATACAACGAGCCCACACAAACTGCAACTCGTTAAACGTGGTATATTTGATCACCTGCCCCTGTGGGTTACGTTATGTTGGCATGACGACACGAAAAGTTAAGCAACGGATAGGGGAACACAGGAGTAATATCCGTTGTAAGAAGATAACAACCAAACTGAGTGAGCACTACCTACTACATAACCACACCACAAACGACATGAAGTGGACTGTTATTGAACAATTAAATACAGGTAGAAACATACAGGACTCCCTTTTTGAAAAAGAACAGAGATGGGTGTACCGGCTGGGCACTCATAAACAAGGGTTAAACGACAATATACCTTGGGGTACTGCATTACGTTTCTAGCTCTCCATGTATTATTCTCATTGCATGCCCAACCCCATTTTGGTAACTCCCTCCCCTCTCACTGTGTATATAGGACCTCTCTTTTTTATTTCCCTCGTTTTTATTGCCCTTTTGTATTTAGCCCCTAGATTAGTGGGTTAAGTTGTATATTTAAATCACTTGATTCTGATTCATGTGATTTTGTTGCATCTTTTGTTGCATCTGTTTCATGGCTAATGGTTTTGACCAAGTAAGCTGTACGAATGACAATATCAGCAGTAGATATGCCATTCCACACTTTTTTGTCGTTAGTATGTAAATAACCCCGCCGTCTTTGTGGTATTCTTTCCAGATCCCAGCGTATCTTCTCTGTATGCTGGAAGTATGGACAAGTAAATTCGGGCTAAGCCATAGTGCCTTGCACGCTTACTGATAAAGTTTTTCAACTTTTCACCAAGGCTGACCATAGTTAGCGGTCTAGCTACACTGCGATGCTAGGGGCAACGTGACGACGCGTCCCGTACCCGGATTGGCCGCTTCTCCCTACGTTCACGCACGCACGTAGATGGGCGGCGCAGACGTGCTCCGACAGTGCTTTATAATTTTGCATCCGCACCGGTCCACCCGATCGACGGGGTCCGGTGCTTTGAGGGTTTACCCAGGTCCGAAGTGGGTGCCTGGCTTTGCTGGCGTGAGTAAGAGGGAGATGGCAACCACTGACATCCACAGATAAGTACCTTGCCAACTATCCGGGGTTCAAAACCTAACGCCAGTATGTCTATCCTTTCTTTAGGGTGTGCCTACTAGCCACCACCCCCCTCCCGAGACCCAGGGTGTGATTATTTTTCACTCCTCAAGTAAGGATTTAATTTTCCCAATTGTGTGGTGCATCCCACTAGCAATACAGCACCAGAGCGCTTCACAGAATACCTTATAGCGTTTTATTCACCACGACGCACCGATACCGCCAAACGCTTCAGTAAGCGTGCAGGTGACATTTCGCTACATATTGCTTCGGAATAAAAAGGTACCTTCACATTACGAGTGGATTTAGTCACTATGGTAATGTGAGAGATATGTGCACTTCCTTCCCTTTTCTTCTTTCACTATTAAGCACAGTAAACTTTAAATTGCAAAGTTACAGTGCACTCCGAGAAGAGCACCATTGTTTGATGAGATTGAACAAACGAACACATGGCAATATTACTACCAATTATTTTTCTGTGTGTGTTTGTTTGTGTCTTTTTCTTCCCGTTTTAGATACACGTTGGGTTCCATCTTTCCCACGGCAACAGTAGGTTGAATCCTTTCCTTCTGTTTTTCACATACTTGACCTTCAGGTCAGGGTGAGCCTTAGCGCGCTCATACCGCCGGGGTCTCCACTTTTGGTCCTGAAGAATGCCCAGCTAATGGCAAGACAGTGGCAGAAACATGTCGACCACACATAGTTAGGTATAGCTGATTATTCTATCCAGCTAAAACATTACTCACATATTTTTTATCTGTGACTGGTTGGCCAACGAATAAAATTATTTTTGGTTACAACCACGTCACTTTTAAACTCACATCACAATCACTTGCCACTTAGACATCAAAACATTTTTTGAACCAGCTCCGCAGTAATTCTGTCGTCGCAGCACACCGGGGAGGTATTCGACCTCCCTGGTGGGGCCCTATGATGAAGCATGTCACCACTAGGTTGGGGAGTGAGGGCTTTTTAAAGAATCACATCTGATTCTTCTTCCCAGCTCTTCTTGAAAGTGGATACACTCTTTTGTTGTTTGTACATATCAGGATTGGTACCAGGGAGTTAATATTTTAAAAGAATGTATTTTCCTAGGTCCATATGAATAGCCAATAGGGGTATGGCTAGAAACATGTCGACCTTTTAGGAATCAGGTACATCAAACCCTTCTTTCCTAAATCTCCTTTTCTAACCATACCAACTAGAGGTCAGAATAAATAGAAAAAACCTACTAGACAGGTATTTTCAAAACTACACTCCAGCACAGCAGAAATTCCCCATTCCTATTTTCTTTATATTATCTTCTTTTCATTGTATAATCGTTCAAGTGCTTCCACGTAACCCGTAGGTTGCAGCACGCCCGCTACATAGTGGAACGGGATGGACCCGATGATGAAGCATACCACCAAGGGGTAACCCTGGTGGCTGAGGGTTTTACAAGAAAACTTTGTTTTCTCCTATGGAGCTCGGTATAGCTGGGTTCTGATTTTTGGTGGTGAATCTGATCTGGAGGACAGACCCAGTACATTCTCTCACTCCCCCCTCTGCAGTCACGGCTGGCAGGGAATGAGGGTGGAGGTGGCGGGGCATGGCCAAAATACTAAAATTTTAAAAAATGCTGGCCACGTCTCTCCTCCACTTCTCCGGAACCAGGAAGCACCCAGGCTCCCCATAGTCAATCACAATGCTGCAATGCAGCGTTGTAATTGGTTCCCCTAAGCCAATAACAACGCTGCAATGCAGCGTTGCGATTGGTCTGAGCATAGTGTATCCTCACTCAGATGGGGACCAGGGGCCTTGGCATGTTCCCCACCAGGCTATGTAATGCAGTCTGCTGGGGAACATGCGTAGAGCGCATAACTGTTTGGCTGGGCCAGAACGGCCGGCCAAGCAGTCATGCTCACTTGGAGTGTGCAAACCACTCCTCCCCCTGTGCCTCCAGCCCGCCCCACCCTAATCCAGTCCGAACCTGCAAAAAATAAAATATATTAACTCTCATTATCATTTTAGTTTTCCTGCTCAAAGAGCAGTGGGGCGACGCTCCTCTGCCTTAGCGGAGGAACCACCCCTGTCCCTTTGTTTTTGATACAGAATTCTAATACTCATAACAAGGCTTAGCATGGGAGGACAATGCTGGTGTTGGTTTCTCTGGAGGCAGTGTCAGCTGTGTATGGGGAGCACCTTTGCAATTCAATGATTTTCTCTTCTTCAAAAGGCTCCTTTCCATGCTTTTTGTAAGCATTAGGAAGGTGCTTAACTATCTCCTCCATGTCTTTCCAGTGGTTAATCATACCTTGCCAGCAACCCAACAAAGCTGGATATGCACCACTGCATAGCGGTCTGCATAGCTTCCCACCTGCCTGCAGTGCTGAATCACATGCTGTCTTTGTCAGGTGGAAAGGGTATCTTCTGTACCCATCATGAAAATCATTTTGTGTGCCGAATGCACTAAAAGTGAATCTGGTTACGTATGACCACTTTATACTTCTTCTCGGTACTAGGTGACAAAACTTTGGCTTAGAAAGGGGTCTTTGACGTTTTCTGTAGAGAATTCTAACATGTTCTTTAATATTGACACAAACTGGACAGACTGCTCTGCCTCTGACATTATGTCCTGGAGGAAGTCCTCCTTTTCTTCTCCCACATGGTAGGGATGGCCTGGAGAGATAAGGTCATTCTAGTTGGGACATCTCCATTATCTATGGCTACTGGGTCTTCAGAGAGGTGTTTTAATCTGCAGTGGGACCTTGATCTGAATTGTATGAGCAGACTGCGCTGGAGATGGATAATGTGTAGGTCAGAGGTCTCCAAACTGGGGAACGCACCCCCGGGGGGTCTGTGGATGTGTTCCCAAGGGGGCGCAAATGAGTCTGCAATTACTTGTAAATGAAGATAACCTGAAAGCATGACTGGTGCCTTTCCAAGCTGTCTTTAGTTGTATGCAGCAGTTAAAGTGCATGAAAAAAGTGTGGAACTGAAGTAGTGAGTGGCACGAGCCATGATCAGTGAGTTAGGAGATGGTGTCAAAGACGATGCTGAAAAGCAAGGTGGATGTCATTATTTTAAAATTGTTTTACACTGTATAAAACAGGCTGCAACAAAATATTTTTAAGATAAAACAAGTGCTTCAAAATATACATTAGTAATAAGCAATCAGACTATAGTGCAAATATTTTTATATGCGTCCATTAAAAGGGCACACTCCTTTTAATGGGCACATATATTAACTCCCCAAAAATAAATGTGTTCACCCAAGTGACCGCAATAATTAAAGCACATATTGACTCCAAAGCAGCCATTTTTATTTTTGGGGATAAACCAATTGAACACATTTACATTTCTTACAGGTATCAGGCACCCTGATGAGAAGACGTGTTTCTCTAGCTCTCTAGCCATCTCTGTGCTTCATAGCACAGGGGCACCTTCAACTGAATTATGGCTGTTTTATTCTACCTTCCTTGCTTGTATGAGAGGCCCAGGGCATACTTGCTGTGCCAGTATTGCTTTGGTCTTCAGAGCAATAGCCCAAGAGAAGGGACATATGAAGCAGAGGTGACACCTTGCAGAGAGGTGGGAGGTAGAGGGAATGTGAAATGGGCACCCTTGTTGTAAAAAAAGGGCAGATGAGACAGCCTGCTTCGCAAGACTGTAGCTACCATTAGTGAAGCATGTGATGTGGCACTGGGTCCCAAGGGTCTGACGGGCCCACTGCTTCACAGTTGTGAATGTCTTATTTTAAAAAGGTGGTATGGGGGCTCATTTTCCTTGCTAGCATTAGGGCAGATGGCACCCATGATGCAAAAAGGGGGCCAACATTCAGGAGCTCATTTTTTTCAGAAAGGGTCAGAGCTTGTTTCAAGATTAAAGTGATGGTCATGCATGGTGGGGAAGGAGTAAAAGAAGAGGTGATATCCTCCTTTTCAGGGCTGCAGCTAACATTAGTGCAGCAGGTGGAGTTGCATTGGGGCCCGTGGCAACCCATTTATAGGGAGTAGTATTATTAGTAATTTCTGTTTTTGTTTGATGCCATTAGTCTTTTATAAGTCACATTTAGAATGGATTAAGAGCTACAGAAAAGCACCCCTGAAATGATCTCATAATCCCCACCACTGTAACCAGCCCTGCCCCTCCCCGGATCATTGTCAAGGGTCAGTTAGAGGTCGAAGGGAATATCCTGAGTGCTTTGGTTAACAAACCCGAAGTGAAGTCCTGGGAGTGGCTTCCATTAAGGGCCATGGAGAAGAATGTTCTCTAAAGTTGAAGTCATTGGATGAGTTACATTTGGGCCTCCTCTTCATTTGGGTCCCTGGAGAATCGCAAGTTTCTAGCCCTTTCACCATCTGAGTCAGTTCCTTCACAGGGGCATAGCTTGGTTAGTAAAATTGTGTGTGGGGGGGGGGGTGGCTGAGCTTCAGATTTCTCAACAGTAACGCTGACATATCTTGCTAAAATATATTATATGAGAAACAGGGAATGCGGGAGCTCGAAGCAGTGGAAAGGAGACCTGTGCAGATTGTTAGGGTCACTTAAAAGACAATCCAACATATCACAGAATTCAGTGCAGCAGCCAATATATTTGCGCTGTGTTGCATAACAGGGAGGGAGCAGGAGCGTGCCATATCTACGAGTATGTGCCACACACACACACCTTTGTGCCAAAGGGCAAGGGTGTGTACGTGAGTCGAGCAAAAGTTTTGTACTGGAAGGGTTCCCTTACTGTAAGAAGTTGGTTCTGTATATGGTCGCCTCTCTTAGATTCCTGTCCCTCATCTGTGACCATGAGCATTGTCACATCAGCTCTGTCATAATAGGGCTTCAGGTGGGTGACATGTATAACCCTTTTGGGATATTTGCAACTACCAAGGTCCACCAGATAGGTGACCTACCCTTTTCTTTCAAGGACAGGGTAGAGCCCACTCTGCTTATCCTGGAGGGTCCTAGGGGCCACAGGGTCCAGTACCCATACCTTCTGCCCTGGTTTCAACTCAACCATGGCAGCCTTCTGGTCATATCACTACTTTTGAAGCTCCTGGCTGGCCTGAAGGTTTTGGCTTGCTTTTTCCATGTACTCAGCCACCCACGAACGAAGGCCAAGCACATAGTCCACTATGTCTTGTTTTGGCTCTTTGAGGGGCTCTTCCCATCCTTCCTTTACAAGACTCAGAGGACCCCGAAGAGGATGCCAAAACAAGTTTGAAGGTTGAGAACCCCACTCCCTTTTGTGGCACTTCCCTGTAGGCTAAAAGTAGGCATGGAAGTAACACATTCCATCTCCTTCTGAGTTTTTCAGGCGGTCCACCAATCATGCCTTTCAATGTCTGGTTAAACCTTTCAACCAGGCAATTGGTTTGTGGGTGGTAGGGGGTAGTGAGCTTATAAGGGAGAAGTGTGGTGCAGCAGCCAGAGCAGCTGGCTCCAGAGCATGGGGCTTACGGTTCGATACCCGGCGGCAGCTCAGCACCCTGTGACTCTGGGCAATAGCTCACTTTATCTCCCCAAACGGCCCCCAGTGCCTTGAGACCCCTAGGGGTGTTTAGTTCGCACTTTACAAATACCAGATGCATAAGTCACTCCATACTCCTCCCACATGTGTTTTAAGTACCTACCTCCTTAGGAAAACCAACCTTGGTGAAGATACCAAGGAGGGCCTTGGCCACATCTGGAGCAGTAGTGATCCTAAATGGAATAGCTTCAGGATACCTGGTGGCATGATCCACTACCACCAGAATATATCTGATCCCTGAGGATGTTTGAGGGTCCAGGGGTCCAACAATGTCGACCCCTACCCTCTCAAAGGGTACCCTAACCACTGGAAGTAGAATTAAGGGGGCCTTTAGGTGGCCTCCTGCCTTAGCACTGGCTTGGCAGGAGACACAGGACTGACGAAAGTGCCTCACCTTCTGAGACATCCCGGGCCAGTAGAAGTGATTGACTAATCTACTCGAAGTTTTATCCTGACCACGGTGCCCAGCTAGCGGGATATCATGGGCCAAAGTGAGAAGGAACTCTCTAAACCTCGGAGGTACTACCACCCTCCTGGTTGCACCAGGCTTGGGGTCTCTGGCTTCAGTGTATGAGTCCATCCTCCCAATAGACCCTGTGGGTGCCACAGATATCACCCTTTTCCTGTGCAGCAGCCTCCTGCCTCAGGATCTCAAGAGTGGGACAGATTTATTGTCCCTGGCACAGATCCACCCTAGAGGGTCGCCCTGGGCCCAAGAGCTCTGCCATGTAAGGCCCAAACTCCTCAGGCTCAGATCCCTCTGAGGATAAAAAGGCCTCTTCCTGAGAAAAGGGGTTCTGACTTGGAATCTGTTTAGAAGCTGGTCCACCAGTCTTCTTGCATTTTCTCTTGGAGAGCTTGTCCATTCTTCCAGGATCCACCACCTCTTTTTCACTTTGTGCTCTGCTCTGTGCTCTGGTTGTCACAAAACCCCATTCTGAGACCTAACATGCTTGCATGGGTCCTCAGTTCAACTTCAGCCCAAGGGGAAGTCTCCAAATCATTTCCAAGCAGACAGTCTACAGGGATGGTTGGGGACACGACCACATCCTTCTTTCCAACTCCCCCCCCCCAGTCAAAAGATACTAAAGCCATGGGAGTGATCTTTGTGATATTGTCAGCATTGGTGACTGGATAGGTCCTTGCAATTAGAGGAGGGGTCCTGGCTGTCTGCTTCCTGTTCCTGTCGGGAGCAGGAGAGCAGGAACAGAGAAGACGTGGGACCCGGCCTCGGGGTAAGTTTTGTTATTTTTTTTTATTTCTGATCCCCCCTCGCCCCCCCGTGCGACACCCGTATCCCCCCCCCCGGCCACCCGCGAGCCAGGCCGGCCGACTGGTTCCAACAGCGTCGACGGTCAACTTAAGGGTAGTGATTCCGGTGTCTTGATATAAAAAAAATTGGTTTCATAGAGCGAAAGTCTCAGAGTTCTTTGAGATGGCAGAAAAAAACAGTCTAAGGTGGAGCATATGTCCTGGTAAAGTGTGGGTTTTGGTAGAGGTATCTATACCACAAGTCACCGTAAGACTGATCTACTTCGAAGAAAAATAACTTGCAGCTTCCTGGCCGAACACTAGACGGCAGGAGTGTGCAAAGCCTGTCCTGTGCTGTAGCACATGGTGCAAGCATCTCCATTAGTAGTTACTAGTTCGATTCCAGACAACAGCAGAAGTGTCTTTGGCAGAACAAGTCACTTATATCAGTGAAGACTAGATCTCGGGAGTGGACATTGCAATTTGCTACATTCCTAGTTAAAGCCTGTGGAAAGTAGCAAGATTGCCAAATTTCGAAACAGTTGATGAAAATGAGACTGTAGATGATGATGTGTCCCTAATGGAAGTCACATAATACTGCATCATTTTTGGGGTCCCCTTCTTACTTGATATGAGTGCTTCTAAGACATCAATGATCTTGGACGTGTAGGATTAATTATTTCAGACCCTCAAATTTGATTTCCTTAGACCTGGACTCCTCCATTACAAGAGACAACCTTACAGCTGAAACAACTCTCTTTGGAGAGGACTTTGAGCAAGGAGAGAATGTTGTTGTCCTTTTTGTGTCGAAGGTACTCTCAACATTGAGGGTAACTGAAGACTAATGTATTCTCCCTGGTGAAGAGGGTGATCTCACTGTCGAATGGCACATCACCAAGAGGGTTGCTGGAGGCCCACAAGTATGTCTGAAGGTTCAGAGCAAAGGGCCAGATGTATGAAAGCATTTTGCATTCGCAAACAGTGCAAATCGCAAAATTTGCCCATTTGGGATTGCAAAATGGCCTTTCCCTATGTATGAAGGGCTTTTTGATTCACAATTTAGGTAATCGCAATTTTTTGCGATTACCTAAATTGCAAATGCAAATAGGGAATCGCAATTTGCGAATCCCTAATGCACATGTAAGAAGCCTTTCCTAAATGTGAACCGTGCAAGTTGATGTAACCATGTGTGAATTTTGAAAAATGCACAAAAATGCATTTTTCAAAGTGCCATGTTGCACACACATGCCCCTAGGGCATATGTGCACTTTACATGTGCACAATTTAAATTTTTGGGGGGGTTTCAGGGGGGCCTTAGGCCCCCGGGCACCCTTGGCTTTGCATTAGCTAATTTGCAATTACCAATTAGGTAATCGCAAATTAGCGAATGCATAACCATTCGCATCTATGGGCCTTTTGGCCCATAGGAACGAATGGAGTCGTATTACTTAATAGCGATTTGCTACTACCGAATTGCTATTAGGTAATATTAAGGAATCACAAAATATTTTGCGAATCCTACATACATAGCATTTTGCGATTCCCAAATAGCGATTCGGTAAAAATCGCTATTTGAGAATCGCAAAATGCTCATTTGATACATCTGGCCCAAAATGTCGAAAGAGAATAGCAAGAATTGCGAGGCTTGTGTTTGTGTCACTGGTTTCCGAACATCAGCCTAGGGAAAGGGCCGGGAACTTTGCTAGGATGCGCTCTGATGGAGCCGTCAACACTACTCCAAAAGCAGCTTTGAAGGCTACCTCTGAAGCTCTGCTGGGAATCTTACATTTTCCCCAAAGTCTGATTTCCTCGCGGGCATTAATGGTTCTTCTGAATATATTCTTGCCAACGGACAAATAATTGACAAGGGGCCTTATCAGTTTTCTTTCCTGGGGCTGAGGAAATCAAAAAGGTTGTATGGCTGCTAAAATTAAATGACAATAAAACGTTGAATAAAGCAGCAATGCGTGCATAATAAGGTTAGAAAGGCAAACATACACACAGACACAAGACAGACACCAGTGTATTGATATCTGTTAGAAATGGGGGTCTCTAGTTGGCAGAGGTAGGTACCTTTGTTCAAATAGGGACCCTTGCTTCTAGTTAGGGTAAGGGAGATACACTTCTAAAATAACCCCTGCTCACCCCCTTGGTAGCTTGGCACTTATCCCAGAGGCAGTGTGTAAAGCATTTGTGAACACATACAGTAATACAGTGAAAACACTACAAATGGACACTCACACCAGTTTAGAAAAATAAGTAATCTTTATCTAAACCAAAACTAGACCAAACGACAAAAATCCACAATACAGTTATCAAGATGTCCTTAAAAATAGGTTATTCACTCAAAGTTTTTAACAACAAATAACTCCACCTGCAGTTATTACGACGTCGTGACAGATAAAAATCCCAAAGTACGGTGCTGACCGTGAGGTGCGCGGCATCGGGCACGGAGTCAAGCAGACCCACAAAGAAGAGTACCTTGGAATTGATGAAAGCAACGACAGGGCACGGCGTTGGGGAGGTGATGCTTCGTTGGCGCCGGGCGGCGTCGGTTCCTTACAACCCCAGGGGAGGTGAAGCCTCGGTTCCTTACTGCGGTGCAGGGGAGGTGAGATGTTGGTTCCTTACTGTGTCGGGGAGGTGACATCACGAAGGCGGCGAGGCGGCGGTTCCTTACGACGGTGCGATGTCGGTGGATTCAGAGTCAACCACGTCGAGGATCGGCTCTGCGTTGATGAAGCACTGGCGTCGGTGAAGTCGGGGCTGCGGTGCGAGTCGGGACATGGCATTGTAGACGTCACGAGCGGTGTCCTCGGCTCCGGTGCAGGCAGCGGCCTCGATGACTGCTTGGGAGTCGATGCAGCACGGCGTCAGCAGGCGTCGGGCCTATGGTGCAAGTCGGGCAGTGCATCGTGCTCTTCACGAGCAGTGGCCGCGGCTTCGGTGCAGGTTACGGCGTCACTCGCCAGCATCGGTGTTGCAATTTCCTTCTGTGGCAGCTGAAACAGCAGTTCCAAATGCAGAAAGACAGAAGAAATGAAGTCTTTGTGTCCCTGATACTTCAGAACAGGAGGCAATCTCAATTTCAAGCCCTTGGAGATCTTTTCTTCAAGCAGGTGACAAAGCAAGCAGCAAAGTCCTTTTCTCCTTTCCTTGGCAGCAAGTAGCTGCTGCAGGCCAACCCCAGACAGCAAACAGCACAGGGGCAGTATTCCTCCTCAGCTTCTCCGGCTCTTCTCCTTGGCAAAGGTTCCTCTTGATTCCCAGAAGTGATATAAAGTTCTAGGGTCTGGGCCCCAATATTTATACCACAAAATCCTTTGTTCTCTGAAGGCAGAGTGTCTGTACCCAGCCAAAACCAGTTCTGTCCTCACTGGTGCAGCTTCCTGGCAGGAGGTGGAGACAGCATTGTTGAAGGCAGACCAGGCCCATTCAGGTGAAAGGAAATCTCCTCCCCCTTCTCTAAATGCAGCCCAGGTCTATTCAGCCCAGCCCTGACTCATCAGGCTCTTTGGAGCCACTGCCCCTCTCCAGCCCCTGTCATCCAAAAGCCAGACATGCAATACACAAACCTAGCAGATGCACACTGGATGGTTAGGCAAGAAAATACAAGAAGAAATACTTCTTAACCCGTTTACCGCGGAGGCAATTCCGCCGCAGTGCGGGGCGTTCCATTTAGTGGGCGGGGCCGCGTCGGCCAACGGACGTGCACAGCACTACGGAGGTAGTGCTCGCGACGGCCGTTGCCCGACAGAAGCAGCGAAGGGGTTAAAAGTGATATTTTCAAACAGAATGTAAAAATCACCCTCACTAAAAGATGCATTTTAACATTTTGAGTTCAGGCATACTAAACTTTATTTTCCTACCTTGTTCCCAGGGGTAGTTATGTTTATAAGATGTTATAAACAAATTCCCCATTCTGTCCTATGGGAGCAGGTAGCCTTGCAATAGTGAAAAACAAAATTGGCAGTATTTCACTGTCAGGACATGCCACACAAATCAGGGCATGTCCTACCTTTCACATACAATGCACCCTGCCCACAGAAGTACCTTGGGCCTACCTTAAAGGTGACTAATATGTAGAAAAGGGAAGGTTTAGGGACTGGCAAGTGTGTGCACTTGCCAAGTCGACAAGGCAGTCCTAGACTGCACACAGGCTCTGCAATAGCAGGCCCGAGTTACATTTACAGGCTGCTTATGTGGGTGGCACAACCAGTGCTGCAAGCCCACTAGCAGCATTTGATTTACCGGCCCCGGGCACACACAGTGCACTGTACTAGGGACTGACTAGTAAATCAAATAGGTCAATCACAGAAACAACAATTTACAGGGAGAGCATATGCACTTTAGCACTGATCAGCAGCGGTAAAGTGCCCAGAGTCATAAAACCACCAACAACAGGTGTGAAAAAATACAGGAGGAAGGCAAAAAGTCCTGGGATGACCCTGCAAAAAGGGCCAAGTCCAACAATATCCTACTCACAGGAGCAAACAAGTGATCTGAGCTTTAACCCCCAAAGCTGTGCATAAAGGCCCCTGTATCTGCTGGCACCATGTTGGTAGCTCTTCGAAGCTGAGGCTGTCTGACTCCATTCTCTTGCATATCTTTTCCTTTTAAAATTATTTGTAAAGCGCAGTCTCATCTTATCCTGTAATTCCGGCTCATTCTTGAAAGGGAAAAACTGAATTAGTTAATATTACTTTCAAACAGGAAAATAAACATGAGTTGTTTACAAAAATATTTTTGAAGCCCTCTGTGTAACCGCATCATTGGTGGAGGGAGAATAGAGATATTCAATGTTTAGAAACATTACTGAAGATCTTATGATGGATAAGAACATCTACGGTTTGAGGGCGGGTGCCTTCTGCATGTTTGACCCACGCTTCATTGACGCTTTCTGCTCTCCTCCAAGTATCGATATGAAGCTGAAGTGCTGTGATGGGACTCCAGAGAAGCCATCCTACCAGGAGCTGAACCACACTGCGCTGAAAGAGGCCTTTCTGGAATCACTTGGGACCAAGGAGCGATTGGAGCATGGCAGCAAACCCAGGATTCTGAGCTTCCAGGAGACAGGGGTCCCAAAAGGTATGTTACTATTGGGGAAGAAGTGGTGAGCAGGGGCAAGGTGGGAGAACAGTGTCGGAAAAGGGGACAGGAGAGGTACCTCCCAGTTAAATAATGCAAACGGCTCTGTCTATGCTGCTTCCTCCTGTCTATCGCTGCCTCAGAGACTGGTCTGCAGGTCAGTCCTGGGGCCAGCACCGCCTGCCTAGGATTGCACCATTGTCCCATGTCCATCCATGCCAGTGTCCACTGTCTGTTGAACACCTTGCTTTTTGTTCCCTCTTGCAGGAATGCCCCCACTCAGCAGCAGCCTCTGCAGCCCGGTCTTCATTCTGCATCTTTTTACTTCATCAATCGTGCAGGTGTGGATGTACTTCTACATAGGGACACTCAGCCAGCAACTGATGCGTGTGACCCTCAACCAGTACAGCGGAGGTACGGTTGACCACACCTCCTGCTCCGCTACATTGGATCGGTATTAAATCAGACCCATGCGTTGAGTGTCCCAAGACCAAACCTGAACTCAGGTTGTACTCTCTTCTCGTTTTAGGACTCTACTCCTCCATTTTCGGAGCCCTGCAGGTAATGTGCCTCCTAAGCACCCCATTGACCTCCTTTCTGCTGGGGTCACGGCAGCAGAACTCATCCAATCAAAAGGGAGACGTCAGCAGTGGTTTCTCTGGGTAGGTGGATGCCGATAACAGATGTGGTAAGAACACTGCAAACGTGTGCTCAAAGACCCCTCTATCGAGAGAGAGAGGCCCCGGAAGAACAGGCCTCATGGTTGTTAGAGGTGGGAGTGTAGCATCACCCTAACTCTCTCCATACACAAAAACGGTGGGTCTCATTGATGAATCAGTGTGTGCTTGAGGAGAGATCCCAGGGTTGTCGAGCATGGACAGCAAATTCATATATTTCCTCAGTACTTGTAGACTCTCAAGCTTTGGGCCCCACTGGTAGAGGGGCTGTGTTGTTCTGTTTGGGACAAAGGGGTGTGGTCCTTCTAAGCAGAACTGCATGCGTAGCGCAGAGAGCAATCTATCAGAGTGAGGGATAAGCAGGCCTGTCCCGTACTAGACCCCATTAGAGGAGCAGTCTATAGGGGAAGTGGGTCAGTTCCCATTTGGGTAGGCCCCTTTGGGTGAGCAGTGTGAGGAAGGCGAGAGGTTCAAGACTAAATGAACAAGGAGACTGCACTACACTGTGAGAATACCGTGGTGCCTCTAGAGAATGACAGGCTTTACAATGCATGCCTTTACAATGCATATAATACCATGCATTGACCTTTACAACTCGTCGCTTTACATCATTGTACCATTTGTCATTGTAAAGGTGTGTGTGTGTGTGTATATGTATGTATATATATATATATATATATATATACATACACACCCCCCCCACTTACTGGCAGTTGCCAGTTATAGTTAGGTTGTAGTTTCCATAGGAAGAGCGGTTTTTTTCATTTGTCAATAACTTTGGGGTCGTTTGACGAATGCTTGTGAAATTTTCAAAATTTGTTTGACACTCACTTCAGCTGCTGTCTTGAAAGTTTCGGGGTGATCCGTCACGCAGGGGCCAAGAAACAGGGGGTCTCAAAACGTGTTTTCCCCATGTTAATTTCCATACGAACTTTAGACATGGCTACAGCCCGAACTGCTGAACGGAATAACATCAAATTTGGCAGAAAGGTAGAAATTGGTTCAGGGAAGTGCCTTTATGTGATTTGGTGTAAATCCATTCAGAAGCTGGGGAGTTATTTAAAGAAATTTTCAAATTGTACATATAGGGACACGGATGATCCGTGAACCCTCTCGGTCTCGTGCAGAGATCTGATTGGATGCCAACACTTCAAACCAGGAAGTGTTGGCAGCCATCTTGGGACTCGGCTCATGCCAAACCCCAGAAAAAACATTTAAAAAAGAAAAGGGGGCAGGATAGAAATACCCTGACCCCCAGGCCTCTTAGGGGGGTCCCATAGGGACCCAGCAGGGTCAAAAAAGCATTATTTTTTTCGGTGTGATCCGCAGATCCTGCCGGGAAAAAAAAAGTTTTTAAAAAACGAAGCGCAGACTCCTGCGTTCTTGGTTTTCGGGCACCAGGTGGGCCAGGTCCCGTGGGCATTTTTGTAATAAGGGAGTGTTGGCGCACAGGACCCTCTTCCTGGGGCTTAATATTGCCCCGGGGACGACCACCTCCCCGATGCTTCTTTATAAATGAATGCGGGGAGGCCTCCCTCGCTGCTACGTGAACCACCACCTCCACGAGGCTTATTTATTTTTAACTGGGGTGCCTCTCCGCCCCCCCAGCCCTGGGGACTGCCACCTCCCTGGGGCTTTTCCTGACCTCCCTGGGGCTTTAATTTCAATTAATCTGGGGGAGGGCGCACAGACCGCCTCCCCCCCTTCCCGGGCACCACCACCTTCTTGAGGCAAAATCAAAGGAGGGGGACTGCGCAGCCACCCTCCTGGAGCCATAGATGGCCCTGGGGGCCACCATCCTGGCTCCTGCTATGTCCCGGGATGCCCACCCCCGGGACATAGCTGTTTGCTATGACTTGGGGAGAGCTTTACCGGTCCCACCAAGCCTTAGCAAATGCTCCACTTCTATCAAGCAAAAACATTAAATATGCTCTAACATGCTGGAACCGGAGCAGAATTGCTTTCACAGAGAGGGAGCTGCATGTTAGCAGCTCCCTCTCTGTGAAAGTAGTGCTGGCTCCCGCAGGAGGCGGGGAGCCTGCAGGGACTGCGGAGGCTTTGATACTCCCCTGCGGTCCCCAACAGTTGTGAGTGGGTGCCCTGGGTGGGACCAGGGCACCCACAATAGAGGCCGGGCCTGGGGCCAAAATCAGCCCAGGGAAGGGGGGCCACGCAGCCCCCCTACCCTAATCTGTTTTTTTTGTTTTTGTTTTTTAAAGCCGGACTGGCAAGTCGCCAGAGGCCCCACCCCCTTTTAGCACCACTCTGCAAACATGCCTCCTGGTGTACATCTGGTTGGGGGATGAAGTCCCCTTGGCTGCAGACGGTCCTTGGGGGCCAACAAACCCTTCTGTTACCTCCAGTAAGTCCCACACAGGGGGATTGCTAAGAGGTGATCGGAGGACTCCCCCCCACCCCCTTTTCTGCACCACTCTGCAAACACGCCTCTTGGTGCACTACTGGTTGGAGGTGAAGCCAGTCCCCTTGGATGCTGAGAGTCCTTGGGTGCCAGGAACCACTTCTGTTACCTCCAGTAAGTCACACACAGTAGGATTGCTGAGATGTCTTTGGAGGCCATGCCCCCTTCCTCCACCACTCTGAAAACACGCCTCCTGGTGTACCACTGGTTGAGGAATGAAGTCCACTTTACTCCTGCGACTCCCTGGGGGCCAACTACCCCATCTCTTACCTCCAGTAAGTCCCACACAGTCTCCTCTTACCTCCAGTAAGTCTCACACAGTGGGATTGCTGAAAGGTTGTCAGCAGCCACGCCCCCTATCTCCACCACTCTCTGCAAACGCGCCTCCTGGCACACTTCTAGTTGGGGGATGAAGTCCCCTTGACTCTTGAGGAGCCTTGGGGGCCAACTACCCCTCCTCTTACCTCCAGTAAGCGCCACACAGCTGGATTGCTAAGAGGTTATCGGGGGCCATGCCTCCTTTCTCCACCACTCTGCAAACGCAACTACTAGTTAAAAAAACATAGAAATTTACTTAAAAAACCAAAGGTTGCAGGGATGTTATAGTTAGGAACTAGCATTGAAAACACCTTAGAAATTCACTGGAAAACCAAAGGTTACAGGGATGTTATAGTTGGGCTCAGATTTCACTCATACAAAGCCAGTGATATTCAGCAGTTATAGTTACCTGAGCTAAATATAACTTACACCCCTATAATGCACTGCTTATAACCTCACATATTACATCACTTATGACATGGTTAGTGACATCACTGGTGACATCTAAAATGACATCATCCACAGAACCACTCACACACTCACTCCTACCTACATACCTCTCGTATGCCCACTCACACCCACACAACCACTCACATACCCATTCACAGACCCATACCAGTACTCACATTTCCACTCACTCCTCCATAGAGGCACTGACACACCCACTCACTCACTCGTACAGTCACTCACACAACCATTCACTCACCCATATAGCCACTCATGCAACCAGGCACTCACCTGTACAGCCACTCACATTGCCACACACTCACCCATACAGCTACTCACACATCCACTTATTTACCCACACAGTCACTCACACACTCACTCACCCATAAAGCCTCTCAACACAGCCACTCACTCACCCATACAAGCACTCACACACACAACCACTTACATACCCATTCACACATCCATACAAGCACTCACACATCCGCTCACTCACCCATAAAGCCATTCACACCGACACTTATTCACCAATACAGCCACTCACACACCAACTCACTTAACCAAACACTCACCTCAAACAGCCACTCACTCACCCATACAGCCACTTACACACCCACTTACCCACCCATAGAGCCACTCACTCACCCATACAACCACTCACTGACCTACTCAGAAATCCACTCACTTACCCATACAGTCACTCATGCATGTGTTCACACACCCATATAGCCACTCACACACCCACTCACCCACAGATACACAGTCACAAACTCACTCAGATCACACGTTAGAGATAGTATCACTCATTAGTAGTACAACTAGTATAGTAATCTAACTTTTGTAGTAGGTTAGTATATACCTTGAACACCCATAAACTCTTAAAAATACTTACTCTCACTGGAAGATGTCATCAGTGATGTCACTGACCGTGTCATAAGTGATGTAATTTGTGAGGTCATAAGCAGTGCATTACGGGGGCGTAAGTAATAGCTAGCGCAGGTAACTATAACTGCTGAATTTCACTGGTTTTGTACGAGTGAAATCTGAGCCTAACTATAATGTCCCTGTAACCTTTGGTTTTTTCAGTGAATATATATGTTGCACTATCAATACTATGCACTTACACACACATATGTACGTATATATATACATACACACACACATATATATGCACATTTAAATATATTATTTCTTTATCCCTAAATACCGCTTACCTCCTGTTACCTCTACATGTCTTTGAACTCTAAAAATCCACTACCTCCCTTTACATCTGTATTTCCTTGAGCCCTAAAAAACCTTACCGCACTTTGGGTCTCATTTACAAGAAATAGACGCATCACCACTGATGCGTCAGTTTCCTTGAGAATGTGCCAAATGTCCTTGCGAGACATCATGGATGCGCTGTATTTACAATACAGGGCTCCATGGTGCAAGGATAAACAGATGCGTCAGAAATTCTGACATCTGTTTTCGCAAAAGTGACTCGTTCCTTACGCTTGGTTTGAGCAGGCATAAGGATTTTGATGCACTGAAGTTGTAGAGTGACACAGTGAAATGTTATAAATTTCACTGTGCCAGTTCCAGGTGGCTTTTTTGCATAGGAACACTTACCCTGCATACATAATACCTGGTACAGGTATAATGTGATGCAGGCTCTACAAACTGACGCATTGGACCCAATGTGTCAGTTTGTAGATATGGCGCAGTGTGGTGCACTGACTGCGCTGCATCAGAAAAAGTGACGCCGCGGCAGCGCAAGGGGCTTCTAAATGAGACCCTTTATCTCTACCCAACAAAGAACCTTAGAAACCCTTAACTCCCTTTACCTCTACCCACATCTGAACCCTAAAAAACACAATACCCCATCTCTTAAACCCTACCTTTTTTAAGTGACATAAAAATGATGTCATTTAAAACAAGTACTGCGTTGTAAAGACATGCATTGTAAAATGCTCAAAAAGGGTCCTCATTGAACTTGCTTGCATTGTAAAGGATTGTGTTGAAACATCCATTATTCTAAATACTACATTGTAAACATTACATTCCGCTACTAGAGGCAGGGGGGCACCTTGTGCAATAGTCCACAAGACTTCTTTACATACTCTTGCAGTAATGTAGTCATTCTTTGCTCCCCTACCCCATTAATAATCTTTGCTTACCACATGTTTTTGATTCCAGCCCAAAGTCCCTGCGTAGACAGATTACCAGCGTACGGAACCTGATTGTGGTCTTCGCCCTCCAGAACGTTTTCATTTGTCTCTTTGGGGTAATCTGCCTTATCCCCAGTCTGCAGCTCCAGGTAAGCGGGACCAATAGGCTGGAAGCCACAAGCAAACCGCCCAAAAATAGGTGTAACGAGAAACAGAATGGCATCGTTCCTGATGCTATTGTCACAAAACTGCCCAAACGTTCACCATTTTGTCTGCTTCCTTGTACTCATTATGGAACCTGATTAAATAGATAGGCGATGGCTTGCCAGAACAAACAATTTACTACCACAAAAAAACAAATGGCAGTAGCTGAATTTGATTTGAACTGAGTGAGTACTGTCACTGCAGATTAAAAGAAAGAAAAGGCTTTTCACCTGTAATACTGGTTCTCCGTCATAGGAATCTTTGTTGAATTCACGGACAATGAATATCTGCCTCTCTGCTGGATCTCCAGAATACTTTTCTTTTTACAAGAAAAAAAAGTTTTGGGTAGCAACTCTTAAAAAACTTTCACTACTCCTATGCCTACTACCGTAAATAAGGCATTTTCTTTCATTTAGATTAGTTATTTTTACAGTACAGTTAACTCCTACATAATCCATTGAATAAAGTAAAAGCTCAAAAGAACTAAATCCTTATTTTTAAAACACGGGGAAAATGGAACAATGGCTGCATAGACAGATAATCTGAAGGCTAAAAAAAAGAGAAAAAAACTGCACTGTCTTTTTAAGGCTGAAGGCTGAGCTGGAAATCCAATTTGGCACAGACCGCTTTCTCCAGTTCACCTTGCGTTTATGCAGAAATATACTGCAGACTATAAGCAACTAAGCGGAGCATCTCAACCTCCGGGGAGGATACAGGGTTGTTCATGAATTCAGCAAAAACACCTATGATGGAGAACTAGTCTTCCATGAAAGAAACGTTCTCGTCACCGTCATATGATCTTTGCTGATATTTAAGAACTTTGAATAGAATAGCAAGCTCCCACAGATAAGCAGAGTCAAGATATTGTGATGTAGGAACAATTGAGATACCATTGGAGTGCAGTGGGCAAACAAATTAGGCATAGAGGATTGATCAAACTAAGCATCCATTCTGAAGTCAGAATCTGTACAACAGTGACTCGCAAAAGTATGAACTGATCTCCAGTGGGCAGCTCTACATATTTCTGCTCCGGGTACATCTCAACATAGCATCCGTGGCAGCTTTACCTCTTGAGTATGCTTCATTCACTTTTTGATAACTAAACAAAATGCGAAATACTATCCATCTACAAATAGTTTGCTTACAAGACTGCTTACCGATATTGATAGGGCCATAGTTTACAAATAAACAATCTGATGACCGTACCTCTTTTGCCCTGTGTAAGTAGCATCTCAACGTGTGTGACGATCTCTATGCTGGAGAGGACCCATTTAAAAAAAATAGGATATAGCTGATTGACATGAAAATAAAGGCAAGAAAGCTGGGCAAGTCTTGAATACCACCTTACTCAGACTGGAAATCATACACGGCTCCCTAGTACTGAATCGCACTCTAGGAGTTGAAGTAATAATAATAGCTTCAAAAAACTATTTTCCATTGTAGATGTTGTAGGGTAGCTTTGAGCATAGGTTCAAAATAAGATGTCATTAATCTTGGCAATACGTTTAGCAAGAGAGCGATACTGTTCTTAGCAGAGGAAAACGTTTTTTCCAGCCAATGGAAAGAATCTTTAATTATAGGCATCAAGAACAATGAAACCTGGGATGGAGCCTATCTGTATGTAGCAATAGGTGCTAAGTGCACTTTATTGAGGAAATATTAAGGAAAGCTTGTGCCAAGTATAGTAAATAAGACAGCACCGTATCTTCCTGATACATAAGGTAATCTTCATTTCAAAGCACCATATGTAGAATCTCTTCCATTTATGTGCAAAGGAAGATCCTGTAAAAGGTCTGTTTGCCTCCTTCAGAATCATAATACATTTAGGCAGAAGGTTTAACAGTTACTATTGGATGAATTCAGGAGCCATGCAGTCAAATACAGGGACGTCAAACTGTGGTGCAGATCTTGCCCTTGGCTTTGGTTAACTTGGCAGATCTTGCTTGAACTGTAGTTTCAGTCTCTTTGATAGGTCCAACAGATCATTGCATCTCCACTGCCTCGGTGATCGAGGGCCCATCAAGATCTTCCTGGATGCATCCTGCTTCACTTTGGACCCGACCTTCAGGATTAAAAATATTGAAGGAAAAACGTAGAGCAATGTACCGGACAAGTCTATCAAAAAGGCATTCCTCAGGGATCCTGTCATCACAAACCTGGATGCTAAGCTTGGCATTTTACGGTGTCTGCTGTGATGAAGACATCTGTACATTGTTGATCACCAACATTCGTATAAGCGATAGATAAATTTGACATTCATAACACTTGTGATCTTCTGATGTGTATCTGCTAAGAGCATATTTTTGTTGCTTGTGAACACCTGGCATGTGTTATTTCCCTGACAGGTGTTCGCTGCAATCTAAACGGGTATTTAACCATACCCTGAGTGCCTGAATACATATGAAACCTGACTTTTTCTTGGTCACTAATCTAGCGTGAGCACAGAGGCCTAGGCCTGTCCATGGTAAAACAAGTTCCAGAATCTATTCTGTGACTTGTAGGGGTGCACCAAACAAGTTTTCATCAGCTGGCATGGTACTACTGCACAAGCCCTAGGTGAGTCACAGAAAGGGGTGTGGCAGTACATTGAGTTTTTGTGAATCCTAAGTTATGATGAGAACGTTTTATTGTGTCAGTACACAGTGTGGTCTACTGATCCCACTCCAGTAAAGACCTGCTTTAGTGTGAACCTCAGACCCTTGTGCTGGCATTCCCTGTGAATGTTGAGTGTGTGTGTAGGTGCAGCACATATTTGGTAGTAGGACTAAGTGTTGTAATAGTATGAGTACCAGGACTAGTGGGATGTAGTTTGGATAGCCCCTGGTTTAGCCTAGCCTAAGATGGAGGCTAAATACAGCTTCCACATACAGTGGGAGTGTATTGATTGAATTCCTGTTCAATGGAGGATGGAGACCCAAACACCAAAGAGAGGAAGAATGGAGACAGGGCTAACCTTAGAAATTCAATGGGTATCTAGTTAGCAAAAAGCTGTTGGAGTTTTTCCTGTTTTCCTGAGTACTGCCATTGTGGTAGAGGGTAGGATGGCCCTGTAGTTTCTGTTGTTCAAGATTAGAAGTTTCATGGTAGGGCCTATCATTTTGACTGTTCCTGATTTCTACTTCAGGAAGACCGATCACTGCCATGTACAGAGATTTCATAATTCATTGTGCCCTTGTTTCAGATACTCCAGCTTTGAGCCAGTATCACTACTACCTGTTGTGACAGCCAACACCCTGCACAAAGGCTGTGCCTGAGAAACAGTCAAGAAGTGACATTTGAAAGAGAACCAAAATAAACTGATTCTGAAATCTTAGACAGTAGATCCACATAACTGATCTGGAAAACATTATAAATGTGGGACCCAAACCATAATACTTTATTCCAGTTCCATGTTCTTCTTGACCATGGATGAGAGCACTCCATAAATTTCTCGGTCAGCTGTGTAACCAAAGCTGGAATCTGCATGACATCCACTCTGCCAGAAGAGAGTGTACATCTTCTTAAGTCTGCCCTTCATGCTGGAGGAGCTGAGGGTCTGACTAACACGTAGAAGCCTGCTTGCATGCCTGCCTGCTAAGAGGGTGATGGAGACGGCCTGGTCATGCAGGAAGAGAGATTGTCCAGGAGGAAAGAACAGTTTGTTCCTGGAACAAGAGAAACCCAGAAGAAGCTGAATGCCTGTAGGAGCTTTTTTATGTACTTGCACCTGCTGCTTGTGAGGTTCAGGTTGAGGTATATAAGCTTGAATATCTTGTGGTGTGAATTGAGGCACAGCATCTAGAGGCGGCACACTTGGGGTATCATGAGACCGAGGTGACTCTCCCAGATTTATAGTCTGAACCCTTTTTTTGAAGGACTGAGAATCAGGAAATTGTGCATGATTTCTAGGCAGAATGGCTGGAGTGTGGGGAGCAGAACGCTCTGTTGCTAGATTTTTTTCTGGCAGCACATATAACTAATCTCTGCCTCCTATATGCAAGACTAATTTGCCCACAGATGGTGAACCAGACAGTCTACGATGTCAAGAATCCAAAGGCTCCATCGATTGCAGTCTTTGCCTCAACATCCATATTTGCCTTGACCTCAACTTTCCCCTTGAGGTTGTTGTCATTGAACGATATAACACCATGTTGACTAATGGGGATCTCCTCTACATCATACCTAGTCCTCTCGTCAGCGACTGCCTTGATGCCATAAGTGACAATGAACATGACACTGATGCCTTTGACGTTGAACGCCTCAACATGTAAAATAGTCACTTTTGGCTTTTTGTGTTCTTTTTCTGCTTCCTACTTTAAGGCACTAGGAAGAGTACTAAGGACTTGGATTATCCACCTTAGTTGAAGATGATGGCAGTACAGCAACAGGAGGTGTTGATTATCCCTCACAATTTTATCCCCTCATGGTGTTGCAAATTTCTCCATGCCATTTTATGGCAGCATGGACACTGCTTATCAGTTATGATTATCAGGAGTGCAGAGGTCATGGGGATCTTTTGCAGACTTCTTTCTCCCTCATTTGGGACGTCTGACGAATAACAAAGGCATGTTGCTTTTGAAAAAGACCACCCTGAGGGAAAAAGGTCATTCAGTATCAGAAAAACCAGCCTGGCTCAATGTCTAACAGAATTTAGGGAAGCGATCTAAATACAAAAAAGTGGTCAGAGACCAGTGCCCATGGATACTCACACTGGAGTGAGAAAAGATGAACTGGAGGCAAACTACCTGAGGTTTTGCCTTAAGGAATACCCAAGTCAGCCAACAGTCTTAATAGCACAGTGCAGGTTTTCAGTCAAATTTTAGCCTTCAGGTTAATTATTCCTATGCAAGCTTTATTCTTTCATTTTATCTATGTTCCGAAAATAGAAGTTTTGGAAGACCTAGCTCATGAGTTTTTACCTTCATTTATTTAGGAGTTGTATGCATTTTAAAACCTATTCTAGATTAAAGAAAATGTCCTTTTATGGTCATAGGCATAGCGTTAATGCTTTTATTAAACGTTTCTACCTAAAATGATTTTTCTTAAGAAAAGAAAAGTGTTCTTGGAATCTTGTAGAGAGGTGGAGATCATTCATTCAGCAATGATTATATGACGAAAAGGATCCAATATACCAGCATTTCATCCCAAACCACTGACAACTTGCTGATATTAAATAATACCTTTAGCTACATCCCTTAGGAATCAGAAGTGGCAATTGAAGGTTATTTGACTTAGCAACTTTTCACTTACAAGCATGGTTAGAATTTGTCTACACTCTGTTCAATTACTGAATCTTACGCAGATATCAGGTGGCAATACCAGCATTCACGAGGCTACCTAAACTGTACAAATAGTTAAGTGCCCCTGATCGAATAGTACAATCTCTAGTGCTCCTAGCTACACTGATACATTGTTGGGCAAATCGTATAGGGACTACATGACTTTTATCGCTGTTACATCCCATGCACTTGTGAATGAAATTGTTTGAGAACGTTTATTCTGTATAATGCCTTAAAGAAAACCTGTAATTGTTCCTCTCACTGAACAGGTATATACTTCAATGTAACCACTTATTTACTTTCGTTTTTCAATCCACCAAATTTTCAGGTAAACTTTGTCATTTTTCCTTAGTTAAAACTTTACATGCATTTAAAAAACAAAATCCAGAAGGATCAAAAAGCACTTTTCATTGTGATTGTTCAACTAAGATCCACACAAAAGCAATCATTTGCATACTATGTCAGTACAATTAAGGAGAAAATAATAAAATTTAATTTACCACTCTATCACTTATCCTATCTAAAATAGACACTGAGCTGTGTGAATTTGAGGCTGAAGATAAATGGCAGCATGATATACAAGAAATTATAGTTTTCCAATTGTAAGTTTAATAACAGCACCATTAAATAGTCATCTTAATTCCAGTTCACCATCATGGGCATTCTCTGTGAATTCATAAAGCACACAATATCTCTGCATTTGAGCAGGATCCACTTTAAGTATTTACTTTTCCAATTTGGAAGCTGCCATGTTCCATCATGCCTTGCAGTCAGCCAGGAAGTACAATTTTGGAGGCCACAGGGAGAAAATGTAAGCAATTCCTAATTCAGGCTATACATTTGGTTCTATGAGGCAAGTGCATGATACAAATTCAGAGACAATTCCTCTGCTAGATTACTATGATAACCTTTTCATTCTCTATTATGAGATTTTCCCTGTTTATTTGTGAACAGTAGAATAGAAAACCAAGCCTATCCCCAACCTCGGAGAACTAAAAATCTATTGAGTTGCTTAACAAAGAGAATCTCATAATAGAGAAGGAAAAGTAGCTTGTATGTTTTCGAAATATTCTAGCAAATACATCATACAGGGTGGACTGACCCACTAGGGAATCTTAATCCAGAAAATAGTGCTTTGCATATGTATGCGGTAATCTCCAGCTAGATCCCCCCCCAAAAGTCCTGATATTGGGGCACTTCTCATTGGAGTGGCAGTTACAGACTTTAATCTGGTAGAATATGTATTTCGCTTGCCTTGCAATGTCATAATAGGCTTTTGATAACAGCATAAGATATAGGAGACCATCCGCCACGCTATGGTCTGTTTGGATGATGTCTATCTATTCTGAACTACTCTATAAGTAACAAAAAGAAGTTTTGGTTTTCATTAAATTCTGCCTCTCTGATTATCTGTTAAGACAGTTCATTGTGAAAATACCTGAATAATATGGAAGAGAAGGCGAGCTTATTAGGCAGCATTTATTAAAATGAAGATTGCATAAGGCTCATATGTACAAAGAGCTTGAAGCTCACATACATTCTATGCAAAAGAAATAGTCACCAAAAAGCCACTTTCAATGAAAAATGCTGGAGCGGGGTCATTTATGAATGTTTTCAGATTGCCTCATTAGCTTGGGCAAAACAGAAAAGAGGAGCCTTCGTTGACTGTCGGATAAGGGATTGTTTTCAGATATATGCAGTTGTTTCAAATACAGTCTGTCCTGTGAAGGAAACATTCCTGCTACCACCCCCGCATTTAAGAATTTTCCAGGATCCTGGATAATTTGGACTGGTTGTAGAGCGGATTTACATATGCAGATGTTTCAAATACAGCCTGTCCTCTCAAGGAAACATTCTTCCAACCACCCCCACATTTAAGAATTTTTCAAGATCCTGATAATCTGGACTGGCTGAAGAGCTGTTTCTTCCTTGCTGTTGTGAAGGCTCAGATTCTGTAGAAGACTCAGGGTCACTTGCAAGTCCTGTATCACTTTGAGTTTGGAATATGCTTTGATTAACTGATGGTTAAGGTAAGGATCAATGAAGATCCCTTTAATGTCAAAGAAAGACCGCTAACAGAGCCTTGCATTTTGACCAGGTTTCAAGAGCCAACTTGAGGTAGAAAGGAAAGAACTCTTTATTGGTAATCTTTCCATTCTGGGATCTTGGGAAATGCTCAGGTCTCATGTAAACCACGATGTTCTTTAGATCAGTGGCACCCAGGCTACTCGGCGGATTCGAGGTAAGATCTGATGAACAGCAAGAGCCTAAAGGTTTTTCATCTGATCAATTTGTTTGCTTTTTTGAGATCCATTTTTGGTAAAAAAAAAATAGGAGTAAATAACTTTGTTCTTTGCGCGTTTTGAAACTCTTTCTACTGCTTCGTTGGTAAGAAAAATTGCACATTATGCCCCAGCCAGTATACGTGCAAAGGTCTTAAACCTCTTAGTATAGCGTAGATGAATGAAAGCTGATTGTGTACTATATCCATGCTACACATTATGGAGCACAAAATTGTCTTTTGCTAAATTCTGCTATTTTGGGATATCATTGAAAATACTACTGCCAACCATGGCATTAGGCAGTGGTGGCAAACTAAAGGAGAGTCAGCTACCCTTGAATGTCTCTGGTGCAGAAAAGGAGTGTTTAGCTCTAGTTCTCAGGAGCAATGTGGCCGTGGCTGCCTTTTCCAATATGGAATATGCACCCTGTGTTGAGAACTTCAGCCTTTTCACTAGACCCACAGATTGTCATGTCTGCACCATGGTTTTCACTGTCTGAATTTCGTCATTGGGATGGGAAGAGCCCATAAAGGGAGCATCCAAGATCTTTTGTTGCGCTTAATAAGTTAGAGATGCAACACAAAGTCACAAGGACTTCCTCAGAGAGAACTGTAACAGTAGCCATGGGCTGAGGGGTCACTCATGTTCTTAGCTGGGCTGATGGTATAGTCTGTAGTGAACATGTCTTCTTTGAGAATCACCTTGAAATCTTCCATTTTATCATTGGGCAGCAGTTCTCCTAACTCTCGAAGAGGGAATGTAGTTGTAGAAACCCAAAATGACTTAGATGCTGCCATGCTCTCTCATAAGTGTTGTTGAAGTCTGGCATAGTTTCCTACCCATTTCATCCATCCTTTTGCTCCTCTCGAGCGATGTTGATGGGTCAGGAGGGAGGGGCATGCCAATGATGTTATATCTTCTCTTTGCAGCAGGACAACCAAAAAATCTCCTGGATTAATGAATTGAAATGAAGGCTCTAGTCTTAATGCTAAAGTAAGGAGGTCAGGAATGTGTGCATAGAAGGTTCGTAGAAACAACTGGGATCACTGGTCTACCTTTAGATTAGGGAAAAAAGTGCCTCACAGTTGTCTAATTGGAAGGAAAAGCTGCATTATTGTGGAACTTCTTGGTAGCTCCGTTCGTCATTTCCTGAAACACAATCACATCATCCACTAGAAGTGCGGAGAAAGCAGTAAATGTGTTCTTTGCTGGACAAGATATATCCCCAATTTGAAGATTAGGTACTGTCTTGGGAGGAGGTACACTTGGCATGATACCCCTACTAGCGTCTGTTATGAGATCTAGAAAAACTTTTCCCGGTTTATTCTTAAGTTTAAAGTATTTCCCAGGAGGAGCACTTCTAGGCCAACCTCCCAGCAGTGCTCTGAATAGCCAGAAACCGGTCCCAGGATGCTTGTTTCCGGTCCATTTAGTGGTGTTCCTTCCTCTGGCAATTTTTATGGAATCTCTTCTGAACGCTTGTTTCTTGTGGATTGTTTAGACCTTTGACTTGATCAGTCTTGCCATAATGTTGTGAAGGAAGTTGGCATTTAGGAAACAGGCTGTGAAAGAACAAAGCGATACCAAAGGGGATGATGGACGGAGCGCTTGAGCTAATCAAACACTCACCCCCAGTCAACTGATCTGGGTTTAATCCATCATCATTCTTTAGCTCACTCCACCACCCCAGTTCAGACATGGCCATATGCAAATCAGTCTGACCCTGTGCCTCATGGGAACAGTCCAGCCCGAACTGCCAAGCCATGTCTTCCCTGGACCGGAAACAAGCATCCTGGGACCGGTTTCTGGCTATTCAGCCGTCATCAGCCAGGCTAGCTTGAATCCAGTGGCAAAGTGAGCAAGGGACCCACGTCTGGGCATACCCTGCCAACTTAGGGCGAACAAAGCGATACCAAAGGGGATGATGGACGGAGCGCTTGAGCTAATCAAACACTCACCCCCAGTCAACTGATCTGGGTTTAATCCATCATCATTCTTTAGCTCACTCCACCACCCCAGTTCAGACATGGCCATATGCAAATCAGTCTGACCCTGTGCCTCATGGGAACAGTCCAGCCCGAACTGCCAAGCCATGTCTTCCCTGGACCGGAAACAAGCATCCTGGGACCGGTTTCTGGCTATTCAGCCGTCATCAGCCAGGCTAGCTTGAATCCAGTGGCAAAGTGAGCAAGGGACCCACGTCTGGGCATACCCTGCCAACTTAGGGCGAACAAAGCGATACCAAAGGGGATGATGGACGGAGCGCTTGAGCTAATCAAACACTCACCCCCAGTCAACTGATCTGGGTTTAATCCATCATCATTCTTTAGCTCACTCCACCACCCCAGTTCAGACATGGCCATATGCAAATCAGTCTGACCCTGTGCCTCATGGGAACAGTCCAGCCCGAACTGCCAAGCCATGTCTTTCCTGGACCGGAAACAAGCATCCTGGGACCGGTTTCTGGCTATTCAGCCGTCATCAGCCAGGCTAGCTTGAATCCAGTGAGTCCATCGTCCCCTTTAGTATCGCTTTGTTCGCCCTAAGTTGGCAGGGTATGCCCAGACGTGGGTCCCTTGCTCACTTTGCCACTGGATTCAGGATAGCCTGGCTGATGAGGGTTATGAACCCGAAACCGGTCCCAGGATGCTTGTTTCCGGTCCAGGGAAGATATGGCTTGGCAGTTCGGGCTGGACTGTTCCCATGAGGCACAGGGTCAGACTGATTTGCATATGGCCATGTCTGAACTGGGGTGGTGGAGTGAGCTAAAGAATGATGATGGATTAAACCCAGATCAGTTGACTGGGGGTGAGTGTTTGATTTGCTCTAACGCTCCGTCCATCGTCCCCTTTAGTATTGCTGTGAAAGAACAGTCTCATCCTGAACTGGTTGTGTCACTTACAAGGTGCTAAGATCTGCATGTGGTGTGTAGATGGTATAGCATCATCCTCTGTGACAAGAATTGGAGGAAGCTCTTCAACCGCATGTGCCACAGCATCCTATCATGGGTGAAAGAACCCTATTTTCTATTCCAGGGCCCGAAGCTTGAAACTGATGGTTGAGCTGTAGACATTGAGGCTGTGATAAACTTTGATGGAGAACTGGTCAGCACCGAAAAGCTTAATGTTCAGAGGCTCAAAGTCGACTGGGGGAGAGTGCGACGTTGCTTTCCACTTGGAGGGAGGTATCTCATGCTCTTTCTACCTGAAATCAAAAGTGGACGTTTAAGGTACTTCCCCTACCTCTCTGTTTAGTCCTGAAGGCTCAACGCGCCCTCTCTGTCCATCAGTCGCTATACAGCATCTCCAGACTGATCTTACATTCTTAATGGGAGTTGAATTTCAACTGGCAGATGATAAATATCATGCCCATTCCTCTATGACTCATCCCCTACTGGTAGGGCATGTATGAAACGCCCAGTCTGCTGAATGGGAATCAGTGAAGTGAAAATATCTCAACCAAAACAAGCAGCAGATAAATGTTCCCCCGTCACAAATAAAAACAAAGGCAAAAACAAGCAACATTCTAAGGCATCAAATGGGAAAGAAACTTTCAAAAAATAGTTTCAAGTGAAGAGTAGCCTTTGAAAAGGCGACAGAATCGGGGGTTTCTAGCACAATGGGCAGGAGAAACAAATGTTCTGACTGGCTGTTAAGTGCGAGAGAGGAAGGCAGCTTGTGAAATCCTTAAAGTGCCAGTGTTTGTTTCCCAAGGCTTGCCATTACCCAGTATTTTTCAGCTGTAAAATGAGGCTCAAGGATGCTGTTTTCAGTAAATTCTATGTTGTCAAGACTGAGTTGATTTGAAATGTCTGCAATTAAAAGAAAGCTTGAAAATGTCATAGCACCTATAAACCTCTTTCTTTTTTGTAAAATGATTTTCAAAGTGGATAATAGTGTGAACGAGAGAATACCACGATGGAGACTATATATATATATATACTTGTAAAACATTCTGAAATTGCCTAGAGGAGAGTGGGTTTCTTCAACTGGATCTGATGTACAGAGAGAGAGCTGTGATGCTGGGCTACATCAAATGACTGGAAATGCCAGGGAATGCTTGATTTACACTCTTCCATCTATAAATGTCAGAACCCTTCAGATCTGTTCATTAACTGACTAGACTCTTTGTCTTTCTATTTGTCATAGATTTTGGGTTTCATTCTGCAAACGCTAGTGAGGAGTTCCATGTTCAGCTCATGTGCCATCTTATATGCAGCTCTGTAAGTATGTAGCAAAACACGCCAGTTGCACTTTACTAATAGTGATGTTTTTACACATGGGTGGGCTTGAGTCATTTTGTTTAATGGGGGTGATCAACTATTCAGTGCCTTGAGTTACAGAACCACATCAGTCAACAAGTGTGATCTTGTACAAGTTGCTTGAACTTGATATGACTCAGACACAACTACAATTGAGTACAAGTGATGAACTGGCATTGCATGACTTTCCTGTAAGTCTTGTGGGCTAGAAGCTACACCATTTAACTGATTCTGTGTCTTTCATTGTGTTTGTAGGTATCCATCCAACCATTTTGGTGGGCTGATGGGTTTCCACACCTTGTTCTCTATGCTCATGACTCTGTGCCAGCACCCACTGTTTCTGGCTTTGACCAGCTACCTTCAGGGTGATCCATTCTGGGTGAGTGAGTACTGGGTGTACATACTTTTGGGAAAGATAGGGGTGGGACAGTAGAAACAAACTGCACTGAAATTTAAGCTGAGTCAATTATCATTCTGCTATGTCAAATTTCTCAGAGCCCAGAACTCAGGCATTCTAACACTAAAACCTATTAACGGCTCCTCTGTTATCCATTCTCCCGGTCCCAACAAAACGACCTATAAGGGCTTTTCAACTTGAAGTCACTGCTTACAGACTTGAAGAAAAACTGACTGGAGGGCACAGTGCCAACTTTCAGAATCTAAATCTTAGGAGTCTGCACTCAGACTCTGGGAACCTACTTTAGAGGTATCCTTAATTGCTGCTGCTGACTTTACTCCCAGAAGCCTTTTGTCCCTGGCCCTTCCATGCATGGAGCCACATCAGCTGCCAATGCCCCCCCCAGCCCCCGTAAGTCCTTCCGCTGGCAGTACCCCATCTTAAGAGTCCTTTAGAGGTTAATAGAACCCTCAGTACCCATACATTAGGAGTTTCTTCTATTTTGAGGAACACTGTGGGAGTTCCACAGCAGTCGTTATTGCAGCCATCCTAGAGCCAGTGCTCATCCTACCTTAAGAGCATCTCCGGCTTGGAACCTTTCCCTCCTAATCCACTCAGTAGTGCTATAAATCCACCAAATATCCTCCTATCTGGTCAGTGTCCCTTGCTGCTGCACTGTTCGCCGTGGGAGCCCTTCCTATGATTTACTGTCCCATCCTTGCTCATGGAACTATCAATGGCATAACTCTACATAGGAAGTCTCCACTGATGCCAGCTCACCCACTCAAGGACCCTACTCTAATGCCAATGTCCCATACATGGGAGCCCCGCCAGTCAGCAATTGCCACAGGGAAGTACACTTTGGTGCCTATCAATCAATGAGCCCTCCATCATCAGCATTTATCTAGGACACTCTTCTGTGCTCATGCCTTTGCCCCTGGTTCTGCCCGCTGCTCAGCACCTTCGTGTTGTCAGACTCAACTACATAAACAGGCCAGCATCAGTGTATCATTTTTATAGGACGTTGAATCTGTTATTTGCCAGTACGGTTTGTGTTCAGACTCTCCTATTTCATCACAAAATCTTACCTCCAACAGATCCATGCTGGATTTCTGATCCTTTCCTTCCTGGGGTTCACCGTCCCATTCTATCTGCACGGGCTGCGACGGACCCTTGAGGAGCAAGAGAGGAGTGTGCCTCGATCCATATCTGCACATATGAGCCAAGGAGTCACCACTGTGCACATCATAGCAGAAATATAGGACACAAAGTGATTTCCTACCGGTGTCGTACAAAAAATGTCAAATCACAATGTTCTCTAAGGACATCAAATGATATCCAAACTAAACAGCAAACAAACTTCACATTGAGTTCTTCTTAAACAGAAAGTGATGGACAACCAGGCATCCTTGCATCACCGAGAGAACTAAAGGATGTCTATTGATTTTCCAAGAGCCTGACAACAACCATCACAACATTTGGAGCTTTAAGGACACCAAGTGCTCACCCAACAACCAACTAAGGTTTTTTCACAAGGTCTATAATTTGATATCTTCTACGGATCAATAACTCAAAGTGAGATACCAAGAGTTTGGCCACCAATGTAAGAAAATGCCTGCTCTACCAATCAACCAAAACTTTGATGGTGTCAGTTCATAACCTTCAAACAATCATGAAAAAGAAGCGTGATCACTGTCTGATATTCTGCCTGGAGAATGGACAGCTTCTTCTACCACAAAATATGATGCTTTTAATGTTTAAAAAAAATTGTTCTTGGTTTCACTGTAGAGCGTGTTCCTTTACTTTATGCATTTCTTTTGTCTGAAAAGATACCTGGAAGTTACACCTTAGTATTATGGTAATATTTCTGGACTAGTACTTGAGCAAAATAGAAAAACTGGTTGTTACTGTCCTAAAAAAATGTGAGGCCACAATTAAAAAGAGTTTTGTTCTTAAGAGCTCTTAGTGAAAAATACCACAGCAATTAACAAGGCTGGATTTGGTCCTAGAACGGTCGACGTTGTGCCTGTTAGGTGTAAGCAAATGTTTGCTTGAAATGGGAAATGTTTGAGCTCCACTGTACAGCGTACAAAAGGCTACCAGTATAACCGAAAGCTAATTCGTATAGTCCTTCACTAATTACCCTTGTTCAAATGAGTACACATTTTATTTTAGTCTGTACCCCCTCAGTATCACTGCATCAATAATTAGTATGTTAATTTGGTTGGGAGTTACTCCTTTAGATTTATTTAGAAAAGTTGATACATCACAGCAACTGCAGCAGTAATGGCCAAAAAATGTGTGTTAATTTGAAACAGACTAGGGGCCTGATTTAGAGTTTGGCTCTGGACTCCGTGTGCCTCACTATTTTTAGGGTTTATGTATACATTCTACCAACTGGGTTCTTTGCCCGTCACCCCCACAAGTGTCCCTACCCACACCAGTGTCAAACTGTTACTGTGTATTCTCAGGGAAGTCTGGCATCTAGAGGGTCTGACAACTCCTTTAACTCTGATGTCCACGCCACTAGATCCTCTGTGAGCTTGTCATCCATCCTTGAGACCTTCATCTGCCCTTCCCCTGCTACAGCTCATTCTAGCATATCTCTCACACAAGCCAGTTTTCTTGGGCCACATGCCGTGGTTGGCTATGCAACTCTTAATAAGCATTGGTCTTTTTGAAGCAAACGTACGTCTCGTTTTTCATCAACTTACGGACCACTCTAGCAGACACTGGTTGGCTGAAAGCACGGGCATGCCTTCTGTGAAGTGGTGCAATTCAGCCATTAAATCTGTTCAAATGTTCTCCGTCAACTGAGAACTAGAGCATGTGAAGGAAGTCTGTCGCCCGCATTTCAGGCAAAGGAAGATTTTACACTGTATATCCTTCCTAACATTAAAAGTGCAAAATTCGCCCTATGGTAGGCAAATACATTTCAGTAGTTTTAATATGGCATCAGGGCCCCTAGCCAGTAACGTGCCCTAGAGCTTCTATACTATCCACCTCCCACAAAGCTTGAACTTTCTGAAGCCTCCCAAGTTTGTCCACTTTTAGTGATGAACATGACTAGAGTCTCTGTTGCCTTAGCGGTGTCTGGAGCCTCAATCCATGTCTCCCAAGCAGTTCATGTCAATTTGACGCATGATAAAAATGTCCTGGTCTCACTCTGAAACTTTCCTGCGCCTCCTCAAATGTAATAAACGAGTAATTCAAGCCTACATCGCCTAAATTTTCACATCTTCTTTCCCTCCATAGCGTAAACGGCATGTCTTCACATATATTGATATCTGCCATGTATGAGGGTCTTTGCATCACTTTCATCATTGCCCTCTCCCAACCTTTTCCCAACAGTCTAATTATATATGATTTATATTAATAATTATGTTGTGTATAATACCAAACCTCTTGGCAAAGGACCATCCTACCAAGCAATAACCAGACCATGATGGAGGATGGTTATGGGGTACCAAAACTTCACTGACTTTTGTAAGGCAGCTCTTACCCATCCTACACTATGTGTGCTGTTTAGCCGTCATATTTGCCACACATATACCCAGGTATCTAAAATAAACCATGTTCCTTTACAGTCCTATCTCAGGAAACACTGTCCTTGCCATCCTAATCAAACCCTCTAGCGGGAACAGCTTAGTTTTCTCCAAGTTAATGTGAAGACCTGACCACCTCAGAGCTTTCCAGTTCTCTCAGTAGTACCCTTTCTGAGTGCTCAAGCTGAAGCAGGAATCTAAGCGGGTCGAGGCATGCATATCAATATGTGTGAAGTAGACTTCATTGTGCAAAGTTTGCCATTTATCCCTCTCTGTGTAACTCATGTGGCTGTTTTGTCCCCCCCTAAGTCAAAAGATCATAGTGTAGAGTCACTCTCTCGTGTTGCCAGGCCAGCAATTTCCCTGACTTATTCCTTTGTCTAGGGAGCGTTTGTTGCTACGTCATGCTAGTAAATTTGTCCAGTGCATCCCAGGTTTCCCTCAGCTGCCTCCAAGGGTCTTGCAATTCTGTTTCCTTCCCAGGACTGTTATCACAATTTTTAAATGAGAAACACGTGCTTCCTGCCTGGTGAGCATTTGCTTCAGATGGAATCCTGTGCCGTCTATTTTGGCCAAACACACTCAGTGGCACCTCGAATGGCTTCCACACTTGATAGGATGTTGTCCCTTAGTTATGCTTGAAGCAGTGGGACACCATGACAGCCCTCCGTCCCCCATTATTAATAGCTATCCAAATTCTCAACTCACTTGGGGCAAGAATAAAGGTGGCAGGACAAATTGCTCTCATGAAGAATATACACTAGTGGATATAACGACAAACTGGGGATTGCGGCCTTCCCCTGCGGTACAAGGCTTGGAGTAAAGACTTCCTCCACTGGGCTGAGAAAGGAGGTCAGAGCACTACTCAGGGAAAAGCAACTAGTCCCGCGCAAGAAACCAATCTCAGACGGTTAAGCATTGACTCGCAGATTTCAAACACAGACCGATGACTCTAGACCCCCATTAAATACATAGAGGGAGGGCCCTAACGGAGCGATTCTCGATCGAGTCCGCGCGCTCAAACCCAGAGCACACACTACGCCATGCACAATCAAACACAACAAGGACACCAATAAATACACATCCCCTCCCACAAATAAATGACCAATATGAATGCACTGTAGTCCACACTAGGGCTACATTGCCGCAGACAAGAAGTTCTCTCCAAAAACGTGACACTACCTGACACTCCCGCCTAAACGGCCGAGTAGATCTACAAACAAATGTATGTCTCACATTGTCTTCCGGTGTATATCCAGGTTGGGTATCAGTGGAGAATTAGGGGAAGGGTGTTCTGTACCGTTCATTAACAGTATGTATAGCGTTGTTGTACACCGAGCAAACAGACCTCTGTAAGGGCAAATTGTGGTAACTAATGTATAAAGAAAAAATTAAAATTGTGTTTTAAAAAAAATGAAGAATATACTCTAGTAAAGAATTAAAGCAGGGCAGTTTCCAGGCCATATTATACCGTTTTTACATCTTCAGTATTGGTAGTGAATTGTTAAAAGTTAGGTCACTCCCAGAGTTACGTCCATGTAAATATGTCTTGCTGTTTGCAGACAACACAATAACTGTTGATCAAACCTCAACTGGGCTGGAGAGGTCGCTCTCAGCATTCAATCACTTCAATTCAAACAAGCACTGCAAAGCCAATAGGTCTTACCTATGTGAGATCTATTGGCTTTGCCAATATCTTTTAGTCATGTTGTACAGCAGAGTGACTACTGTTCAGCATGGCTAAAAGTTAGTGGCATGGTGTAGAGTGGCGTAGAGTGAAGTGGCATAGGATAGAGTGGTGTAGGGTGTGGTGGTGTGGGAAGAAGCAGCATAGGGTATAGTGGCAACAGATAGAGTGGAGTGGCAGAGGGTAGAGTGGAGTTTCGTAGGGTAGAGTAGTGTACAGTAGAGTGGAGTGGGGTAGAGTGGCACTGAATAGCGTGGCATAGAGTGGCATTGTGTGCAGTGGCGTGATCATAGTGGAGTGGTGTAGAGCAGAGAGGCGTAGAGTGGCACTGTGTGGAGTGGAGTAAGCGCTGTAGAGTGGCGTAGATTGGAGTGGCAGAGTGTAGAGTGGTGTGGTGCAGAATAGCGTGGAGTGATGTGGAGTGCCATAGAGTGGCATGGTTTAGAGTAGAGTGGCATAGAGCAGAGTCGCATAGAGTAGTGCAGCATAGAGTGGAATAGAGTGAAGTGGCGTAGGATGGCATAGAGAAGAGTAGCATAGAATGGAGTAGCGTGACATGGTGTAGAGTGCCTAAGTACCATGGAGCTATGTGGAATAGAGTCACAGGGAGTAGAATGGAGTGGCTTAGAACAGAGGAGTTGCATGGAGTAAGTGCCGCAGAGTGCAATGGAGTGGCACAGAGTAGAGTGGCGTGGAATCGAGTAAGGTGCAGTAGAGAGGCATAGAGTAGAGTGGAGTAGTGGAATAGAATAGAGTGGAGTGGCTTTGAGTGGCATAGAGCAGCATTGTATGGAGTGGAGTTGCATGGAGTGGCATAGAACGGAGTTGCATGAAGTGGAGTGGTGTAGAGTGGCGTGGGTGGAAACCCCTGCCCTGAGTGCCCATATGTACTGTTGTCTGGATCCCTGATGCAGATTTCTTGTCATAGAATAAGCACAGATCATGTGTGCACGCCACGACATAGGCCTGTCTCTCGGATTGCGGTCTTGTTAAACTGGGAGGGGTGCCCAAGCCGCTACTCACATAGTGGTGGAAAGCTACCGCCTTCACCAGGAGTTAAGAAGCACGAACACAGTGGTGGCAGCATTCTGTGTTGTGATCAGTAGTAGTGAACAGGATCTTTTTATCCTGTGTCATTGGAGTGAGGCCTATAGGCTCACTCACCTTTTTAAAAGCTTCACTGCTGTGTGCTGAACTCACCCTTGGGCTGCATTGGGTAAGATGTGGATTGCTGCGCAGGAGTAGTGACTCTGCATTGGTTGTATGTGTGCCTGGGTAGGGTACAGTACAAGGATGGAGCAGCACTGTGCAGTGTATGTGTGGTTAGTACATGTGCTGGGTGTATGTATGCCTGAGAGGGATGCATTACATGAGAGATGTAGTGCTGTGCCGTGCATGCGCAGGGGAAGCATGTGCTGGGTATATGTGTACCTGTGTTAAGTAAAATACATGAAGGGTGAAGTGTTGTGCATTGCGCACACAAGGACTGTGTGTGTTTGTGAATAATACACCCTAGTATGTGTAATGAATGCATGTGTACATATAAGGGTACGAGGCACAGAGGTGACAGTGCTGGGCCCAAGTGTGCTGTTAAAATACACTGAATTAGTGTGCCTGCAATGGTACATTGTATGGAAAACAGTCGGATCCGTTTTGGGAATACCCAGACCTGCCTGGTAAAGACATGAGGAAGAGAGGAATCCCCTCATTCCTGTGAGCTGTGTAGAGACACACTAGAGGGAACAGAAAGAGACTACCTTTACATTTCAAAAGACTGCTCTTTGATTCAGGGGTAGATCACAAGAAAGGGGCCAGGACACATCTTAGGAAGGGAGATGGGGCTGATAAGAGAATCACAAAGAGTAGGGCTGGGGGTCTGGTAGTCACCTTTCGATGCACATTTCACTGTGGCTGACATCCAGGTGTGAACTCTGGTCACTCCCATGAACTGTGTTGAGGACAATCCGCTTCAGAGTTGTGTCTGCTGTGGCAGACCTCCTTCATGATGGAAGATGAAAAGGAGAAGTGCCTACTTCAAAAGAGGCAGAACCCCCAACATAAAACTTCAAAGATCCAGACCCTAAATCACATTTGGTGTATGGAAAAGAACTATAAGAAGGGGGGGTTGAGTCCCCAAAAATATTTAATCTAAGCAACCAGATGGGCTGTGTGAGAAGGGGAAGCTTTGTAAGACTTTTGGCTGTGGTCAGGACTAGGGGCCAAGGCCTGCTGTTATCCCTGCTGGGTAAGGGGATATCACCCAGAAAAACCAAGACCACCTGTCCTGGAGCATCAGCACCCAGAAGATGTCCTAAACCATGTGCCCTAGATGTGTTTGTCACAGTCAATCCGATTCATACATTAGCACAATTAATCCAAAAAGAAAGTTATTTCTTTAAACTCTGTTAACTCCTTACATTTTACCCATGTCCCGACACTGTTGCGATATGAAACCTTTGAAATGTTACTGCTGCGAAATAAATGTATGTGCAAAGTGACTGCGCCATCTATTGCTCTATCTGTAGTGTCTATCAAATATTTGTTAATTTGTAACTGATCCAAGGCAACTTCCTTGGCTTCCAAGAGTCAGAACAGAAACTGTCAAATGCCTCGGGTGGAATAAAGTCAACAGCTTTTTCCAGGGAATCTGATCTTTTAAGTTTGGACATGTCATAATCAAGGCAGAAATGATGCGTCTCAGGAAAGATGTTTATTTTGGTATCATTTTTTCTATATATTCTCCTGTTTTAACTTAGTCCAGTACGGAGGAGGTCGGCCCTAACTCTTGTCCAAGACATGTTTTAAAAATGCATTGCTCCATAGCTGATACGATTAGACTAATCTAAAGAAGCAACCCCAGAAAGAAGTCCAGAACCAATTGGCTTAGAGAGTGGTACCAAGTTCAGCAAGAGTACATTTTTTAATAAGCCAGTATGAAAGTTTCTCAATGGATGTAGTTGGTCCTGCTCATCTACAGCTTCATATCGAGTATCAGAAGGTGTGTCTGTAAGATGTATAGCCAGGACATCAAAGAATGATTCAGACAGCATGGGCTATAATTGTTTGATCCAGAATCCACTTCTGTCCTGGTAAATTCAGCCTCCAATAGAGATGCCAATGAATCCCTCATTAATATAGCCGGTTAAGAAGGGGGGAGTCAATTTTGCAAATAGAATGCTATGTTTCTTCTGTTAACTTCAGTTTTCTCAAAACCCATACTTCAGACTTGTCTGTCCACTTGCCTAGCAGCCTGGCTGATGAGGGGTGATACCCCGAAACTGGTCCCAGGATGCTGGTTTCCGGTCCAGGGAGGACCCGGCTTGGCAGTTCGGGCTGGACTGTTCCCATGATGAGCAGGGTCAAGACTCATTTGCATATGGCTGGATCTAAACTGGGGTGGCGTAGTGAGCAATGAACAATGGATTTAACCCAGACCTCTTGACTGGGGGTGAATGTTTGATTTATTCAGCACTGGGGGTGAATGTTTGATTCATTCGGCATTCCGTCCATCATGTGTTGCTGCAGCACTTTTCACACGAAGTGGGATTGGTATGCCCAGACATGGGTCCCTTGCTCGCTGTGCCACTGAATTCAAGCTAGCCAGGCAGATGAGGGGGGTTATCCCGAAACCAATCCCAGGATGCTTGTTTCTGGTCCAGGGAGGAGCCGCCTATGCAGTTCGGGCTGGACTGTTCCCATGAGGAGCAGGGTCAAGTGTGATTTGCATATGACTGGGTCCAAACTGGGGTGGCATAGTGAGCAAAACAACGATGGATTTATCCCAGATTTCTTGACTGGGGGTAAATGTTTGATTCATTCAGCATTCTGTCCATCATTTGTTGCCGCAGCACATCAATGTTACGTCACTGAAGTCCTAGAGCTTGTAAAAAATCCTAGCAAATGTACTCAACAGAGAGTAGTAAGGGTGTAGTATGTAGCTGGTGGTATCTTTTGGAGGACACTGTCGTAAACATATACAGCATCATCAGATAGCACAATGTCATTTACAGACAGCACATTTTCCATGGAAATGGCCACTAAATTTGTACAGACACAGTTTTATTCATAAAACTATACAAAAAACAAATAAGGTGTGGAAATCGGGTTTCAATGAATATTTATCATTTGTGAATTACCAAGTAAATTTGTTTTGATCGTATTAAAATCTTTGCTTCCATCACACTTAAGAATTACAAAAAAGTGAGCTTCATTTTTGCTTTCCTACCTACTCATATATGTTTAAATATGTGTACAGTTCATTTAAAGGTATCCAAATTTTGTGGTATATTACAGCCTTTCCTTTTACACTTCATGTACCCCAGCAAGATGGTCACATATTTCACTTTAAAAACTCCCCTCACTTTGAAGTGAGAGGAAGAAAAGTAAACCCCATGCTAAAAGCAGCAATTTGTCAGACGATATAACCTGATGTTGGACCTCTGTCTCTGAAGTACAGCATATGTGACAAGATAAATACAAAATGTAATGGCATCTTTATTTATTGCTCTTTCACAACCCACCAGAAATCAAACAAGCATTTGCAATGCAATAGGTCTCGCATTCACACGATTTTGAGCTATTGGCATTGTAAATGACAATGCCTTCTATTTATGTTTTGGGTTTTAAAACATAAATACAAGGCATTGTTATTTCCAATACTAATAGCTTAAAATCGTGTGAATGTGAGACCTATTGCATTGCAAATGCTTGACAATATGCTGTGGAGTTTGACAAGTGAAGAGTGGGCTTTGAGGCACTCGGGAAAAGGAAAGTTCAACCCAGTCCATCGAGGGATATTGCAGAGATAAAGGAAGTGTGTGTTCCAGTGGGCAGACCGCAGGATTGCAGGGACCCTGGCACACACAGCAACAAAAGATATATACATATCCACCAAAGGGAGTGTGAATGGCCCCATTTAGATTAACCTTGGTAAGCGCGAGATATGGGTTTATGGCACCATCAGGGTAAACAACTAATTACCGATAGCGTGTGAGGCACAGCAGCTCTGACACTCCGGAAGAAGCTGAGAAATTATTACTGATATTGTCATGTCACTGATTACTCATTGTGAGCCGAGCAGCGTCTCAGTGTGGGGTCCTGCCCAATGCATTCTTGCCGAGCGCCAGGATGACCCAGTATTGGGGCCAGATAGGAGATAACTGATGCCCTGTGGCGGCGGAATGTAGGAGGGTGTGATCCCCACGGGGAGAGGTATGCAAACTATAGTGACCCCCGTGGAGAGATCTACAAGTATTCCTCATACTGACTTACACAAGGAGAGAAATACCACACTGCATACGCTGCAGCAGTGCGAATTCGGGTACAGCAGTATCACACACAGACCTGTTAGTCACAGCACACCTGGCTCTGCAATCACCACATGCTCTGTCCGTGAAAGGGCCAAATTAGCCTGCACCGCGGCTCTGGGCGAAGGGGGTCGGATGAAGCACAAAGGGAGGGATTCACCAAAAACAGACGATGTGAAATAAATTTTAAAAAAACTAAAAAAAGACGCAAGCTCCCTGGTACCGGTCACAAACGCGGGGCGATGGGCAGACGGAGATTAGAGTGGGAATTCTGTCATGCCGCCCCCCTCGCTTCTTTCTGTACCCTGTATAAATCAAAATGGAAGAAGTGCCTACGAGGCTCCTGGCAGCCGCCCTGTGTGCGCCTTTCCCACCCACACCAGACGACAGGAATACAACAATGTACAGAGACAATGTGAAATAAATTTAAAAAAAGAAAAAAAAAAAAGACGCAAGCTCCCTGGCACCGGTCACAAACGCGGGGCGATGGGCAGACGGAGATTAGAGAGGGAATTCTGTCATGCCGCCCCCCTCTTTTCTTTATGTACCCTGTATAAATCAAAATGGAAGAAGTGCCTACGAGGCGCCTGGCAGCCGCCCTGTGTGCGCCTTTCCCACCCACACCAGACTATAGGAATACAACAATGTATCTCCCGCCCATGCCTTGCTAAATAACGCAACAAAAAACACCGGCTTTCACAAATTCGCATTGATGCGATCACGGACAAAAAAACATTGCTTTTGTACGTGCGGACACGAAGGAACTATGAATATTTCATGCAAAATGAATAATTAAGCAGGGACCGTCAGTCGAGTGAAATGATGAAAAAGGCAGCCGCTTGTTAATATTTGCATCGCGCTTTCACTTTCACTATAAGTGAAAGCGCGATGCAAAAATAAACACGAGGCTGAGTGAAAACAGATGGGTCCTACTACAGATAAGAAATTGCTTTGCGACAGACGCAAAGCAGACGAGCCAGTCCGGATGGGCCGGAAGAAAAGGCGAAAGGGCGGCAACAAAAAAAACTAATTTCCAAAGGCAGCCCACCGTTTAGCATAAACGTTGACGCCAGCCAATGAAAATGAGGGGCGGGGCTTCAAGTCCCCTTCTGAAATGTCCCCTCTCACTAGAAGTCTCGCCGAGCGAGCAGTGCATTCTCTGCAACGCTAGGCGAGACCTAAAAAGTACTTGGGCTTATGGGTTGTGGCCTGGATTTGAAGGGTAGGAGGGTTTACACTGCTTAATATATACGCTCCAAATACAACTCAGGATTCGTACAGCTGGAGAGCTGGACCTCACTGGAACCATTTTTGGTTGACAAAATTCTGGGAGGAGACCCAAAATTGGTGTGAGATGCCAAGTAGGTTAGGTCCAACCGATCTGGTTACTATGCCAGGACAACTAGCAATGAAATTAAGGGCTTAATGGAGACTTGCATCGATATCTCGAGACACTTTAGCATGGCAGGGACAACTAAATCTTGTTGCCTGTATGTAGGAACTATACTTGCATGTAGGAACTACACATGCATACCTTTGTGAATCAGACATTTTATATTTGGAAATTAGGAGGGAGCTGGATGAGGTGACCTATGATGAGAAAAGCAAACCAGACGCCTTTAGGAACTTCTCCCAGTGCCGCTACAAACTTAGAAGAGCAAACTGGGATGAGGGACACATCGATCCAGGCACATCTCCTACCCTTCCAGAGGAACAGATTAACAATCTTAAGTGCTGAACTGAAGAAAGTGAAATTAGGGAAGCGATTACCTTCCTTAAAACTAATAACTTCCTGTGCCCTAGCAGCCTCATTACAGGCTTCTGTAAGAAATCTGTAGGTAGGCAATGACTACACTAATGCCATCCAAGATGGTATGACTCCTGCTATGTAAGAGGTGGATATCACAATGCAGAAGCCCAGAAAGCACCCAAAGGGTGGACACACAGGCGTTTACGAGTGCACTGGCTACACGACTTGATAAATATATGCCAGTTGTAGGGAATTAAGATCAATTAGGAATTACATGAGTGTTTGATCCGGTCAATTGGGGATTCCTGCAGGATGCAACCAAATCCACAGTCTGGGCATTGGCCCCAGATTTAGAAGGTGTGTCTTCTTAGAATTTAGCTTCAGAATGTGTGGGTATTTGGTAGTGATAGGACACCAAACATGGGTTTATGGGTCAACAGAAGCAGACGGAAATATATAAACACTAGAAACAGAACTCTTCACAGCTATTGGGCACCACAAAAACATCCCAGTTTTCCTGAAGCATAAAATCAGTTTCTTAGCAGACACTTTTCCTCTCAATGTGGCCAACCTAGATACCGCTCTGCAGGCACTGGCCACACAACTGGAATATTTTGAAGGGGTACATACTTTAAAATCAACTTAAGGAAGACATCCTCTGCGAACTAGCAAGATGGAAGTTGTTAACTCTGACTAGAAGCAATGTTAAATGCGTTGTTTTCATTGCCATACTTCTTTCAGGCTCTCCTCACATCAATACAAAAGTAGAATATTCAGGCTCTGCAGAAGAAGCTACACTGTTTTGGGTGTGGAGCAAAAAAGGGCTACAGTCTCAAGTAGAGTTGAAGGAATTTAAAGAAGCCCCACGTGGGATGGGTACGCCCAAGCTTGGGTCCCGTGCACACGGTCACTGAAGCCAAGCTGATGAGCCCATAACTAGAGCAAAAACGGTTCTGGGTTGCTTATGTTCCGGTTCAGGGAGGTCCTGGCTTTGCAGTTCGGGCTGTTCCTATTGGAGCAGGGTCAGGTGTGCAAAATAACAATGGATTGGGATGCGGCCCCGAATGTTTACCAGTAGCTGAGATTAATTCAAGCATTCCATCCATCACTGCTTTGTGTACTTATTGTCTCCTCAGTCTGGCAGCGCAAATTACTTGAGAAGTTCCATAAATTGTGCATAATCCAAAAGTAAAAGATATGTGGGAAATGGAATGTGTGACAATGACTTTTTACAGATATGATCCATGACGAACTCCTAGCATAGGACGAAACGTGTTGGCTGGGCTGGCTTTTCATGTGTGTTAAGAAGATAAATACCAATAAAGATGAATTCCTACATATAAAGATTGAAACCGTTTTCTTTGGATGAACCTGAACATAATGAACTGGAAGTATTGTTTGATTATTCCTAATGAGGATAAACATCATCTACTCTGAGTTGATTAGAAGACAACATATTTATTAGGATTAAAGTTGAATGCTTTTCGCTGGATTTTGATTACATAAGTACCCAACAGGAGCACATGTTGCACTCCCGGTTTGCAGACATTGAAGTTGGGAGCAAGGGGAGCTACACACAATCCCCGCGGTGTTGGCTGGAGACGACGTGGGGGGAGTGGACTACCTTTCCCAGCTCCCCCAGCTACCGGATTCCTGCTTCCTTTTCCGTCCTCAGCGCTGTGAGCACCCACGGCGCTGTACACAACAGGAGCCCAGTTGCACTCCTGGTTTGCAGACATTGAAGTTGGGAGCAAGGGGAGCTACACACAATCCCCGCGGTGTTGGCTGGAGACGACATGGGGGGAGCGGACTACATTTCCTAGCTCTCCCAGCTACCGGATTCCTGCTTCCTTTTCCGCCCTCAGCGCTGTAAAAGCGCGGTGAGCACCCGCGGCGCTGTACACAACAGGAGCCCAGTTGCACTCCCGGTTTGCAGACATTGAAGTTGGGAGCAAGGGGAGCTACACACAATCCCCGCGGTGTTGGCTGGAGACGACGTGGGGGGAGTGGACTACCTTTCCCAGCTCCCCCAGCTACCGGATTCCTGCTTCCTTTTCCGTCCTCAGCGCTGTGAGCACCCACGGCGCTGTACACAACAGGAGCCCAGTTGCACTCCTGGTTTGCAGACATTGAAGTTGGGGACAAGGGGAGCTACACACAATTCCCGCGGTGTTGGCTGGAGACGACGGGGAGGGGGAAGGCGGACTACATTTCCCAGCTCCCGGATTCCGGCTTCCTTTTCTGCCCTCAGCGCTGTAAAAGCGCGGTGAGCACCCGTGGCGCAGGACGCGCGCGGGGACGAGCCAAGGCCGCGCCCGGGCCCGTCGGAGCCCGGAAGAGGCTGGGCTGGGCCCCCCATCCAACATCCACGTCTGAAATAAGGTCCTCTTATACTTAGCTGCAATTATGGTGAAAAGAAAGGGACTGGCGGAAAAAACTGGGAGGAGGGGTGGGAGCGACCTTGGATTCGTTTTTGATTAGAGCGGCAAATGTCCTTTCTCATGAAATAGAGTCAACTGAAAGGCGCTTATCAATGGAACCGCTTCTTTTTCCTCTGTGGTCGCCTACAGGAAGTGCAAATGAGTCCTTACTTGTTACTCAGCCACCATCACTGATAACATCATCGGATCTCCCGCCGGGTCAATGTGGTCTTCCCCCGCCCAATTTAACTCCTCTGGCCACAGCAAGGAGGGGGTTGGATCTTTCTCCCTCTAATATCTCTCCAAAAGACTCCGTGCGTAATCCGCCTGCCAAGCGTCACCGAGCGTGGGGAGCTCTGAAGACAAAACAACCTAAAATAACCCGCGCCCCCAAATTTAAAGGCCCACAAACTAGGACGGCCACAGCTAATCTTGTAACACCAGCTTCCCCAGTATCTGCTAACATTTTATCATTAAAATCAGTTCCGAATGAGGTAGTATGGACTGAAGTGGGCAAAAGGATAACCACTATAATGGACCCTATTTTAATTTAACTGACCCAAATCGAACAGAGGTTGGCCGACTCAGAGACGCAGAACCGTCTACTACTATTCCAAGCACAGCCCCCAAGAGACCCCTTTCCAGATGCACCTACAAATAGAAACCCAGTTCAACTAAATGAGGCCCGGGGACCATCTATTTTACAGACGTTAATTCCACCGGTCGCCACAACCAGGGTCTTAGGTCAGCCTTCAATTAGTACTCCGAACTCTAACACTTTACGGGAGGCTCGGAACCCTCAAGAGAGGAGTATAAGGGACGTATTCCAACAGGTACCAACAGCCCATGAGGAAACAAGAGGGGTTACTGAGTCAGCCGGAACACAAGAGAATTATCCTGAAGCGGTAGTTAACCACCCGCAACAAGTTCTTCACCTTCCACCAGCAGTCTCCCGCCTGGTACTGGTCCTGGGGAATGTTTCTCCACTCCGGGAAAACCAGATTGAATCTACGATACAGTTAATGGACAAATGTCTTCATTGGCTAACAACAATCTTAAGGATTCAGGAATGGGGAGTCACCAACTGGCTAATAAAATTATCATGGCCAGGAGAGTGGGGTGGGTGGGCAGTTCAAGTAAATCCATAACTGGTGATTGTGTGGTGATTAATTTTAATAATTCCTCCACTGGATATTTTCTCCTAGATAATCTTCGTAGATTTTCTCCTAGGACCTCGCAGATTGTCCCTCTACCATTGGAGCATTTTTACAAGCAGGGTAAAATGTCACGCATGGGTCATAGGGTCAGAAGAATGCCGGAACACCCTTTCTTGAGCTGTAATGAGGATTCTAACATTAGTGCAGGGATAAGGCTGCAAAATAGATTCACAGCTATTTCAGATTTGGGATCTTGTGACTGACTAACCTCACCAGCCCCCTTATCAATAGGGAGGGTAATTATGCTGGTTCCTCCAGTGCCCAGCTTACAGGTGATCTCATTAACCCCACTATCTGTAGAGAGGGCTTTTACAGCAGTAACCCCTGTCCCCAATATCCAGGAGATTGCCCTGAGTATTATACCTCCCTCGATTGTCGTAGAGGAAATGAGGACCACCCTGGCATCCTGGAATTTGGCAGGAATAGCCTCCAAGATAGGAAACCCTCATTGGCAAAATCTTTGGCAATCACTGGAGATTATATTTTTCCAGGAGACGTGGGCTAAAGATCCAGTCTTTTTTCCTGGGTTTCGTACCTTTCACACACCCGCAATTCCATCACTCTCTGGTAGGGCGAAGGGGGGGACTATTAACCCTAATTTCTAACACCATACCCTTTCAAGAAAGGCAGGTTGGCTCTTTAAATAGCCATTTCCAGCTCATTCAACTTGATTATAGGAAAGAAGAAACCTGGTTAATTATCAACTATTATAATAACGATTTTAGGAGAAACATGAAGGTAGTGGCAGATGCTCTAGCAAATGAGATAGAAAAATTTACTGCAAATATAAACATGGGCAGTGTTCATTTCATATGGGTGGGGGACTTTAATATCCACCTTTGCAAATTTAGTGGGACTATGGTGTGTGGATTAGAAGACCCCCATGGTAACCCTCTTCAACATTTCGTGCATAATGATTACGGTGAAGTTTTAAATAAATTACTATATAAGTGGAATCTGGGAATAATAAACGATATAAAAGTGGGTGAGATAGGGAGAACATTTAGAAGGGGAAACCAAGAGTCCACGATCGACTTTATTTTAGCATCTGCCACGCTAAACGGGAAATTGGTCCACACTGGCACCCTATTTTCCTGCTATAGTGATCACGCCATCTTATTTATCCATCTAAGCATCCTGTCCAAGGGAAAAGATCACCAACAGGTAATGGATGGTGTGACTAACTAGGAAAAACGGCTACCAACTTAATGGACACAGGCTCAGAAGTTAAATTTGGTCCCTGAAATATTAGCTCAAGCCAAGAAAGAAATCATATATTGCTTGGAGGAGAGTTCTTCCCCTTCACTCGTAGTCACCCAGTTTAGAGCCCTTTTGATGAAATTAAAAGAAGCACTTACTCGTTCAAAGGCGACAAATATTATCTCTACCACCCATTGGTTTGATTCATTATGCTCTACTGCCAAAAAAGCCCTTGTTAACGCCCTAAGAATCCACCCTAGAGATCCCATTAAGAGACGAGCACTACGCAATGATTACAAACAAGCGAGAAGAAGAAGAGAGAAGGATCTTAGGGAGCAGGCCTGGGAAGATCTTGAACAAGCGGCTATTTCGGATAGTAGTAGGGATTTCTGGAAAATTGTAAATGCTCCCTACTTTAAAGATTCCAAAGATCCCTCCTTAAACACACATGTAGACGAGGAAGCATGGGTGGGACATTTTGAAAATATTTTTGGCTCCACCAACCCCTTAACATTGCTACCCCCAACTTAGACCCCGCATCCCAAGGCAGGCTAACCTTCGCATTATTGGAGGTTAGAAAGGGGCTGGAGGCTTGTGCCCCCGAAAGGCTCCGGGGCCTGATGGAGTCCCAATTGATCTCTTCCAGGAAAATTATGATACGTGGGTCCCCCTACTAACTAATGTTTTTAACACTATTGTGATAGAGGGTCCTCTACCATCCTGGAACCAGAGTGTAATAGTGCCTGTATACAAAAAAGGTGATAGGGGTCCCCAAAGAACTACCACCCAATTTCCCTTCTTGACACCACTGCCAAGCTTATGGGACGGCTCTTATTAGCCAGACTGGAGGCTTGGGCCGAAGACCATAGCATTTTTATGCAGGCACAATATGGTTTCCGGAGGGGAATGGGGACGGTGGATCAATGCCTAAACCTCTCATTATCCATAGACAAATACACCAAGGCAAAAGGCGGGAAGATCTACATGGCCTTTATGGATTTGACCGCAGCTTTTGACTGTGTTTCTGATCAGAAGCTGTGGTCTATGATGGAGGGGATGGGCATTGATCCACCGATAATTTGTTTTATTCGTCAGCTGTACTGCAATGCCACTGCCTGTGTGCGGTATGGCAGGAACGGGGAGTGCACACGTTTCTTTAAGATCGAGAAGGGAGTAAGGCAGGGTTGTGTCCTCGCCCCGTTTCTTTTTTCCATCTATACAAACGGGGTGGAGGCCGCCCTGTCTACCTCACCTTTTGACGTGCCTACATTTGATCATACTCCTCTTCCGATATTGGCGTACGCTGACGATGCGGTATTAATGGCTAGAACTGGGGTAGCCTTACAATCCCTAATAACATCATACACCACATTCATGGCCTCCTTAGATCTAAAAGTAAATGAATCCAAATCTTTTATAATCGTAGCGGGAACAGGCAGAGGAGAAAAACACCCCTATTTCCATCTGGCAGCAAAGAAAATTGAGGTGGTAGACTGTTTTTCATACTTAGGAGTCCTCTTTGATAAAAATCACTCCTGGTCTAACTTGGTGGCAGCAAGAGCACAAGGTATGGAAAGGAGCTTTCAAGCTATCAAGACTTTTGCGAAGAAGTTAGGTGCTAGCCCCCTGGACACGATTAAAAACATCTACTGCGCAAAAACCAAGGCTGCAACAACATATGGGGCAGGAGTCTGGGGGATGGCAAATGTTGACCAACTTCAGCAACTGGAAGAGAGCTTTTTCAAAAATCGAGTATCACTACCACACTCGGTTTCAAATTATATTCTACATTTAGAATTGGGGCTACCCTATCTGAGTGACTTCATAAGATTGGCACCAATCCTATTGTGGCTCTCAATTTGGCGGAGGTCCACTGTAGATTTAACGCAAGGTATCATCAAGGATTGCTGTAAACTGGATCACTATAAGAGGATTGGTGGGCTTAATTATGTAGAGGCAGAATTGTCTGCACAAGGGCTGGGAGAATTATTCCAGGTTCCTGAATCCTGTGGGAGGGTTCCGAAGAAAAAGGTAACAGAATTATTTATGCAGAGAGCAAATTATGCCCGAAGTGAAAAAAACCATCTCCAAAAATCTTCCCTTGCATATGATCTCATTCCATCAGGAACAGGGGAAGGTTTTTACTATCTCTCTCGTATTACTAACGCACAGCATAGATTTATTCTATGGCGTTTTCGATTGAACCTGATTCCACTAATGTTAGGGTACCCAGAAAGGAGATATAAACTCTCAGATTTGTCACCTTGCCCATGTAATAATCATTCTTCCCAGTCAGACCTCCATTTAACACTATTCTGCAAGTACTACCCTGATGAAAGAAAAGCATTTATTCTCCCAATTCTGAGATACCATAAATTTACACAATGCAGGGTGGCTCTGTATTTTTTAAAGGCTCTCCCAGATCCGTTTGTGTGTTTTTCCCTAGCTTCATTTTTGTGGGCTTGTATGAGAAAGAGGAAAATGCGGGGGTCGTTGCCTATTTAGTAGCAACTAGGATAGAACCGGACTTATTTATGCAACATGGGCCGAATTGTTATTAAGAGATTTTTAGGATTTTAACTGATTCTAATGTTTTTATGATATTGATTCTACTATGCACATGGCTAACTTGATATATTGGTCTTTTTAATTTTTGGATATACGATTATATAACCTGTTTTGTAATATTTTGGATGAATTTGTGCTTTTATGATCTGTTTTAAAAGACCGAATAAAGTCGTGTGATGAGGATGATTACATAAGCATTTAAGGTAGGTTGGTAGCAGTTGCACCCGTGACTTAAGCACCACTGGTAATGATACTGGGTATAATAGCCTATGCAATGCATGCTGTGCCTCAACTGCCATTGTATTTGTGCCCTTACATTTTAAATTCGGTTTACAGAACACTGTACTTTTGGCTTTATTTCAATAGCACCCGCACTCATATTCTGTGGATTTCCCTTGTGCATCACAGCTATACACGCAAGTGAATGCTCAAATTGTTTTGCTACCATAAGTATCTCTAACAAGGATGGATAATCCTTGAGGTAAAGCTCCTCTTTAGGTCGGTCATTACTACACCATAGCATAAACTGATCACTATACTTTCATCTGCGCTATTCCCAAAATTGTATGTAGAAGCCAATTTGAGAAGTGACATTCTTCCACAGATTCCAATTCTCTTTGTATGCAACCTACCAAAATGTCTTTCCAAAACTGAGGAATTGTTGGGAATGCAAAGCTTGCGTAGCTTCATAATGCACAAGTCAAATTAATTTACAGTTGTAGAAACACTTTCATTTTCTTCATCCGTGAGACCAGGAAAGTTCTCAAACACTGCCTGTCCTTCCAAATCCAAGCAATGCATAAGCATGAAGCTTTATTTCTGCAATCACATTTGGGCGACATACTTGTTGATAACTGGAATATAGTTTCTTCCAATTAGACCATGTAAGAGTGGGTTCACCAGGCAAAGGCAGAAAGAAAGGTGGAGGGGTTTTGTTTTGCATGGTGAACGTGACCCAAAGATTCAACTAGAATCGCACAAAAAACAATCCTAAACACTTAACACACACCACTGGTACTCTGTATGATACTGAAAATCTTCCTGCAAAAGAAAACGAATATATGCAAGACATTATAGGCAATGTAGGTAATGACAGAGAAAATGCTTGCTTGAAAGTATGATGTACTGTAATAAAAAAAATTCAGGTAACAAAAGGAACCTTTAAATACAATACTATGATATTACCACAAGATGGCAATGAGATACTACAAAACAACAGCTGCGGCCCGCCCTAAAGTCTGTCAGGCTGAGTAAAGGTCAGCCTGACAGTGAGACTTTATTTTCAGGTCATGCAGCCAGGAGCTAGACATGCACAGTCTCCTGGGGAGCCTCAGCTGAACTTTGCTGGGCTGAAGAGGTCACAGCTCCTGTGGGCATGACGTCTTTAGCCTGACAAAGCACCTCCAGGCCCTCCCCCTCGTGATGCGAGGGAGCGCAACTGATTGCCTCGGACCTCAGCGCTTAAGTTTTAAGCCCTGAAGTGCCCATGATTGAGTGTCAAACCCTGACACCTCATCACAGAAGGGTGTGGGGTCAGCAGTCTCACTGACCTCATCCCACTCTGTGACGAGTACGGGACTGCAGCGTCAGCCAATGAGAGAAGGCAGCAGTCCCAACCCTCCTAGACCTCTGAGGCAAAGCTGCGCAATTAAGTGTGATTTAAAAAAAAAAAAGTGTTTGGTGCGTACATGCATGAATATTTGTGAGTGAGTGTTATGAAAGGATGAATGTGAGTGTGTATATGTCCCATCTGCCCACCTCCCTGCTAAAATTTTCAGCATCCACTGCAAAACAAGAAGAAACAACTTCCCCCTTTCCACTGCAAAACAAAAAACTTTGTCCTGTGTTTTTCTTGTTACGCCTTTTCTTTTTTTAACTTCTAAGTCAAGTTAATATCCGATTGGTAGGTGAAGAACCAATGAAGACACATCCAGGAGGCTGCACCATTGTGAAAAGTAAACCATAAATTGCATTCGTTTCGCTTGTGGTGAAGAAGTTAACAGGATTTAGGATGACCAACCGTCCGTAAATTTCACGGGCCGTCCGTGATTTGGATCTCACATCCGTTGTCCGTGATGATCCCTTTTACGGATGCCTTTTGTCCGTAATTTTGGGCATTGCAGGAAGCAGCACTGCTCCCTGCAAGAAGCCTCAGCTCCTTGATGGTGCCGCCTCCCACTCATCCTCTGAGCACAAGAGCAGCCCCACCCCGCCCATTGTCATTCTGTATGCCGGCTGATTGTCACATACAGAATGACAATGGGCCAGTCTGCGCTGTTAAAGCATGTGGTGGCCTCCTCCTGGCTCGGTCTAGGGCAGGGCATTCAGTTTTAACCGTACATAAAGAAACAATGTTGCACCTCATCAGATGGAAGAAATGTACAGAATCCAGTTCATGAAAAGAAGCCAGCGAAAGAAGTTAAAAATGAAAAGGTCTCCGCTCCTACAATAGTGGCAGAGATATAGGAAGACTTGAAGGCCAATTGGCCTGGAACTGGGGACAAGTACCAATCTCTGACTGCATACAACCCATCTTCTGTGCAGAAGGGTATAGCTCAGAAATAAGGGGGGGGGGGGGGGGGAGGGTAGAGTTGGATGGCAGGCACACATTCCCTATGTTTTGTTAAGTTGGGAAGGGTCGACAGGCACTCTGAGTGGGGGGGCGGGCAATTGGGCCTTCGTCAGGCAGGGATGCAGGGTGGGGGGTGGATCAGGGTAGGGAAGGGAGGGGAGAGATTTCAGAATGTTGTAGCACGTTTGCTATGGATCTTTTCAGGTTTAACAGGACGAGCAGGGAGTATCTATGAAAAGGACCCAAGCATAGCAGTTCACACTGACACTTTGGCAGGGACTCACGGGGGAACAGATCCGGTAGAGTTACATAGCAGGGCTAAAACAGCGAGGATACTAGCTGCCGCATGACAGGACAATCTTCCGCTGACCTTAAATTAATGACCTGGAATGTTAACAGGTTAGGTCGTTCCCAAACTTTTTCAACCCATGGCTCCCTTGGCTTATTGGCCGTTGGCCGCGGCTCCCTATTATGTGACATTTTTTTGCAGGTGGATGGATGTAAGCCAAGTCGCGGGAGTACTTACACTTTTCTCCATGAAAATAATTGGGATAAAGTTGGGTCATGTACCCCATGACATGCCGAACAGTCATGGGGTACTCCTGTAGTGTAGAATGGGATGGAACGCCTAGTTCAGTTGGGACATTTATCACACACAATAAATGTCAATTCTTTTATATTTATAAGAGCTAAAACTATGCTGTGGGCTGTCTGACCATCTATGACAGAAATACAGCTTTAATGGTAAGTTTATCTTTGTAGTTAAAGCGCAAAGTCAGGGCACAGTTTTGCAAGGCTATATCTAACTTGGTTCTGCAGATGGAATATACACTTCTTGTTGGGCAGCATTGGTGGAACTGCGCTGCTCGAGCACCATGCTGGGGGTCGGTTGTGCTTTCTTCCTGTCTCAGTTTTGTTTTAGCTCAGGGTGTGTGCTCCTGATGAGCATATGTGTTCTGCAGTGCTGCAGAGTCGGCAGAAGCAACTGACACTGGCACTGTCAGAACTGCCAATGTAGAGGTCGAAAGTGCTACACTGGTATGAGGGACAAACTGAGGTTTATTGCAGCTTGTCATTGAACAAAGGTTCATAGGTGGGTATGAATCGCTCTCTGGCCCCTCATCATAGGAAAACTGTTGGACTGGGTGGTGAGGAGGTACGCAGGCCCTGATGGGCTCAGCGCTGCTTGTCAGGGAAATGCAGGCAGCAGGTGCGGTGGAATAAGGGCATATGGGGCGTCTCAGAGCAGACTTTGGTCAAGCTAAGCAGTGGTCACTATCCTCCAGCCTCTCTCGGTTGATTCCCTTTACTGACACTCGGAACCACCAGACTCCAGCTCTCCAGAAGCAAGGCAAACTCGCTCCATGTTGGGGGAGGTAGTGTTTCTTCTTTCTCTTTTTCATTTTAAAACAGCAGTTTTCCTCATTCTGGATTAATTCCGGCCTAATCCTTTAAGAAAAACGACCAAACTTTTTGCCTCCTCTTCCAAATGTATTTCGGGAACTGTATGAGCCTGGAGGGTGCTGCTTCTATCCAGTGCATTGATAGTTGGGCTCCAGCTACACACATTTAAAATGGGCCCTGTATGTTCTAGGGTAGCTGCATTACAAATCACTTTACCTTCCTGTGTTCTATTGCAGCCTGCTACCATGACCACTGTCACTCAGGTTGTGGGTTGGCCACCAGGGACCTCTTGCCACGCAGAAGCTCTTGATTGCTGGCTTCTTAAGCAGGAAATACGAGTAACCCATCTCCATTAGTAACATTCAGTTCTGCACTCACAATACAGAATGCTCTGCTGCCATCTGGTGGACAAAGAGGTTTTATGCTTTTCCTAAATAGCTCACATTTCTAAGATGTTACCGGCAATTTAATGACTTGAATTCTAAAACATGAAACCTTTGAAGCGCGGCGCCCCTGGCTAGTTTGTAGGGCGCACCAGGGAGCCGCGGCGCACAGATTGGGAACCCCTGTCCTACGCCGACGACACTCAACTGATCCTCTCCCTCACCAAGGACCCCCTCGCCGCCAAAGCCAATCTCCATGAAGGAATGAAGGCCGTCGCCGATTGGATGAAGATCAGCCGACTAAAGCTGAACACGGAAAAACGGAGGTCCTCATCCTCGGCTCCAACCCCTCAGCCTGGGACGACTCCTGGTGGCCAACGACGCTGGGAGCACCCCCGACACCCACCGACCACGCACGCAACCTGGGAGTCATCCTCGACTCAACGCTCTCCATGGCCAAGCAAGTCAACGCAGTCTCCTCCTCCTGCTTCAACACCCTCCGCATGCTTCGCAAGATCTACAGGTGGATCCCGACAGACACAAGAAGAACAGTCACCCAGGCCCTCGTCAGTAGCAGACTTGACTATGGGAACGCCCTCTACGCGGGAGCCCCGGCCAAGCTCATCAAGCGACTGCAACGCATACAAAACGCCTCCACACGCCTGATCCTCGACGTACCACGCCACAGCCACATCACCCCCACTTGAGGAACCTGCACTGGCTCCCCGTCGACAGGAGGATCACCTTCAAACTCCTCATCCACGCACACAAGGCACTCCACAAAACTGGCCCAGCCTACCTCAACAGACGACTCTTCTTCTACGTCCCCAAGCGCCAGCTCCGCTCCGCCGACCTCTCCCTCGCATTCGAAGAACAACCACCGGCGGCAGATCCTTCTCACACCTCGCCGCCAAGACCTGGAACACCCTTCCACTAAGCCTACGGCAGACCCAAGACCTGCTGACCTTCAGGAGGCTACTCAAGACCTGGCTGTTCGACCAGTAGCAGCACCCCCCCCCCCCCCCTTCCCTCTCCCCAGCGCCTTGAGACCCTCGCGGGTAAGTAGTGCGCTCTACAAATTTTGTGATTGATTGAGTAAAAGGGTGGATGATGAGCGAGTGAATGGGTGGATGGATGAGTGAAATGATGGCTGGATTGATGAATTGATAAGTGAAAGGGTGGATGTAAGGATGGATGAGAGTGAAAGGGAGGGTAGATGGGCGAAATGATGGATGGAGGAGCGAAAGGGTGGATGGATGAGAGAAAGGATAGATGGATAAGTGAAAGGATGGATGAGTGATAGGGTCAATGGATGATTCAAGAGTGGATGGATGGGTGAAGGGATGGCCAAGTGAAAGGGAGATGGAGAGAGAAAGGGAAGATGGATGGATGAGTGAAAGTATGGATGAATGATTGACAGGATGGATGGGTGTGTGGATGAGTGAAAAGAAGGATGTAAGGATGGATGAGTAAAATAATGCATAGATGAGTGAAAGGGAGGGTGAAGAGCTGGCAGAAAGGATGGCTGGATGAGTGAAATGATGAATGGATGGACGAATGAGTGACTGGGTAAATGGATGGATGAGTAAGTGAAAGGATGGCTGGATGGGTGAAACGGTAAATGGTTGGATGGATGAGTGGATGGATGGGTGGAACTGTGGATGGATGAGTGAAAGGATGGATGGGGTGAAAGGATGGATGAGTGAAAGGTTGCATGTTGGGATTGGATGAGTGAAATGATGGATGGAAGGATAGATGATGGATACGTTTGGAAATGTTTGAATAGGTTTGGCTATGGATGGGCACACAGATGGAAGGACAGAATGAATGGTGAAAGACTGAATGGATGCCACACCCCCGGGTGACTCAACCCGCCATCCCAAACTGACACATGACGTAAGGCAGCAAGCGCAGAACTCGAGCTTGAAATGCTCCTTCTGCCTGCCAAAAAGCAGAAACTAATTCCTCGTACGGCGCCGTGGTAGCACAAGAGACGTTCCGCTGTTGTGCCGTGGCTTCCATGCCACAGGGAAGAAGCGAGCAGCCCTCCATCTGCCCGAGACCATGAGAGATGCGTGAGGGCACGGCTCCATGCAGCCCTTCCTCGGGGAAAGGAAGGCAAGACAACAATCTGCACTTGCAGACAACAGCACCGACGTGACTCGAGTCCCTTCCAGCACTTTATTTTTTCTTTAAAACTTTGCACCCATAAGAATATTTCGCCCGTGGCAACCACTTCTGTGGCCCCGCCCACGCTACGCCACTGCCTACCAGTACAGATGACATACGACTCTTGCACCTTGTAGCCTTCATTGTCTTAAGGGACATTTCCCATACATTGACTTTCGCATTTATGAGTCATTGTCTCTATATAATATGTGTGTGATGTAACGCACTCCGACACAACACCCTGCTGTACATACTTCGGATGTCTAGCACTAAAAAAAGAAATTAAATACACATGAGAGAGGGTCTATGTGACGATGAGGGTCACCATTGGAGGGTGATAGCAAGGCCGCACTGGCCGTGCCAGGCATCAGGCGTTTCCCTGGGAGGCTGAAAAGGTGGAGGGGTGGGGCGGTTTGGTTACTGGGGGTTGGCCCTGCAAAGTTCCTTGCATAGCCAGCAGTTTTTAGGCAACAATAAAAGTGTCACAATAGCTCTTGTGATGAATGTAACTGCCGGGGAGAGATGGGAGTTTTGTTTAGTGGCAGTTTTGAATCATCTAAGGTAGCACAGAGGGTTAATATGCTTGCTGCAAAGGATGTGTACCATGCACATCAAAGAACAGTATTTTATGTGCAGACCTCTGTGGGTTACTGCTTATGTCACTGAGATTCAATTGTTACTGTGAAGTCGCAGTGGCCTTAATCCTGTCTCGACTGGACTACTGTAACAGCCTATACGCAGGAGCAAAGAAAACAGCTCTGAAAAAGCTACAGATAGTCCAAAATACAGTAGGCCGACTGGTATTGAACCTACCAAGGGGGTCCTCTGCCTCAGAAGCACTCAAAACCCTCCTTGGCTGCCCATACACAAAAGGATCCTCTTCAAGATCCTAGTAATCACCTTTAGAACAGTCAGGTCAACTGGACCTAAATACCTCAGGACGAGAATCAAACCTTATGTTACCCAACGCCCTCTGAGATCCTCTTCTGAACATTTCCTAGTACCTCCCCGCTTTCACCTGACGTCCAGAGTGGAAAGTCAATGGCAGTCCTGGGAACAAAAGCTTGGAATAGCCTGCCCACCCATTTGAGCCTTACACAGTCGGAACCCATGTTCAGGAAATTTCTGAAAACCTGGATTTTTGCAGCCCCAGATAATCGGGTACTATCACTTATTTGATGCTTTCCCGACTGAGCCTACTCTCCTTCATACCTCTATCCACCTGCTCCTAGCGCCAAGATGCTCCTCGGAGTGAAAGTTGCGCTCTATAAATGACTTCATTCATTCATCCATAAGTTACATACGTAATCTAGCACAGTGAGCTATGAGCTGCCATCAAAGATCTGCATGCAAGCTGCATGGTACAGGTTACAAAGTTGTTTTCTTCCTAGTTTTTCATTATCTTGATGTTGCTAAAAAAGGTTTGTTTGGGTAGTAATAAATTCTTATCATTAAAGTCAACGCTAACTACTGTGCTATGTTCTGAATCCTGAGTTTGAGCTTCTTCAGACCAAGCACCCTTACAAAATGCCTACCAGTATGGGTGTCGTGCATCCTATACCTTGTAGTCCATGTTGCCTTGTGTAACACTTTCTATACCCTGATTTAAACACGTATGATTCATTGTCTCTGTATGTGTGTGTGATGTAAAGTACTCTGGCACCCTACACTGGTATGAGAGGCGCTATAAAACAAATGAAATACATGTGAGAGAGAGTCACTGTTGGTGATAGTGAGGGAATCATTGAAGAGCCCCATCAAAGATTGTCGTATACTGGTGCACAGTAAACTCAACATTTACTATGCTTTAGAAGCTAATACAATTGATATATAATGACAAATGTGTTGTAGAACGCACCATGTTTTCCCAAATTTTCTTGGGGGTCCGAAAACAAAGGCTGTAAGCTGTCAGTTTGCTTGTAGCACACAACTTTTAAATATCCGCAAATTGTGAGAAAGTGCCCTCTTTCTGCATGGTTGCCCCCACTTTCTTGCTGAATTGCTGATGTGCTTTGACTGAGTGTGCCCTGGGCTCCTGCTAATCAGGTACCCAGGGCCTATGTTCTTTCCCTAAAACTGCTTTGAAGCCTAAACTCAATTGGCATCTCTGGACACAGGTCAGCCCCTGGTAAATGGTACCACAGGTACCCAGGGCACTGTGACCAGAGAAGGCCTCTAAGGGCTGCAGCACTTATTGTGCCACCCTTAAGAGGTCCTGTGCCCTTACACACACACACTGCCTTTGCAGGCTGCGTGTTTTGGTGCAGAACAAGGTGAAGAGTCGACATGGCACACCTACAACCCACTGCCCTGGCAAAGATCAGTCACCCCTCTAGCTGGGTGCACTATACCAGTGGTGAGGGTACAAGGTGCATGAGCCCTGTACCCCTACATTGTCTAAGTCCATTCTTAGACATTGTAAGAGCAGTGCTGCCATTAAGAGTATATGGTACTGGGAGTTTGTCATTACGAACTCCACAGCACCATAATGGCTACACTGAAAACTGAAAAGTTTGGTATCAAACTTCTCAGCATATTAAACCCACACTGATGCTAGTGTGGGATTTAATGAAAAATGCACACAGAGGGCATCTTAGAGATGCCCCCTGAAAACTAACCCACCACTAGTGTCCAGGCTGAGTGGCTGCTTTCAGCTGCCACCACCAGACATGTTTCTGGACCCCCTGGGTCGAGAGCCTGCTGCTCTTTGCGGCCTGAAACAAGGCACATCCTGGGACGAGGTGCCAAGCCTCCTCTCACAGGATGGGCAGGGTTCACGAAGGTGAAGCTTCAAAGGCTTGCCGCCTTTGTGAGCTTCCCCAGGCCACTTGCTGCTTTCAGCAACTGGTCCCCACTGGTTCTGCCCCCACTTGGACGGGAGAACCGGCGGGAAAAACAAGTGAGGAAGAGAGGTGTGCCCACCTCTGCCAACCCACCCCTCAGGTGGGGGAGGCGAAGTGAAGCACAACTCCCAGTCCCTGCCATCTTGCAGATTGGGGGGGGGGGGGGGGGACTCAGCCAACCAGGGACCTGCTCATGCCCACCTCCCACTGGAGGGTGGCATAATAGGGGGTGTACCCACCCAGGGAAGGGACCCATTGGTCCCTACCTTTTACCTACCTGTAATGCCCCTAAATCTAGTATTTAGGGGCACCACAGAACCTTGCTTCCTCAGACAAGAAGAAACTACAAGAAGAAGAAGAGGAAGAAGGACCGAACAGCCGTGCAGCAGCTACCAAGAGGAAGACGCCCACTGACTTGGCTCTAGCCCTACCGGCCTGTCTCCCCCTCGAACCTGCTCATGCGGAATCCCAGTGTGTCCTGCAGCCAGCAACCTCGAAAACCCCGGAGGACCTGCCTGCCTTCAAGAACAAAGACTTTGTCTCCCGTGAACACCGGATTTGTTCATCTGCAACCTCTGGCTCCGGCCGGACACCGCGAATCCGCCCCACTCTGCACCCGCCGTCCACGGCCCGAGCTCCAGTGGGCAAACACCATGAGGAGGTCACCCCGGCGATCCTGACCCGAGATCCGGCGACCCCTGACCTACCTCAAGCCTCCAGACGACGCCTGCAGCCTCAATCCAGAGGGTCCCCTCTACCGCGACCAGAGCGGGTAAGAAAATCCGACCCTAAAAGGCACCCCTGCACCCGACGCCCCACGGCCTTGGGTGCCCAAACCGACGGTGCCTAACCAACCCCTAACTTCCCAACTTACCTCTCGAAGTGGTGGTCACACCCAGAAGACCTTCGTTCCCAAGCCTGCAGTGCCTTTGCAAACCGGAGGTTCCCCATTGAAAACAGGGCGCCCGACGTCGAAACAGCACCCTGCACCCGGCCGCCCTAGTGCCGCTGGGGGTGCACCTTTGGTGCTACTTTGTTTCCCCATTTGCCCTGAGCTAAAGTCCAGGAGCTTTGCTCCCACAACCAAGTGGCCTGCTTGCCAGCAGCCACCAACTGGAGGCCCCCTATCCCCTATTGGATAACATTGGGCCTCAGCACTCTGCACCTGACCGCCCTAGTGCCGCTGAGGGTGTAACTAGAGTGCATCCTTGCCCTGGGGGGACCCCTGAGTCTACCCCCAGAACCTCAACTCCCACTACCAAATACTTACCTCAAAACCGATAACACTATTTTCCTCCATTTTTTTGTTTAAATATCTTTATTGCATTTTTAAATTTTATAACAGTCTGTGGTCTTCCGGAGTAGCATACATACGTGTACTGACCAACATTGTAAAAGAGTACACATAGCAGAGATGCATAGCAGAAGCAGGATTACAAAACATATGTGCATATACACGTCTCTACAGGTGTATAATGCTAATAAACAGTTGCATGCTGCCCTCTTCTCGCATTGCATCGTTCCATTTTCATATTTACAGATAATAACGTCTGCGTGATATGTAGTCGCGTCTTACATGATACCGTTCAATTAGTACGTGGAATGTACAAAAGCGAGTCACATGGAGGCTGCAAATGTATGACCACCTCAGTATAAACTAGGAAATCTGCAAAATGTGCCAATTAGACATACAGAATCTGGTTCACTAAACTAATAACTTACTAAACAAACTGCCGTCAAGAAACCTAACGCGACTGGGCATGGGTTCATGCGTCTCGTACCTTATATTATGTTGGCCCGCCAGGGGGGCACTATGACTCATACAGGTTATGATGGGCTCGGCATACTAGATATCCGGCCGGGGACCAGGGGGGGAATCCCAGCGGCGGGTTCAGGCCACAGACATGCTTCGCTATAGGTCGCAGTATTAATAATGAATGTTGCGCGTCCATCGACTTGGGGCCTCCGGTGCTCGAGTTAGGTACTGTCGGGGAGGGAGGGAGGGGGGGGCTCTGCCATCTTCATTGTCGTTCCCGTGCATGAATGCTGTGAATATGGTATCCCAGTGCTGCGCTATCGGATACTTGCGGAGCCCAGCTGTTTCCTCCCTGTGCAGTGTTGTGCTTTCTGCCGGTGCCCATATCGTGAGTGATCTTTCCCAGCTGACTATTTCTGGGGGGGGCATTGTGCTTCCACCTCTTCGTGATTAATCGCTTCACCACTATCAGACCCAGATCACGAAATCGGGACGTGACCCTATTTTTCTTGGACCTGGCATATAGCCCCAGTATGCAAACTTCCCATGTATGCGGCAGGGGTGCGTCAGTGCAGGTATCAAGTGCTGTAGTTACTGCGTGCCAGTAGAGCTGTAGGAAGGTGCAGGACCAGAGCATGTGTTACAAGTTCGCATTAAGCTGCGGACACGCGGAGGTGGCGATGTTGAAATACCTGTTTATGTTATCGGGCGAGAGGTATGCTCTCTGTATAATGTATGTTTGTATAAGCTTAAATTTGGAACTTCTCGGTATAGATGAGGAGCTGGCTAGGACAGCACTCCATTCTTTCTCCGTCAACGGTTGCCCTCTATCCGCTTCCCAACGTGTGCGAAGTCTGAGCATGGGTTTCAATGTATGTGTAAGCAGAGCTGTCACCAGCCAGTGTACTATGTGTGAACCCACACCCATTACGTGCAAGTACTGCAGCAGCAGGTGTGTCGTCGGTTCGGCCGTCATGTCCCCCCAGGCGGCCGACAGGGCCCTTGTGAGAGAAGTGTGCAAAAGAAACTGTCCTGCCGGCAAGCCATAGTCTTCCGCCAGCGCCTCAAAGGAGAGCAGGGAACCATCCACATATAGGTCGCCCAGTGTATCTATGCCAGCTGCGTACCAGTGTGTAAGGACCTCCTCGGAGGTGCCTGCCCTTCCTCTAGGTGCCCCCGTGAGTGGCAGTATCGGGGCATATGGGGTTACTTCTCGGGTGAGGTGCAGGCTCCTTTTGTAGCATTTATGTGCCAGTTCTAGGTGTATTTGGGATGGGCGTGTAGGCTTGGCAATGGGGTGGAATAAATGGTAAATCTGGGAGTGGGTCCAGGGCTGCTGCAGGGTCGCCCTGTCCTCCAGACTCCTGCCGCTTAACCACTTCGTCACCCATTGTAACTGGGCCGCCAAGTAGTATAACTCCATATTAGGGACTGCCAGTCCTCCTTGGCTAGTAGGGGCATACAGCTTCCACAATGCAACCCGGGGCCTGCCTTTGTTCCAGATTAAGTCACGGAACATACGCTCCAGCTCACGGAAGACCCTGGTCGGGACATATATCGGGAGATTCGAAAACTAATATAATAATTTAGGGAGGATAATCATCTTTATCAAGGTAATGCGGCTCATAACGTTCAGCGGGAGCGACTTCCAAAATTGCACCTGGGGCCTAACAGCTGAAATAGCTCTGGTTAGGTTGCCTTCCAGTATATCGACGGGCGATCGGTATATAAAGACGCCAAGATAGCGGAACGTAGCGGGGTACCACGTGAGAGTGGAGCCATTGAGGAGCACCTCCGTCTCAACCGTGTCCTCGCTAAAGGAATAAACTACCGACTTGGCCCAGTTTACCCGAAGGCCAGACATCATCTCAAAGGTCTGGAGCGTGTCCGCTATGGACGTGGGGATGTCATGTATATCGCGCACATACAGTAGCAAAATCGTCAGCATATAAAGAGACGGCATGCATCCCATCTCCCAACTGGATGCCCCACGCTAAACCATCTCTACGGAGTAACATCGCCAGCGGTTCCATAGCTAGGGAGAAGAGTAACGGGGACAGGGGGCAACCCTGGCGTGTCCCTCGCCTCACTCGGATAGGGTCCGAAATGAGCCGGCCAGTCCTGACCCGGACAACGGGTCGTTGATAAAGCAGTTGGATCATGCTCATGTAGTGGTCTCCTAGATCATACTTGTGGAGTACCGCCCCTAGGTAGGGCTACTCCAGGGAGTCAAAGGCCTTCTAAAAGTCTAGTACTAGGCAGCCAGCGCGTGGCCATCTGTGTAGCGCATATGTCTGTACCCGGAAGAACCTACGTATATTAAGTGAGGTGCTTCTGTCGGGGACGAAACCATTCTGATCGGGGTCTACCAATGCCTTTACCAATGGCGATAAGCGCTTGGCAAGAATCGATGCAAAGATCTTGTAGTCTGTGTTCAGGAGGGCTAGCGGACGATAAGAGCCTAGGGATTCAGAGTTTCTGCCAGGCTTGAGGAGAGAGATCAGCAGTGCTTCGTTTTGCGTGTCAGTAAGTGTAGAGTCATCTACCGCTGTCTCATACACTTTTAGCAGCTGTGGCGCTAGTATATGTGCATAGGCCTTGTAAAATTCTGTCGGCAGACCATCATGTCCCGGTGATTTCCCGTTTGACAACGAGAATATGCAGTTCCGGACCTCCTCTAGAAGGATGGGGTCATTTAGTTCCGCTCTCTGAGCCCGCGTGGGATGTGGCAAGGTGATCCCCTCAAGATAAAGTTGCAGCTCCATAGGGGTAGCCTGCGCGTGGGATTTGTAGAAGTCCTGATAATGCGTCACAAACTCGCAATGTATGTCCCGCTGTGTGTATGCTGTGACCCCTCGTACCGTGCGTACTGAAGCCACAGGGGTCAACGACTCATCCTGGCGAGTCAGCCACGTGAGCAGTTTCCCCGCTTTGTCCCCCATGTGATGCGTTCGCGCCGAATGCGATGCATAATTAAGGCAACGTAGCCGTTCTAGCAACCGAGCGTGTTCCTCCCTGTGACGTGCAAGTTGTCGCGGGGATCCCTCAGTCACCTCCTGCTCACTGGACGCCAGCCTTCGCTCTATAATGGTGAGATCTTTCTCTAGCTGCACTCGAATGCCCGCTTGTGCTCCTAGACAATGCCCCCTCACAACCACTTTGAGGGCGTCCCACTCCAACAGTGATGACGAGACTGTGCCTGCGTTTTCATCAAAGTATTGTGCTATGGTAGTAGCTAACAGATCACGAAAAGGCGCGTCAAGCAAAGCGTCCGGCTGGAGGCGCCAGACCGGGATCGGCGGCACCCCGTTCTCCCACTCCAGCACATGCGGGTTATGGTCTGAGTGCGTCCGCCCCATGTAGTGCGACCCAGAAATACATGGCAATAGATCGCTGGACACCATAAAACGGTCCAAGCGTACATGAAGATCATGCGCACCCGAATAATAGGAATACACTCTGTCTTGCGGGTTTCTATGCCTCCAGGCGTCGGTTAAGTGCCACTGTGTCGCCCAGTTGTTTAACGCTTTCATGGCAGAGTGCGTAGCCGTGCCAGGTAGGGGGGGGGGAAAGGAGCGGTCCAGTGAGACGTCTAAAACGCTGTTGTAGTCACCGCCTAACACCATGGGGTTGTCATGCCATGCAGCCAGTTTGTGAGATAGCATTTCCAGAAAAGCGGCCTGATCAGAGTTAGTCGCGTACAGTGATGCAATAATCAACCGGCCTTCTGTCCAGAACGCCCTTGACTATGACGTATCTGCCCTCCGTATCTATTAAGGAGTCCACCACCCGGAAGGGAGTCCTCGGCCTTACCCATATCAAAACCCCTTGTGCATATGCCGAATAGCCTGTACCGTATAATTGTCCTCTCCATCTCCTGTGTAATCGTGCCACTTCTGGTTTAGGCAAGTGTGTCTCTTGGAGGAGAGCTATTTGTATGTGGTGACGCTTTAAATATGAATAAATGAGATACCGGCGCGAAGGGCTGTGTATGCCTCCCACATTCCAAGTGCCTATCTTAATGGGTGCCATAATGTATGAATATCAGTAGCGCGCAAGGCCTTGCCAGGCCAACGGGTGGGCTGAAACAAAGCATTATGCGTGAAGGCGATGGCAGAGTCTGTGCCCCCCCCCCGAGCCAACATCCTGACTACTATACCTCAGTGCATAAATGATGGCATAAAAAACATGTGAATCATAAACGAAGAAAAATACCAAAAGGGCGAGTGTGCAACAGGCAACCGTCCAAACATGAAACAAAAGCAGCATGCAACTAGCGTCTAGGGGGGACTATCGCGCACAGCAATCTACGAGGCGTTAGTCAGTGGGGGTCCATCTCTAGTAGCTCCCCCAACCACTGGCCAAGTGTATATGGGCAGGGCCGCTGCTTAAATATCATGTATAATGTTCCCACGAAGGGGGAGGCCATAAGGGCTCTCCGCGTATTCACACCGGGACCTGACTACAATCACAACCCCCGCTTCCCGTTTGCAGTTAGAGCCCTAGCATTAATACGCAGTTCTGACAGTGGGAGCAAAGGGATGCGCTACGCAGCCTAAGCGCAGGTTCATTATACTTGCGTATAGGGTGTCACGGTCTTCTGTGTGATCAGCGAAAAATGTGAAGAAAAACCAGGAATTAGACGATGTCATTAGAGGTCTGTGGAGTGACCTGAGGCAGTTCACATGAGTCTTGTGAAGCAAGAAAACTGTCCGAAAGTTCGTCTTCACTTGGCGGTCCTTGCTGGTCAGAAGTCGAGTTTGCCTCTTCATCCTGTGTCCCACTGATGACCGCCACCGCCTGCAGGGCCTGAAGCTGGCCGCTCAGTATCAGTTCCGGGGCTGGTCCGAGGGGCCAGGGCCTGTGTTTTCTTCTTCCCCCTACGGCGACGGCGCAGGGAGACCTCAGGGTTCATCTCTCTCTGTCCAGTGGCGGAAGCCCTGCTCTCCGCGGAGTCATAGGTGTCGAGCCAGTCCTCCGCCGCCTCCGAGGTAGTGAAAAAATGAGTCTTGCCGTTTGCAATCACCCTCAGCTTCGCTGGAAATAGTAACGAGTACTTAAGATTGTTTTGCCGGAGCCGCCGTTTTACTGCCATGTAGGAGTATCGTCGTTTCTGGACCTGCAGCGTATAGTCCGGGAAGAACATTATTTTGTGATTGTCTATCTGTATATCCTGCAGCTTCCTGGTTTCCTGGAGTACAGCATCCCTGTCTCTGTAGTTCAACAGGCAGATTAGAAGTGGCCGTGGATTGGAGCCCGAGGGGGGGGGGCCGGGCTGGCACTCTATGTGCCCGTTCAACGACAAAATGCGGAGAGGGCCTCCCCAGGCAGCAGCGTGCGGAGCCAATGTTCGACATAGGCCACCGCGTCTTTTCCCTCCGTCCCCTCCGGCAGGCCTACCGCGCGGATGTTGTTGCGCCGAGCCCGGCCTTCAGCGTCCTCGGCCCTGTCCTCTAAGAACTCCACTCGATTGAGAAGACCCTGAATGTGTTTCTCCGCCATGGCCACTCGTGGGGAGACATCAGCAATGTCATTCTCAGCAGTGGTGGTGCGGTCTGCAAGTTTACGGTGGTCCGCATGGAGCAGAGTGAGGTCAATAGCCACTTTGTCTATTTTACCTTCCAGAGAGGTACGGATCTGGTTCATGGTTTCACCAAGCTTTTCTACTGCCGCCAGTACTGCATCCAACTTGTGAGACATCGGGTCGGTCGCTTCCGCACCTGCCATTCTGTCTGCCTGGGCTCGGGTTTGTGGGGGTGGGGCTGATGTGCCCCCAACACCGGTCCTCGTACGTCCCGCACGCGACATGGGCCACTAGGTGTTCTCTCAGGGGGTCAGGCGGCGAGTAAGGCACCACCTCTGTATTGCATGCGCATTCACCTGTGTGAGCGGTAGCGCCGGTCTGGTGGGTGGAGCGTGCAAGTGAAAGTTGCCACCATCAGCTCCTCCTGAGCCCTCCGATTGTGCAGCACACTCCCTACAGGTTGGAACTCACTGGAGGTGGGGCGGTGTGTCAGTGTCCACCAGGCGCCCCGCGTATTCCCCCTCGGACGCTCCCTCACTGCACGGCTGCCGGCGCCCACCGCCGTCTCCTCCGTGGTCGTGCACAGTAGGCCTCAGTTGGGACGATGTGGGTGAGTCCCCAGCGCAGCACGGCACAGGGCTGATGGTAGCTGGGGCAGATGGGGTCTTGTAGGATGGAGGGTGGTATACTAGTGAAGTCTTCAGCGTAGGGTCGGGCTTGGCTTCAGCGTGCCGCCGCCAATGCCACCAACGGTCGCCACCTGCAGGCGCTGCTTTCACACTGCCCCCAGCGCCCACATTCTGTATGGCATGCGCGTTCACCTGTGTGAGCGGTAGTGGTGGCCTGGTGGGTGGAGCGTGCAAGTTAAAGTTACCACCATCAGCTTCTCCTGGGTCTCCCAATCATGTAGCACACTCCCTGCAGGCAGGAACTCACTGGATGTGGGGGGGGTTTGTCAGTGCACACCAGGCGCCCCGCGTATTCCGTCTCTGATGCTCCCTCACTGCACGGCTGCCTGCGCCCACCGCCGTCTCCCACGCCTCCTCCGCGGTCGTGCACAGTAGGCCTCAGTTGGGACGATATGGGTGAGTCCCCAGCGCAGCACGGCACGGGGCTGATGGCAGCTGGGGTCTTGTAGGGTGGAGGGCGGTATACTAGTGAAGTCTTTAGCGTAGGGTCGGGCTCGGCGTCAGTGTGCCGGCGCCAATGCCACCGACGATCACCACCTTCAGGTGCCGCTTTCACACTGCCCCCAGCGCCCACATTCTGTCCAGTTAAATCCACTCACCGCAGCGTTGCGCGGCTGCGCCAATGGTCCGGCAAAGCAGGTCTCAGCGCGAGGGGAGATAGTGCTCCTCACCAGTGCGGCGCGGTCTCGAGGCCACGAACAGCAGGGGCGCCGGGCCGGGGCGGCTCAAACGTGTCTCCGAAGGCGCCTCCGCTTCGCAGGGGGTAAAGAGGCCGCAGCAGAGCAGCGCCACCACTTAGATGATCTCTGCCGCCAGCAATGGTGTAGCGCCAGCCCGTCCCGGCCACGGTAAAAGCTTTCAGCGCACCCGCAAGGAGCTGCGCCACGGGTCCGGGCCCAGTGGGCGGAGCCAGTCCCCGGCGCAGCGTAGTCGGCGTCTCCCAAGGCAATGGAGACCCGCCGGGCGGCCTCAGGGCCAAAGTGGTTCGCCGCGGCTCCTCACGTCCGCTGCTGCCCACGGCCTCAACAAAGCACCGGGTCAGCTCCCGGGGTGTTCACGGGGGTTGGCGGCCCCCTACGGATGCATGTATGTGGAGCCTTGTGGCCAGGGAAGGTAGCTTGCGACGGAGCTCTACACGAGCACGTCCAACTCCAATGCTGGCTTAGCCACGCCCCCAACACTATTTTCCTCCATAGGATAACATTGACTGTTTTTCTTGGAAAAGTTTTTAAGTGTGGAGTTTGAAAACCTAAAGAAATTCTTTAAAATTGCACTAACAAAAACGGTTTTACTTACCTGTTTGCAGGAAATGTCCCAGAGTAGTATCCAGGAATACTACTCTGAGTAAGAAAAGTAATCTGAAAAGTAACTTACCTGTAATTTTACTGAAAAGCCCATTCAAGTCTATGTACTGTATTTACAAAGTACTGCATTTATCTGAAACCATACTGTAAGTTAAAACAAAGTGCATATACTATTACAAATCCAAACTGTATTACAACTGTATATTTACTACAAAGTACTTATCAACTTACCTGTGCCAGGCTTGCTTGGTTCTAGAAGATAAAATAACTAAAAGAATATTGTTATACAAAAACAATTGGTCTGAAGTTCAGTCTTTGAGTGTGTGAATTCATTTGCTGACTGAGTGTGTACAACAAATGCTTAACACTATCCTCTGATACTGCCTTACTGCTCGACCACACTACCACAAATAGAGAGTGAGGTGCTATCTAACTTTACCTCTGCCTACCTTTGGGGATCCACTGGACTCTGTGCACACTATACCTCACTTTGGTATAGTATATACAGAGCCAGCTTCCTACACAAATGAACTGTGCAAATGTTTCAAAACATATCAGCAGGTAGGAAACCACAAATGGACCACTTGTTTGTAATTCAGAAGTGTGCTGGAAACAAGAGTTTTAATAGGATCAAAACAATCAAGATACTTTACTTGGTGATGTTCAAATGATACATATTTGCCCGAAACCACATTTCCACACATCAGTATTTGTGTGCTATATAGTTTTATCAGTAAAACTGCATGTTGGCATTTTGCTTCCATTCAATAGAAAATGTTCTGTATGTAAAAGACAGTGCCTCCTTCTACCCTACAATTATATCTTAACAGTGTATACAGTTTCTAGTCTGTGCATTCGTGAGAGTCTGCAGTTTACAGCTCACAAAAAGGAAACAGCCGAAGCAGTATACTATTTCCAATATACAGGTTAAATAAGGAGGACTGATATATAGCTAGCCAGGGCATTATATAGTAATGTCAACTCCTATCTAACCACTCTGACCCACAATAATACCATACCGCTCAGCAGTGTGCAGCCAATTATAGCTCATTCAGGCTGGTTAATATCTCCCCTTTCCTGCTTAATGCTCTTACCCTCACACAAGACCTGTCCGCTATGGGTCTTATCCATTACTCAGTACTGTACCAGCCCCTATGCAAGTCATCACCAGCTGAACAGAAATGGAATACCTGAAGCGAAGTGACAAAGCTGGCCACTGGGAGGACTGCACTCTAGTCCAGCACCGCAGGTCCCAATTAGCTACATCCTATGCGTGCTGTTTTACATCTCACAATGGCACTGATGTGTCTGTAAAACTTACCCTTTGTCCCGAATTTTGTCCTGAATTTTTACACTCACCGTCCTGAATTTGCACCCATACCAGTTGATCACCCACCCTAACAGCATTGCGTGTATGCAAGTATTTCCTTCACACGCACGTTGCATGACCCCTTCATAGGTGGATCGCATGTTTCCAGAGGACATGCCAATTGTGGTGAGTGGTGTTCATTGACTACTGACAACCACCCTCAGCTAGTGAATACGTGCCAGCGTGTCTTTTGATTAGATCTTGTTTTCATAGCAGGTTTGTCAAGATAGCTAAAATTGCCTCAGAGCATGTGGGGAAGCAGCACAAGAAGCAAAGCGGCGCGGGTGTCATTTGAAAAACACCCAAAAAACCAAAACAGTTGCAAATCGATTAACAGTACAACAAGCAATGTTTTGAAGTCTGAATTTGCCTCGCTCAAATAGGGTAAATATTAAGTATCGAGTGCATTTAAAAAGTAAAACAGGTGGTTAGAACAAACGTTCAGTAATGTTGTTTAGAAACGCACAAGAGGCAAATTTGAGGTACATCCTTACCAGTTTGGGAAGTAGTATTCCAGCGTTATTAGTAATTAAAGCCGCAGTATGTTGCAGTAATTTGTAAGTAGAATGCTGTAACTGGTTGAAATATGTTGGCGTATGATGGTGAAGCAGGGTACCTTTACTTATCGCCAAATTGTGGTAACTTCCAATGACGCACATTTTTCACGCAGAGAAGAAATCCAAGAAGTTTATTTCATAATCAAGAAGTACTCCATCCATAATCTCATCCCACCAGCTGGCATGTACTGCTGGAGTGGAATTCCCAATATTTTAACACAAACATTTTAAGAATCAAAAGACCATACAGTTCTTAACACAACTATGAATACCTCGCACCACCAAAACTTGTAATGCCAAACGATTAGTAATAGCGGGCCTGTCTGTTTGCACTCTGCTTTCACCGGTCGTCTGGCTGCCGTTAGTTACCCACAGATTCTACTTTTGCATCCCTTCAGCAATAGTGTTGTATACCACAAGGTTTACCACCTTTGGAACGTCAGATACTGGATACAAAGAAACATTTATTTGACCTAGGACCTATTTTCAAAATAACCTTGACCTTAATCAAGACAACTATATACGTAGCACTGTACCACCTTCTAGCCCTCACTTCCAACGCATCTTTCACAACGAAGGATAAATAGTCATGAGCTCTAATGGTGCTGAATATCAAATAAAAGTGTGAGGCACTGATCTCATCTCTGTGTTTGACCCTCCTAAATAACTTATCTCATCCAACAAGTACCTCCTACGCCTCAAGTTCACTCTCCCTGCCGATTGCTTATTCCACATAGTTCTGGTAAGCCCGTTTTTGTTTTGTGTCCCCTTCTTTTACTAGCTTGTAAATCATAAATACTACCCCTTCAATGCTGGGTTACTCTTCATAAAGTTCTAAAATGCAGTGAGCGTTTGGCTCGCTGCTGCCTTGTTAAGCAGATGTAATTAATGCCCACTGGTGAAATCTGTAAGTAGGACAACTTATCAGTCACTAAATTAAATTTCGAATTTACATTGAGCAAATGTTTTACATTTTGCCCATTGAAACATACATGTTAAAATACTAGAAAATACCAGTTCAAAAGCCACCTGTCTTCTTAAAGACAAAACCACTAACTAAATTTTGAAGTTATTGAGAATTATTTACTTCGTGATACTGCATCTGAGTTTTAAACCAATGCCAACTGCTAACGTATGCTTTCACGCTGGCCCTTGCTGCCTAGTGAAGCACGTGCTCAAAGGAAGTAATTAGGTTTTCCAACTGGAGTGCAATAGTTCTAAGAGGATGATCAATGATCCTTAGTCCCTTTGATCAACATGTTTCAGAAATGTATAAAATGCCTCATAAAAGGTTTCTGGCTTTCTTCAGGATCTGGATATCTATCTTTTCTTTTGTATCCCAGTTGCCCAGATTTCATGTAATGGTCCACTAGGTGTAAAGTGCAGATGCCTCTATCACACGTGCGCACACAGGCACATCACAAAAACATTCTATATACTTGCGTTTATAAAAGTAGGTTGCAACGCATTGCTTGTTGTGACTCATCTAGGATTCAAAAGGGGATCAATGGAGGAAATGCCGTAGGGGGTCTCTTTAGTCCAACAGTCATCAAGAGGAGTTCTCCATGTACTGTGGTAGAAGTTGAGTACCCCTCCGGAGTCATCAACTACTTGTGAATACGGGACAAGAGCACCTTTATGTTACACCATGTTAACCATTAACATGAAATCAACAGCCACTGGGATACAAAATAAGTAAAGATAGGGATCTAGGTCCTGCAGAATGCCATAGACCTCAATGAGGATAATTATACATGGGTGAAACATGTTAACTAGAGGAATTGAAAAATCACAATCATCCTCTAGGAGCCCAGATGTTCTTGTTTCAATATTACAATAGGTAGCTGAAATAGGTCGCTCAAATCAGTCTGTGTTCGCTATGGAAAGGATGGTGAGTGCACCAGATCCTTCAAAATTGCAAGAGGTGTGAGGCAGGGCTGCGTTCTTGCCCCCTTTTTATTCGCACTCTATACCAACGGTGTAGAATCTGCACTCTTAGGTTGCACTCCGGATGTCCCTTATATTAATTCAGTGCAGGTGCCAATTTTATTATATGCGGACGACGCAGTGCTTTTAGCTCGTACTAGTAATGCACTGCGCCGCTTAGTCCTGGAATATACGCAATTTATGAATAATCTAGATATGAAAGTTAACTATTCAAAGTCTTTTATCCTAGTAGCAGGTACTAAACAGCGAAATCATCCGCAAATTATTACTGAAGGGGGAAAACTGGGAGTTGTCGATTCTTTTAACTATCTAGGGATAATGTTTGACCCCCAAACTAATTGGCAAAAAATGATCGCTAACAGAGGGTCCCAGATGGAAAAGAATATTGGTGCACTAACTAAATTTATAAAAAAACTGGTTTAAAACCAATAGATGTAATTAAAACAGTGTATCAAGCTAAGACTGTATCTGCCGCCACCTATGGAGCAGCTGTTTGGGGAATGAGAGATTGTGCAAAACTACAGATTATTGAAGATAACTTTTAAAAAGGGTCCTTTCCTTACCAAAGTCATGTGCCAACTATAAGTGCCACATGGAATTGAGAGCATCTTACATTACTGATAAAATTGCAGTGGCTCCGATCCTAATGTGGCACTCAGTATGGCGAAAGGAGACCCTTGCTTTAACAAGAGACATTATAAAGGATGTTCTGAAATTGGATGGGGTGGGTAACATTCCTTGGTTAACTTATGTTGAAACCACATTGAAAGCAGTTGGGCTACATCGTCTTTTTTGGATCCTAGTACCTGTTGTTCTATCTCTAAGGATGATTTAAAAGCGCAATTGCTTTCTAATAGACACATAAGAAGGGAGACTAAAAATATTAATCTGTCGACAGTAAAAACATACTTGGCTTCCCTAGTATAGTACAAATGGACATAAATACAATATATCTATCCTTCGTTACTAATTTACAGCACAGGTACATCTTGGTGAGATTTCGTTTAAATTATATTCCCCTTATGTTGGGTTCTCCACGTAACGTTTATGTTGCTTCTGATCTCCCATTTTGTTCCTGTGATCAGCGATCTGTACAGAATGATCTACATTTTTTGTTCTTCTGTAAATTTAATTGTGATGAAAGGAAACGATTTATTATCCCCATTTTACGTAAAATGAACTTCAAACAGTGTCGTGTAGCCCTTTATTACCTGCAATTATTACCTGACCCCTTTATCTGTTTTTCTTTGGCGTCCTTTTTATCTGCTTTAAAAAGAGGTGTACAATCTGCTAAAATTATATCCCGAACAATGATCGATTTTACTGTATTGTGTAAATAATTATGAACTTGTATTTTAATGCAATAATTTTTATACTTTTTATACATTTTAACCTTACTGTAATGCTGTGAAATGTTGTGAAACGTTTTTTTTTTTTAACTGTAGTATACTTTTTATGCCTACATTGTGTTGGCGAAATAAAGTTATTCTGACTGATACATGGGTGAAACATGTTAACTAGAGGAATTGAAAAATCACAATCATCCTCTAGGAGCCCAGATGTTCTTGTTTCAATATTACAATAGGTAGCTGAAATAGGTCGCTCAGGTTACCCTCAGGTTATTTGATCTGTTTGTCAATCCTACTGTAATTTTGTGTGTAATAAACAAAAAAATATCTCAATAGAACAACTCCAGGAATACGGAGCTCATCCACACTACCAGCAATGGAATCCATGTAAGAAGCAACCCAATGATGAAGCTGGCCACCTATGCTGTTGGATAAGGGTTTATTAACACACCAAGTTAAGTAAAAGAGTGTCTCTGCCAATAAAGATAGTATCCAAGGTTTGGGACTAGGTTCTATGGCCCTACTGCCTTTTTTGCATTTTGTAGTAGAATATGGGAGAATATACTTCAGACAGCCCACTCGTCTCTTTCTCTCTTTGATTAAGGATTGAAAGGCAAATATTCGTCTGCAGATGGCTACAAAAGGAAGAACAATGAAGCATGACTATTAAGGCGGAATATAAGAGCCTTATAACAGGACATAGGTGCAACAAAAGGGAGGATGAAGGAAGAAGAGAGAGGGATGGATTACTAGAAGATGCAAGTAGATGCACGGAGAAGAGTTAAGAATTGGGAGGGCAACTTTTTGCTGGAAAGATATATTGTGCCAACAAAGAGTATTGGGGGTGAGTTGGGACAAGTTAAAAAATACATTTTGGAACCAGAAGGAAGGTAAAGTTGTTCAGATAGAAATGTAAAGTCCCTGGAATCCATGAGAGGTGCTAAGAGAAAGGCCAGATGTAAGAAGAACAAATAAGAGGCAGGAGGAGGACTAGTGGAGAAACACACACCTGTTCAAGGATGGTAGAAATGGAAAAACAAACCACTTCGACAATGGGAGAGACGGGGACTGGAACAAGAGTATGGTAGAAAGATGGGATCTGACTTAGATTTTAAAACAAGGTGGTAATCGTGTAAACAATGCAATACATCATTAGTGTTAATACTCAAGATTCCAAATACCAACAGCCTTAGTGTAGGGGATGCAATACCCAATATACCACCCCAGTGTCGATTACCTTTGTTCTCCTGACTAGGAAGTTGTCAAAAATCCACCATCCCCCAAATCCTTGAGTGGAAACCAAACATTGGACACTGGTTGTGTATAAAGGAGAGCATTTCATTTATTTGCAGAATGTTACAGTGATAGATCTGTATATGCGACATCTCGCAGCAATGTATAAATAGTACAGGGTTCCCTTGTCCAACCTACTCCTGGCAAAAGAGTATTTTTCGGAATGCGGGGGGCGGGCATTTCTACCAGCAAACTCCCAGCCTCCTAATATCACCAGAAAAATCCCCCCCAAAAAACCGCTCCCATCCCTAAATTACCCCAAACCGTTGGACCTCGGTCCAAAACCATTAATTCTGAAGAGCACAAGGACACTAAATTTGTTCTTGGGCGCTAATCATGATATAAACCCCATCCAAGGCAGCACTGTCCATCCCAGTTGTCAAACTGAGTTATCAGTCTGGTGAATACATACAGGCAGATGAAAATCTAGAACTGTAAAAACAACCCAAAAAAATAACAAGTGTTGAGTGTAAGAAACGCATGGCCAACACAGACTGGTTGCAGAGGTGTGGTCTCTTTGGTGGAGGAATCTGGCAGTAGTGCTCTTCCAGAACTAAATCAAGTAGTTACCCGCGCATATTTGTCTCTGTGGATTGTTACTGTGGAATCATCCCTCACTGCAGGTGGAACCTCACTGCTGAAATGTTATTATAACCTAAGTGAACATCTACATGGGGGAGGGACCACAGCAAGACTAGATAAATGAGGGAATCTGATAACCTGATAAACACTACATAGCACCAATGCATCTTGGTCCTGTCCCGCTGGTCACACAAAACCCACCTCACTTTGCCCCTGATCACCTCACTTTGCCCCTGATCAAGACCCTTTCTCAGCCAATAGAACTACACTGGCCAAGTACATGGAGAAACGCAACAGAAAAGAACATAACAATCAAGGCAAAGTATAAAAATGTGCAGATGGGTCACATGAAAACAAGCACATTTCTCCACATGTAGGAGAAAAATAAGAAAAATATAAAATCTGAAAACATCACACGGCCTTGAACGAAAAAAATAATACCATTGGTAGCAGCAAGTGGAAGGGAAAATGGTGAACAACCAAGTCTGAGATAGGCCGGTGAGGGTGGTGCAAAGAGTGCGATCACAACGGCCGCACCAGAGTGTCCAGGGTGTGTGCCACGAAGTAGTGTTCCAACAAAGTGAACAGAGGGACATGATAATTCGGCAAGATGGTGGTGGGCTTGTCAGGTAGGCAGCAAGATCCAGCAAGGTTCTGAGGAGTAGACTTGGAAAGCAGCCAAGAAGGAACAGTGTGGAGGCACACAACAGAAACCATCAGGGGGACCTCAAGAGCTGACCAGGGATGCAGAAAACGTAGAACGACAGCAGGGCGTCAGTATGATCCAACAGGAAGGTAAGTGTTTCACCAACGAGGAAGCAGGATCAGGCAGGCTCACCAGGGAATCAGTACAATCTGGCACTTGCTAAAGACTGCACCAGATGGTTGCTAGAACTGGTAAAACACTGATGGGTCCTTCAGATGGTCACCAGATTCTAGAAAAGTACTAGTAAGCCTGCTCACCCCCTGAAGGGACAATCCAGGGATGCCAGTTAGTGCTTCAGCTGCAGGAAGATTAAGGCAGGGTTAGAAGTGCAGCTCTCCTCATCTGGGTGACAATGATCGTCCAAATTTGTGAGACTTTTCGCAGGACGCTTTGCCTCGGCTTGGAGAGAAGGCCACACACTGGCAGAAGGCGGGACCATGGGGGTAAATATCCTGTAGACGAAAGAGGAACGGCATTAGGTTGGCCTTCCAGTGTTCTACATCACCCAGCCTGGATCACTGAAATATTCTGCCATATCATCCTTGATGTCTAAGCCTTACTTTGAGTGCTTCACCATGGTCTTCATCCCACCCATGAAAAGTTTCCATGACTATTCTTGCTCAACATACTACCAAAACTCTTACACCAGCACATTATCAGAAATTTCAGACAGATATATAGCCAGTGGTCTCATGTCAATGCATCATTATAAGCTAATCTGCCTTTGTCGCACAAGGTTCACAGATAATTTCTAAATCGGATGCACTTAGATACATTTGGCCAATCTCAGTATTCACCCCCCCATGCTACATTACATTTTAAAATCTATGTTAGTATAGCGGTTTACAACATTTACTCCTTCTGCATTATACTTTACAGCTGTCCCAATAACCACTAACCTACATTGTGATCGACTGGAGGTTGGGCATCATCAGCATCATGGGTGATGGTATGCGTTGGGGCTGTCAGCCTGTAGATGTGGATAAACTGCTAAAACTTAATGTCTATAAACTGAGGTTCTAATTTTAGTTGTCAGAAAAGATCCAGGGTCTTCAGTTTTCTGACCAATAGCAATAGAATTATGTTCACCTTGAGCTTCAGTAGAGTGAAACCTGTGCTAACCAGCTCACTGTAAATGCCCAGCTCAATGTGATGTGAAGCTCCTGCTTTTCATCGAACGAAAGTGCTTAGTAAAGTTCTTCCTTCCACCTGTTAAATAGTAACTCCAGCCAATATCACTTTTAGACTTGATAACAGTAAATTATTTATCTGGGACTGCTAAAGTATTTATCATCTTCAAGTATTCAGAAATGCAGCCAGGCAACACCAGCATCTCTCTTCTTCACTGGCACGGCCTCACTGGGCAAACACTGAAAAGCAGTCAGGAGTAAGGTTCCATCATTATCTACTATCATGCACCCAAGATAATTTATATGAATCTGGAGATTTCTTTTTGGAAGACTACTTGCTTTCAGTAAAAAAATCTGGGCTGAAAAAATGTTTTCCTTCACTAGAATTAACTTGTGCAATGCTTTATCGAAACACTCATCAGTACATCGCCAAAACAGTTATGCCAACACACCACGAAGACCCTTGCACTAATACTTCCAAGCTCTAACATAGTTACTTCAATGAGACTGTACTAATAACTCACCTCTAAGGCTGTCATACCAACACATTACTAGGACTTTCATGCCAATACATCAAGACCATAAAGATCGATTGCTCAGACACTCACCCAACGATATATCTAGATCATCATTTAAGCAAATCACCAAAAACATCAAGACAACACAGTACTAAACCTTCACACCAGCACATCATCAAGACATTAAACTTAACACCTCCTGCCCAAGATAATTAAAATAAAGATCAGAAACACCATATAAACACACAGCCAAGACTTTCACATCAAAATATCACAAGACATCAATGGTAGTGCAACAGTGCCATCACTGGCTTTGCTGTACTTAACAGACCACTGAAGCTCTTTCCATGGCATCTGTCCTATCTCTCTTAAAGTGTGGTCACCAACTTTCTGCATACCCTGGAAAGGAGTATGTTACTTACCCTGTAAGCATCTATTCTTGGCGTGTAGTGCTGCAGATTCGCATGCTAGGCATACTCCTGCCATCTAGTGTTGGGCCCGGACTCTACAAGTGTTTTTCCCCGAGGAAGTTTTATGATCAGCGTCGTGTGTTGTCTCTCCTCCCCCTCAAAGTATTGCGCATGTTCAACAGTTCCTTTGTTAGATAATGTTTTTTCCCCTTGCTATATACGGAGTGAGGATATAGTCTGCTAAGTAAGCTTTGCTGTTGAAATTGCTGTATTTGTATGTATTTTTTTGTCACATCTAATACCTGCCGGGGAGGCAGGAGGGTGCATGTGAATCTGCAGCACTACACAGTACGAATTGATGCTTAAAGGGGAAGTGACACACTCCATTCGTAGAATGTGTTGGCTGCACATGCATAAACTGTAAAGCAATACCCTCAGAGTGGTGGCTTTAGGCATGAGATGGTGCGTTTGTTTGAAATAATGTTTGAAGGGCTGTTTGTCCAACTAGAGCCCGTTGTCTAGCTTGAACATCCACACACTAGTGTTTAGTAAAAGTGTGTGGATTCACCCATATTGCTACTTTGCAAATGTCATTGAGAGGATATTCCCTAGAAAAGCCATGGTTGCTCCTTTCCTATGTGTTGAATGAGCCCTTGGCTTGGTTGGTAGTGTTCGTTCTGCTTTGGCATAACAAATCTGGATACATTTGACAATCCATATTCTGCTTTTAGAAATAGCATTCCCTTTCCGTGGATTTGAGAAAGAAACAAACAATTGTTGTGTTTTCCGAAGGGTTTTGTGAATTCCAAATAGTACAGAAGTGCTTGTTTAACATCAAGTGTATGTAAAGCACGTTCTGTCACAGTTTCTAGTTTAGGAAAGAAAACTGGTAGCTCTTAAGTTATTTTTAAATGGAAAGGTGATATCACTTTTGGTAGGAACTTTGGGTTTGTGCATAAATGCACTTCATCTGGGAACACTTGGAAGTATGGTTGTTCAATAATGAGCGCATGTATTTCGCAAACTCTTCTAAGAGATGTTATTGCTACACGGAAAGCCACTTTCCATGTTAAGAATTGAATTTGACAGTTATGTCTTGGCTCAAATGGTGGCCCCATGAGTCTTGTTAGAACAATGTTTAGGTTCCATGCTGGTACAGGAGGGGTACACAGTGGAATAATGCGTTTTAATCCTTCCACGAAGGCTTTAATGACAGGAATGCAGAAGACGGATTGGTGCTTCCTGTTTTGTAGATATGCTGCAATGGCTGCTAAATGTAAGTGTATGGAGGTATATGCTAAATGCATTTTCTGCAAGTGTTATCAGGTAACAGATTAGTTGCTGTTCTGTTGGAGAAGAAGGGTTAATGTTTATAGAGAAGCGCAATAGTGCACAAAACGTTTCCATTCTGCTGCATAGCAAGCCCTTATGGTTGGTCCTATGGCCTCTTAGAGAAGAGTTATATATTCTGGAGATAGGTTCAAGTATCCAAACTCTATGACCTCAGGAGCCAGATTGCAAGATGGAGCTGTTGAACATTGGGATGTCTCACCCTGCCCCTGCTTTGAGTGAGAAGGTTTGGGTAGTTGAACAGCTTCTCCAGAGGTACTAAGGATAACTCTAGTAGTGTTGTGTACAATGGTTGCCAAGCCCATGTGGAAGTTATGAGTATCAAGGATAATGAAGTCTGAGTTCCTGACCATGTATGGAGTGAGTGGGAGAGGTGGAAAAGCGTAAGCAAATATTCCTGACCAGTTCATTCTTAAATTGCAGGTGTGGGTGGGTGTCTGGATGCGAAGCTTTTGCATTTTAAGTGTTTGGCGATGGGAAACAGGTCTATTGTGGGGGTTCCCCACCAGCGTAGGTATCGTTGTATTAATGGAGTGTGTATTTCCCACTCATGAGCTTGTTGGTGTGTCCTGCTGGGAAGGTCGCAATGGAGTTGTCCTGCCCAGTTTTATATCGTGCCAGGAGGAGCATTTTGTGACTGTTGGATGGAATGGGTCCTTCCCTGTTTCTGAATGGAATACGTTGCAGTCATATTGTCTGTTCATAGAAGGACATTCTTCCCTGTTATGTTTGCTAGGAACGCTTTGAGAGCCATACAGATGGCTAAGAGATCCAATTTGTTGATGTGCAATGTCTGTTGTTGTGTGGTCCAGTGTCCCTGAACCACAATGCCCTTCATATGAGCACCCTACCACATGAGTGATGCATCGGTTGCGATTGTTACTTGTGGGACTGGGTCCTTGAAGGCTCTTCCCGTCAGTATGTTTCAGGTGTTCCACCATTGTAGTGCCTGATGGACCTTGGGAGAAACCAACACTAGATCCTCCATCTCCATGTTGCCCCCCGCTTGTGACCATTGCAATGCTAAGCCCCCTAGTAAGGTCGCCTCTGAAGTCTTGCATGTGGCACTATTACTACGCATGATGCTATTATCCCTAGAAGGCACATCACTGTTATGACTGGTAGGTGACGATGTGGCTGAAAAAGATCCAGTTGGTTCTGGAGATTGAGAACCCTTTGTGCATTGGGGTAAGGTGTCCCGAGACTGAATCGAGTATCACTCCCAGGTATGGTTTAACCTGGAGAGGTTGGAGATGAGACTGTTGCATTTATTGTGAAGCCCAATTGGTGTAGTAGGTCGATTGTGCTTTGTGTGTCTGTTAGAAATTTGGCTTTGATTGGACTCTTGATCAGACTGTTAATATCCATGAATATGATGTCATTACATACCATGATATATGCAGGCCCGACTACAGCAATAGCAATAAATGCAATGTCGATGTTTGCCATAATCTATGCACGCATAACAATGTCAATAGCAGTAAAGACAATATTGATGTACGCTATGACAACTGTACGCACAATACTGCGGATGTCAGAAAAAATGATTTCAATAACAGCCATGTTAATTGTACACATTTTAACAAAGCAAAACCGAAGGGGATGATGGACGGAGTGTTGAACATTGCAAGCACTCACCCCCAGTCAACTGATCTGGGTTTAATCCATCATCATTCTTTAGCTCACTCCGCCACCCCAGTTCAGACATGGCCATATGCAAATCAGTCTGACCCTGTGCCTCATGGGAACAGTCCAGCCCGAACTACCAAGCCATGTCTTCCCTGGACCGGAAACAAGCATCCTGGGACCGGTTTCTGGCTTACAGCTGTCATCAGCCAGGCTATCTTGGATCCAGTGGCAAAGTGAGCAAGGGACCCACGTCTGGGCATACCCTGCCAACTTAGGGCGAACATAGCAAAACCAAAGGGGATGATGGACGGAGTGTTGAACATTGCAAGCACTCACCCCCAGTCAACTGATCTGGGTGTAATCCATCATCATTCTTTAGCTCACTCCGCCACCCCAGTTCAGACATGGCCATATGCAAATCAGTCTCACCCTGTGCCTCATGGAAACAGTCCAGGCCGAACTACCAAGCCATGTCTTCCCTGGACCGGAAACAAGCATCCTGGGACCGGTTTCTGGCTTACAGCCGTCATCAGCCAGGCTATCTTGGATCCAGTGGCAAAGTGAGCAAGGGACCCACGTCTGGGCATACCCTGCCAACTTAGGGCGAACATAGCAAAACCAAGGGGGATGATGGACGGAGTGTTGAACATTGCAAGCACTCACCCCCAGTCAACTGATCTGGGTTTAATCCATCATCATTCTTTAGCTCACTCCGCCACCCCAGTTCAGACATGGCCATATGCAAATCAGTCTGACCCCGTGCCTCATGGGAACAGTCCAGCCCGAACTACCAAGCCATGTCTTCCCTGGACCGGAAACAAGCATCATGGGACCGGTTTCTGGCTTACAGCCGTCATCAGCCAGGCTATCTTGGATCCAGTGGCAAAGTGAGCAAGGGACCCACGTCTGGGCATACCCTGCCAACTTAGGGCGAACATAGCAAAACCAAAGGGGATGATGGACGGAGTGTTGAACATTGCAAGCACTCACCCCCAGTCAACTGATCTGGGTTTAATCCATCATCATTCTTTAGCTCACTCCGCCACCCCAGTTCAGACATGGCCATATGCAAATCAGTCTGACCCTGTGCCCTGCCCATTTTAACAAACTCATATCATTGCTGTCGGATTCACCCATGGTGACCTCCCCATCAACCCTGAGTCAGATACATGGTCAGACAGGCCCTGCGACCCAAACCTGAGCCTACCGATTGACAGTTCACAGGTGGGGTTACACTTAACCCAAAGACAAATGCGCACCCAGAGAAAACTCTGATCAATCCCAGAGATAGGCAGTTACACCACAAACAGGTCCGAGGAAATTGGCTCCCATAAAACGTTAGGCCAAAGGCACGCGTTCCGAAAATACCACAAAGATAGATGCCACAAAGTTAGGAACCCTCAGTCAATGAGAACTTAGCATACACACCACACGTAGTGATCACATGCTCCCCACACTGGACATTTGGACACGGACACACACACTGGCCCACACTAACTCTCACCAAGCTCGAGAGCCACCTGGTTCCCCCTTATCAGTTGGTTGTACTTGTGGTTTATGACTAGGACAAGAATGTCAAATCGGTTTATTGTACCTCAGGAACGGTAGAAATGGTTGGCCAAAAGTTCTGTACAATAAGAGACTTAGCCCTGTGAAGCAGTTCTGCGCTGTTGAGCGCTGTTTGACCATTGCCTGCGACCACTGTGATCCAGAGGGGGAGCGGGACCGGACTACAAGTCCCAGGCTCCCGTGAGGTGGACCACGCCGCTCTACGCGCCCGGAGGCGCTTTAAAACACCTGCTGGGCTCCCGCGGCGCGGGAAGCCCTGTGAAGCCGTTCTGCGCTGTTGAGCGCTGTTTGACCATTGCCTGCGACCACTGTGATCCAGAGGGGGAGCGGGACCGGACCACAAGTCCCAGGCTCCCGTGAGGTGGACCACGCCGCTGACGCCCGCTCTACGCACCCGGAGGCGCTTTAAAACACCTGCTGGGCTCCCACGGCACGGGACGCCCTTGGCCGCGTGCCTGGACGAGGCTGGGCTGGGCCACGTTCCGTGGTTCTGTGGCTCGAAAAATCGCACTACATCGGTAAGCCCTTTGTTATATCCTTCTATAGAAGGCTATCCACAGTCACTTAAAGGAGATGGGGAAAAGAAAACTGGTAGCAACCACCAAAGGGAAACCAACCAAACACAGCGCGCCAATTACTAACTATTTAAAAAGTGCCATGGGCCTAATTAATAGTGAGATTGTACAGGTGGTGGAGAGGCTAGCCGCCTCAAAAACAGCACTGAGTGCTGCCCATAAGGAGACTCTCACTACAGTGGAAGACACTGAAAAGAATAAAGACCTGGAGCTTGAAGTACTTGCACTCTGTAATCGTCGTGATAGCAGTAATAGCAGCCCGAAAGACACTGTTACCTACACTGACACTATTAGTGATGATACAAGAGCACTGTCAACAAGGCAAGGCACTGGTCCTTGTGTTTCAATAACGCCCCTTGAACTATCTACTGCCTCAGATTCTGTAGAGTTGTTATCTCCGCCGGTAAAGAGGTGCAAGCAGCGACCTGTGTTGCAGTCGGTCACGCCAAAGAACAACCGTTGTAAAACTAATAAAAAGGGGATGGTTATTAGCAAAGATGAAAGAGACTCTGTGATGGGACTGGAAGAAATAGCTCGGCATATGCAAAGTTTTGAGTTGCTTTTTAAAAAATTGCATGGGAAAATAGATAAAATTGAAAGGCGGGTTACATCTGAGATAAAAACAGTGCAAAAGGACATTTGCTCCTTAATGGACCTGGTAAAATCTATGCAGTTGTTAAAGGAAAATACCACGTCAGAAATCTGTACCTAGCTCATCAGGTTTAACAAACGAAAAGGCATCATTAAATGCCACTAAGGCATCAGTACCTGTTGCTAATAATTTTCATCCAACCCTGTTGCAAACAAAGGAAGTACCAGGTCCCTCCAGGCCATTTCCTAATACCAACAAGGTAAATGGTAGTTCAACAAATGATAAGAAACGGCTTAAGGTAGTCACCACCCTAGTAAAACCGCTAAGGGGGAGTTTTTGAACTTACCACCCCAAGCCACCCCATATGTTATTGTTTTGAAAAATGTCCCACAATTGCATAAAAATACCACCGAAACATGGGCCTCATTAAAGAACCAGGTCGTACATTGGTTTTCCCGTAACACCGCATGTAGTATCAGGCTTTTGTCTGAGGAAATAATCATGGTAAGGAGAACCTCCTGGGTGGGAAAAGGGGACAAGTTAAGTAAAGGGGACTGCATTGTAGTAAATGTCCGCCATCCAGAAGTGGCAGCCCGTTTATTGGGAGAGGCATCGGCTAACTATACTTGGGCAAATTACGATGGTTCGTTCAACATAACCGCAGTACCCCTCGGATATTTTTACAAAACAAGGCCTGAACAGATTCAGCAAATAGGCAGAGTCAACTATGCTCATGCAAATTTTAGCATACCTTTAATACCGAATAGGTTTGCACTTTTAGAAAACTGTGAAGAGGTTGATTGACTGGGCCCAAAACCAATAGAACAATCTGATGGTAATAGTATCCCAAGGTTTCCTGAAATATCCCAGGAAAGGGGCTGGTGGCATCAGATACTACGAGCCAAGAAAAGTATAGCATATACACCAGTGACATAGATTTAGATCGTTCGTATCAGCTACACCGCAATACCAGTGAAGACCCCAACATATCAAATAATTTGATAGTGGCCATGCCAACCAATATACCTCTGGTTGGCTCAATAGAAATTATGACATGGAATATTGCAGGTATAAAAAACAAATTACAAAATCCGGTCTGGATAAAAACCATTCAAAATAGTACCTTGATTCTTCTGCAGGAAACATGAGCGACCGAAGCTTTTCATGTCAATGGATTCAAAACAGTTTTCACAAGTGCACTACCGTCAAAGGTTGGGAGGGCAAGCGGAGGCTTGGCTGTTTTAATATCGGTATTAGCCCCACTGACCTTAAAGAAAACCCTACTAAGCTCTCAGTATTTCCAGTTTCTTGTCTTCTCTATAAAGGAAAAGCAGAATATTGTACTTATTAATTTCTATAATAATATTTTTAACAGAACTAGACAAGAGATAATCCTAAAATTAGAAGTCGAATTACATACATTTTTGGGGGACTCACGGGGAGAACAGATATTAATATGGGCTGGGGACTTCAATTGCGAATTATGTGTGCATACTACTGGGGACCAATGTGGCCAGGTGGATGGTTTTGGTGATAACATCTCACACTTTCCACACAATAGTTATGGTGAAACCATCAATGATGTTATGTACAAATATAACCTGGAAATAAATGGAACCGGGCCCACATGAGGGAGTCCAGCTAAACTATACTTATGAGGGGGCTAGGACAGTTTCACGTATTGACCATATCTTACTGTCTAGGAATTGCAGGTCTCAGATAGAAAACTGTTTTATACAACCGAGCCTGATTAGTGATCACCACCCCCTCTTGCTACAATTAAATGTTAGAATATATTATAGCCCAAAGACTACCACCTTTGCACCTAACATTACTACGCAAGGTGAAAATGGTATAACAATTAAGTAGACAGGAGTCGACCCAATAGCTTTAACTGAAAAAATTATTGATAACAATAATTCTCATATTAATACATGCATGGATACTTCATCGAGTGACATGGAAATTGTATCGGCCTTTCAAGCCATTTCTGATGACATTTTAAAATCCTTGAAAACAAAAAATAAGAAAAATTACGATATCCGTCCTCGCTGGTTTAATCACCATTGTTCCACTCCAAATAGGAACTTGAAGGGAGAGCTAAAAACAAAACCCAGAAACAGAGAAAAAATTTGCAACCTTCGGAAGAGCTATAACCAAGCACTTAAGTCAAGAAAAAATGAAATAAGGGAGAATATGTGAGACAATTTGATACAAGCTGCAGAGTCCAAGAACTCCATTCTCTTTTGGAAAACCATAGATCACCCTATATTTAAAGACGTTACATCCGTAAAGGTTGACACATTAGTCATGCCAGCAGAATGGTTAAGACATTTCGAGGATATTTTTAACCCCTCAAAACTGCCCTTCCTTAATTATGAAGATCGGCACATTATTTTAAAAAATACCCCAAAGATAGAATATATAACTATACAAGAGATTCAAACAGCCTTCAAAAATAGTGCAAGTGGAAAGGCTCCGGGGCCAGATGGGGTCCCGATTGATCTTTTAAGCATAATGCAGATCTCTGCTCTCCCATCCTAGCAAATTTATTTAATGCCATTATAAATGGAGTACTACCAGTAACTTGGGCCGAAAGTGTAATTATCCCAATTTTTAAAAAAGGTGACAGAGGCAGCGCCAAATGCTATAGACCAATATCCCTCCTCGATTCCGCCTCTAAATTAATGGGCCAAACTTTGCTGGCAAGGCTCGAGGTTTGGGTAAAAGAGAAAGACATCCTGACTGATGCTCAGTTCGGTTTTAGAAGGGGTATTGGTACTGTTGAACAGTGCATACATTTAGAGTTGCTTATTGGGAAATACACCCTTGCTAAAGAAGGCTCACTCCATCTCTGTTTTGTTGATTTGTCAAGTGCGTTTGACCTGGTGAATCATTCTAAATTATGGCAAACCTTAGCAGAGATGGGCGCCCCATCTGATGTTATAAAAATGTTATCACAGATTTATGCCCATTTAGTGTCTAAGGTTCGTTACGGCCCAAAAGGGGAATGCACTACGCATTTTAGAGTAACCCGAGGTATAAGACAGGGCTGTGTCCTTGCCCCCCTTTTATTGTCTCTTTATATTAATGGTGTTGATTTTTTATTATTACAGAGTTTGAAAGCTGATGCCCCTGTTATTAATAAACGCGTTACTCCAGTTTTATTATATGCAGATGATGCAGTCCTAATATCTAGGACTGCAAACGGCCCTCAACTCCTTATTGATAACTTCACACACTTCATGAACAATAAAGATTTAAAAATAAACTTGAGTAAAACCCTTGTGATGACATGTGGGAAAAAGAGATTCAAAGGTAGAACCCACACCGTCGAGGGAACAGTTATCGAAAGGACGTCTTCTTTTTCTTACCTGGGGTTACTTTTTAATAGTAAAGGAACATGGACCACCCATGTAAACACTTGCAAGTTAAAGTTTTTAAGATCAAGCGAGGCTATCCTTAGATTTTCGCAAAGAATTGGCAATAAGCCTATACGCGAAATTGTAAAGCTATATGGGAGTAAATGCATCACCGGGGTAGGATATGGCGGTGCACTATGGGGTATGGCAGAAACCTCAACATTACAAACCCTAGAAAATAAATTCCTAAACGGGTCTTATTGGTTCCAAGCTCAACTGCCACCTATATTACCCATAAGGAGTTAGCCGTTCCATACCTGAGCGACTTGATAAACGTATCCGCCCTTATTCAGTGGCATCGAATCTGGATAAAAGATGAAGCGCACTTTACAAAAGACATCATTTTAGACTGCCTTAAACTAGAGCATCATAGGAATATACCATGGCTAAATTATATTCGCAGCCTTCTTGTCGAGTGTAATTTGTCCCCCAATCTCATAAGTCCCGAGGGTATACACGATTATAGTAAAGGGGAAATCAAGAGGAGATTCCAGAAGTCCAGAGAGCGTAGGAGGCTTATGGATCTCGGTTCTAAAACAAGTATTACATTTTATTGTGAAGGTCCAACTTCTCTAGGGATACAATCATACCTGGTTTTTATAAGAAATGTTCAACACAGGTTTTTCTTAACTAGACTAAGATTGAACACGCTCCACTTTCAAGTAGCCTTCCCTGAGATGGGTAAGTGGAGCATCACCCTACCCAGGTGCCCGTGTGATGGCAAAACCTCCCAGAGTACTTTGCATTTTATTCTTTTTGCAATTTTTACAGGGATATTAGAAAAAAATCTTGCGACCATGTTTTATTGCGAATAGGTTGTTTTCTTATAAAACAGCTTTTTATCACGTCCGTAACCTGGAAGATGCTACAATATGTAATGCGGTCATTTTATTTATATTGTTGGCTATTAAAAGAAGAAAGGAACTTTCACATTTGAACATACTGAATTACGAAATTGATTAGCCCATATCTCTTTTAAACCATGGATTGTCTTTCTTTTTATTATTATCAAATTTTAACGAATGGGTTTATTTAAAATGTTAAATTGTTGCTAAAAAAACAAAACTATCTTTTGCTGCTTAGGTACTCGTTGTGAAGTCATGAACTATTTTTATGGAAATCTGGAATTTTGAATGTATTGATTGCTTCAAATATGAATTTCGTTTTTATGATAGAATGCTTTTATGGTTATTTTGTTATTATCCGAATAAAGCTTGTTTTGATTTGATTTGAAGAGACTTTCTTCAGATGCTACTCTGTCAAAACTCTACTGGCCGCTGCGTTTAATTAAACCAACTTGTTCCTGTTTTGCCAAATGCCTCTTGTCTTCATTTTTTAAAGTAAATTCATATCCGAGCAACAAGCCAATCATCGAGATAAAGAAAGACATGTTTGTTTTCTGTTCATAATTTTGCAGCTACTACCGCTAAGCATTTGTGAACACCCTTGGAGCGGTTACCCCCAAATGGTAGGGCCTTAAATTGGTAATGACGTCCAATTATCACAAACCGTAGGTATTTGTGATGTGCAGGGTGGATTGGAATGTGGAAATATGCGTCCTTCAGCTGTAATGCAGTCATGAAGTTGTTTTTTTGTAGTAGCGGTATCACATCTTGCAATGTCACCATATGGAAGTGTTCGGACAGTATGGATTGAGTGGACGTAGATCGAGGATGGGCTGTAGCGAGTCGTCCTTTGGTATGAGGAACTAAAGGCAGTAGACTACTTTGTTGTGATATTTGTGTGGGACTAGTACTATGGCCCCTTTTTGCAATAATGCCTTTCCTTCTTCCCTCAGCGGATGTAGAGGCTGTGGATTTAAGATGTGACGTTTTGGTGGGATATTTGGTGGCTGTTGTGTCAGTTCCTAGGCAATGTCCCTGCTTGATTATTTGTAATACCCATTGGTCTGATGCGACAGGTGGCCACAACTGGTGGAATTGTTGCAGCCTTCCCCCGAGAGGTGTTTCGTGGTCAGGGGGGAAATGTGGGTAAGTCACTTGTTTAGTGGAGTGTAAGTGTCCTAGTTTGGGGTACCTCTACAGCTATTTTTGTAGTTGCCTCTATAGTATCCATGGCTCTGCCGGTGGAACTACTGCTGCTGGCACGGATAGGATGGATTTTCAGGGGGTAGATGCTATAGCTGCCCCTCTGCCTGGTAACGCAGAAAGGGCAGTTGTTTTTGAGGTGTTGTCTGTAAGGCACCCATTGATTTTGCTGTGTCTTTTTTGGTTTTCTCAAGTTGTGTCCACAGCGGGCCCAAAGAGGTTTTCCCCATTGAATGGGCAGTTGAGAATGTGCTGCTGCACCTCGGGTTTGAACCCTGATATGCGCAGCCACGCATGTCTGCAGAGAATGATGGATGTGTTAATGTCCTTTTCAGCAGTGTCTGCACAGTCTAGTGCACACTTGATTGTTGCATTGGATATCTGCCTGAACCTCGCTTACCAGGTCATCCCCTAGCTTCTTATATTCGTCTGGGAGATGTTGCAAGAGTTTCTGCATTTTGTCCCAGGTAGCCTCTTATAGCTGGAGAGCAGCTTAAATGAGTTTTCAATCCTTCAGCGATTGGTATGGCCTGCTGCCACCCGTTTGCCTGCAGCATCAATTCTTTTACTTCCTTTATCTGTAGGAGGCGATTCTCCAGTGCCCTGTGCTGCAGCGGTTTTCCTGGCAGTGGTGACAACAAGGGAGTCTGCTGGGGGGTGCCCACGTTTGCAAATTGGGTCAGTTGGTGGCAGCCTGCATTTCTTTTCTATGCATAGTGTCAGGACCCTAGATTTGACTGGATCCATAAAGATCTCTGGATACATTGGGTACGGATCCTATCATCGACATATATTGGACAGTGCGCTCTGTGCATGCACATGTTTCTACCAGGAAGTCTGTTTGCTCCTCAGCAGTGTGCAGTGAGAGCTTCTGGTACTCTGCCGGTCTCTGTATGACAATGTGGTATGAGGATGCGTCAGCTGGTGGTGTCGCTTTTGTTGGTACTGGCAGCTCCATGTCGGAGTACGGTAGGACCACGTCATAGTCATCCCACGGGTCTGGGCTGTGGTTGGTGTCCTGTGTTCCCTCCGAATCTGTGTCCTGGATCTTGCCCTCTTCCCTTTCTTGTGGAGAGGGCAAGTATGTTTGTGGTGACTCTGGGGAGCTGAAAGTCATTGGGCTTGTGGCCCTGTGCTCTTGTGCCACCCTTTTTGGTGGAGGCAGTGGAATGTTTTCTCCTGTACCCATCTCTTGGCAACCTCTGTGCGTTTAAACTGCATAAATGGTTGCAGTCCCTCAAAGACAATGCCTTGTTCCGCAGTTGGCTTATGTGAGTGAGTCTTGTTTCTTTGGAACTGGCGGAATGTCCTCAGAAACTTTGTGTGGTTTTGGTAGACCAGATGTCTAGCTTTTCTTCTGGCCAGAAGAATGTATGCGCTGTTTTTTAGTCCTCGGAGTCGAAGGCTGTTTTGACTCAGGAATGCTCGAGGCAGGCGTTTCCTCGGATCTGACTTTAGTGGGGTCACAGCCTGCTTGGCATCCTTCGATGGCGGTGTGTGTGTCTGTGCCTTGGGTGCCCATGTGTCAGTTGATGCTGACTTGTGTTTTGGTGCAGAGCTGGAACCGGCCCCATGCTGAGGCCTTGTCGCCCGAATAGGATTGAGAACTTTCTCGTCCCTTCTCGGCTCCCAGGCATTCTCGTGGTGTCGACCTGAGCCGGAAGACTGTGGCGCACCGTGGCGGATGTGGTGAATACAAGATCTTTTTTGCACATAGATCAGCAGTACTCACGGTACATGGCGTCGTCTTGGTCCTCGGGCCAAACAAGGGAATTAACGTAGGCGATGTGGGCCCCCCGACCTTTACCATAGCGTGTTCTTCCCTTGAGGATGAATCGGAAGCGACATAGTGGAGGCTGGCGATGACTACCCCGCCTCCTATCGGAACATTTGTCTCGCTCTCTGCGTCACTGTGATGTGAGAACTACGCATCAACAGCTAGCTCCATGGTGTGCACCAGGCATCGATCCCTACGGGTCCGAAGTGTATTTTTGTTCTTGAATAATGCGCAGGCCAAACACTTGTCTTCTTTGTGCTCCGAGGATGAGCACAAATTACACACTACATGTGTATTGAAGTGTGTATATTTGGCCCAGTACCTAGGGCACCGGCGAAAGCGGTTCTTCTTCGTCTCCATCACCCGGAGACAGGCATTCTCGACTGGCATGTGTGTGTGTACCGATCGCCAGGTAATAAGTCCCCAGCGTCTAGGATCTGTTTGTGTCATTCACTGGATCTCCTGTTGAACTCTCTCTACCTCAGGCCGCGTGGGCGTCGAATGCTGAAGAGCTCCGACGCAATCCATCCAAGCCCAGTGGTGCAAAAAAAATTCTAAAAGGAACCATTGAACATGCGCAATACTGCAAGGGGGAGGAGAGAAGACGCACAACAGCGATAATAAAACTCCTCAAGGAAAAACAACTTGCAGAGTCCAGGACCAACACTAGATGGCAAGAGTATGCATAGCATGTGTATCTGCAGCCAGCACATGCTACGAATACTGTTTTGTCTATAAACGGGTAGGCACAATAGAAAATATTTAATACAGTCCTGTTTAGCACTCAACCTTCCTGCTCTCCATCACACTAGGTGCTATTTTGAGTTCTATGCTGCACTCCCTGCAACAATAGCTACTAACACAACCTACAGCTGTCCTCTGACCTTTCATCCATCCCAACATTCTGTGCTCACCAAACCATTCTGCAACTCTTCCCTGGTCCACATCGCTAATCTACCATTTTCTTTTTCCCATAATACTTCACAAATGCCCTTCAACCTACTTTCCAGTCCACTGTTGCAGTAGCTGTAAAGTTACCTTTTTGTTTTGAGGTGGCAGCTGTGTCTGGCAGAGCACGTTATTCATCTGCAGCACACATTCCTCTCACTGCACCCTTTTGTCGCATCTGCAAGAGATCATGGAAACATTAATAACTGCCGGGGGATGATTGAGGGCACTGAGGAGTTGCAGATTAAAAAAGGAAACGGGAACAAAGTCCATGCTAATAGGCTGGAAGCTCTATGTGGGTTCATGGACAGAAAAGTGGAAGTTTTTGGGTCATAAATGCAGGCATGGATAATTTACTGGAAGCACTCAGTTTGATCATAGTTAGAGAAGAAGTTTTAGTCACCAGCTTTGGACACAGACAATGGGCTAGGAACTCTTTTAAACAGGAGGTTCCTGCAGGAGGGGAGCAATTGAGGTCATACTGGGGCTTGACCTGGGAAAAAGGGGAGTAGGAATCAAATTGTGATAATACACAGGAGGTTATTGGTGGGACAATCAACACGAGGTCTCAGAGTCGCGTACATACTTCTAGGTGGCAAAAACTGTTAATCGAAGTGAAGCTCTTTTGGGGTAAAGAAACGAAGACCACCTTAAGTATGCAACCATGTTACCTTGTCATGCCTTGTTGTACAAGGGTAACTTGTGTTGAGATGCACTGCAGGAATCTCACCTCATCAAGCTCACGCTGGGTCTCGTCTTCCATGCGTCGGATATCCGCCATTGTCAAATCCACCCATCGGTCCAACCAACAAAAGAGCTGCCGGTGGAAGTTGGTAAAAAGTCGCTTTTCTTGCTGAAGAAGGAAAGAGAGTGGAAGTGAAAGTGTGGACAATCAGAGGTGGTTTCAGGAGTAGTGTATGGAAAGTCAGAGAGAACAGGTTATATGGAGGTAAAGAGAGCCATTGAGCATGGAAGATGCATGCATAAAATACAGAGATGTGTTTGAGAGCACGATTCAATGGGAGGACAAAAACAAGCATGGGGAAGAGAAATAATAAGAGGCAGGGGTCGAAAGGAGAGCTGAGCTAGCATAAAGGGAGTTCAAGTGTGGTCTCCTGCACACCAAAATTAAAGTTATTGAGTGGAATACTATGCACGACTGATGCAAGGTCTCTGGCTTTGCTGAATGTTTGTTGCCCCAGGCTTGTGCTTCTTCTCTATGTACATATTTCTAATTGAAACCCCTTCATCTGGATCTGTGTCTCAATGAGAGAAACATTTATTTTTCTAGCTCTTTCTTCACTACCATTCCCATTCCCATCGCTATTGCTTTTCTGAAATCGAAGGCTCTAACTTTATCCAAATGATGTACTTTTCTTGACAGACAGAGCTGGAAGAGTGATCTAGGGCCCCAAGTAGAATTTCTCTTTTAGAGGCACTGCATTCTCTAACCCCTTGTTTCATATTAAGGATGGACGCTCTCCTGGCCCTGCTGCAATACTTCTATGAGCTCAAATGGAAAGAAAAGATAGTTTTTCCCTTTTGAAAACTGAGAAGCTATAGATTCACATTCTATGTATAACAAGACTAATTTCTGAATGTGATGGTGAAAAATAAAGAGAATATGAAAAAGTGTCTACAGTGGGCAGCACTGTGGGTTTTGAGTTGACTTCATCAATAGTAATACTGACTTGGCCAACGGGTGATGGCCCACAAACTACTCAAGTTAAAAATATGCTTTCCCTACCACACCCATTAGATGTCAGGGAACTGCACAGCATATGAATGTATTAGAGGTTCATGCTGTAAAATAAATGATTGCATCCCTTTCCTTCGTCTGCCACTAAATAAAAATGTCCACCCAGGAGGAATTTCTAGCATAGAAGCTGGAGAAAGATCTGAATCTGGTGGTGGCACCCGAGACACTTTCCTCCCCCTCACTCAGAAAGCTGTGCCAACACTACTCTCTTAGTAGACCCTTACATCACAAGGAATAAACCATGCTAGGTAGAGTTTCCAAGGGGAGGTAGTGTTACCTTGGCAGTTGAGACCCCAGGCGCATCAGTCAAACCATGTGTCATGTATTCCCTTCACGGCTCAAAGCTGTTGGATTCCCCCTGAACTCCGAAACCCTTTGGATGGGATAAACACACACAGGAGATTTCAGGGAGATGCACACAAATATATACTCGAGAAAATTCACGAGTTCCGCATTGGTATGAAAATTTAGAGTACAAAGATGCTGCAGAGAAGAGGTTTATATAAAGATATGGACTGGATAGGCATCTTATTGTGGATGGTCAAAGTAACACTTCTGAAAAAGAACTGGCACTGGAGAGGCTATCTCCTGAGTATTTTGTTTTTTTACTACGCACCCTATATTAACTCAGTCTCTGCTGCCTGAGTGCGCCTTAATTCATATTTCTTGAGTTTCCATCGCAAGCCAGAGTCTAAGAAGTCCTGGGTATCGTGTTCTGGTCCATCTCTGGCTGAGTGGCAGTGTCACATATAATAAACTGTCCGTTTGCAATTTGTATCCGAGAGGTCTGCTAGAGGGCATTTACCAGTTGCTTATCATTCTCTTAAGTTACATGCTCTTTGCCTGATGGTTAAATATGTTCTAGGTCTGGTGTTGCTGGTTGTGTGGGTGAATATATGTGGTATATCTTGGGGAAAAGTGTTCTTGGGAGCTAACATGATAGCTCACTGTTAGAAATGGGGGTCTCTAGTTGGCAAGGGCTTGCACCTTTGTCCAAGTAGGGACCCTTCTTCCTAGTCAGGATAAGGGAGTTACACTCCTAAAATAACCCCTGCTCACCCCCTTGGTAGCTTGGCACGAGCAGTCAGGCTTATTCTAGAGGCAGTGTGTAAAGCATTTGCACAAAACCAACAGTAATATAATGTAAGCACTACAAACGGACACCACACCAGTTTAGAAAAATATCCATATTTTTATATACTTAGAACAAGACCAAATACGATAAAAATCCACTATACAGTACTTCAAAAATAGTTACTTCTCAAAATGTCTTTAAGTTGCAAAATACGTTGAAAAGCACAGTTCGTACGAGTCGGTAGCTCGGTCCGAGCCTACCGCGATGCTGAAAACAACAGAGTCTCGCAGTTCCCGCTGACCGCGTCGGTACGGGCCAGCAACAGCGGGACAGATTCGTTCACAGTACCTTTCTTAGTGCGGCCCACACAGGCGTGCGAGTCGGTCTTGGCATCCGTTGCGGTCGCGATGCAAAATGGAAGCGGTGCAAGGTGCGGTGTCCCTCGATGCGGTGCAAGCAGCGGCTCGGTGACGATCGTGCAGACGGCGTCGGTGAGACCAAGGCTGGCGGTGCAGGGCGAGTCGGTGCGGTGCTGGCAGGTTACGGTGCGGGTGACAGAGCCGGTTGTGGCGTTCGTCGCGGTCACGGTGCAAGGTGGAAGCGGTGCAAGGTGCGGTGCGAGCAGCGGCTCGGTGACGATCGTGCAGACGGCGGTGAGACCAAGGCTTGCGGGGCAGGGCGAGTCGGTGCTCGATGCGGTGCTGGCAAGTTGCGATGCGAGCGACAGAGCCGGTTGGCGGGAATTGGCGCTGGCCGAGCTGGACAGCTGTGCGTGACGAGTCGGTCACGGGTGTCGAGCCAGCAGTGACCGTGTCGGTGAGCCCAGGCCAGCGAGGTGAAGCGAGGCGATGCAGGTCGTTGTGTCTCACGATGCGGTGCAGGCAGCGGCTCGGTGACGGAGTCGGTGAGACCAAGGCTTACGGTGCAGGGCGAGTCGGTGCGGCTTGCGGTGCCTTCGGGACACAAGGCCAGCGACGGAGTCGGTTGACAGAGTCGGTCGCGGTTCCCTCTTCTCTGTGGCAACTGAAACAGCAGTTCCAGGAGCGGTACCCAGAGGTTGGTGAAGTCTTTGCAGTCCCTGAGACTTCTTAACAGGAGGCCAGCTCGGTTCAGGCCCTTGGAGATACTCAGCACAAGTAGAGAAAGTTCAGTCCAGTCCTTTCACTGCCCAAGGCAGAAGCAGCAGCTGCAGGCCAACCCAACAAAGCAACAACACAGCAAAGGGGCAGTACTCCTCCTGGCAGCTCTTCCAGCTCTTCGTCTTGGCAGGTTCCTTGATTCCAGCGAGATCTAAAGTTCTGGGGTTTGGGTCCCCCTTTTTATCCTCAATTTCTCTTTGTTCTCTGAATGCAGACAGACCTTTGCCTGGTCCAAACCAGTTCTGGTCAGTCCTGGAGCACTTTGTTGACAAGTCTCCTTCTTTCCTTTTGCAGTGTAGGCCAGAGACATCAGACACACCACAGGGGGTGGAGCCAGCATTGTGGAGGGAAGGCACAGCCCTATTCAGGTTCCAGGTGCCACTCCTCCCACCCTTCTACATGTAGATCTTGCTATTCAGCCCTGTGCTGACTCTCTCCTGTCTCCTGGAATCCCCCAGCCCCTGTCACTCACACTCCAGACAAGGAATACACAACCTAGCAGAGGCAGGCTTGGATGGTTAGACAAGAAAATACCTACTTTCTAAAAGTGGTATTTTCAAACACAGAATGTTAAAACCAACTTCACTAAAAGATGCATTTTATCATTCTGAGTTCAGGCATACTAAACTCGAATTTCTACCATGTTCCCTGGGTCAGTTAGGATCATAGGATGTAATAATCAAAACTGCCCATTCTGGCCTATAGGGAACAGGTAGCCTTGCCATAGTGAAAAACGATCACTATCAGGACATGCCACACACATCAGGGCATGTCCTACCTTTCACATACAATGCACCCTGCCCACAGGGGTACCTTGGGCCTACCTTAGGGGTGACTAACATGTAGAATAGGGAAGGTTTAGGGACTTGCAAGTGTGTGCACTTGCCAAGTCGACATGGCAGCCCCAGGCTGCGCACAGGCTCTGCAATGGCAGGCCAGAGTTACACTTTACGGGCTGTTTGCGTGGGTGGCACAATCCAGTGCTGCAGCCCACCAACAGCATTTGATCTATAGGCCCTGGCACTCGCAGTGCACTTTACTAGGGACTGACACATAGATCAAATAGGCCAATCATGGAAATACCAATCCATACACATTTTATACAGGAGCACTTGCACTTTCCCACTGGACAGCAGTGAGGAAAGTGCGCAGAATCATTACACCAGCAAAAACAGAGTCAAAAATGGGAGGTTTGAAAGCAAAAAGTCAGGGGAAACACGCCAAAAGATGCCAAGTCTAACACTCACTATATGGCACAGCGATGCTGTATTAGATGTAAGTGGCAAGACGAATTTAATGTGTACTGTTGGGAAAAGTGAGTGTTTCATTGTTGCAGCTCTACGTAGCATACAGCAAACCAAGGCAGAAGCTCAAAGTAGCTTTCTGTACTATTTAGAAAAGAAAACAAAGCAGACTCACAGTAGGCTAGGCCCATCAATAAAGTCTTTTCAGGGATGGAATACAGCTCACAGCTCTACATGTGCACCATATGAGTGAGATGAAAATTTTAACAGCAATCTCAGTTAGTTACATGGGCAGAACTAATGCAAATTTTAAAGGCGTTGATTTTGCCTACTGCTCCCTGGGCTGAGGGCTATTAGTGGACAAGGGTTCACACGGAAGGCAGTTGTCTTTATCTGAACAAACACTATTCAAGTACTGCCTATAGCCCGAGCCAGGCCTGAACCTTGCTTGGGCCAAAGTGTGACACAAAATGGTTGAAAAGCTGCTGCGCTCAGAGAACAAGAGTTATCTGGCTCGATCTTATAACTGTAAATGAACAAGGACTGGGCATGGAAAACCCGTATGGCACTTGGTACAGCCCACCTGTCTCAACATAAATTCACAACTCATTAAAGCTGGCATATTTACCTAACAAAGCCACATTGCCATTTGTTCAACTGACAAAGTAATTCCAAAAACCGAAACATTTTCAATGGAAACCTAGGAACCACGTAGAAAGTCATACACAGACTACTGAAAGTGCTTTGAGGACAAACCACTGGTGGATTGCGCATTATGTAAATGCCAACTGAAACTAACAGTAGCCCAAGTCATGCAGAGATGAGGACAAAGTGCCAAAATTTCTACGGAGCAACACCCATTGAAAAGCAATACAGAACTGAAAAATAGAACAGCAACTAAAAGAATTCAGAAGCAAGAGGACATTGGCCGGTCACCAGGATGCAACTTTCCTCCAAATGCAACACACAAGGGAACAGCAACTATCAAGCCTCTGAACCCAATGAAAAGTTATATGCTGATTATATAATACACAGCACAAGTGCAGCATTTGTACAATAGATGATACAGCAACCCAGCTGAACGGTACACCTTTGGATAGTTTCCTGGATGCAACCCCACCTCCCATGAAAGAGTAAAAGTACTAAATAAGGAAAATGCTACTTACCCAGTATGCATCTGTTCTTGGCATGTAGAGCTGTAGAGTCACATGCTATGCATAGATCGCAATCTAGTGTTGGGCCCGGACGTTTGCACTTTGTTTGAAGAAGTCTTTCCAGTCACAAGGTAGGTGACTCCTCCTTTCGGTGATAGTGCGCATGGGCATCAACTCCATTGTTAGATTGTTTTCCCGCAGAGGGTGAGAATGGGTGAGTAGAATAGAGATGTCCATGTGTAATTATCTAAGTAAGATAGTACTGGAACAGATACAGGTAACCGGGGAGGTGGGTGGGCGCATGTGACTCTACAGCTCTACATGCCAAGAACAGATGCATACTGGGTAAGTAGCATTTTCCGTTTGAGGCATGTGAGCTGTAGATCACATGCTATGCATAGACTATACAGCAGTAATCTCCCAAAGCGGTGGCTAACCTGTAGCTGTTGCAGTGGTTTGAAATACTGTATGTAAAACTGCCTGGCCTACATTAGCTTGTTGTCTGGCTAACACATCCTCACAATAGTGTTTTGTGAATGTGTGTGGTGTAGACCATGTTGCAGCTTTACAGATGTCATCTATGGGAATATTTCCTAAGAAAGCCATAGAAGCCCCCAGTTTGCGAGTGGAATGCGCTCTAGGGGGAATTGGTAAAGTTCTCTTTGCTTTTGCATAACATATTTGAATACATTTAACTATCCACCATGCAATACCTGATTTAGAAATGGGATTGCCTGTGTGTGGTGGAGCAAAAGCAACAAAAAGTTGTTTAGTCTTACAAAAAGATTTTGTTCTTTCTATGTAATACATCAATGCTCTTTTAACATCTAAAGTGTGTAGAGCACGTTCTGCCACAGAATCTGGTTGAGGAAAGAACACAGGCAACTCAACAGATTGGTTGATGTGGAAGGCAGAAACTACTTTAGGTAAGAATTTAGGATTAGTACGAAGAACCACTTTGTTTTGGTGTACTTGTAAAAATGGTTCTTCTATGGTTAGTGCCTGGAGCTCACTCACTCTCCTGAGTGATGTGATAGCAATGAGGAAAGCTACTTTCCAAGTGAGAAACTGTAGTTCACATTTATGTAAAGGCTCGAAGGGTGGACCCATTAGCCTGGTAAGGACAATATTAAGATTCCACACAGGGGCAGGTGGAAGTCTTGGAGGAATAACTCTTGAGTCCTTCCATTAAAGCTTTCATAGCGGGCACTCTGAAAAGGGACAGGTGTTGTCTATTTTGAAGATAAGCAGCTATTGCAGCGAGATGTAAGCGTATAGACGTGTACGCTAAATTCGAACGTTGTAAATGTAACAGATAAATGATATTTTGAATAGAAGCATCAAGTGGATTGACCTGGTTGTTATTACAATAAATAACAAACTGCTTCCATTTTGCTGCATAACAAGCTCTTGTAGTAGGTCTTCTAGCCTCTTTAATATTATTCATACAGTCTGGTGGAACATTTAGATAACCAAACTCTATGACTTCAGGTGCCAAATCGCAATATTGAGAGGTTTGGGATCTGGATGTCTTATCTCTCCATGGCTCTGCGAGAGGAGACTGGATGTGAGATGTCGCTTTTGATGAGGAACTACTGATAGTTCTAAGAGGGTAGTGAACCAAGGTTGGCGAGCCCAAGTGGGAGCTCCTAGGATTAGTGTGAGGGATGTTTGCCTGAGCCTCCGAACCACTAGTGGAATGAGTGTGAGAGGCGGAAAAGCATAAGCAAATATCCCTGACCAGTTCATCCATAGAGCATTGCCTTTGGATAACGGGTGTGGATACCTGGAGGCGAAGTTAGGGCATTTTGAATTTTGGTGTGTGGAGAACAGATCTGTGTCTGGAAAGCCCCACATCTGAAAGACGGGGAGGAAAATTTGAGGGTGAAGTTCCCATTCGTGAATTTGTAGTCTCTGTCTGCTGAGGAGATCTGCGATCTGATTGTTCACTTCTGGGAGGTGTTCTGCTAGGAGATAAATCTTGTGATGAATGGCCCATCTCCAAATGTCCTGTGCAAGGTGTGACAGTTGGAGAGAGTGTGTTCCTCCCTGTTTCTTTATGTAATACATCGCTGTCATGTTGTCTGTGCGTTTCAGGACAGCTTTGCCTACAAGGTGAGTTTGGAAGACTTTGAGCGCTAAGAAGACTGCTAGCAGCTCCAGATGATTTATGTGGAGAAGCTTTTCCTTTTGACTCCACAATCCTTGAATTGTGTGAGTTTGGAGATGAGCTCCCCAACCAGTGAGCGATGCGTCTGCTGTTAACACTGTCAGTGGAATCGGATCGATGAAAGACCACCCTTTTGTAAGGTTGTGTGGATTCTACCACTGCAGAGAGCGATGAGTGCGGCCATCCACCAACACCAGATCTGTCAATAGACCCTGAGACTGATTCCACTGACGTGCTAAACATTCTTGAAGGGGACGCATTTGCAGTCTTGCATAAGTAACGATCATAATGCAAGATGCCATCATTCCTAGTAGTTGCATGAATACCCGAGCTGTAATGAGTGATTGGGTTGAAATTTGGAAATGAGAGCCTGAATATTGTGAATTCTTGTTGGATTGGGATAGGCTAGAGCTTTGTGTATCTACAGTGGCCACCAGATATGCTTGTGTGTTGGAGGGCTGAAGATGGGATTTTGACAGATTGACTGTAAATACGAGGTTGTGCAGTAAGCGTACTGTTGTTTGAGTGTGCTGTAGGCACATTGAGAGAGTGTTGGCTTTGATAAGCCAGTCGTCTAAATATGGGAAGACGTGAACATGTTGTCTTCGCAGATGCGCAGCGACTACTGCCAGGGATTTGATAAATACTCTGGGGGCAGTAGTTACTCCGAATGGGAGTACTTTGAATTGATAATGTTGCCCTGCTATTACAAACCGGAGGTATTTGCGATGAGCGGGATGTATTGGAATATGGAAGTACGCGTCCTTTAAGTCCAGAGTGGACATAAAGTCGCCTTGTTGTAAAAGAGGAAGTATCTGTTGGAGAGTGACCATATGGAAGTGATCTGATTGAATGTAAAGGTTTAATTCCCTGAGGTCTAATATAGGCCTCAGAGAACCGTCCTTTTTGGGAATTAGAAAATAAAGAGAGTACACCCCTGTCCCCTGATATTGTAGTGGGGCGGGTTCTATAGCTCCTTTTTCCAGAAGAGATTCTACCTCTTGTTTGAGTAGGTGTAAATGTTCTGGAGATAGTTTGTGTGTTCGTGGTGGAATGTTTGGAGGGTTGCTTGTAAGCTCCAGGCAGTAACCAGATTGGATAATTTGTAAAACCCATTTGTCTGATGTGATTGAATTCCAGACTGGGAGAAATTTAGAGAGATGTCCCCCGACAGGTGTGGGATGATCGGGGGGGGGGGAAGGGGAAACAAGTCGCTGCTTATTTGTGGCTGGGGAAGTACGGGGAGTATTACCTTTCCCTCTTTCTTTTGCCATTGTTTCCACGAAATCCACTTCGAAAATAACCTCTGGTAGAGGGTGATTGACTATTGCCTCTATATGAGGTAGGGGACCCGTCATTAGGGTTGGACTTTGAGCCTCCCCTGTAAAAGGATCGGCAAAATGAGCCACGGTTGGATGGTGTTTGTAGCGTTCCCATAGATTTGGCTACTTCAGTGTCCTCCTTCATTTTTTCTAATGAAGTGTTCACTGTAGGACCAAATAAATGCTCCTTATCAAAAGGTGAATTTAAAATGGATGTTTGAACCTCTGGTTTAAAACCTGATACCCTAAGCCATGTGTGGCGTCTGAGAAGAATGCTGATGTTAACAGCATGTGAAGCAGTGTCTGCTGCATCTAGAGCACACCTGATTGATGTATTAGAAATAAGTTTCCCTTCCTGAATGAGGTCATGAGCCTTGGATTTATGTTCATAAGGCAGATATTGCATCAGTTGCTCTAGCTCATCATAATGAGCTCTGTCATATCTTGCCAAGAGTGCTTGTGTGTTAGCTATGCGCCAATGATTGGCTGCTTGTGCTGCTACTCTCTTGCCGGAGGAATCTATTAATTTAGATTCCTTATCGGGAGGCGGAGCGTCTCCCGTTGACTGGGAATTTGCTTGTTTCCGAGCATTTGAAACCACCAACGAATCTAGTGGAACCTGACCTCTGATAAAAATTGGTAAGGTAGGACTCGCCTTGTATTTTTGGTCCACTCTAGGTGTGAGTATCCTAGCTCGCACTGGATCTTTGAACACCTCATCTGCATGCTATATCATACACTTGAGCATAGGTAGTGTATGTGTAGTTTTTTGTGATGCACTTAGTGTCTCAAATAGGAAATCTTCCTCAAGAGGCTCCTTATGGAGTTGCACCCCATGATACTGTGCAGCTCTATTAAGCAATTCTGTAAACCCCACATTATCATCTGGAGGAGAAGGTCTAGATGGGTATAGATCTGGATCGTTGTCGTTATTAGGATCCGTGTTATAATCTACCCAGGGGTCTGGAGCATTATCTTGTGGTACATCCCCGTGTGCGTCATCATCTAGATTCCCATCCCCATCATCCTGCTGATCTGGCCAGGCAGTTCGGTCTGGACTGTTCCCATTGGGCACAGGGTCAAGACTGATTTGCATATGGCTGGGTCCAAACTGGGGTGGCGTAGTGGGCAAAAGAACGATGGATTTAACCCAGATCTTTTGACTGGGGGAGAATGTTTGCATTGTCAGCATTTCGTCCATCATTTGTTTGCTGTAACACGATCTGGAGATTGTGGCTGCAGGGAATTTGTGGGTGTTCTAAGAAGGTTAGGGTCAATAGGTGGAGGAGGTGAGGAAGGTGAAAGAGGTCGAGGAGAAGTATTAGTCCCCATATTCTTTCTCTTTAGAGGGATATGGTAAGATTCCTCAAATTCTGGTTTTCTTTTCCCTGGCAGCTTTGCATAAAGGTGTCCTGTTTTGGGTTAATAACCAGTTCCTTTTGTTTGGGGTCCGTGTTAGCAGGCGTGTAAGGAAGTGGGTTTCTGTTGCAGTAACCCCCCCACTTTTTGCCAGACCACTGATGCACTTTGACTTGATGTGCCCTGGGACCTTGCCAATCAGGTTCCCAGGGCCTGTGTTCCTTCCCCAAAACTGTACCCAATTGGCACCTCTGGCCACAGGTCAGCCCCTGGTAAATGGTACCACAGGTACCCAGGGCACTGTGACCAGGGAAGACCTCTAAGGGCTGCAGCACTTATTGTGCCACCCTTAGAGGCCCTGTACCCTGACACACACACACTGCCTTTGCAGGCTGCGTGTCTTGGTGCAGAACAAAGTGAAGAGTCGACATGGCACACATCCCTGTGTGCCATGCCCACAAACACACTGCCCTGGCATACCTCAGTCACCCCTCTAGCTGGGTGCACTATGCCAGTGGTGAGGGTACAGGTGCATGAGCCCTGTACCCCTACAGTACCCAGGTCCATTCCTGGGCACTGTAAGTGCAGTGCTGCCATTAAGAGTATATGGTGCTGGGAGGTCGTCATCACGAACTCCACAGCACCATGATGGCTACAATGAAGACTGAGAAGTTTGGTATCAAACTTCTCAGCACATTAAACCCACACTGATACCAGTGTGGGATTTAATGTAAGATGCACGACAGAGGGCAACTTAGAGTTGCCCCCTGAACCTAACCCACAATCCACGTCTTGCCTGAGAGGCTGCCTAGGCTGCCACCCAGCAGACATGTTGCTGGACCCCTGGGTAGAGAGCCATCCGCTCTCCTGGGCCTGCAACAATGCACGTCCTGGGCGAGGTGCTAGGTCTCCTCCCCCAGGATGGGCAGGGGAAGCTTCAAAGGCATGCCGCCTTTGTGAGCCTCCCCAGACCACTTGCTGTACTCAGCAACTGGTCCCCACCGGTTCTAGCCCCCACTCTGGCGGGAAGACTGGCGGGAAACCCCAAGTGAGGAAAGGGGTGTGCCAGCCTCTGCCAACCCCACCCCTCAGGTGGGGGAGGCGAGGTGAAGCACATCTCCGGGCTCTCGCCATCTTGAAGATGGGGAGCCCTGCCCAATCAGGACTAGGCTCCTGCCCCCCTCCCACTGGAGAGTGGCAGGATAGGGGGTGTACCCACCCCAGGGAAGGGACCCATTGGTCCCTGCCCTTTACCTACCTGTAACGCCCCTATATTTAGTATTTAGGGGCACCCTGAACCTTCCTTCCTCAGATCCCGAATCCGAAACAAGCAAGAAGAACAAGAAGAAAGAAGACCTGCCGTGCAGCTGATAACAAGAGGGAGACACCAACTGACTTGGCCCCAGCCCTACAGGCCTGTCGACCCTCGAACCTGCTCCTGCTTAACCCCGGCGTCTCCAGTGGTCAGCAACCTCGAAAACCCCGGAGGACCTGACTGCCTTGTGACTCTTAAAGACTGGGACTCCCACGAGCAGTGGTTCTGCTCAAAGCAAGTAACAAACCCCTGGTGCCAGCCAGGAACCGCGACTCCAGCACACTCTGCACCCGCCGAGCCCGGCCTGTGCCTGAGTGGACAAAGACCACGAGGACGTCCCCCGGCGACTGTGACCAAGAATCCAGCACCCAAGGACCCTCCTCGACGATCCTGCAGCCTCAGAACCTGGGCCCCCTCCAACCGCGACCAGCAGAGGGTAAGATTTCCCGACGCGAAAAGACACCCCTGCACCCGGCGCCCTGCAGCCTCCTGTGCCAAACTCCGGGGTGCCTACTTATCCTCCAACTACCCAACTTACCTCTTGAAGTGGTGGTCGCACCTGAAGAATCTCCGTGCCCGAGCTTGCAGCCTTTGTTCAACTTCCAGCTTCTCCATTGAAATACATTGAGCGCCCAACGGCTCAAAAGCACCCTGCACCCAGCCGCCCGAGTGCCCCTGGAAGTGCAACACCGATCCTACTCTACTTCCCCACTTGCCCTGGGTAAGTGACCAGGAGCCCAGCTCCCACAGCCGCGTGGCCTGCTTGCCAGCAGCCACCCACCAAAGGCCCCCAGACCGCCATAGGCTAACATTGGGCCTAACTCACTCTGCACCCGGCCGCCCCTGTGCCGCTGAGGGTGTACCAACTGTACCTACCTGACCCTGGGGGACCCCTGAGTCTATGCCCAGAACCTTAACTCTGCCAGTTGAGTACTTACCTGAAAACCGATAACCTACATTTTCTCCATAGGGTAACATTGACTGGTTTACACTGAAATTTCTTCTAAGTGTCAAGTTTTGAAACTTTAAAATATTCACTAAAAATCGTCCGATCAACGAAAACGAAATTACTCACCTGTTATCAGGAGAGATCCCAGTGCTGGATCTTGGTGCCCAGCACTGACCCTGAAAAGCAATTACAACTGTACTTACCGATAACTTGATTTTCCTCCATAGGATAACATTGCCTGGTTTTCTCCAGAAATTCTTCTAAGTGTCGATTTTTGAAACAAACAAATATTCCTTAAAAATCGCGTGTGTAACAAAGACGATTTCTTCCAACTGTTTACAGGAAATGCACCGGGGCTGAATCCAGGATCCAGCCCTGAGTAAGAAAATCATACGTAAAGTAATTGATATTGCATTTACTTAAAATTCCCCATTGAGCCCAATGTTATAATTGTGTTTGAATTGTGTTGCCTAGTGCAACAACTTTAACTATTGCATTTAAAAGTCTATTGCTTATTGAAAGTATACAACTACAGCATTTGATTCTGAGAAAGTATTTTGATACCCATTGTGGGTTCTAAAAATAAAACTATATATTTTTATATACAAAACAATTGGCCTAGAGTTCAGTTCTTGAGTGTGTGAGACCATTTGCTGACTGAGTGTGTACAACAAATGCTTTACACTGTCCTCTGATACTGCCTTACTGCTCGACCAAGCTACCACTTTAGAGAGTAAGGTTATATCTAACTTTAGCCTCTGCCAAACCTCTGGGGACTGTGGACTCTGTGCACACTGAACCTTACTTTGGTTCAGTATATACAGAGCCACTTTCTTACAAGGCGGAATATCCAAACTAGGCTCCTTGGGTGGAGGAGGAATAGTCTTTTCCTTTGGGGCCATAATTTTCGGCGTCGAAGATTTTGGTGCCGATGTTTTCGGAGCCGAGGATTTTGGTGCAGAGGATTTCGGCTCCGATGATTTCAGATCCAAAGTGTGTTTCAGTGCCGAAGTTTTGGAGGGATCAGTTATCTTTCGGTGCCGAAGTCTTGGGTTCGGGCCCCGAAGAAGGTCGACTCGGTCCCGAGCCGGAAGGCTTTACTAGTTGTTTCGATGCCGAGCCCGAAGGCGGGGCGTTGAAAACTTTATCTTGGTGCCGGCCTTGGCCCGAAGGCGGAGGAGGGACCGGAGCCTTTTTAAAGGGTACTTTTTGGGGCATAGGAGTATCTTAACTCACGGTACGCTGACCGGGTGTGATTTCTTCCTCGATGTCGGTGTCTTCCTCGGACACGTAAATTTGTTCTTTCTCCTCTGCCTCGACTCCATGTGCTTCGAGGATCTCTTGGTCGATAATCTTCTCCGTACAGGTCTGGAGCGGAGTCCTTGCAGTCTTTATGTTGATACATCTCGTGACGTCGAGCCAGACGGTCACGGAGCGTCTTTCGATCGGAAGGATCGGCAGCCTTCGCAGTTGTCTTCGTTGTGTTCAGGCGATAAACACAAATTGCACACGTCGTGAAGATCGGTGCGGGGGGACTTGAAGTGGCACCCGGGGCAGAATTGGAATGGAGTCCGTTCCATCTACTGCGAATTGGGTCGACGCAGCTAGGACCAAGGGCCTCGCACAAGGTTTTCCGATCGAAGTTGTGAAATAGATACGATACGCGAAAGCAGGAATACGCGATCGATAAACAATACCATCAAGGGTAGTGGATTGCGCACCGAGGGGAACCAGAGAACGGTGTCGAACTGGAGCGCAGCAATTCACTTCCGAACCCGATAACGGAAAAAAACAATCTGACAATGGAGTCGATGCCCATGCGCACTATCACCAAAAGGAGGAGTCACCTACATCGTGACTGAAAAGACTTCTTCGAACAAAAACATAGTGCAAACGTCCGGGCCCAACACCAGATAGCGATCTATGCATAGCATGTGATCTACAGCTCACATGCCTCGAACATTACATTCCCAGGCTTGATACCTGCAAAAATTATACTCTTCGATGTTTTTCAATTAGATTGAGCTTTTATTTATAATTACATTTGTTTGTAAAGCTCACTTGCTCAAAAGCTGGGCACCTTTCCAAGTGAATATGGATATCTCAACAGGCTAACCGAAGTGCGCACTTGCATTTGACTATTTAGATATTGGTCTCCTGTGATGCATAAACTACTCTGACAAGCTTTTTTCTGCACTGGGGCTTTTTTGCATCATAAATCAATTGGACTGCCCAGGCAGCACTAATAGTGTCAGGAATAGACAGTAAGCGGGCTCTAGTAGCATGCAACGTTAAACATTGCAAGAAGAGATGGGTGGCCAGATGAACCTAGTTATTTGGTGGGATTTTGGAGAAGACTTGCAATGAAGGGTGTAGGCTCCCAAGTTTTAAATGAAAGTATGAGAGAGCAACGTAGAGCATGTGTTACCAAAAAGGGACAGAAATGAGCTAGCACAGAGGGAAAGAGCAAACAGTTTTTGGAAGGGGGACTGAAAGAGTACAATTACAATCAGCACAGGGTATGAGGGAAGGGTGATGTGTTCAACACAGTATTATGGGAACATACCTTGTGGATAAACTTTTCCACACGTCCTTGCAGGCCCCACCACCGGAACTTCACTGTCACTAGCTTGTAGGCACACATATGAGGGCAGTCTGGGTTGTTTGCAAGCTCCTTCTGTTGGAGGAAGAGAATCAATAATAAGAAACATTACAGCAGCAGATTTGGCTGTTTGGGGGTACAAAGCCAACAGTGGAGTTTGGGATGGCGTTGAGAGGGTCTTTGCCTGCAGAACAAGCCTCATTCAGTAAACTGTCAAACTGCAGATGCTGCAGTGTTATCGCATGGACAAAGAAAAGAAGGCAGGTTCTCATCAGGATGCTTGCGAATGCCAGATTGAATGGCTGCTGGCTATCACTGCAGAACCAGTTGCTGTTTCGTCCAGGAACAACCAATGGTATACTGTAACTGGATAATACACTGGAAGGCCCTACACAATGACGACTGACTTTCTGTCAATGTGCTGCGGAATACTCTACAAAAAATTACTACAAATAGCTTAGTTCTAGGGGGTCTGTATCAAAACCACTTTTACAGGAAAAGCAGGGGTTAGAGGACCAAACTGTGGGGGTTGAGGCCGGTCTATCCTGATGTCCATGGGGCCCGACCTACTAAGGGTCCTGAGCAACGGGGCACTTGGCTCTGTGGTGGGGTGGGTCGAGCAGTCCAAGGCTCTTCGAGGTGGAGTTAGGTGTGAGACATGTACAAGCACAAGACTCACTGTACAAACAGTAACAGCAATAAACTGTCTTTCATATAAACGCATAGAGGCAACACATTTAACAATATCTACAGTCTCTTAAGGTCAGCGCATTAGCGTCTGCCTAGGCAGTATCCCTTCTAGTGGGGCTGGTTATTCCCCATTCAATAGCGGGTGTGATTTTCAGATGTGGCACATGTTAGTCCCCATGCGACAAAGTGTTAAGTTTGAGGTTGAGTCGATTTTAGCAACGCTAGGAGCTTAGTAAGTGCAAGCCCCTGGCAGGACTGACTGTCGCGTTACCCAATCCAATGGCAGCTGGCAAATTTGAGAGGACTGGGCCGCATCTTGGCAGGCTCTGGTCTCCTGATGCGGAGGGTCCGAAACCTCTCATGGTCTTTCCCCGATGATGCGTTGTGCCTCCTCAGTCTTCAGGAGGCCTGTATTGGTGTTGGACATCTTCTCAGCAGCTCCTTTCGTAAATCGGTAAGTATTCTTCACAACAGCCTTGATACAATGTTCCATGGGGACAGTCTGCACTCAGGGTGACAGATGGGGTCATCTACTTCACTTGCACAAGGGCGATGGCCCTAGTTTTACGGTGGCTTCCTCCTGTCACACAAGGTATCCGACTTCGAAAGAAAGGGAGGGCGACCCGCACTCTCACAGTAGTCCCTACCAGACTTGGCATCTCACACTTCGCTCACAGAGATACACTTAGCAGAATCCCTGCTGAGCCTTGCCCCCCTCCAGGCGCTCTCTTCTTTGTCAAGAGAGTCAGCTGGTCTTAGCAGGCAGAAAGTTGGTGATCCACGCTCATGGCAAGTGGTCTTGACATTCCGGATGATAGCCTCTCCCCCAGAAGGGAGGCTTGCAAACCTTGGTCCCTAGTCCTGGTTCCAGCAGCAAGAAGTCTTGATGAACTTCCTGCCTGTTGGACAGCACTGCTGAACAACTTGTGAGAATCAGGCTTGAACCTTTATGGTCCAAATCCAGACAATGATGTGATTTAGTGTATGGTCCGTTCATATTCTAGTTGTGGGTGTCGTCTTCTTTTAAGTACCCTCTCCTCTGTCCTTTAAAACGCGGACAGTCTGCCACACCGGAGTGGCTTAATTGACCCACAACACAGACCAAGTGAGTAACGTATAGTTTCTTACCTGTCGGTGTAGTTTTGCAGCTTGAAGACTTCATGGATTCACTATGCTGTGCATTATTCCGCCATCTCGTGGTTGGGTCCGGAATTGTCGTATCTTTCCCTTTTTTTATTTTTTTTATTCGTGGCCCAGGTGGGCGTCGACCTCCCACCATTTGGTGTCTGTTCGTGACGTCGACGCGCTTCCTGCGGAAGCTCCCACCTTTGGTCGCCATCTTCGGATTCTTTTTTCTCTTCCTGTTTTTATTGTCATTTTTGTCTTAAAACCCTTTCCTCCTGGCTCCTTCTTCCGGCGGTGGAGGGTGGGATCGCTAGTGAATCCAGAAAGTCTTCAAGCTGCAAAACTACACCGACAGGTAAGAAACTATACGTTTTGCAGCGTGAATCTTTCTGGATTCACTATGCTGTGCATAGATTTTGTAGCTGTTTTCTAGATTTGCGGTGGCTGGGTGGAAGAAGAGCTCTGATTTCTGAATATGTGTTGTAAGACCTTCTGTCCTACTTGAGTTTCCTTGTTCATTTGAATATCTAAGCAGTCATGCTTAGTGAACGTGTGCACTGAAGCCCATGTCGCTGCTTGGCAAATGTCCTGAATAGGTGTGTTTGCTAGAAAAACTATTGTTGCTCCCTTCTTCCGTGTTGAGTGAGCTCGTGTCGCTCCTTGTAGTTCTTGCCCAGCTTGTTTGTGGCAGTATTGTATTGTTTACGCAATCCATCTCGCAATTGTGTTCTTGGTAACGGGTCGCCCAAGAAAACTGGTGGCGAAGGACACAAAGAATTGTTTTGTCTTTCTGCACTCCTTTGTTCTTTCTATATAGTGCATTACCGCCCTTCTGGCGTCCAGTGTGTGTAATGACCTTTCAGCGCTTGTGGTCGGTTTTTGGAAAAAACTTGGTATCTGGATTGCTTGATTGATGTGGAACCTTGATGCCACCTTTGGCAGGAAGTGTGGATCTGTTCTCATTATAATCCTGTCGCTATGTATTTGTAGATAGGGCTCTTGTATTGTAAGTGCTTGCAATTCGCTTACCCTCCGTAGTGACGTAATAGCCACTAGGAAGGCTGTTTTAATCGTGAGCATGTGCAGCGTTGCTTTATGCATTGGTTCAAATGGTGCCTTCATCAATTGAGCCAGTACCACGTTGAGGTTCCATGCTGGCGGTGGCACCCTCTTAGGGGGGGCAATTCTTTTTGCCCCTTCTAGGAATCTCTTTACCACTTGCGACGTGAAGAAACTTTTCCCTGTTTCTCCCCTTGTGTAGGCTACTATCGCTGCTAAGTGCACCCTTATCGATGTGCAGCTTAGCATGCTGTGCCGTAGATGCGTTAGGTACTTCAGTACTGTTGCCTCCCTTGTAATCCTCCTTTGTAGCCCTTCCTTAATGCACCATTGTGTGAATCTTTTCCACTTGGCTATGTAGCACTTTCTTGTGGTATGTCTCCTGGCCTCCCGTAACACTGCCATTGTGCTCTCTGGTAATTTTAGGTGTGCGAATTCTAAGTCTTCAGGAGCCATGCAGCTAGGCTGAGGCTCTCTGGCTCTGGGTGCAACACCCTTCCGTTTTGCATAGTTAACAGGTCCCTTCTTTTGGGGAAGCTGTGTGCTGGCTCCTGTGCCATTTCCATTATTTGTGAGGACCATGACTGTCTGGCCCACTGGGGTGCAATTAGAATCATCGTCATGCTGCTGGTTCTGCATTTGTTGAGTACCCTGTGTAGCAGTGGTATCGGGGGAAAAGCGTATGCAAATGTCCCTGACCAATTTATCCATAGTGCATTCCCCTGGGACTCTTTGCACGGTTGCCTTGATGCGAAGTGTTGGCATTTTGCATTCTGGCGTGTTGCAAATAGGTCTATTTGTGGTGTTCCCCATTTCCTGAATATCCTTTGGATTTCTTGCTGGTTGATCTCCCATTCGTGGGATGTTGACGTCTGTCTGCTGAGCCTGTCTGCCTCTACATTGTCCTTCCCTGGGAGATGTATTGCTAGTAGGTCTATTTGTCTTGTAATAACCCATATCCATATATCCTGTGCTAGTCTTGATAGTGTCACTGAGTGTGTGCCTCCTTGCTTGTTTATATAGAACATTGTGGTGGTATTGTCTGTTTGGATCAATACCCTCTTTCCGTACAGCTGTTTCTGAAAGGCTCTTAAGGCTAGGAACACTGTTTTTAGTTCTAGATAGTTGATGTGCTTCACTGCATCCTGCTGTGTCCACAGTCCCCTCACCTTGAGGTCGCTCATGTGTGCTTCCCATCCTATTTGGGATGCATCTGTTGTGATGGTCACTGTTGGAGCTGGCTGTGAGAATGGTCTTCCCTTTATTAAGTTGTCCTTGTTCCACCACGCTATTTCCTGATGTACTGCCTGCGTGACAACCACGAGGTCCTCCCAGCTCCCTGTAGCCTGTGACCACTGCTGTTGAATCCATTCCTGGAATGGCCTCATGTGTAGTCGAATATTTGGGATTAAGTGTATGCATGATGCCATAATTCCCATCATCTTTCCCACTGTCCTCACTGTCAGAGCTTGCCCCTTGCGGTACAGCTGTGTCTCCTTCAGAATTGCTACCGTCCTCTTTGTGCTTGGAAACACCTTGCCCTGTATGGTGTTGATCTCTGCTCCCAAGAAAATCTTCACCTGTTCCGGTTCTATGGATGACTTTTCTCCATGAATTGAGAACCCTAGTTGTACTAGTGTGTGTATTACCACTTGAATGCCTTTCCTGCAGGCGCTGTATGAGTTTGCTTTTACCAGCCAGTCGTCGAGGTATGGATATACGTGTATCCCCTGCCTCCTTAAGTGTGCTGCTACCGCTGCTAGGCCTTTTGTAAACACCCCTGGTGCGGATTTTAGTCCGAATGGTAGTACTGTGAACTGGTAATGTGTGTTGTTGATCACAAACCTTAGTAGGTGCTTGTGTCTCTTATTTATTGGTATGTGAAGGTAGGCGTCCTTCAAATCTATGGTAGCCATGTAATCCCCTTCCTGTATTTGGGGTATTACTTCTTGCAGGGATGTCATTTTGAATTTTAGTGTCCTTATGTACTTGTTTAAGTACTTTAAGTCCAGAATGGGACGTAGTGTTTCGTCCACCTTTGGTATGAGGAAGTAAGTGGAGTAGACCCCCTTGCCTCTCTCCCTGTATGGTACTATTTCTATGGCCTGTTTGTTTCGAAGTTCCTGTGCTTCCTGTATTAATTGAGGAAGTTCCTTTGCAGAGTGAACTCTTTTTCCTGGTTTTCTGTCTTGAGGCTGTCTTTGCAGCTCTATGCAATAGCCGTGCTTTATGATGTTTAGTATCCACTTGTCTGTTGTGATCCTCCTCCAGTCCTGGAAGAAGTCCTTTATTCTGCCTCCCACAGGTGTTGCGTGTTGGAGGAACTGTATGTTTACTGTTCTTTGTCCTGATGTTTTGCACAACCCTGGAGATGTTGACTGGTTGTGTCCTGTCCTTGTGGTGAAGTCACTTGGAGGTGGGCTGCTGGCCTCCTCTTGCCGTGCTTCCACGTCCTCTATTGCGCCCTTGAAAGGATTGGCCCCGGGGTTGATACTGCCAAGTCTGCTGCTGCTGTCCCTGTTGCTGTCCTTGGCTCCCCCCCTGGTAGCCTTGCTGGAATGCCTGATGCGTTGTCGTTGGTTGGTGATTCCCCCTACCTGCGGGTCTTCTTGAAGGTGTTCCCCTTCTTAATCCTCTGAACTGCAATGCCCCTATAGACCTTGCTCTCATTTTCCTTCTTGATGTTTGAGGAGTTCTCCCACCTCCTCCCAGTGCTGGTGGGCGTGCCTGTTGATGAGGGGATTGGAGTTGGCGATCCGCCACTGTATTGCCGCACTCCTTTCCACCTTTCTCCCTGTGGGGTCCATCCTCTTGCTCTCCTTGTCTGGAGGTGGTCCTGTGTTTGTGGGGATGTTGGGCCTTTTCCTAGCCGTGGAAGCGATGATGGAATCTGGTGGCACTGATCCCCTAATGTACCTGGGGTCCTTTGAGGAGTGTTTGTACTTCTTCTCAGCTCTTGGAGTAACTGATCTACAGATTGCTGGTTCTTTGAAGGCCTCCTTACCCTGGTCCAGCACCCCTGGAAGCATGGGTAAAAACTGACTCCTTGTCTGTGTTGGCAATAAAGTTTCCAGCAGGAAACAAGACTGAGGCTTCACCTCCTCCAGCTGCACTCCGTAGGTGTCTGCCACCCGTTTTATGACCTGATTATAGATCCCTATGTCGTCTGCCGGCGAAGGCCTAGAAGGGTATGTCTCTAGCCCCTCTTCGGCGTCGAGATCTTGCCACTGCAAGCCTTGTGCCTCTGATGGCGTCGAGCCCTGGTATGAGTGTTCCTCTTCCTCAGCGTCGAAGTAAAAGAGGTCCTCTTCTTCCTGTTCTTCGGCTGGTTCTGGCTTGTTCGGCGGCCGAAGTTCTTCGGCGCCCTTTTCGGCTTCGACCGCGGGCTTCGTTGGAATTATGTACTGTTTCATCTTTTCATCAAAGTCCCTTCTTCTTTGAAGGATGCTAACCATCACGGCTTCGAGCCGTCTCCTCTTCTTGTCCATCTCGGATGCTTGTTCGGCGTCGAGCTCTTCGTGCTTTCGCTTCGAGGTCGTCGACGTTGAAGATGCTCTCTGTCTAAGGCCTTCCTTCATCGGCATCGAGTGGTCCTTTTCGAGATCGGGCTTCGACGACCTTGCCTTGTCTTGGCCTTTCGCCGACTGGAAGTCCTTAGCCAAGGATCCGCTGGGCTGGCTTGCTTTGGAGGCAGTTGCTAGCGTCGAGGTCTTCGACGGCAATGCTCCTTTGTGGGAGGATTTTGACTCACTCCGAGTGTCTGTCGAGGGCCTGGGGTTCGACGACTCTCTTACCTCCTTCGTCCTCTTTTCGACCTCGACGTCTGTCGCGTCTTCTGGGCCTTAGGCGATGTTGTCCTCTTCTCCACTGGAGAGGCCCAAGTCCCGGAGCGACGGAGGTGCCCCTTGCCCCAGCATGGCGTAGTTAGCCCTTCGTTGCCCCTCTCTCACTCTTAGTGTCTTTGGCGTGAACGCCAAGCATGCGTTGCAGTCCTCGCTTCGATGGTCGAGCGGCAGGCAGAGGTTGCAAACTGGATGCTGATCCTTCTGCGCGTATGACAATTTTCACAAAATTTGAACGGAGTCTTGTCCATTACCGCGCCCAAGGAGCCCCCTGTGTGCGCATCCTCCGTGGAACTTCGAAGTTTCGGCTGTTCTCCCCCTTCGTAGTCGTTCCGGTTGCTGGCCCGCCGTCCGGCAGCCAATTGTCGATTTCCTGGTTAATTCTCGGTGATTTTCCAGTGCTTCTTCTCCCCAAAGTTCTGGAGCTCCTTCGTTGACGACCCAGACCCAACGGCGGAAAAAAGAATCTGAAGATGGGGACCAAAGGTGGGAGCTTCCGCAGGAAGCGCGTCGACGTCACGAACAGACACCAAATGATGGGAGGTCGACGCCCACCTGGGCCACGAAAAACAAAAAAAAGAGGAAAGATACGACAATTCCGGACCCAACCACGAGATGGCGGAATAATGCACAGCATAGTGAATCCAGAAAGATTCACGCTGCAAAACTGAGATTCACACCAGGCTGCCGCCCTTCCTGGAAAAATGTCTCACAAAGGTTCATTTCACTCTACCATGATTCCCTGGTCCTACAGTGCCAACTTTATCAGACCTACCATCTCACTTAACAATGAGCCCAGGCTGCCCATCTCCTTAATGAAACTAAGAACATGCTGGGAAAACGAGGTGGGAGAGTTTGACGACGTGGACTGGGATGCAGCCCTAATGCGCTCCAGGGAAGTCGCAATTAAATCAAGACTTCTACCGATCCAACTGAAAGTCCTAAATAGGGTTTATTAGGATAGGGTCCGGCTCCATAGCTTTGGCAGAGCTGATTCTGCTAGTTGCCTTCGCTGCGAGCCAGAGAGAGTGGTCGTTCAGACATACACTATGGGAATGCCCTAACATTCAAAGATACTGGACCGACATTGTAGAAGAACCAAACAAGGTATTGGAAGAAACAATACCGATGAACCCTAAATACATATTGTTGGGTATCCCCATGAGCGTAGATCTCCCCAGAGCAAAGCTCCTGTTTAGCAACTTGGGCCTAGTAGTGGCCAAGCGAGATGTAGCCAAACACAGGGGTGCGGCTGGTCCCCTCATGCTCCGAGACTGGAAATCTGGGATGGGCCTCTATATATCCGCTGAGAAAGTTACATACAAGGCCAGAGGGTGCCTGAGGAAATTTATTAAGATATGGGGTCCCTGGCTGAGCCACTATGGAATTGACCTGGAGGCGGCGAAGGCAGCCTAGACACACACAGCCGAGTACTGAGTGACAAATCTTGTACTAGCTTATCATCTGCCAGTTGCCCGTTTATTGCATGTTTAAGGCCATGAAACGTGTTGATGTATAATACGACCAACTGTACACTTGCTCACATGTACCTATGGTATCTTTGGTATGCCTATTTGTTTGTTGTGTTAACAGTAGAAAACTCTAATAAAGCTATTTTTTTTAAAAACACAAAGAGCCCAGGCCCCACTAACTAGTAACCTCCTGGAATCAAAGACACCGTTGATGAGCACAGAAGGATGTTCTGCTCCCCTTCATCCAGTGTGTATATTCACACCCCAGCCTCAGGAATCTCAGCAATCCACTTTTCCTCTCTCAGGGTTGCAGTCCTCACTTTCAACTAGCCTTTCCAGCCCCAGGGATTCCTAAATAGAACCCACAGGCTTCAATGTTAAGTACCATGCGAAGGCACACATTTATCCCAGCATGCACACAGTGCTGGCTGGCCCTATACACAGCAACATCACAAAATAAAAATAAATGGACGGAGTGTTGAAACATTTCAAACACTCGCCCCCAGTCACAGACCTAGGTTTAATCCATCATTATTTTGCTTGCCACGTCACCCCAGTTTGGACCTAGCCATATGCAAATCAGTCTTGACCCTGCTCCCCATGGGAACAGTTCAGTCTGCCTGGCCATGTCCTCCCTGGACAGGAAACAAGCATCCCGGGACCGGTTTCAGGTTATCACCCCTCATCAGCCAAGCTAACGGAGGCTTGGCAGTTCGGGCTGGATTGTTCCCATGAGTAGGAGGGTCGAGACTGATTTGTATATGGCTGGGTCCAAACTGGGGTGGCGTGGTGAGCTAAAAAGCGATGGACTAAACCCAGATTTTGTGACTGGGGGTGAATGTTTGCATTGTTACGCATTTCATGCAGTCACAAAGTACGCCAAGAGAGAGTTAAGTATGCAGCAGCGGAATTTTAAACAAATGGCTTAGAAGGCACCCCTCCATTCACACTACTGATTTTTTTACTAAAACAAAATAGGTATGCTGCCACTACTATGCATGTATCACTTAACTCCTTGCAAGGGCAGTACTCCTCTACCACTATTTGGGTAGAGCTTGGTGGGCCCCTACCGGTCTAACAAGACCACATTACCATGAGAGAGGCCTAGGTCATCGTGCACACGCATGGAACGTGTTCACACATGACTAGAAATTAGTACCATGGATTCTTATATCCGTGCGGCTGGGGCAATCAGGGCAGTGGTGCATGTCCTTTACCTTGCAGGGAAATTTCCATCTCAATAGTCTGACAACTAGCAGATTGTGGAATGATACACAGAGCTAAGATACCTTCCAATCTGGACAGAGTGGCCCACGACCAGTCTTTGCTGAGGTGAAGATGGCAGGGTCCTCATCAGCCTTGTAGTCCTGCAGTGGGATAACAAAATTAAAATATAAGTACTGGTAGAAGAGACATTTTAAGACAAAGGAGCCCCCTCCAAACCCATTATGAAGTACCAGCCATGAACTAAGGCGCACAATGCTAGCACCAACTCAGCACTCCCTCAGACAGAGGGCGTGATATCCGACCCACCTGATATTATTGCACATCAACAAAGGAAAGAGCAGGACTCAAAGACAATGCCATTTCAACTACCCTAGCATGATTCCAAAGATTTCACAAATCACACACTGAAATGTATGCAAATGTACCTTCTATAAACAATCCAGACCTTTTCACTGAATCGGAGTATAGACATAAGAAAAGAGTCCTTGGAGAAAGTCTTTAAAGGTATGGTGGAGTTAAGCAGCAGCGCCAAGGAGAGGAGAACAAACCTGGAGGTAATAGAGGGGGGGCTTTGAGGTACAAAGAATGACTGACTCAAAGTAATCCTCTGCAGGTGTGGATGGGGACTACTTCAAAGAGGATAGCTGGCATGTGAACCCAAAGGGAAATGGTCGGGGGCTCTACGGCAACAAGGAAGGAAACCTTTAGAGCACTCATAGCCAAGAAGAAGGTGAAGGACAGTGAGGAAAGCTAGAGGGTAAAAAGGCTGAGATTAAGGAAAACCTCCACTAGTGGGTTGAAAGGTACTGAAGCTTGTAGAGCACAATGAGATGTTTGATAGTGTGGAGGGAGAGAGAGCTGCACAAGGAATGCTGCTTGTTCAATTAAACAAAAAACACAACAGCTCCAATTTTCTACAGTCTTTATTTCTAAATACAATTTTTCATAAATCCAGGAGTATGGAGAGCCCCTTGTTTAATCACAATGCCACTGATAGGTCGATCAGCCCACGGGGCTTGGGGGGAGGTTGACAACTCGTGCAGTAGAGAGAGGATGACAACTGTGGCATGAAAAATACTTTTCACATCTACCCATCAGCACACATTAACAATGTGCCACACACCAGATCTGTTTAGACAATGCCCCCAGAAAGCAGCTTGTGTCAGACAAAACCAAAAACAGACTATCGGAGGACTTACGTCTTCCGACACCTGAGTGCGATCAGCAATGTCGATGGGGATGATGTCTACCTCCTTCCACGTCTCGGCATCCAATCCATGGACCTGATCGGGAAGAGGAAAGAAAGAGTAATAAAAGAAATGGGTACAGGAGAGGAATGTTAAAGAAGTGCACCTAATGGTGAACAAGGGAAGCAAGGAAATAAGTTAGGGAGAGAGGAAGGTAAGAAAAGGGAGGAAGAGGGCAGTCACAGAGGGAATTGGCAGAGAAGAAAGGCGGGGTAGACGAGAGATAATGTAGAAAGAAAGGGGTGAAAGGCCTGTGAAAAGGAAAATTGACCGGGAGAGTGTGAAGAGAGGGAATAGAACACTCAGAAACAGAACACCTAAAGGACCGTTTAGCGGAATAATGGAACAAAAAGAACTTGCAGTCATTTTTGTAGGCCACTGATTAAATGGGGAGGTACAGAAAAGGGGAAGTCTGTACTACCACTTTCCAAAAGCACTTGGCATGTAACACATGAAAGAAAAATGTCTGAATCCAGATTCAGTACGAATCTGTAAATTTCTGATGCTGTGCTGCCTTTCCTGAGATTTAGAGGATTTGACGGAGGGATCATTCAACCTGTCCCAAAACTACGAATAAGTCTTTCTCACTTCAAATGAAGCTCATTTTAAGGATAAAGCCCATATAGCATATTAAAGGTCAGCCAGAGCCATGATTTATATTCAGTTTGAATTTATATTCATTTTGCATAACACGGAGTAAAGAGGTGTGCAGAATGCTGACAAAGAACTTTTTGACCGTTACCAACAGTGGCTGGATGACTGGGAAGCTGGTTGATCGTTCAAAGCAACTGTATGCCCCCAGTGTCCCTTTGTTTCATTGCAAAACTGTAAGTTTTATGTTCCAGCCTTTCTTGCAGCCCGTGTTCCTGCAATGTCAACTGCATCTCAGGTGTCCAAAGTCAGCATTCACACACTTTGTATTCTCCTTTTTGGCTCCGCACTGGTCCAATAGTGGGAGCTGATTTTCAGCCCAAATAAGGGGGCCCCTCTGTCGCTGGCGGTAATGTGAAAACATCTGTAAAGTAGTATTTCCATCTGTTTTGCCAATTTACAACTAAGACCAAATTGTGCCAAGTAACAGACTTTCCTTGAGGTAACAAAGTGCAAAACCATTTTAAAAAGATGTTAATAATGCATGTAAAAAAGCTGCAGACATTTGCCATATTTCCTAATTTTTGCTTCCACCTGTAAAACGAGGGCAAAAATGGTGCGAGCTTCGAGTACAATTGTTATTTACATCCTTATGCACCTTTTCCTTTTCAAATAAATGTTCAGCAAGATTTGCATGCCCCAAATATGGGTCACACAACTTCCTGTTGACCCAAAAGGAGTCTATCTAAATTTCGGTTGTCACATTCCTATTTTTAATTGTGTTTCTTTCTTTCAAACATCCCTTCTTTAACAGAGTTCCATTAGTCACATCCCTTGCACCTCGGTTGTGCCTGGTTAGTGTTAACTAGAAATATCCTGTCCTTTTGCGTTTCTTTGATTGCTTTAGGTAGTGGACACTTCTGTATATCTGCGATTTTCCACCATGGCACATTATAGGAGTGGGTATTGTCTGAAGTCAGCTCAAGCTGCTGTTCAGGCATGTGCAAACCCTTTTCAGCAACCTTAACAATGTTGAATGGATGAATGAATTTAATTTTCTAAAGCATGCGAATACCCTGGGGTGTCTTGGCACTAAGAATCCAAGAAAAATGGACCGGGGGCTTAAATGTTAAAATGATGATAAAAACAGCCAAGCCTTCAGCTGTTTTTGGAAGCTAAAAAGATTCAACTGACTTTTAAGATGTGATAACAATTTGTTCCAATGCTGACAGGTTGTATAAACAATGTTGCGGCCACCCCAGGTAATTTGGTTTATCCTGGGAACAGAAACTGAAAATGAGACAGCAGATCTCAGACTTCTATTTGGTTGATACCATCTGATTTTAATTGCAAGATAATTAGGTCCTGCACCACATAAGGCCTAATGGGCCAGACAAAGAGCTTTGAAAGCCACCCTTTCCTTTACAGGAAGCCAGTGAAGTTCTATTAGGGCCTTTGACACCGACTTTTGTTTGGAGAGTTTTTTGAGGAGGCGGGCGGCTGCATTCTGCAGCATCTGAAGCTTTTTGAGTGCGGATTGTCTAATACCCATGTAAAGGATATTAAATTAATAAATCCTGGATCGGACACGAGCAATGACTACTGATTTTTTTAAGCTGAAAAGGAATGAAGGGCAACATCTTCCCCAAAGACCTAAGCATTAGGAAGCAAGATGATGTGAGTTTATTGATTTGCTCCCCGAAGGACAGGTCTGCATCTAAAACGATACCAAGGTTTCTTACCTTGGAGAATGGCTCGGGAAAGGGGGTGGGGGGCAGTGGCCACCATAAGTGATTCCAAAAGGTGCACTCCTTGCCAAAGATAAGAACTTCCGTTTTGTCTGAATTTAACTTCACAAAATTGAACACTTGACAGTCATAGTAAGAAAGATCACTTTTTGCATGGTTACACCTAAACTTTTTGCCAGATACCTGATGCACTTTGACCGAGTGTGCCCTGGGTCCTTGCAAATCAGGATCCCAGCAGGGCCTGTGTTCTTTCCTTAACCTGTACCATTGTTTCCACAATTAGCACAACTCTGGCCTACCTGTAAGTTACTAGTATGGGTACCTACGGTACCGAGGGCATGGTAGCCAGGGAAAGGCCTCTGAGGGCTACAGCATGCATTATACCACCCTCAGGGACCTTTCACCACAACATGCACCACTGCCATTGCAGCCTGTGTGTTGAGGTGCAGCCAAGAGTGAAGAGTCGACATGGCACACATCCCTGTGTGCCATGCCTGCCCAGCACTGCTTGAGGCCTAGGTAAGTCAGCCTTAAGGCATGGTGCACTATACCTCATGGGAGGACCTTTCCGCATCAGCAGACAGGCCCCTATAATATCTAAGGCCATTCTTAGATATAAGTGCACAGTAAAGCCATACTGCGTATATGGTCTAGAAACCAGTAATTATGAGTTTACTAGCACCATAATGGCTTTACTGAATCCTGGGATGTTTGGTATCAAACATCTCAGAATAATAAACCTGCACAGATTCCAGTGTCAGATGTATTATCCAGTGCACTCAGGGGTCCCTTCTAGAGGGGACCCCTGAACCACACCAACCAATGGTGGGTTCCTGACTGGTGAACACCAGCCTGCCACCACGAGACAGGCTTCTGGACCCCTGGGGTGGGAGCCTTCGCTCCCCGTGTCCCCCAGAAACAAAGCCTTTCCTGGGCAGAGGTGTTCACACCTCCTCTAGGTCAGGAAGAGCCATCTGTGGCAGGGGAGCGTCAAAGGCCTTGCTACCTTTGTAACACAAACCCCAGCCTCTCCTGCTATCAGGAGCAGGACCCCTTCCACCCCCTTTTTCGGCAGGAAGAAGGGCAGGAAAATCAGGACAGCCCAGGAGTGTGTGCCCACCTTTGCCACCCCCACCCCTCAGGTGGATGAGCCGAGGTGAAGCCCACTCTTCAGTGCCTGCCATCTTGCAGATGGTAGGCACCCTCCAATCAGGGTCAGGGATTATGCCCACTCCCAAAACGTGGGGTGAGCACACTAAGGGTGTAGTCACCCTACGGTCAGTAGCCCATTGGCTACTACCTTGCTACCCCAGTAACGCCCCCAAATACAGTATTTAGGGGAACCCCTGAACCCAGCTCAGCAGAACTGACAACCTACGAAAACTGGAACCCGAAGACGTTGAAGCAGTGAAGACTCCAGGCCCAACTGACTTGGCCCAGGCCCTGCCGGCTTGCCTGCAACTCTGACCCCCTTGCGAAGAATACGACAGCTCCAAAAAGGATCAGCAACCTCCAGACTCGGCAAAGACTGATTCCCCTGCTTCAATAAAGACTCAAGACTCCAGAGGACAGCGGCCCTGCCCACAAAAGAAGATCAAGACCCTGCTCCAGGACTTACCTCTGCACCTGCCGTCCACAACCCATGTCCAGAGGGCCCATCAGTCCTGAAGTGGTTCCCCGGTGGTCCTGACCTTCAAACCATCAAAAAGTGTCACCTCCAAGGTCCAGTGTTGACGCCTGCAGCCTCTTCACGACTACCCCCCTCAACCACGACTTGCCCGGTAAGGAGAAACCAGGCGTCCAAAGACACCCCTGCATCCTCCGGCTATGCGTCCTAGTGATTGACGCAACGGTGCACCGAAGCCGCCTGGCATCTCAACGTCCTCCCCTAGCTGTTGGTTCCATCCATTGTTCCCGGTCCAGGGAAGACCTGGCTTGCCAGTTTAGGCCTCGACTGTTCCCGTAAGGCACAGGGTCAAGACTGATTTGCACATGGCTGGGTCTGAACTGGGGTGGCGAAATGAGCTAAAGAACGATGATAGATTCAACCCAGATCTGTGACTGGGGGGTGAGAGTCTGAAAAGTTTCAGCGCTCTGTCCATCATCTCCTTGTGTTTGCTTTGTTCACCTTAAGTTGGCAGGGTATGCCAAGACGGGGTTCCCTTACTCTCTTTGCAACTGGATTCAAGCTAGCCTGGCTGATGAGGGGCATTACCCTGAAACCGGTCCTAGAATGCTTGTTTCTGGTTCAGGAAAGACCTGGCTTTGCAGTTCGGGCTGGACTGTTCCCATGAGGCACAGGGTCAAGACTGATTTGCACATGGCTGGGTCTGAACTGGGGTGGCGAAGTGAGCTAAAGAACGATGATGGTTTCAACCCAGATCTGTGACTGGGGGTGAGTGTCTGAAAAGTTTCAGCGCTCCGTCCATCATCGCCTTGTGTTTGCATCGAATAGACCTCCTGGTCTGAGCCTGCAGCCTGAAACCGACGATCTCCATAGGGTAACATTGGCCGCCCGATGCTATGTGAGCACCCCGCACCTGGCTGGCCCTGTGCCGCTGGTGGTGTGGTTTGGGTGCTGCCTTGCCCCCCCCCCCCCCCTTTGTACTTACCTCAACTCCTGAAGATCACCCTCCAAGGCCGCTTAACCTGCCCGTGAGCAGCCTCCAACCGATGTGTCCCTAATCCCCATTGACTAGCATTGGCACTCCTGCACCTGGCCACCCTAGTGCCGCTGGTAGTACACCTTGAATGCAGAATTTAACTTTGGGGAACATTGGTTCTACCCCTAAAAAGGACCACACCAAAAGTCGTTTTACTTACCTGCAATTGCTAACTTGATTTTTCCCATAGGCTTGTATGGTGTTGCCTTTCTCTGAAAAATGTTCCAAGTGTTGACTCTGCCTTGCATTGCACAAAAGTAACTTTGTGTCTACAATTGAGTAGTTCTGCTTACTAATGTACTGCAGTGCCTAAACTGTGTTTCTCGTTTTGCACTAAGTCAGAAAAGTAACTGCAAGGTAACTAGAAAGTAAACTAAAGTAATTACAAGTATTCCAAAGAGTTTACAAAGTATTTCCTATACAGCAAAAAAAAGTGTATGCTAATACAAAACCAGTACCCAACGTACTTTGAAAAGTATTACTGTTTTGAAAGTATCACTCACCTGCTACAAAGTAAATCTTGGTTCTAGTAATAAAAATAACAAAGTAACAACTTTTTATACAAACAATTGGTCTGGATTCAGTCTTTGAGTGTGTGACATTTCTTGCCTGAGTGTGTACAACAAATGCTTAACACTAGCCTCTGATAAGCCTAATTGCTCAGCCCAGCTACCACTAACTTGAGATTAAGGTATTATCAACTTTATCCTCTGCTATACCTCTGGGGATCCATTGGACTCTGTACACACTATCTTACTTTGGTATAGTATATACAGAGCCCGCTTCCTACAGTCATCCAGTTAAGAATGGCCTTCTTGCTTTTATTAAATCTATCTGCTACCTCCTCCACATTACTTGGGATTGATACAACAATCTGGGTACCATCAGCGTAGGCTACTGTGGCAAAACAGTTCAGAATGGATCAACTGAGCCAACGGCGCTACATAAATGTTGAAAAGCGTGGGGTTAAGCGATGACCCCTGAGGAACCCCACAGGGAAGAAAGAATGATTTCGAGTTGAACTCCCCACGTGCCGTCTGCTCTCTATCTCTCAAAAGAGATGAGATCATGTGCAGAGCCAGTAATTCCGATTTCAGTCAGGCGTTGTAACAGATTAGTGTGAGCGGCGGAGAGGTCCAAAAGGACCACCGTCGCTCTCCCACCATTATCTTTAATGGCTCTGATCTCTTTTGATGCAGCTATCATAGCTGTCTCAGTGCTGTAGCCTGGTCTGAAACCATACCGTGCGTTATACAGTAGATTATTCTCTTCCAGGTAACTAGATAGACTAGCATTGAGATGTTTTTCAAGTAGCTTAGCTGAAAAAGGTAACTGAGATTGAACGGAAATGTTCTCCTACTTGGGATCCAGCGAGGTTTTTTAATTTTTTTTTAGCAAAGGTAGAATTGAAACCTCTTTCCAATCAGATGGAAAGATAACTGCTGTGACTATTACAATCAGCAGTCTCGTCAAGACCAGGGGTCAGAAGGAGCTCCAGCCTTTACCTGACCAATAAGCTTAATCACTTGGTCGGTGGTCAAAAGTGGAAAATTATACTGCGCAGATTTACTTGAGCCCAAAGTCGAGAGCTCAAGGCTAGAGTTGGTTGGAGTCAAGTTCACTGTACACCATCTCGACTTTGTTTTTAAAGAAATCAGCCAGTCTATCGCAGAATACCTGGCTAGGAGGTGAATTAGAAGGAAGGTTTGGGCTAGAAACAGACTGAACTACTTTGAAGACTTCTTTCGAGGAGTTTAAGGACAATTCGATTTTATTTGTATAAAATGTAATCTTTTCATCCAAAATTAGTTTTTTATATTCACCAATAGCTTCCTGTATCTGCCTCTACCTGTATCACTATAGTCCCATCGCCAAGCTTTCTCAAGTAGACAGCATTTTTGTTTCATAGCTTTCTGTGCTGGTGAAAACCAAAAGGTGAATGGCCGTTTCCTATGTAATTTGATTTTTTCTTTTTTTAACGGTACTTGTTTCAGGACTTCCTGACAACTTCAGGACAACTTGCAGCTGCTGCATTAGGCTCTCTGCCTAAATCAGGTTTAGATGAATCAAGGCTCTCAGCCAGGGCCTCTTTGTTTGTATTATTCCATAAGTGAATAGTTTTACTCTCCGCTAACGTTTTTGTATCAGGAATAGGTATCGGAATATTTATGCTGAACTTCAACTGCCATATGACCTAACCAGATCAAAGGCTGTACAGCATCCAGCCTCAGGTTGGGTTCATTTGAAAAGACGCCATCTAGAATGTGGCCAGCCTTGTGCGTGGCAGTCTTTACTCTTTGTTTCAGCTTAAAGCAATGCATAGATTCCGTTAGCAGGACTGGGACTTTATCATTCAGATCTTCCAAGTGGAGGTTGAAAACCCCAAATATGGTGTAGTTAGGGAGTTGAACGCTAATGTCAATTGTCTAAAAAAGTAACTTTTGGTCCAGGGAGCCAGTAAATCAAAAGTCCATGGAAAGTGTAGCTATCTGTTATCTTGCATCTGAAAGAGAGAGCATCACAGTTTAAAATAATAGAAGGTTCACATGTTAAACTCAGCGAGTCGCAATACACTATTGCGACGCCACCAACACGTTTCCCCGGCCTATCCGGTCTACAAATGGCATATCCAGCAGGCAGTGCCGATGAAACATCTGGGTTGGAAGTATCATTCAACCATGTTTCGGTGAAGAATACCAATTGGGGGGGGTGTAGGAATCTAAAAACTTGCGTAATTCAAATTTATGTTTGACTTGTGACTGGGCGTTTTTTTAAGAAACAACCCAAAGAATTAACTTTGTGCTCTGGGTGCTTGTGCGCCCTAGTCGACCTGGTCAAATGATCCAAGCCCTCCAAACAAGGGGTGAAATTACAAGTAGTGCAACAAGGATGATCAGAAATTGCTTCAGGGTTTAAAACAACACAGTGCGGACGCCTACCTGGTGTATTCATGCCCAGCAGCGTTTCCTTAGAGTAGCAGTATGCAGTAAAACAACCAGGGTTCCTGGCGCATAGCGCATTCTGGGCACTGATGGGCTTGCCTTCGGTGCGGTTGTGCTACCATGAGTGCTTAAATAGTCTTTTCCTAAAAAGACTAGACAACAGCCTCAAGAAAATGGCATCCGCTCGCTCTTACCGGCGAGTTAAGAACGCTTCAGACAACAAAGAAAGTACCTTATGTGAAAAATGCCTCCTCAGTAAAAGCACGTTAAGATTAAAACTTGAAATTAAAAAGCCCCCAATAGATTAGGGACAGTGTATCAGAGAATGTGCACGGTTGCGCTACCATGAGTGCCAAAATAGTATTTTCTTAAAAAGACTTGACAGCAGCCTCAAGAAAATGGCGTCTGTTCGCTCTTACCGGCGAGTTAAGAACGCTTCAGACAACAAAGAAAGTGCCTTGTGAGAAAAATGCCTCCTAAGTAAAAACACGCCCCCAACAGATTAGTGGAACTGTGTATCAGCGATTCTGTGCAGTCGCACTACCATGTGTGCTAAAGAATTATGTTACTTACCCTGTAAGCATCTGTTCTTGGCATGTAGTGCTGTAGATTCACATGCTTTGCATAAGTCCGCCATCTAGTGTTGGGCTCGGATGATTAGAAGTTGTTTTTGTTCCAATACATTTTCTTTGAGTCAGGAGGCTGTGTGACTCCTCCTCTTGGTAATACTAGATGGCGGACTTACGCAAAGCATGTGTATCTACAGCACGCATGCCTTGAACAGTTTTTTCCTAAAAAGACTAGACTGCAGCCTCAAGAAAATGACGTCCGCTCGCTCTTACTGGAGAGTTAAGAATGCTTCATGTAGGAAGCTAGCTCTGTATATGGCTTATCACTAGGTGGTTATACCGTGCACAGAGTCCAGCAATTTCCCAAAGTGTACAGGGCTTAATATAAAACCCAAAGTGCTCTATTAGTGATAGTGTGAGCGAGCAGCCTTAGGCCTAACACAGAGGAGTGCAAGGCATTTATTGCACAACAGTAATTAATAATGGACACACAACTTTAATCTACGTACTTGTTCCCAGCCATCTAATAACAAGGTCTGTGGGCTAGCTGCGATTGAGAACGGTGATGTTACTCATTTTTTACATACTGAATAAGGGGACCTGTTAAATGATCTACTTTTTAAATATAATCTGTCCTTCTGTAATGAGCTTACTAATCCTCCAATTGAAGTAAAGAGTACTTTTAATGGTAGGGGTTTGAACAGCGTTATTGATTTTTTGCTGGTTCCCTTACGTTACTCCGAGTTGGTTTTAGACTTTGCCATCTATGACTCTGCAATCAGTGACCACTTTCCAGAGTGTAGCTGTGAATATTAATTTACTTTCTCAGAGGGACACTCAGCGTGTGTACTATGGCGAACATTGAGATCTCCCGGCGCAACGGGTATGCCTTAAGATGGTCTTTGGATAATCCTAATACTTTTTAGAACAGTTAATTTTCAAACAGAAGGCGGCCTTTGATACCTGTCAAGATGAGTATGCAGATGCTGATAAAATCATTATGGCCTTTGAGCAAATAAAAAAATGCATTATTGAAGGCCTTATCGTTAATCGAAATACAGCTGAATCATAGAATCGCGATTGGTTTGACACGGCTTGCTCGAAGGCCTTGAGAAGTTTAAAGTTAGCCCTAGGCAAACAGCCAAGGTCTATCCAGGAAGTGCAGGAGTGTAGACTTGCCTACTGGCTTGCTATCGAACATCGTAAAAAGACCCTGAAGGAGGAGACTTGGAATAAATTACCCAGTTTTCCCGCCCACACTGGGGGGTGTAAACCAGGGGCTGCTATCTGCTGCTAGCAGGAGAGGCTGGTGAAGGAAGTGACCCGCTTAGGGCCACCCGGGTCACCACAGACCACCTCTCAGCCTTCCATACCAAATGAAGAGTCAGAGAAACAGTGGAGAATATACACCCATAACCATTTATTAGTATACGCTCAGAGCGTGGCTCCGTCTGCACAGTCTCGTAAGAGTACTACAGAGGGAACTGAGGAACAGTAAACATAAAGATACATTATGTACACTGCATGGTTAGTTAAGAACACACCCACAGTGGAATTTTCCTAACAGATGTGGCCGGACAGCGAAAAACAAAAAAAAGGTTTCTACTCTCTTATCTTGCACAACCCAGAACATTTTCAAGGCTGTTCCACCCTGGGCTGCGATCAAACTGCCAGACAGGTGGGAGAGGGCCTTTATCGAGTGGGAAAGCTATGCACTGGCATTAACAGTTCTCTGTTGCAGAAATGAAACTTAGCAAAGGGTATTTTCTCTGAACTGGGAAAGATTAGTTTCGAACATCACACACAATGGAGTCTAAAAGAGAAAATGGCATTACGTGAGCATCAACGAACATAATCTAACACTGGGTCGCATTACAAAGGCAGCAGGCCTTTGAAGCTTCAGTCATCGAGCACTGGCCCATCCCGGGGGGGGGGGGGGGGAGGCATGACACCTCTTCCCAGGATGTGCATTGTTTCTGGTCCCAGAGAGCAGAGGCTCTCTACCCAGGGGTCCAGAAACATGTCTGGTGGTGGCTGGCTGCCTACAGCCGATCAGAGACCACACCAGGGTTGGTAGGGATTCAGGGGACACCTCTGAGGTGCCCTCTGGGTACATGGGACAATAAATCAGACACTGACATCAGTGTTACTAAACACTCCTACATTCAGAAAAACCATTTTGGTGCTGTGGAACTCAAGTTGTCGAGTTCCCAGCCCATGTACTTTCCATGGCTTCACTGGCACTTACAATATTAGGAAATGGTGCCCATATTGTAGGGGCATATCTGCTCATGCAGATATGTCCTCACCTGGAGTTTAGTGCACCCTGCCTTCGGGTTGTGATGCCTGCTAGAGGGGTGACTTACCTATACTGTCAGGCACTGCTAGCTGGCATGGCACCCAGGCAGGGTGCCATGTCAACTGTTTTCTCCCTCACAGGGGCACGCACGCTGCAAGGGCAGTGGCATGGTCCCAGTGGGGAAGGGTAGGGGGGCAAGAGACCCTCTTCAGCTTCCAGGCCCTAGGTACTCATGGTACCAATTACTAGGGACTTACAGGAGGCAGAAGTACCAATTGGGGGTTTGTTTTAGGAAAGGAGCACTGGCACAGGGGATCTGTTTGGCAGGGACCTTGTGCACTACATTTCAAACCACATCAAAACAAGGCAAAAAGTGGGGGTACTAACCATGCAAAAGAGGCACTTTCTCACAACGACACAAAAGGTTTGTCTCAATTGATCTGCTCAAACTACACTATGTGGCCGATTCTCAACAGAAAGCCACGTGGGCTCCAGGACAGTTACAGCACTACTCTCGATACCATTCTGGAAGTTCAGATGGAAGCTTTAATAACTAAATAGGATTCCCCTCTTCAACGAGAAACAGCAAACAACAATGAAGTATTTCTCCTTCCTGTTGAAACAACAACTGTACAGTCAACTAGTACAGAAGCACAAATTTAAATTCCAAAAATTGACGACATCTATGTGAATATGCCACAGAGTGAGTCATCTCCCAGTTCTTCAAAACCTGCTGAACTGCCAAAAATAGACCTGACGGCATCTGGCTACTTCATGAACTATGATGACTTCTCATCGGATTCAACTGAACCTGAGACACCTTTGCCACCGCCTCGTCCTTTCAAGCTACGAATGCGTGCTCTCTCTATTTGGCTGAAAAAGACATACTTTGTTACTCCTTGGTTACACCTTTGATTTACAATTGGATTACTTTTCCTGGCCCTACGTGGTTTGGTGACTGTCTTTCTTTTTTTTCACAGGAATGTGGCATAATAGAGGGTGTAGTGACCCCAGGTAAGATGCTCATTGGCCCTACCTACTACTTCCCTAAAACGCCTCCTAAATTTAGTATTTAGGTGGCTCCCCCAGACCAAGAAACCAGACTGCGACAATCTAAGAAGAAAGAAGCCTGCAGCAGAAGCCCGAAGACGAAAACTACCTTGGACCCAGCCCTACCGGCCTGCCTCCAGCTTCGACGACCCTGCGAACTGTCTTGCAACAGAAACCTCTGAAACACCTGGGAGGACTGCTGCCTTCAAGAAAGACTACAATCTCCTGTGGACCTGTCCAGAAGAAACCTACTCCAAAGACTCTGGATCCAGGCAGATCCGCGTCCCCTGCCCCCTCTGCACCAGATGCCCACGGCCCGAGTGGCTCACCTGTGCAGTGAAGTCCCCCCAGCGATCCTGACCTCGTGTCCAGCGTTGGCTGACAGCTCCTGACCTCCACGACGGTGCCTGCAGTGTGAATCCAGAGGCTCCCCGCGACCGGCTCCAGTAAGAAGACTCCCGACGTCAAAAGGTACCCCTGTTCCCGAAGCCCCTGGGCCCCTACATCCCAACTTACCTCTGCTGTCGTTGGTCTTCCTCCTGCAACCTCCGGTGCTACACCTGCAGCCTCTTTGCCACAAGAAGAATCCCCATTGAAAAGCATTGGGCACCTGATGTCGAATTTGCACCCTGTCGGCCCTGTGCCGCTGGTGGTGTAGATTTTTCAAAGTGAAAAGTATTTTTAATTAAAAACGTACTTACCGAATTACGAAGACCTGTATCTTAAAATAAAGTACAAACAAAGTATAATTTTATAAAATTGGTCTGGATCTCCTTGAGTCGTGTGTCCATTATTGATCACTGTTGTGCAATAAATGTCTTACACTCCTCTGTGTTAGGCCTAAGGCTGCTGGCCCACACTACCACTAATAGAGCACTTTGGGTTTTACATTGAGCCCTGTAGACTTTTGGGGAACCCCTGGACACTGTGCACGGTATTACCACCTAGTGGCAAATATCATATACAGAGCCAGCTTCCTACAGAAGGTGTGACACCTCTGCCCATTGTTTCCGGTTCCAGAGAGCATAGGCTCACTAACCATGGGTCCAGAAACATGTCTGTGTGGCAGGCTGCCTAAAGCCAGTCAGTGACCACACCAGGGTTGGTAGGTTTTCAGGGGGCACCTTTGAGGTGCCCTCCGAGTACATGTTACAATAAATCCCACATTGGCATCAGTGTGGATTTATTACCAGGAGTTGTTTGGTACCAAACACTCCTGGGTTCAGTGAAGCCATCATGGTGTTGTGGAACTCGAGCTGTCAAATTCACAGCCAATGTACTCTCTATGGCTTCACTGGCCCTTACAATATTAAAGAATATACCCTAATACTGTAGGGGCATATCTGCTCATGCAGATATGCCCACACCTGGGATATAGTGCACCCTCAAATTCGCAGCCAATGTACTCTCTATGGCTTCACTGGCCCTTACAATATTAAGGAATATACCCTAATACTGTAGGGGCATATCTGATCATGCAGATATGCCCACACCTGGGATATAGTGCACCCTGCCTTAGGGCTGGTAAGGCCTGCTAGAGGGTTGATTTACCTCTATCTTAGGTAGTGCTAGCTGGCATGGAAGACAGGCAGTGTTCCATGTAGACTTTGTTTTGTCTGCCCCAGGGCATGCATGCTGCAGTGGCTGTCTGCATGGCCAGGTGAGGGGTCCCAAGGGGACCCTCTTCAGCCTCAATGCCCTAGGTACCCATGTACCTGTTACTAGGGACTTACAGGGGACCTGAAGGGTCAATTGTGAATCTGCTTTAGGGAAAAAAACACTGGTACTGGGAACCTGGACAGCAGGAACCCAGTACTCTAGTCAAGTTGCATCAAAAGCCAGGCAAAAAGTGTGTGTGGGGGGAGGGGGTACTGCAACAGAACCTCATTTTCTCACACTTCAGCCAACAAAGAAAGTGCCTTCTGCGAACAATGTCTCCTAAGTTAAAACATGCTAAGATTAAAACTTGCAATTAAAAAGCCCCCAACAGATTAGTGCAACAGTTAATCAGTGATTCTCCATTGAACTCTCTGCAAATGTTGCAAAGGTTTTCGTTTTACCACAATTGCATAAAAATAGTTACTTTTGAGACAATTTAGATTACACATTTGCACAATATAAGAACAAACTAAAAAAAAGCTGCCTTCTACAGCCATGCTACTGTGCATAGTAAAGTTTCAAAGGGAATCGTGAAATGTAATTTCTACAAACATCTACCACTGAACACAGAAACCCTCAGCAATTTTTAAACTGACAGAGAAAATGTTTGCCTACATTTCCGAAGTCATAAGGGTTTGATTACAAAGAAAATATCACAATGCACTGAAAATGATGTCCCAAAGCAGAGAAAAACCAGTGAGTCAAGGTACACCAAGTACCTTTACAAAGTTTGCATATGGGAAACATCACAAAACTTTGTATGCCATCACGGTGTATACCATCACGATGTATGCCATCTGGCTTCAGCAGTCTTAATCACGCATTTCTGCAGTAACTGTGTTCACTTTTGGAGTAAAGCTGTCCACCTTCACGGCACAGGTAGTAGATATGTGCAATCTTGAACAATAAGGTTGTTGAGGTACAACAGTAGGAAAAACTCAACATCTATATTAGCAGTTTTTGCAAACTTTGGCTGCTGATTTACTGGTAAGTACCAAACTAATGCACCATAGTTGTGACAAATGCCTGCCTATTGATCATTATGTTTGGCACAAGGAAAAAGGCTAACTTTATATATGTGTAGCTTCTTCAGAGATCTCCCACACCCACAGACTTCATATTCCAATCATGAAGTCCAGATGGACATGGGCACCAAAAAACAAAAAAAAACTCCAGGAGGGTATTGTGACACACACACACAAGAGAACATCAAAAAGACGTGTAAGAGGGGCCAGAGAGGGCTAAGTAGATAAGAGTCAGAAATAGAGTGATGTCATAGTTATAGAGTGATAAAACAACATTGAAGTGTTAAATGACACCAAAACAGAAAAAGAGAAAAGATTTAATAGAACGAGAGCTCGGAGAAGAGAGGAGGATAGGAGGACAAAACAAATAGAGAAGTTCAACAGACAAAGAATGACAGATCATGGCAATTAAACTGAAGCCATACTCACGTTTTCCTGGTTCCCCATGTCTGGTTTATGCCAGGTTTCGATTTTGATAAAGAAGTCATCTTTCATGTACTCGTTCTGGATGAAAGATCAGAAGAAATGGGTCAGGGGAAACTGCAACCACCAGAGCAAGGACACTACAGTCACTGGGATAGGGAACCACCTGAGGAACCCTTTCCAATTTCCGTGGTTGACAGCACACAACGAGGAATGACAGTCACCGGGTTCTGTAGCACAGGACGAGCAGACAACGGTCAGAAGGACTGATAACACAGCAGGAGGAGTCCATAGTCATAAGATAAATACACGAGGGACCAGATGTGACAAGGGCATTCATTGAGTACTGCAACAAAAGCATTCAGCAACACTTTCACAGAAGGAGGAGGAGCACTGAGTTAAAAAAAGAACAGGAAGCACATGAGGAAGGGCACAAAGCCCAATAGGATTGTCAGTACACAAGGTTGGAAACCAAACATGCCAGTGCAGAACAGGGGGCACTTTAATCATTGACCTACAATACATGAGAACAGGCACGATGATCATTGAGAATGACCTCATGGAGCTCACAAGGACAGGGCACAGCATGAGTAGACCTGCTACATTCACCAGGAATGGAAGAACTCAAGGAGACACACCATCTGTATCGCGACCAGAAACATACAAAAGACACAAGGGCTGACACACAAAGGTAGGCACTATGGTCGCCATGAGATTAAAGCAATAGTCACCTAAAACACTGAATGAAGAAGGAAATCATGATTGTAATGGACAGTTGTGCATGAGAGTGGGATTTTTACCATGACCAACAGTGAACTAAAAGAGACCCCAAACTCAGCCCGACAGTCATCACACGAGTGGCACAACATTAGTAGACCTCGTAATAGGAAGAGCAACACGTTGCCTCCAAAGGGATCATGCTTGGAGGGTCACCACACTCAACAGGAAAAAAGTGTCTTAGGCCAGTACCATGGACACCACGTTTTGGAGTTAATGGAGTTGGGTACAATGCTCACCAAAACTTTCAGCAACATGCAATTGAAATAGAAGCATAGACTTACTGTGACAACTGAGGGCCGAAGTCAAGGCAAGACAGGAGCAAGGAAAACAAAAAAAAGAGAATACGTTATATATCACACTGCACAAATACAATGCAAATGGGGAAAGCAATGGTTCACCATTGGAGGTTACAACTGAGGTGAACTGGTGCAGTTGTGTGTGGTCTGAGGAGTATATTAACACCATTGCAGATCATCATGTAAAACTACCAACCTTCTTTCTTAGAAGGCAGTCATTAGGTTGCTTTTTCTCAAAATCTCATACAATGCCGAAAAAAAGCCTACTTGTAACACTGTCACTCATATAGCTACTACAAAAGGTGCCTGAAAGTTTACTTTAAACATCTGACCAGGAGAAGAGTCTTCTTAACCTGCTGTGTACACACGCCACTTGACCAGCAGTACTTCATTAGCACATCAACAAAACCCCACTATCACTTCTTGATGCCCCCTATTCCTAGTCAGTTGCAATGGAGGTAAGATTACACAAAATCTCAAGTCACAGGTGATTCCGAAAGAAATACACGAGCATACCTCGTATGCTATCCAATAAACATTTCTGCAGACCAAACATCATAACTGTTGCATCAAGCTTGCCCCACACTATGTAATGTCTAGTTGTAAAGCACACTATCACCCACGAGGATATCCTGGCACTGGGCAGGTGTGTATGCCTAGCCCAATCAGAGCTCATCTGCTCCTCCCATAAATGACAGCCATGTCCTTCAAGCCATATCTAACAAGCATTTACATGCAATAAGTCTCGCAATCGCGAGCGTTTGAGCTACTGGCATTGTAAATTACAATGCCTTTTATTTATGTGTTGGTTTTTAAAACATAAAAAAAGGCATTGTTATTTACAATGCCAATAGCTCAAACGCTCGCGAATGCGAGACTTATTCCAACACCTGTACTGTTCAGCAATCGCTGCTGTCCGTTTACTTGTGTAGTGTAGTTCCTATTTCTGGATTTGATTCTGGGAATACTATCCATGTTTTAGAGTGATGGCTCTCCTTAAGTTTGGATGGATGTTTATAACACCCTCATCGGTTTCATTTAAACCGGTAAAATTAAAAGCTGTTACGACTGGGTCAGCCGCAGCTACACCGTTCTCGGCGTCATTGTCCCCGTGTATGGACATTTGTTTTTTGAAAAATGTAGTACAAGTTTCAAGGAAACAAAAGATAAGGTGCACAATATTTTGGAACACTGTATCCTTCAACGTTAAACAAACCAAATAGCTAATCTATATAGGATTTTTTGTCCTATTTAGCTTTGGCGGATATTTAACCCTACCCACTCCAGACGTCTTATGGAGTATGTGAGTAGGGGTCTCTGAGAGAAAAGCACGACTGAGTTACTCAGTATATAGCGTTAAATTAGTGCCTTACCAAACCGTTGGGCGCCATGCAGTGTAGTTCCTATTTCCCTAATAGGCTCTGCGCATTGGAATAATATACCCTATAGGTTTGACATAGGACTGAGGTCAGTAGGTCCCTATCGAGTATATTAAACTTAATTACTTTGTGCCAGCTAACTCAGAGGCCACTAGAAACTCCTTGTAAACAAGAAGGAGTAGTTTCTGGCAACCGCATAAACATGACAACTTTGTTTCCCTTTAGAATCGGAACATTCTCAGAATCGTGGAAACAATAGATAACAGTTTCACTCAGCTAGTCGTGCATGCTTAGTTTCTTCAGAGTTTACACAGAAAGAATAGACGGGCGTTTCAATAAAAGGATTTATTGAACAGCCTTGTTTCTCGTGTAAGAGATATGCGCTGTTACAATCGTAAGACAGTATGCGAGATATATAATGTACAGCGTAAGCAGTAGAAAGAAATAATACTGCGCTAGCATTATCTTTTCGCTATGACACATATATGATATAAATAACATAAGCTAAAAATGCGAGTACTCATAAGATGCTTCTCTAACTAGTTCTACCCCAGTGTACCTACGTGTAGTGCAGGGTAAGAAGTAGGTGGAGTATTCTCTAGTATGGTATGCTATAGTCTAGTATGCCAGGTCTAGTATGCCAAGAGTCCCTCTAGGTTCTAGTCAGCTCCATACCTTGAGATTGAGAGAGGTGGGATCTCGAACTCTAACACCCCGCAAAGGGAGTCGGAACACTGGGAGCTGGATTCTCTGCGAGCAGGGATGACAGCTTCTCTTCTCAGTGCGTCAGGCCGGGATACGGGCTCCTCTGAAGTCGAGGTCTCCTCTAACTTGCTTGGGCAAGGGAAGGTATATTTATACCTGGTAGGTGCCTTGGAATGTTAGCATTGACGTGAAGTCGGACAGAGGAAGACATCAGGAATGAACCCTTAAGGTATAGCGGTTCATGCATAATAAACGAGTTCTTGGAGAAATCAATAATCCTGGGCTAGGGGAACTCCCAAGAGCTTAAGGGTCTGGTTTCTAAGAACTCGTTGTGACGTTAGGGTGGACGGATGTCGGTGACCATGCCTGTATTTGGAGTGCATGGCTAATGCCTAAATAAGGACTGGGATTCTATGCCTATATAAGGGCAATGCGAATTGTGCCTATATAAGGACATGTTTCAGGAAAACCTATATACGGACACCTAAAGCGGAATACAACACTTGGGCCTCCGCGCTTGCAGCAACAGCACAAAACACAAACCACGAAAGCATATAAATCCTCACAAAGGTGGCTTCCCATTCCCAACCCATGCTTTTATCACGGCAGCCAAAAGAAAAAGAAAGCAGAACAGCGATACAGATGCTCCAGTCTCAGCTTGCCCCACCACACTCCATGCGTCTAAAAACACAGCTGCGAGCAGGACTCACACATGCCCGTGTTTATATACATTGGTTCCTGAAGTCAAAATGAGATCCGGTAATTCACTGGCCCAATCCACCCACCGCCCCATTAGGCACTGCTAGTCTGCTTCTGATTGGCCAGCACAATTCAGTGCATATTTAGTTACAACTTTGTAGTGTAAAGTAAGTTCTACCGACTGATGAGAGGGAAGTGAAATAAGTAAATAGAAATGCACTAAACGGAATGCATTTTCAAGTGAAATGAGGTGCAACTAAAACAAGACGCGCGGCCGCCATGATTTAATGAAAGGAAAAAAAAAACGAGTTGGGCGACACACGCAAGACGCGCGACCGCCATGATTTATTGTTTTTAAAAAAAATAAACGAGATCGGCGACCTGCACACAATACGACCTGCGCCCGCCAATTATTTCATGTATAAACAAAAAAAACAACAAGTTGGGCCAGCGGGCGCCTGCTGCGAAAAAAAAGCTGGTGCCGCCATTGTCTGTATTGCGGCCGTGTTGTTGTTCACATGAAAGCGGGCACCGTGCTGAAACATTAAGCATGGTCCCTGGCCATAAGGAGCAGACTGATAAGCGGTCCCCGGGCAATGAGGAGCAGACTGCAGAGAGTTGAAAAGTGGTCCCATGCAGGAAAGCATGTACTGCCGCAATAGGAGAAAGCCATTAAAAAATAGTGCTCACAGACTGTAAATGAAACACACTGAGTAATAACACAAGTAAAAGAGGTCCTTTTGGGAGGTTCCAAAAGGAGACAAGGAGTCACTAAGGAGGGACTACTAAGCCTATTCACGAATCAAAAGCAACCATTTAGAAAGGACAGTAAACAAGAGCCAATTAAAAAGATGGGCGGAGCTTCAAGTTCATAACTGAATACAGCATGTTTCGAAGAGACAGCGCAAGCGCTGCATAGGCGAGACCTAAAAACAGTTACTCTACGTCTGCTTCCACCTCTGTATGACACCACTTCACTTAGATAGAGTTCCATGTTTACCACAACACGAGAGCAGACCTCTGAGCCTCTAGGACACCAAACTCTCTTTGCATTTCAAGTAGTTGGAATTATGCACCTCTCTATAGAAGTATGCAAGCCTGGCTCAAGGTGTCATTGAACAAAGTAACAACGCTACACAGTCATGCTAGTGGTAGCCACTCGCTATACAAGTGAAATACATCTCACTATGGCCTTAATCTATCAGGATTACAAGGTTTTCGCCATATAAAACTTTTGCAAGGTAAACCTAGAGGAAAGTGTGTGTGGGAAAAATAATACAATCTTAAGCTCAGAATGGATGAAAAGAGGAGGCATTACTGAGTGTGAGGTGTCATACTCTGAAAAGGACACTAATACAAGTCTAGAAAATACTGCACGCATATGTTTACAGGAAGCAGTATTATTAAAATAACTATTAGTGAAACCCTGTGTCCTAACATACCTAAAAACGTGGGCTTTGCAGTTTGCACAACTATGTGAGTGCCACATATCAAAGGCACAGGGAGAGCCTTTAATGTACCTGTATTCACAAGCATTTAGTACCAACACTTTTATTCACCCTTCCCTCCACTCCCAAAGTACTGGAACACCTCTACTGCCAGGCAGAGTACGGTACCAGTGTGTGTTTTTTGTGAGTTGGATGTCTGCATGTGTGTGCATGAAAGAGAGAGGGTGTGAAAAAGAAGAACGAGTGAAGGCGAGAGAAAGAGGTCACTGAGAGAAGCTGTTTTAAAAGCACTATCTGAAATGATGTGTCTGCGCGTGGGAGTGTGTAGGAAAGTATCCCTTTTTGACAGGTCACTCCCACTTTTTGCCTGGTACATGATGTGATTTCAACTGGACGTGCACTGGGTTACTGCTAAGCAGGTCCCCAAGTGCCAGATCTCTTTCCCAAAACTGTACATTTGCTACCCCAATTGGCAATACCTTTAGCACCCTCTAGAAGTCCCAAGTGCATGGTACCCTTGGACCTAGGGCATGAGGTACTAAAGAGGGACCCCAAGGGCTGCAGCATGAATTATGCCATCCTAAGGGGCCCCTCACCAAAATCATGCAGGGCTACCGTCGCAGGCTGTGAGTTTTGGTGCAGACAAAAGTGAAAACACAACCGGACACATCCCTGTGTGCCATGTCCCCCAACACTGTATGTAGTATTTGTAAGTCATCCTTACAGCTCTAAGGCAGGGTGCTTGATATTACATGTGAGAGCATACCTGAATGAGCAGATATACAATGTGCTGGTCAGTTCCATTATTGCCAGTGCAAGTGAACAGGGAAGCCATTTTAGAACATGTGCTGGACACTGGTTAAAACAATCTCCCAAGTTACTTGATGGCTTTACTGAAAATATGGATGTTTGGTATCAAACATCTCGTATTCACAAATCCACCCTGATTCCAGTGGTGGATTTGTGAATACATGCAGACAGAGGGCACCTTAGAGGTGCCCACTGAAAACCTACCAGCCTCTGGTGTGCTGGCTGACTGGTCTCTGCCAGCCTGCCACCCGAGACAGATTTCTGACCTTCAAGTGCGAGGGCCTTTGCTCTCAAGAGGTCGGAAACAAATCCTGCACAGGAAGAGGAAACTCCCTGCCTCTCCCTCAGGATAACCTACTGATTAGCACACCTAGGCCGACGAGCTTCAAGGAAGCTCTCGCCTTTGAAATGCAAATCTGGCTCCCCTCACAGGAGAGGTGGCCGGTTCCCCATTTGTCCAGAGCCCTTTGGCACCTGGACAGGCGGGAAAATAGCTAGTCAGGTAGATGTGCCCACTCCCCCCTGGCTACTACCACCCCTATGGTGGCCAAACCTGATATGAAGTGGCCATCTTTGTGATGGCACACTTAGGAACTCTGGGACAGGGTTAGGCCCACAGAAAGTGGTCATATGGGGGCGTAGTGACCCCCAATGGTCAAGTAGCCCATTGGCTACCACCCTACACTCCCCTAATGCCCCTAAATTCAGTATTTAGGGGAGCCCCTGGCACCAGGAAATCAGATCCTGCTGACCTGAAAGACAAAGAGGGACATGAACAGTCGCATCCTGCAAGAACTGAAGACCCAGCAACTCACATGGCGCCAACCCTGCCAGCTGACTTCGACAATTGCGTCAAAAGGTGACTTGTCCTGCAGCTGCTGAGTCCCCAAAACCGGGGAGACCTGCCAGCACTTTACCAAGGAACTAAGACCCCTGAGAAGTAGCAGACCTGCTTCCCTCCAACCTACAGGCATCCAAAGACTTCTGTGAGGACTTTGTGCCCACTGAACCCCAGCGCCTGAAGCAACCACTGCACCAGTCGCTTCAAGCCTGAGTTGAAGTGGGTCAAAGGTGTCACCGTGGTCCCTCAACGTTCCAGAGGCCGAGTCCACCTTGGTTTCACCCCCAGTAAAATCTCCGAAGTCGCCTGCAGTCTCTTCACGCAGGCCCCCCCTCTACCGCGACTGCTCCTGGTAAGAAAAACCAGACGCCTAAAGACACCTCTGCACCCGTCGCCCCTGGGCTGTGGAGAAGAGGACCAAAGGTGTCCGTACGTCTCAGAGAATCGTGAGGGCTGAGCCCCCCTGTTGGTTCAGCCCAACTTGCGACCCAGTCTGAGCCTGCAGCCCCTTTACGCGAAGGCCGATCCCCATAGAGTAACATTGGGCACTAAAAGCTGTTTTGCACCCCTGCACCCAACCGCCCTAGTACCGCTGGTGTTCTGCCCCCACCACTCACCTTAACTCCTGGAGATTGGTTCTGTAAGTCACTGTACTGTACCTGAATGAAGCATTGACTTTTCCTCCCATAGGATAACATTGCAGCTTCTAAAAATTGCAGTAAGTTTCAACTTTTTGAACTGTAGGAAGCTGGCTCTTTATGTGATATACCAAAAATCTGATATACCGTGTTAAGAGTTCAGGAGTTCCCGTATGAGTGGACAGGTGCTTGCTACGGCAATCTCCAAGTGCTCTGTTAGAGGGAGGGTGGTCGAGCAGCCTTAGGCTTAACACAGTGGAGTGCAAGATATCTGAAAATACACACAATGGTTAATAAATGAGACACATGACTCAAAAAGGAAATCCACACCAATTTATAAAAATAGCAAGTATTTTTATATATGTTTAGGCACTGGAAGAAAATCGATCATGTACGTACGTTTTTAAATAGGAATAATTTTCAGTTAAAAAAGCGGACAGTGCAATTTATGAGTTCTGCAATGTTAACCTATGAAAGGAAAACCATATGAAGTTTAACAGTTCTTGTCAACGACTTATGGGACACTTCTCCAGGAGTTAAAGTGAGTGGTGGTCAAGGTCCAAGGCAGTGCCAGCAGAACACCATCAGCGGCACCAGGGTGGCTGGGTGCAGAGGTGCCAAACAGTGTCAGGTCCCCAACGTTATCCAATGGAGAATGGTTGCGGTAGAACGAGGTTGCAGGAGGGAACTAGGGGACCAGTTCAGTGAAACCAACGAGTAGCTTCCGTTCTTGGGATGGTGGGGGACGTGGGGATACCTTTGGTCCTCTTCTCCTCAGGATGGGGCGTCCAGGTGCAGAGGGTCTTGGGTGTGTTGGATTTCTCCGTCCAGCAACACTCGCAGTTGAGGGTGGTCTGTCAACAGAGGCTGCAGGCGACGTCGGGGTGTGGGTCACTCCACAATGGACTCGGTACCTTGAGAGCTTGGGGACCACGCGGACACCGTTGGCCCACTTCTAGACTGTCCAGGGACTCTGGTTTAGTGGTGCTCGGCAGTGTCAGGTTTTGGCAGGGCCGGAGTCCTCTTGGTCTTTCTTTTGCTGTCTGCAGGGGACAGGTTCGCTGTCCCTCATAAGGTCCTGGTTCCTGGGCAAAGGCTGGCAGGTCTCCCGTGTTCAGGGGACTCAGCAGCTGCAGGGCAATTCCACTCGTGGTGCAATAGGCAAAGGCAGACTGGCAGGGTGGGATGGGCGCCAAGTCAATTGCTGGGTCTTCTGTTCTTGCTGTGCAACTCTTCTCGTCCGTCTTCTTTTTTCAGGTCATCAGGATCTGCTCTTCTGAGACCAGGGGCTCCCCTAAATACTGAATTTAGGGGCGTTAGGGGAGTGTAGGGTAGTAGCCAATGGGCTAGTGACCCGAGGGGTCACCACGCTCCCTATATAACCACTTCCTGTTGGAAGTGGGAATAACCCTGTCCCGAAATTTCTAAGTATGCCATCACAAAGATGGCAACTTCTGAAAAATCATGTCCACCTCAGTTTAGCCCACTGTAGGGGTGGTGCTAACCTGGGGGTGGCACACCTTCCTGACTAGCTAATTCCCCTCCCAACCCATCCATGTGCCAAAGGGGCACTGGACAAAGGGAGGCGGCTTCCTCTCCTGGGAAGAGGGGGGGGGGGGGAAGGGGGCAGCTTCGCATTCCAAAGCCAGCAGCTTATTGAAGCTTGCTGACCTAGGGAGGCTAATCAGCAGGTTATCGGGGGGGGGGGGGAGACAGGCTTTTGTTCTGGGTCTCCTCAGAGCAAAAGGCTCTCCTCTCACCCTAGGTCAGAACAGTGTCTCGGGTGGCAGGCTGGAGAAACCAGCCAGCAAGTACACCAGAGGCTGGTAGGTTTTCAGGGGGCACCTCTAAGGTGCACTCTGGGTGCATGCATTGGTAAATCCGTCACTGGAATCAGTGTGGGTTTATGTAGGAAGCTGGCTCTGTATATACTATACCAAAGTGAGGTATAGTGTGCACAGTGGAACCCCAAAGGTAGGCAGAGGTAAAAGTAGATAGCACCTTACTCTCTATTTGTGGTAGTGTGGTCGAGCAGTAAGGCTTTATCAGAGGACAGTGTTAAGCATTTGTTGTACACACTCAGTCAGCAAATGAATTCACATACTCAAAGACTGAATTTCAGACCAATTGTTTTTGTATAAAAATATTCTTTTAGTTATTTTATTTCCTAGAACCAAGCAAGCCTGGCACAGGTAAGTGATAAGTACTTTGCAGTAAATATACAGATTGTAACACTGTTTGGATTGCAATTGTAAATGTACTTTGATTTGATTACAGTAGTGTTACTGATAATGCAATGCTTTTCAGAATACAGTACATATACTTTGTATAGGATTTGGAGTAAAATTACAGGTAAGTTACTTTTGAGATTACTTTTTTTTTTAACACAGTGTAATATACCTGGATACTACACTGGGACATTTCCTGTAAACAGGTAAGTAAAATCGTTTTTGTTAGTTAGTCCAATTTAAAGAATTTCTTTAGGTTTTCAAACTCCACACTTAGAAACTTTTCCAAGAAGAACAGTCAATGTTATCCTATGGAGGAAAATAGTGTTATGTTATGTAGCTTCTAGAGCGCACGGCTACTCCCAACGGGAGTGTCCCGGCGCTTAAGACAGAAAGGGAGGTGGGAGGGAATAGAAGTAGTGACTTCACAGGTGTTAAGGAAGACTAAAGAGCCATGTTTTCAAAAGTTTCCGGAAGCATAGCTCTGTGTTAGCCTTTCTGATGTACATGGGCAGAGAGTTCCACAGAGTTGTGGTTCTAACGGTAAAGGATCTTCCTCCTATTCTTGCCTTAGCAAAACGAGGGATGGTAAGAAGTTCACGATGATTAGATCTTAGGTTTCTTGCTTGATGGGATTTATGAATTCTTTTCCGAAGATAGAAGGGGCCACTTCCATTTATTGCCCGATAGGCAATAGTAAGCGCCTTAAATTCTATACGTTTTTTACGGGCAGCCAATGAAGACTTAGCAAATGGGGAGAGATATGATGTCTTAAAGGAACATTTCTAATAAGCCTTGCGGCTGCGTTCTGAATTATCTGCAGTCTCATTAGTAGAAACATTGGTATACCCAGATATAGACTGTTGGCATAGTCTAATTTTGAGGTTATCAATGCATGTACAATAGTTTTCCTGCAATCTATCGGAAGAAAATGAAGAAATCTACGTAATGCCTTCATTTTCCAGAAGCAGGATGATGTCACGAGACTTATCTGGGATTTGCATGAAAGAGTGTTATCCACCTTAAAACCCAGATTTCTCGCTGAGGGCACTGGCTGTGGAGGGGATTGAGCAGGGAAGGCCACCAGAGATCAGAGTGGGGGAGGGAAGGCTGATTAAAAAACAAAACCTCAGTTTTGTCGGCATTCAGCTGCAGACAATTCTTTGTCATCCAGGTGGATATGTCAATCAGACATTCCTTAAAATGTGTGAATGCGGCCTCTGAATGATCTTTAAAAGAGAACACTAGCTTGGTGTCATCAGCATATGAGATGACACCCACGCCATGTTGCTCTATAAGAGTAGCCAGGGGCGCAAGGTAAATGTTAAAAAGAGTAGGGCTGAGAGCCGACCCTTGAGGAACTCCACATTTCACCAATCTTGGTGATGAGACATAAGGGTGCAGCCTTACTTTCTGGGACCGCCCTTCAAGAAAAGAGCTGAACCAGGCCAAAGTAGTCCCCAAAACTCCCAATTGTTTTAGCCTGTCAAGAAGGATCTTGTGTGACACAGTGTCAAATGCTGCTGACAGGTCTAACAGCACCAGCATTGCACAGTTGTTCTTGTCTAAGGTTTCCCGGATTGTTTCAGTTACCTCCAACAGAGCTGTCTCTGTGCTATAGCCAGCTCTGAATCCAGACAGAGTCGTGTAGTAAATTATTAATTTCTAGGAAGTGGGATAACTGCTTTTGTGCTTCTTTCTCAAGGATTTTAGCAGGTGCTGGCAGGAGGGAGATAGGTTTAAAAAATTTTAGTACTGTAGGATCTGCATTCTCCTTTTTAAGGATAGGTTGGACAATTGCAGTTTTCCAAATAGACGGGTATGTGCCAGATGTAAGAGAAGTATTCCAGAGCTGATTCAGAGAAGGGTTAATCAAAGGGGCAAGTAAGTTAAAAACCTAGCGGGACAAGGATCCAACGGGGATCCAGATCTTATTTTTTTCAATTGACTTAGAGAAGAGTCGGAGTCAAAAGGAGTAAATTCCGACCAGGTATTTGTAGGGGATTTCAGAGGAGTATTGGAGGTATTAATCTCCGAAAATGAGGAGTAAATATTTTGAATTTTTTCCTGAAAGAAACTAGATAAATTCTCACAAAGAGTATCGGACGGAGTTATATTACTTTTCATGGTCTCTGGTTGCAAGAAGTCTTGAACAATTTTAAAGACTTCTTTGGTCGAACTATCTGATCGTCTAATTTGGTTGGCAATGAAATCCTTAATACAAGTGCGTTTTATCCCATGAAAGTGCTTAACTGCTTTCCTATAGATGTCTTTCATCTCAGTACAGTAAGTCTTGCGCCATATCCGTTCCAGCTTTTTACAGCGGCTTTTTTCTGCTTGTAATTCAGGTGTGAACCAGGGAGCTGAAGGTTTGTTCCTGGTTAATTTCATTACTTTCAAAGGGGCTATTTTGTCTATGGCAGAGCTAACCCAATGATTAAAGGTTTCCGCATCCTTATTAGGTTCTCCAGTGAGTAGTAAGGAGGTGTTAGATAACTCAGGGCCCATAGTTTCAGGAGTGATTTTCCTCCAGTTTCTACGAACCTCGTGTTTAATTTCCCTATGATAGTAATTTGTAGTAAAAGTTAAATTAAAAGAAATTAGGCTGTGGTTCGACCATGCAATAGGGATGGGGTTCTCTGTGGTGAGGGATGGGATATTGGTGAAAATAAGGTCCAATATGTGACCTGCCACATGTGTAGGCATAGTGACCAGTTGATTAAGGTTTAATCCTCTGAGAGTGTCCTCTAATTGAGAGGCCAGAGGACATAGTATGTTGTCCATATGGACGTTAAAATCGCCCAGGACTATCAAATTTGCATATTTCAATGAAAGGTCAGCAATCAGGTCACAAATATCCCATAATTCAATGGGTTTGGATCCTGGAGGTCTGTAAACCAATACTCCTGCGATGGAAAGAGTGGAGGAGATTATAACATTAAAAAACATTGCTTCAAGCAGGTCCGTGGATTCAATCCTTTTATATAATATTTCCCATTCCTCTTTTATGATTATGGCAAGTCCACCACCTAGTCTGTTGCCAATTCGATTTTCTATGACTATTTTATAGCCCTCGGGGATTGCCAGACTAATATCCGGGGTGGAGCTTTCTCTTAACCATGCTTCTGTGAGGAATATGATCTCCCAATCTCCTGTTTCTAAAAGTAGCCAGATATCTGCGTGCTTGGGAAGAGACCTGCAGTTTATAAGACATGCTTTAATGTTAACATTACATTCTTTGTTGGCGGTCAAAGAGTGTACAAATGGGACTTTATCCAAGGGTTTATATATATTGCCTAAATCGGTATTGGTATCATTAAATTCAAAGGTACAGTCATTACAGTATAGTCTCTGATTATGACCTTCATTATCTAGTGTACAGGGATTAATAAGTATAGGATTGGAGCATTGTTTAGGCTGAAGCTCAAAAATTTGGTCCCTAGTCAATATAGTTCTTGTGGCTAGGAACGGACAGCATGCCTGACGCTGGGCGCGACCCAGGCGCGGACGGGCGCAGACGGGCTTGCCTTCGGCGCGCCAGCGGCGCACCCGCTGCGCGCGTCCGCTGCGCGGCCGGCCAGTTATGTGTCTTTATACTCTGACCCTACCAGGAAGTATCGAGGGTAGGGGGAGGAGCTACGTCCCTCCACACGAGCGGCATGTAGAGCCGAGGTGGACCGGGGATCAGCAAAGCTTTCAACAGAAGGTACAGTGCAGTTAAAATGTTTAAAAGCACAAGTTTAGTCACAGTAAAAGAAACACACATAAAATCACCAGAAATGATTCCCCTCCAGCGCGCGCTATCTGTCACTGCGCGGCCGGCCAGTCATGTGTCTTTATACTCTGACCCTACCAGGAAGTATCGAGGGTAGGGGAGGAGCTACGTCCCTCCACACGAGCGGCACGTAGAGCCGAGGTGGACCGGGATCAGCAAAGCTTTCAGCAGAAGGTACAGTGCAGTTAAAATGTTTAAAAGCACAAGTTTAGTCACAGTAAAAGAAACACACATAAAATCACCAGAAATGATTCCCCTCCAGCCCGCGCTGTCACTGCGCGGCCGGCCAGTCATGTGTCTTTATACTCTGACCCTACCAGGAAGTATCGAGGGTAGGGGGAGGAGCTATGTCCCTCCACACGAGCGGCACGTAGAGCCGAGGTGGACCGGGGATCAGCAAAGCTTTCAGCAGAAGGTACAGTGCAGTTAAAATGTTTAAAAGCACAAGTTTAGTCACAGTAAAAGAGAAACACATAAAATCACCAGAAATGATTCCCCTCCAGCGCGCGCTGTCACTAATAGTGTTATCGGTTTTAGGGTAAGTATTCGGTAGTGGGAGTTGAGGTTCCGGGGGTAGACTGAGGGGTCCCCCAGGGTCAGGGATGCACTCTCGTTACACCCTCAGCGGCACTAGGGTGGCCGGGTGCAGAGTGCTGAGGCCGAATGTTATTCAATGGGGGATGGGGGCCTCCGCTTGGTGGCTGCTGATGAGCAGGCCACATGGTTGTGGGAGCAAAGCTCCTGGACTTTAGCTCAGGGCGAATGGGGAAATAAAGTAGCACCAAAGGTGCACCCTCAGCCGCACAATGGGGAGCCTCCGGTTTGCAAAGGCACTGCAGGCTTGGGGACAAAGGCCTTTTGGGTGCGACCACCACTTCGAGAGGTAAGGTGAGATCTTGGGGGTTGGTTAGGCACCATCTGTTGGACTACCCAAGGCCGTGGGGCATCGGGTGCAGGGGTGTCTTTTAGGGTCGGATCTTCTTACCAGTTCCTGGTCGCGGTTAGGGGACCTTCCGGATTTAGGCTGCGGGCGTCGGCTGGAGGTTTGAGGCAGGTCAGGTGTCGCCGGATCTCGGGTCAGGATCGCCAGGGGGGACCTCCTTGTGGTGTTTGGCCACTCGAGCTCAGGCCGTGGACGGCGGGTGCAGAGTTGTGCGGATTCGCGGTATCCGGCCGGAGCCAGAGGTTGGAGATTAACAAATCCGGTGTTCACGGGAGACACAGTCTTTGTGGTTGAAGGCAGGCGGGTCTTCAGGAGTTTGAGGTTGCTGGCTGCAGGACACACCGGGATTTCGCAGGAGCAGGTTCGAGGTGGAGACAGGCCTGTAGGGCCGAGGCCAGGTCAGTGGGTGTCTTCCTCTTGTTAGCTTTGGCACGGCTGTTGGGCCCTTCTTCTTTCTTGTAGTTTCTTCTGGTCTGAGGAAGCAAGGTTCAGGGGTGCCCCTAAATACTAGATTTAGGGGCGTTACAGTTAGGTAAAAAGGTTGGGACCAACGGCTCTCTTCCCTGGGGTGGGTACACCCCTTATTATGCCACCCTCCAGTGGGAGGGGGGCATAAGCCTTTCCCTGGTTGGCTGAGTCCCCCCATCTGCGGGGACTGAGAGTTGTGCTTCACCTCGCCTCCCCCACCTGAGGGGTGGAGTTGGCAGAGTGGGCACATCTCTCTTCCTCACTTGTGTTTCCCGCCGGTTCTCCCGCCCAAAGTGGGGGTCAGAACCAGTGGGGACCAGTTGCTGAAAGCAGCAAGTGGCCTGGGGAAGCTCACAAAGGCGGCAAGCCTTTGAAGCTTCCCTTTCGTGGACCCTGCCCATCCTGAGGGAGGAGGCTTGGCACCTTGTCCCAGGATGTGCATCGTTTCAGGCCCCCGAGAGCAGCAGGGTCTCGACCCAGGGGTCCAGAAACATGACTGGTGGTGGCAGCTGAAAGCAGCCACTCAGCCTGGACACTAGTGGTAGGTTAGGTTTCAGGGGACATCTCTAAGATGCCCTCTGTGTGCATTTTTCATTAAATCCCACACTGGCATCAGTGTGGGTTTAATGTGCTGAGAGGTTTGATACCAAACTTCTCAGTTTTCAGTGTAGCCATTATGGTGCTGTGGAGTTCGTAATGAAACTCCCAGCACCATATACTCTTAATGGCAGCACTGCACTTACAATGCCTAAGAATGGACTTAAGACACTGTAGGGGTACAGGGCTCATGCACCTGTACCCTCACCACTGGTATAGTGCACCCAGCTAGAGGGGTGACTGATCTATGCCAGGGCAGTGGGTTGTAGGCATGGCACACAGGGATGTGTGCCATGTCGACTTTACTTTGTTCTGCACCAAAACACGCAGCCTGCAAAGGCAGTGTGTGAGTGTGAAGGCACAGGACCTCTAAGGGTCTGCAGCCCTTAGAGGCCTTCTCTGGTCACAGTGCCCTGGGTACCTGTGGTACCATTTACCAGGGGCTGACCTGTGGCCAGAGATGCCAATTGGGTTTAGGCTTCAATGCAGTTTTAGGGAAAGAATATAGGCCCTGGGTACCTGGTTAGCAGGAGCCCAGGGCACACATAGTCAAAGCACATCAGCAATTCAGCAAAAAGTGGGGGCAACCATGTAGAAAGAGGGCACTTTCTCACAGTTTACCAATACGAGATGTTTGATACCAAACATCCCTATCTTCAGTGAAGCCATCATGTAGCTGGGGAACTTGTTTTCACCAGTGTCCAGCACGTCTTAAAATGGCTTCCCTGGTCACTTGTTCTGGCAGTAATTGGACTGACCAGCACATGGGCATATCTGCTCATGCAGATATGTCCTCATGTATAATATTCAGCACCCTGCCTTAGGGCTGTCAGGCCTGCTGTAGCGGTGACTTACAAATATTACATGCAGTGTCAGGGGACATGGCACACAGGGATGTGACATGTCGCGTTTTCACTTTTGTCTGCAGCAAGACACACAGCATGCAAGGGCAGCCTTGCATGTGCTTGGTGAGGGGTTCCTTGGGGTGGCACAATTAGTGCTGCTGACCTTAGGCCCTGTCTCTAGCACTTCAGGCGCTAGATACCAGGTGTACCATTTACTAAGGATTTACAGAGGGTGCCAAAGGTTTTCCCAATTGGGAGAAACAATTGTACAGTTTTGGGAAAGAGCTCTGGCACTGCGGACCTGGTTAACAGGAACCCAGTGCACTTCCAGTTGAAATCACATCAGTTACCAGGCAAAAAGTGGTGGTGACCATGTGAAAAAGGGCTACTTTCCTACATGAACAGAAAATAATTTCTATTTAAAAACATACCTACCTGAACTAATTGCTTCTGGTGACTAAACATATATAAAAATATGCATTATTAGGTCTCGCCTAGGCAGCGCATGCGCTGTCTCTTCGAGACATGCTGTTCCTAGAATATGTAGTATAGACCACAAGAGGTCCTGACGTCCCCCTTGGAATAACCAAAGAGGTTGTGACTCATGAAAATAATTAGCTGAGTCACTAAAAAATGTTTTTCACATAATTATTACACAGGAAAGAATCAAATATTCATCAAGACACACCAGAGAGAAAGACACAATAGCTGTATTCTGTAGACAAAATCTTATTTATATTCTCTTCTTATGAAAATAGCAAACTCAATGAAACATATGAAGGTATAGCAATAGACGGATGCTCTAGGAAAGAGTGCAAAGAAAAAGTGCTCATATGTGAAGTGAGTAAGAGAAAGGTAAATTCAAAGAGAAACAGTTGGAGTACACAGTATCATAATTTTTCAAAGTGGACACTGGCTGAAAACAAACCAGTGTGTAGGGGCCTGTCTACAAAATAGTTTTTGTTCAATTCTTCCATGTTTATTTCACAGAATGAAGCTGGCATACTCAGAATGCATCATCCAATTTCGGGGAGGGCTAATACAACGTAATACAGGCCCTAGGTTGTGGGGTGTCGACATTTCTACCCGACTTGAGGCATAGAGGGAGACTTAAGACCTCCTCTTGCGGGTCTTCATCAGGACAATAGGGTATACGAGAGACAACCTAAATAAAATACAATTAAAACCTGTCTCCCTGGTGTATGGCTTTTCATAGAGATACAATTAAGTGCGTGGTCTACTGACCGTTATCAGGCGCCCAAAATGGCAGACCAGGTCAGTCCACAGCTCCCAATGATGGGTAGCCTGCAACACAAATGCATTGTGATGGATACATGGATGAGTCATGTTATGCTTAAACGCAATAGTGTGGGATTACAATAGGTGGGTAGACCAGAGTTAACTTACCACCTTACTTTTTCTCACTTGTTTTTTTGAGCTAGGATAGCTTGAAAATAGCGTAATTTCCAGTTCAAACAAACATAGCTCACCATGAAAGCACAAATAAAACCTACTGGACAAAACCTTTTAATAGCATTTTTATCAGTGGGTCTAGCAGCGTGGATCGTAGGTTTGTCACTTTCATGCATTTCTCCATCATTGGAGGACATCCGCAACCGGCGGAGGCGGCACAGACAGGTGTGAGCACCGTGGGATCCGCTCCCACCGGGCGGAGGCAGCGCCTCTTCTCCCTGAAACGCTTGAGACAGATGTGGCCATGAGTGCGGCAACACAAGTGCCTCTAGTGAACGCCATTACAGGCCTGAATGCGGTGTTGGCGCGCTGGGCCTGCCGGGGCCTCACTGCGGGTGCTTGAGACAGGCGGGAGACCTGACTTCGTGGCACAGATCCCCCTGCCCTGCATGTCATCCTCCTTCCACAAGATGGAGCCCAGCATGACCTAAAGATCAGCCCGGGGATCCAGCATGCTGCCTCTGACCACCACCACCACCCGGCCTTATACCCCTACGGCCATCTCCACCTCGGGGATCCCTACAGACCCAAGACCACAGCCCATAAGTGCAACACCACCTGAACGCCTGGCAGAACGACGGCAAGAATTTCATGCTCTGTAAATATGTAAGAAATAATTGTCCAACCCTAATCGCTTTTTAAAATGTAATCTTGAGTGAATTTGCAACTTGTATATATGCAACTCTAACCACTAGTATCTGTAGTAGACATATGTACTTACTACCATTCTTATGTGAATTTAGAGTTTTACTGTTTGTATCTTTTCCTTGAGTGAATTTGCAACTTGTATACATGCAACTCTAACCACTAGTATCTGTAGTAGACGTATGTACTTACTACCATTCTTATGTGAATTTAGAGTTTTTCTGTTTGTATCTTTTATGTAACTCATGTACTCAGAAGTCCTTATGTAATGAGACTGGTTCTTTTGTAAAGTGCTCTGACACCTTTGGGTAAAGTTCGCGCTATATAAAATCGCATTAAATAAAATAAATAAATAAAATAAAATGCGACACCCAGTGGCCATTGCTAACAGTGCTTCAAATTATATTTATATTTAAAAGAAACTGATTTGTACACTGTCATGTTGATCATGGCATTTAAATAATATTGTTCTAAAAGAATCCTGAGAGCCTGTTTCTGTCAATGCGATATCTAGTGCCCGGACTAAATACCAAACATAAATTTTTCGTGGTAGCAGTGCACTCCTGGGCACAAGCTTAGTCCGGCAAAGGGTGCAGTGAGTCCCTGAGAAGCTCCACGCTGGTACCGTACGCCGGTAAGCAGGATTGTATTGAAAGCAATGGCCGTGCCTGCTCCATAGAGCCTGAGCAGTGACAAGACCGTTGCGCACTACATTGTCTGTCCTCTCTGCACGCGCACTCTAGTGTTCACTCTCTCCCTGTGTGTAAGGAAGTGGGTTTCTGTTGCAGTAACCCCCCCACTTTTTGCCAGACCACTGATGCACTTTGACTTGATGTGCCCTGGGTCCCTGCCAATCAGGTTCCCAGGGCCTGTGTTCGTTCCCCAAAACTGTACCCAATTGGCATCTCTGGCCACAGGTCAGCCCCTGGTAAATGGTACCACAGGTACCCAGGGCACTGTGACCAGGAAGACCTCTAAGGGCTGCAGCACTTATTGTGCCACCCTTAGAGGCCCTGTACCTTTACACACACACACTGCCTTTGCAGGCTGCGTGTTTTGGTGCAGAACAAAGTGAAGAGTCGACATGGCACACACCTCTCTGTGCCATGCCTACAACCCACTGCCCTGGCATAGGTCAGCCACCCCTCTAGCTGGGTGCACTATACCAGTGGTGAGGGTACAGGTGCATGAGCCCTGTACCCCTACATTGTCTAAGTCCATTCTTAGACATTGTAAGTGCAGTGCTGCCATTAAGAGTATATGGTGCTGGGAGTTTGTCATTACAAACTCCACAGCACCATAATGGCTGCACTAAAAACTGGGAAGTTTGGTATCAAACTTCTCAGCACATTAAACCCACACTGATGCCAGTGTGGGATTTAATGAAAAATGCACACAGAGGGCATCTTAGAAGATGCCCCCTGAAACCTAACCCACCTCTAGTGTCCAGGCTGAGTGGCTGCTTCAGCTGCCACCACCAGACATGTTTCTGGACCCCTGGGTCGAGAGCCTGCTGCTCTCGGGGGCCTGAAACAATGCACATCCTGGGACGAGGTGCCCAGTCTCCTCCCCCAGAATGGGCAGGGTTCACGAAGGAGAAGCTTCAAAGGCATGCCGCCTTTGTGAGCCTCTCCAGACCATTTGCTGCTTTCAGCAACTGGTCCCCACTGGTTCTACCCCCCACTTTGGGCGGGAGAACCGGCGGGAAAAACAAGTGAGGAAGAGAGGTGTGCCCACCTCTGCCAACTCCACCCCTCAGGTGGGGGAGGCGAGGTGAAGCACAACCTCGAGTCCCCGCCATCTTGAGGATGGGGGGACCCAGCCAACCATGGACAGGCTCCTGCCCCCCTCCCACTGGAGAGTGGAAGAATAGGGGGTGTACCCACCCCAGGGAAGGGACCCATTGGTCCCTGCCCTTTACCTACCTGTAACGCCCCTAAATCTAGTATTTAGGGGGCACCCTGAACCTTACTTCCTCAGATCCAGCTTACCTACAAGAGGAAAAGAAGGACGAAGAGCCGTGCAGAGCTAACAAGAGGACGACGCCCACTGACTTGGCCCCAGCCCTGTCTCCCCTCGAACCTGCTCCTGCGAAATCCCGGCGTGTCCAGCAGCCAGCAACCTCACAAACCCCGGAGGACCCGCCTGCCTTCACTTCCAAGACTGTTTCTCCCGTGAACACCGGACGTGTTTAAACTGCAGCTTCTGGCTCCGGCCGGACACCGCGAATCCAGCCCACTCTGCACCCGCCGAACCCGGCCCGAGCTCGAGTGGAAAAACACCACAAGGAGGTCACCCCGGCGATCCTGACCCGAGATCCGGCGACTCCTGACCTGCCTCAAGCCTCCAGACGACGCCTGCAGCCTCAATCCAGAGGATCCCCTCTACCGCGACCAGCGTGGGTAAGAAAATCCAACTCTAAAAGGCACCCCTGCACCCAGCGCCCCACGGCCTTGTGTGCCCAAACCAACGGTGCCTAACCAACCCAAGACATCCCAACTTACCCCTCGAAGTGGTGGTCGCACCCAGAAGATCCTCGTCCCCGAGCCTGCAGTGCTTCTTCAAACCGGAGGTTGTCCATAGAAAACAACAGGGCGTCCGACGCTGAAACAGCACTCTGCACCCGGCCGCCCCTGTGCAGCTGAGGGTGCACTTTTTGTGCCAACTTGTTTCCCCAATTGCCCTGACCTAAACCCTAGGAGCTTTGCTCCCACAACCCAGTGGCCTGCTTGCCAGCAGACACCAACCGGAGACCCCCTATCCTCCATAGGATAACATTGGGCCTCAACACTCTGCACCCGGCCGCCCTAGTGCCGCTGAGGGTGCAACAACAGTGCATCACTGACCTTGGGGGAACCCTTGTGTGGAGTTTTGAAAACTAAAGATATTCTTTAAAAATCGTACAATTAACCAAAACGTGTTTTCTCACCTGTTTGCAAGAAATGTCCCAGTGCTGAATCTAGGCATCCAACACTGAGTTAGAAAAAGTAACGTAAAAGTAACTTACCTGCAATTTACTGAAAAAGCCTATTCATTTCAATGTACTGCTCCAAAAAGTTTCTAAGTGTGGAGTTTTCAAATCTGAAAATATTCTTTGAAAATCGCACGAACAAAAACGCATTTACTCACCTGTTTTCAGGAAATGTCCCAGTGCTGAATCCAGGCATCCAGCACTGAGTTAGAAAAAGTAACGTAAAAGTAACTTACCTGCAATTTGTTGAAAAACCATTCATTTCAATGTACTGTATTTGCTAAGTGTTGCATACTACTGCTCCCCTGTACATCAAACAAAGTACAATTTCTATTGCATTTTTCAACTGTTCTATATCCAGTAACTTATTACTGAAAAGTATTTAATGCTTACCTGTGCCAGGCTTGCATGGTTCTAAAAATAAACAACAGTATATGTTTTTTACAAAAACAATTGGCCTAGAGTTCAGTTCTTGAGTGTGTGAATTCATTTGCTGACTGAGTATGTAGATCAAATGCTTAACACTGTCCTCGGATACTGCCTTACTGCTCGACCAAGCTACCACTATTAGAGAGTAAGGTTCTATCTAACTTTAACCTCTGCCTACCTTTGGGGACTCTTGGACTCTATACACACTGTACCTCACTTTGGTGCAGTATATATAGAGCCAGTTTCTTACACTGTGCATCTTGTGTCTGTGATACTTGGCAGACTCTGCCTCCGGGTGCGTGGTATGGCGGCTTATCTTCCTGCCTCCATGATCCTCCTTTGTCTTTACCCATGCTGTAGGTGGATACTCGCGGCCTCTGCTATGGTACCTTCTTACTGCCTCTTATCCTTTGCTCTGTCTCATGCCAGTAGCTATACTGAAAAAGGCCATGGGGTTTCTGCTGTGTACTGTGAATTCCCTTTACATGCTGATCATTTCGCTCGCCAATGCCTATGTCTGCTCAGCCAGTTGCTGCGCTTAAACACCCCCTCCCGCCTGGGTGGCTTTTGTTCTCTTTCTCTGCTGTGGGACTCTTAATTCCTTCTGCCTGCCTGTTCAGGCTTTGGGTCTCTTACGGACCTCCACACTCTTTACCTCCCATCTGTGCCTGGCTTGCCATGGTCACTCCTTTAGCTCTTTCTCTGGACATGCTCTGAGAGCGAGCCTCTGTTTGCTCACTTGCTCTTCGGCTGCGCACAATATGAACTGCTATGCGCCACATTTGAAAATATATTAACTTAACTTTTGAGGCTCTTAGCAGTGAAAATGCAATACTTGATTTGTACAGTGTGAAATGCAATGTCTCCTACAATGTAGCAACTTGCAACGTGTTGACATCCGCACAACTGAGCTTGTCTTTCTAGTTTAGCAAATCAGACTCATCTGGACGCCGATGTACAGAAACGTGCTGTGTTAGGTCTGTGCACAAAGTACAGGTTATGAAGAGTGGGCCTCTCTTATATTCTGTGCTGGCCGTACAGTACAGGCATTGTGAAGGACAGTAGATCGCACTTGGCATGGTCTTACACGTAAACATTTTCCTCTCGAGGAGCCTGCATTGAAAATTCAAGCAGTTTTACTGTAAATGAGAATGGTATTTGAGCCATGTCATTTCACTTCTCTACAGGTTACTTAACAGTGGAAGTAAAACACAAGGTATTCCAAACATTTACGTGTCGCACAACATGGCACAGAATTTCCTTTACATGCGCTAAACGTCCATACTTGTTTAATTAATTCCTCACTCTAGAACATCTACATTTCAAGGGAGAGTTTCTGTGGGGGTCACAATCTTCAAAGCTGCAGCTGGCTTGTGCTATTTTAAAATGAGCTATCTGTGCCAGGGATGGCTAGGGCGCCTTTCACTTTTAAACAAAGCCTTTCTTCAGGGATGTTTTAAAGCAGCCACTGCAGAGATTTCACGATGATGAAAGATGCAGGGGTGTGAAATGCAGCCTACAGGCTTCTGCTTCAACCTCTCTGTAGAAACAGACACATAGCAGATGCGGATGGTGGATTTTACATGACCATGATTTCTAGTTGTACACTCTCATACTGTGCCCTAATCGCCCTTCCCACCTTCTTTTCTGGGGTCTCTCTGTATGCGATTAACAGAGCTCGCAAGTGTCCCATGTCTAGTGTGAGTTACCCAGCTGACCCGGTCTTGTTCAATTATCCCACCTTGCATTCTAGAATTTGTAGCGTTGCAACTTGTGTAATTTACACGTATTGGGATATGAGAGCTGCTGTGTCTCTGCAGCAAGCACTGTAACTCATGGAGATGCCTTACCAGAGGATACTACTGTCTGCCAGATATAGATGTGATCTCTGTGGGCTCATACTTGTTTTAATTCCTTTTCCATTGGTGTCATTTATTTTCCACCTTCCTTTCCTCGTAACCTATTTCCCATTTTATGGTTCTCCAGCACCGCGCGAGGTCATATGAATGGCAAGAGAGCTATGCAAATATGATCACTCCACTGCAAACATTAAAATAAAAGTATAAAACAGTCATTAACAAAGCCAATAGCTAAATTAACAATGATACTTTGACGGCGGACTGCTGTATCTGCACCTCACACTAGTTTCAATTAAATCAGGTTTCGTGCGCAACAAGCCCTTGCACCAGCCGTCGGGTGATGCCTCTGTACGTCAGATCCTAAGCAATTGAGGGGTTGGGCGTGCGCAGGTGATGAAGTCCAAGGAGTCAATGTTTATTTTTTCAAATGAATCTTTATTTTCAATTAGTTCGTTCTCACAGAATTGGAGATTTTACGCCAATAGCTCTAACTTTCACAAATACAAGACTAATTGCATAGTAAATGCTTGTTTAGGTCGAGCCTAGCGCAGCGCGCATGCGCTGCTCTAGGAGAGGGCCTCTTGGAATCACTCCAGACATTCAGAAAGCTTTCTGAAAGCTTGTGCGTGTGGTGTAAGAAAGTGGCTCTGTATATACTGAACCAAAGTAAGGTTCAGTGTGCACAGAGTCCACAGTCCCCAGAGGTTTGGCAGAGGCTAAAGTTAGATACAACCTTACTCTCTAAAGTGGTAGCTTGGTCGAGCAGTAAGGCAGTATCAGAGGACAGTGTAAAGCATTTGTTGTACACACTCAGTCAGCAAATGGTCTCACACACTCAAGAACTGAACTCTAGGCCAATTGTTTTGTATAAAAAAAAATATATTGTTGTTTTATTTTAGAACCACAAGTAGGTATAAAAATACTTTCTCAGAATGAGATGCTTTAGTTATATACTTTCAATACACAATAGACTTTTAAAGGCAAAAGCTACAGTTGTTGCAATAGGCAACACAATTCAAACACAATTATAACATTGAGCTCAATGGGGAATTTTAAGTAAATGCAATATCAATTACTTTGCGTATGATTTTCTTACTCAGGGCTGGATCCTGGATTCAGCCCCGGTGCATTTCCTGTAAACAGTTGGAAGAAATCGTCTTTGTTACACAGGCGATTTTTAAGGAATATTTGTTTGTTTCAAAAATCGACACTTAGAAGAATTTCTGGAGAAAACCAGGCAATGTTATCCTATGGAGAAAATGTAGGTTATCGGCTTCCAGGTAAGTACTCGACTGGCAGAGTTAAGGTTCTGGGCATAGACTCAGGGGTCTCCCAGGGTCAGGTAGGTACAGTTGGTACACCCTCAGCGGCACAGGGGCGGCCGGGTGCAGAGTGAGTTAGGCCCAATGTTAGCCTATGGCGGGCAGGGGGCCCTTGGTTGGTGGCTGCTAGCAGGCAGGCCACGCGGTTGTGGGAGCTGGGCTCCTGATCACTTACACAGGGCAAGTGGGGAAGTAGAATAGGATAGGTGTTGCAATCCCAGGGGCACTCGGGCGGCTGGGTGCAGGGTGCTTTTGAGCTGTCGGGCGCTCAATGGATTTCAATGGAGAAATTACGAGATGAACAAAGGCTGCAAGCTCGGGGACGGAGATTCTTCAGGTGCGACCACCACTTCGAGAGGTAAGTTGGGAAGCTGTAGGTTAGGTAGGCACCCCGGAGTTGGGCACAGGGGGCCGCAGGGCGTCGGGTGCAGGGGTGTCTTTTCGCGTCGGGAAATCTTACCCTCTGTTGGTCGCGGTTGGAGGGGTCCCTGGTTCTGAGGCTGCAGGCGTCGTCAGGAGCATCGAGGAGGGTCCTTGGGTGCTGGATTCTGGGTCACAGTCGCCGGGGGGACGTCCTCGTGGTCTTTGTCCACTCAGGCACTGGCCGGGCTCGGCGGGTGCAGAGTGTGCAGGAGTCGCGTTTCCTGGCTGGCACCAGGGGTTTGTTACTTGCTTTGAGCAGAACCACTGCTCGTGGGAGTCCCAGTCTTTTAGAGTCACAAGGCAGTCAGGTCCTCCGGGGTTTTCGAGGTTGCCGACCACTGGAGACGCCGGGGTTTAGCAGGAGCAGGTTCGAGGGTCAACAGGCCTGTAGGGCTGGGGCCAAGTCAGTTGGTGTCTTCCTCTTGTTAGCAGCTGCACGGCAGGTCTTCTTTCTTCTTGTTCTTCTTGCTTGTTTCGGATTCGGGATCTGAGGAAGGAAGCTTCAGGGTGCCCCTAAATACTAAATTTAGGGGCGTTACAGGTAGGTAAAGGGCAGGGACCAATGGGTCCCTTCCCTGGGGTGGGTACACCCCTATCCTGCCACTCTCCAGTGGGAGGGGGGCAGGAGCCTAGTCCTGATTGGGCAGGGCTCCCCATCTTCAAGATGGCGAGAGCCCGGAGATGTGCTTCACCTCGCCTCCCCCACCTGAGGGGTGGGGTTGGCAGAGGCTGGCACCCCCCCTTTCCTCACTTGGGGTTTCCCGCCAGTCTTCCCGCCAGAGTGGGGGCTAGAACCGGTGGCGACCAGTGGCTGAGTACAGCAAGTGGTCTGGGGAGGCTCACAAAGGCGGCATGCCTTTGAAGCTTCCGCCTGCCCATCCTGGGGGAGGAGACCTAGCAACTCGCCCAGGACGTGCATTGTTGCAGGCCCAGGAGAGCGGATGGCTCTCTACCCAGGGGTCCAGCAACATGTCTGCTGGGTGGCAGCCTAGGCAGCCTCTCAGGCAAGACGTGGATTGTGGGTTAGGTTCAGGGGCAACTCTAAGTTGCCCTCTGTCGTGCATCTTACATTAAATCCCACACTGGCATCAGTGTGGGTTTAATGTGCTGAGAAGTTTGATACCAAACTTCTCAGTCTTCAGTGTAGCCATCATGGTGCTGTGGAGTTTGTGATGACTACCTCCCAGCACCATATACTCTTAATGGCAGCACTGCACTTACAGTGCCCAGGAATGGACCTGGGTACTGTAGGGGTACAGGGCTCATGCACCTGTACCCTCACCACTGGCATAGTGCACCCAGCTAGAGGGGTGACTGAGGTATGCCAGGGCAGTGTGTTTGTGGGCATGGCACACAGGGATGTGTGCCACGTCGACTCTCTGTTTTGTTCTGCACCAAGACACGCAGCCTGCAAAGGCAGTGTGTGAGTGTCAGGGTACAGGGCCTCTAAGGGTGGCACAATAAGTGCTGCAGCCCTTAGAGGCCTTCTCTGGTCACAGTGCCCTGGGTACCTATGGTACCATTTACCAGGGGCTGACATGTGGCCAGAGATGCCAATTGGGTTTAGGCTTCAATGAAGTTTTAGGGAAGGAACACAGGCCCTGGGCACCTGATTGGCAGGAGCCCAGGGCACACTCAGTCAAAGTACATCAGCAATTCAGCAAAAAGTGGGGGCATACCATGCAAGAAAGATGGCACTTTCTCACATGTAGTTGTCACATTCTATTGGCCTTTGCGTGTGGCTTTCAAAAATTAAAGCACGCAAATGGCCAAAGACGGGTGCATATCCCGCCTTTTCTCTAAACGTTCCCTCCCATGGCGTTTGGGTCTCGGGAGCGAGCAGCGGCGCGCAGTGTGCCAGCTGCATTCCTGGATCATGTTACAAATTAACACAGCGCGGTCGCTTTCACTTTCGCGGACGCGCTTTTTTTATTTTTTATTATGGTGTCCACTGGTTTTCTTGTAGTAACAGAAGCACGTTTCCACTTTCTCTCTTTATAATTTTCATCTCGCCTAAGCTCCTCTAACACTCCTCCTGTCATCGCTCCCCCTTGTTTATTTATTTACTTAATGCGGCGCCCGTATGCTTGCCTACAGAGAACACCCCTCCCACCTCCCAAACAGCATCGAGCGGCGATCCCCGTGGCCTTTCATTTATTTATTTAGTACGCACTTGTATGCTTTTTTTCTTATTTTTCTTCCTCTGCGCTCCAGCGCTTTCAGATGCAGATTTCTTGGCTTCTGTCCCAGTCCCTAAAGCAGCAACAGCCAAACTTCGTGAATTTCTCCCCCCCCCCGCTCCACCTCAGTCCTTTTTTTCAACACCAGCCCTCCCAGGCTCTTCCGCCTCCTCCCTCCACTCCTAAGGTCCTACTCCGTCCTGGGCTCAAGCTCTTCAGGAAGATTAACAATTTCAGCAACAACTCGGACTTTGCTTCATTCAAAGCCGCTTCCTCTAACTCCAGAAATCTAATGCAGTAAGTAAGTACATAACAGATTTCACAAGACCGACTGGAAAGGCTGGAAGCAGCAGACATGTTTAAGTGAAAATTAGTGACCATCGCGCTTGTCTTTACATGTATCAGCATAGGATTCTTGCACTGCCAGCCGGTATGGGTGCCTTAAGGTAACCATGTTGTTCCTGCTTTCATTTCACGTGCTTTACTCTCCTTAATTATCCCTCTATGAACGCACATATATGTATGTGTGCGTCCCATCCTAGTGCCGAAGTCTCCCTGCGTGAACGTCTTTAGGGTGCGCAGGAACCCAAGGCAATCGGTCAGCTGCCCTTTGCTTTTCTTAGCTGCCTCCTCTTCCCCCCACTGCTTGTGAATTAAACCTCTGTACCTCTGTCTGTATAGATCTCTCACGCAGTCTCCCATTTAAATAATTAAAATATGTATTTCTTTCACAAGCTAATTGGGTAAACTGTCCAATAAATATAAAAAGCTTGTGAAACCACTATGTCGGTAAACAAGTATTTCTCGAAAAAAGTGCAAAGCCAAGCAGATCGGGAGACAAAGTACCTTATTTTACATTAATATCCCCCCCCATCTTACAAAAACAGACATATTTTAGGGGTCCGGGGGGGGAATTGGGGGTTTATTGCCGTTAGTTAAATAGATTAGCCAACAAAATAGCCTCGATATCTGGGGGGGCGGGGTGTTCTTCTAAGACAGAAGAGTTCACGAGACATGTGAAATGCAGCTTTATTTTTATTATTGGCGCGGACCTCCTCGGTACTCTCCGAAACCAGGTAGATTGCATAAACACATATAGTGTCGCCTCAGCACAAAAGAACCCTTCATGTACACACCTCTTGTAATAAAAGACGTGCCACATTTATTTAGTCTTGCTCCGAGCAGGACAGTCCCTTTCATGTTTAGTATGCACACATTTCACTAAAAGAGTCTTTACTATTATAACAAGCATTTGCAATGCAATAGGTCTCGCAGTTACGAGAGTTTCAGCTATTGGCATTGTAAATAACAATGCCTTTTATTTATGTTTTTAAAACAAAAACAAAAATAAAAGGCATTATTATTTGTAATGTCAAAAGCTCAAACTCGCGTAAATGCGAGACCTATTGCATGGCTGGCAGTTAACCCTTCGGTGGCCGGGCTGCCTGAGAGCCGGGAGGAGCCGAGCCCACTGGCTGGAGGCAGACGCGCAGGGAGGGGGCGTGGGGGCGGTGTGTGTAGCGCTCTGCCCCCTCCTCTCCTCCCAGGCGCATTCCCTCCAGACCTGGGCGAGCTGCAGCTGTTCGAGGTGGGAGAAGCCGACTGCAGCAGCCACAATAAAACGTGTGCCTCTAACCGTCGACTGTAGGAGAACACAGCGCTGTTACTGGAGAACCGAGAATGAATGTGTGTATACTGTTTCCGGTGGCCTCGAGAAAATCCGTTCCTGTCGGGCATTTGTTTCCATGGGATGGCTGGACACCACTTTCATGTACTTACAGCGTACCACTGCCAGGCTCGAGCATTCAAATGTTCTAATTTATGCTGTTTGGAGTTAGTCCCAGTTATTCAAATGTTCTAATTTATGCTGTTTGGAGTTAGTCCTAGTTGTTCTTGTTTTATTTGTATTATGCGGCGTATGAGCAAGCGAGCTCGTGAGCGCCTCGTAAACAGCGCAGAATGAAAAACAGCGCCAGGACCATGGGATGCAATGACGGAGTGGCGTACCCCCCCCCCAAAAACGGCAAAACTCTGCCCCAACTACTTTCAGATGCAATTGTGTAAATAACTGGTTTGGGATCAAGCAGCGGATAATGTGTGTTTACTTTTTCCCGTGGGATTCCGACAGGGGAGGTCGGACCAAGCCACGCGTGGGCCTGTCACGGTCTTCATTTGTGCGTGTAACGTTTCTAGAGTTTAAAGAACCCCCACCAGCTGATAGAGGTCTGAGCTCAGTACCTCTACTGAAATAAGGGTCACCGCGCAGTAGCCCTAAAAAGCACGATTGCTCAGGGCAGAAAAAGATTTTTTTTTGGGTGAAATGCACACGAGTTTGTTCTGCCCGAGGATACACTGAGAGGGCTGCAGGCGGTCTGCTCCTATGAGCGCACGCCCAGTGCCGCCTCTCCCCCGTGGAGTTTCCTGACACTACGCGGGCTGCTTGTATCCTTGCAGTCCCTAGCAAACAATTGTTTTGTGCCCTGGCGATGCACTTTGGTTCTAGCCGCACAACCTCGAATCGACCGCGCGCAGTTACTGTAACCCATGACGCGAGGAGCCCCCAGGATACAGTCTTTGCACCCAGCCTGCTCCTTCAACCCCGGGCAGCTGAGTTGATGCACGTCCGCGCGTCCTCCTGGGCACGAGACCAAGCACTGCCCCCAGTGCGTGCGCGTTCCTCCGTTTGCTGTGCTAGTTCCCCCACAGTTCTGTGCGACGAATGTAACGCTGAATGAAAAAACAGAACACGAACAATGGGAGGGGGGTGGGTACAAAGTAAAGCAGTAACTCGGAAAGTGAAAGCGCGCCATGCGCGCGTTATGCTAAAACGACGCGAGCCGTACACGTGCACATCGCCTGTCCGGCCATGCGTGAACATCTCCTGTCCCCCTTCGGAAGCAAAACCCACGACAATAGATCTCGCCAAGGCGAGCAGCGCATGCGCTGCGTCGCTAGGCGAGACCTAAAAAAAGAGACGGAAATGTCCATGATTCTTCTCCAGTCTGAGTTTCTTTGCAGTAATTGCTGCTTCGAGTGTAGTGTTCTGTGACACAAACGTGTATTTTCATGAATCGTTAAAGACAAGATTTTCATGACAAAGAGCGAAACAGTCTTTTCACCTTCTTTGTATTTTCCCGAAAACGTAACTCCTCACTCAGTCCTTTAAGTTCGAATGTTGACACCGTTGCGGCAAAGTGTCCCCTCTCTAAGTACCGCATTAGAGCACTCAACAGCAGGCCAGTGAGCTTATGCAAATTGTCTGGCCTGGTGTCCAACCTCTCGTCTAGCGATTGTAGCTGCTTTTGATCTGCTTGGGCTGGAAACACACAAGAAAGGCGCAGCCTCACAATCCTGTTTTTCCAGTGCATGTTTAGAAGTGCCAAAATGCAAAGTGCAGCTGGCTAAAAAAAAGCCACATCTGAAGGAAAGCTGCCCGAAGAGAAATACATAGTATTGGCATCTATGTGCAGAGCCAAAATGCAAAGTGCAGCTGGCTAAAAAAAGCCACATCTGACGGAAAGCTGCCCCAAGAGAAATACATAGCATTGGCATCTATGTGCAGAGCCAAAATGCCTTTGAGGCTGGAAGAATATTACTCACTGCCCTAGAAATGTGTGTCCAAAGTATGGCCAACCAAAGGGGATCTGTAGTAGATTCTCAGGATAATCTGTGACTGTGCAAATAAGTTCCATTTAAATTAACTGTATGTAAACATTTGCAAGAGTGTGAACTATTGCCACTGTAAATGACAATACCTTTTATTTGTGTTTTCAAAACCTGCACGTGGTGCATAGACACGCACTTTGTACTTGTAGTCGTTGCTTAGAAGAAGCAAAGTTGGGCTTTTTGACTGTCAGCCTTGCTTCTCGTAAGCAAGGACTATAAGTACAAAGTGCGTGTTTACGTACCGCTTGCAACTTTTCAAAACATATAAAAAGCCATTATCATTTACAATGCCAAAAGCTCAAACTCTCGAAAATGCGAGACCTATTGCATTGCAAATGCTTGTTTTATAAATTAGTGTGGATATCCTTATTGAGTCATGTGTCCCATTTATTGACCAGTGTGTATATTTGTAGATGTCTTGCACTCCTCTAAGATAAGCCTGAGGCTGCTCGACCACACCACCCCCTAGAAGAGCACCATGGGAATGCTAGAGCAAGCGCTTGTCCACTTATAAGGGAATCCCTGGACTCTTTACACAATATAGCTCATTTTGATAGATCATATAAAGGCCAGCTTACTTCAGAGTGTGCACAAGTGAGTGTTGAGCTTAGTGCAGAACAAACATGGAAAGAAATCGGGCATCCTGAAGCTGAAAATATATAAAAAGAAAATCTAAAGAACTACAGTATAATCTCATGGTTGGGCTTAATTTTTGTAACACGAGTTAAACTGTTTATGTTTACATTAATACATTTATCGTGTGTTTTAGTGTGATCTGCAACTGCTGCAGAAGTCATTGATTTTGCTATTCTAAAGTGTGTCTCACCAGATACCAGGGGCAAACTGGGCTATTAACTCAATAGTGCTAATGTCAGATTGGCTTGGCTACATTGCAAGTTTAGAGGGCTCTTCCATTCAGGTACATGGCCTCTTCACTCCTTTTTAGCTAGCAAATCTAAAGACAACAAGCATTGGCAAAGCCAATAGGTTTCGCCTATGTGAAATCTATTGTCTTTGTTAATGTTTTTTTTACATGTTGAACAGCAGTTGAACTGCTGTGCAACATGGCTTAAAGTAAGGAAAAAAATCGATATGATGCAGTAACAAAAAAAAAAGTGCGACGCCGCAGACAGCACTGACCGCATTATAGCGCTATTTTTTAACTTTAGGCCACGTTTCACAGCAGATCAGCTGCTGTACAACACGTAAAAAAACCATTGACACAACCAATATATTTCACATAGGCGAAACCTAGTGACTTTGCGAATGCTAGTTCTTCTGCTTTCCCTGATGATGCTCACAATGCAATTGGCTTTCTGCAACTTCCATGTCTACCGAAATAAACTACACAGCTGTGTAAGATCGGCTGCCTGCTACCAGAAGCTTTTTCACAAATTAAAAGGATTATGTTACATACCCAGTAGGCATCTGTTCTTGGAATGTAGTGCTGTAGATTCACATGCTTGGCATAAGTCCGTCATCTAGTGTTGAGCTCGGATGATTACAAGTTGTTTTTCTTCGAAGAATTCTTTTTCGAGTCACAAGGATATGCGACTCCTCCCTTTGGTAACAATGTGCATGAGCATCGACTCCATCTTTAGATTGCTTTGTAGCAAACGGGTGAGAATGGAGTTGGAAATAGTGTAGAATATGTGATGACCATGAAAGTAAGGTAAATAAATATAAACTTCCAACTACACAGGTATCCGGGGAGGAGAGAGGGCGCATGTGAATCTACAGCACTACATGCCAAGAACAGATACCTACTGGGTAAGTAACATAATCCATTCAAGGCATGTGTGGCTGTAGATACACATGCTTTACATGGACTGTAAAGCAGTCCCTCTCCCAAAGCGGTGGCTATCCTGTGGGGGTTGGAGTTGTTTGAAATAGAGTAAGTAGTACAGCCTGTTTAACATTAGACTGTTGTTGTGCTGCTACATCTACACAATAATGTTTAGTAAAAGTATGTGGTGTAGAACAAGTTGCTGCTTTACATATTTCAGCAATTGGAATGTTCCCTAAAAATGCCATAGAAGCACCAACTTCCTAGTGAAGTGGGCTTTAGGGGTAACTGGTAGTTGTTGTTTAGCTTTAGCATAACATGTTTGGATGCACTTAACTATCCATCTAGCGATTCCATTTTTTTTAAATTGATCTCCCAGCGTGTGGAGGTGAGAAGGCAACAAATAGTTGGCTTGTTTTTCTGAAACTTTAAGTTCTGTCAATATAATACATTAAAGCTCTTTTAACAACTAAAGCATGAAAAGCTCTTTCTGCCACAGATTCTGGGTTTGGAAAGAACACAGGCAAATCAATGGATTTGTTCATATGAAAAGGAGAGACAACTTTAGGAATGAATTTTGGGTTTGTCCTTAAGACTACCTTATTTTTGTGCAATTGGAAGAAAGACTCTTTTAAGGTTAATGCCTGGAGTTCACCAACTCGTCAAAGTGAAATGATGGCTATTAAAAAAGCAATTTTCCAAGATAAAAATTGAAGTTGACAGGAATGCAATGGTTCTAAAGGAGGACCCATGAGCCTTGTTAGGAAAACATCCAGGGTTCCAAACTGGTGCTGGTGGTAGTGGTAGTTTTGCAGGAATAATTATTTTAAGTCCTTCCATGAAAGCGTTAATGATAGGTGTGTAGGAAAGTGGGTTTCTGTTGCAGTAACCCCCCCACTTTTTGCCAGACTACTGATGCACTTTTTCTTGGTGTGCCCTGGGTCCCTGCCAATCAGGTTCCCAGGGCCCATGTTCTTACCCCAAAACTAACCCAATTGGCATCTCTGGCCACAGGTAAGCCCCTGGTAAATGGTACCACAGGTACCCAGGGCACTGTGACAAGGGAAGACCTCTAAGGCCTGCAGCACTTATTGTGCCACCCTTAGAGGCCCTGTACCTTTACACACACACACTGACCTTGCAGGCTGCGTGTTTTGGTGCAGAACAAAGTGAAGAGTCGACATGGCCCACATCCCTGTGTGCCATGCCTACAACCCACTGCCCTGGCATAGGTCAGTCACCCCTCTAGCTGGGTGCACTATACCAGTGGTGAGGGTACAGGTGCATGAACCCTGTACCCCTACAGTGTCTGAGTCCATTCTTAGACATTGTAAGTGCAGTGCTGCCATTAAGAGTATATGGTGCTGGGAGCTTGTCATTACGAACTCCACAGCACCAGAATGGCTACACTGAAAACTGAGAAGTTTGGTATCAAAATTCTCAGCACATTAAACCCACACTGATGCCAGTGTGGGATTTAATGAAAAATGCACACAGAGGGCATATCAGAGATGCCCCCTGAAAACTAACCCACCACTAGTGTCCAGGCTGAGTGGCTGCTTTCAGCTGCCACCACCAGACATGTTTCTGGACCCCTTTGTCGAGGGCCTGCTGCTCTCTGGGGCCTGAAACAATGCACATCCTGAGACGTAGTGCCAAGCCTCCCCCCCCCCCAGGATGGGCAGGGTTCACGAAAGGGGAAGATTCAAAGGCATGCCGCCTTTGTGAGCCTCCCCAGACCATTTGCTGCTTTCAGCAACTGGTCCCCACTGGTTCTACCCCCCCTTCCCCCTTTGGGCGGGAGAACCAGCGGGAAAAACAAGTGAGGGAAAGAGGTGTGCCCACCTCTGCCAACTCCACCCCTCAGGTGGGGGAGGCGAGGTGAAGCACAACTCTGAGTCCCCGCCATCTTGAGGATGGGGGGACCCAACCAACCAGGGACAGGCCTCTGCCCCCCTCCCACTGGAGGGTGGCACGATAGGGGGTGTACCCACCCCAGGGAAGGGACCCATTGGTCCCTGCCCTTTACCTACCTGTAACGCCCCTAAATCTAGTATTTAGGGGGCACCCTGAACCTTGCTTCCTCCGATCCAGAAACAACAAGAAGAAAAGAAGAAGAAGGACCGAACAGCCGTGCAGCCAGCTAACAAGAGGAAGACGCCCACTGACTTGGCCCCAGCCCTACCGGCCTGTCTCCCCTCGAACCTGCTCCTGCGAAATCCCGGTGGGTCCTGCAGCCAGCAACCTCAAAAACCCCGGAGGACCTGCCTGCCTTCACTTCCAAAGACTGCTCCTCCCGTGAACACCGGATTTGTTCAACTGCAACCTCTGGCAGAAGCTGGAGACCGCGAATCTGCCCCACTCTGCACCCGCCGTCCACGGCCCGAGCTCGAGTGGGCAAACACCACGAGGAGGTCGCCCCGGCGATCCTGAACCGAGATCTGGCGACCCCTGACCTGCCTCAAGCCGACGCCTGCACTCTAAAACCAGAAGGCCCCCTAACCGCGACCCGGAGCTGGTAAGAAGATCCGACCCCAAAATGCACCCCTGCACCCGACGCCCCACGGCCTTGTGTGCCCAAATCGACGGTGCCTAACCAACCCCTACCATCCCAACTTACCTCTCAAAGTGGTGGTCGCACCCAAAAGTCCTTTGTCTCCCTGCCTGCAGTGCTTTTGCAAACCGGAGGTTCTCCATTGAAAACAACAGGGCGCCCGACATCGAAACAGCACTCTGCACCCAGCCGCCTCAGTGCCGCTGAGGGTGCACCTTTTGTGCTACTTTGTTTCCCCATTTGCCCGGACCTAAACCCTAGGAGATTTGCTCCCACAACCCAGTGGCCTGCTTGCCAGCAGCCACCAACCGGCGGCCCCCTATCCCCCATTGGATAACATTGGGCCTCAACACTCTGCACCCGGCCGCCCTAGCGCCGCTGAGGGTGTAACAAGAGTGCATCACTGACCCTGGGGGACCCCCAGAGTCTAACCCGAGAACCTTAACTCCCACAGTCGATAACTTACCTTTGAACCGATAACCTGCTTTTCCTCCATAGGATAACATTGACAATTTTCTTCCAAAAAGTTTCTAAGTGTGGAGTTTTGAAATCTAAAAATATTCTTTAAAAATCGCACAAATAACCAAAACGTATTTACTTACCTGTTTGCAGGAATGTCCCAGTGCTGAATCTAGGTATCCAGCACTGAGTTAGAAAAGTAACGTAAAAAGTAACTTACCTGTAATTTACTGAAAAAGCCTATTCATTTCAATGTACTGTATTTGCTAAGTATTGCAACCTACTGCAACCCCTGTACATCAAACAAAGTACAATTCCTATTGCATTTTCAAACTGTTCTACAATCAGCAACTTATTACTGTAAAGTATTTAATGCTTACCTGTGCCAGGCTTGCTTGGTTCTAAAAATAAAACACCAGTATATATTTTATACAAAACAATTGGCCTAGAGTTCAGTTCTTGAGTGTGTGAATTCATTTGCTGACTGAGTGTGTACATCAAATGCTTAACACTGTCCTCTGATACTGCCTTACTGCTCGACCACTCTACCACAAATAGAGAGTAAGGTTCTATCTAACTTTAACCTGCCTGCCTCTGGGGTCACCTGGACTCTATACACACTATTCCTCATTTTGGTGTAGTATATATAGAGCCAGTTTCATACAAGGTGCTTTAAATAAAGATGCATGTTGTCTGTTTTGTAGAAAAGCAGCAATTGCAGCTAAATGTAGTGGTATAGAAGTGTAGGCAAGACCTGACGTTTGTAGATGTAAAAGAAGATAACAAGTAATTGTTTGTACTTGTATATTAAATCAATTACAATTTTTGGTTTGACAGTAAATAACAAACCTTTTCCAATTGGCCACGTAACATTGTCTAGATTGTTGGTTTACGCGCCTACTTAAGAACATCCATACAAGTTTGTGGAAGGTTAAAATACCCAAACTCTGACTTCAGGAGCCATATTGCAAGGTTCTTCTCTTTGGGAATCTGGATTTCTTATTTCTCCTTGGTTCTGTGTGAGAAGGTTGGCGAGCCCATGTGGGTGCCACTAGTACTAGAAGTTTGGAGTAACTTCCTGACACAAATGGGAGTAGTGGGAGAGGGGGAAAAGCGTATGCAAACATCCCTGACCAATTGATCCATAGGGCATTCCCTTTGGACGGAGTGTGGGAATCTGGCGGCGAGGTTTTGGTATTTTGCGTTTTCTTGGGTTGTGAATAGGTCAATTTGAGGAAACTCCCATTTGCGAAAGTATGCGAGTAAGACTGGGTTAAAGTTCCCACTTGTGGACTTGTTGCTGTGTCCTGCTGAGGTCTGCAACTTGATTGCTCGTCCCTGGGACATGTTCCGCTAAGAGATAGATGATGTGATGTAGAGCTAGACGCCATATAGTCTGTGCTAGGCGGGATAGCTGAAGAGTGTGTCACCCCCCTGTTTTTGCAAAAAATACATTGTTGTCATATTGTCCATCCGGACCAGGACAACCTTGTTCTATAGGTGAGTTAGGAATGTTTTTAATGCTAGGTGAACAGCTTGAAGCTCTAAGTGGTTGATATGGAGATTCTGGTGTTGTATATCCCATATCCAATGTATAGTTAGATGTTGCATATGAGCTCCCCAACCTATAAGAGAGGCATCGGCCATAATAACGACTTGGGGAACGGGGTCTAGAAACGGCCACCCCTTGGATAGATTTTGTAAGTTCCACTAATGCAGAGAGTGATTCGCGTGGCTGTCTATCAACACTAGAGGTTGAAGGTGACCCTGTGACTGATTCTATTGACGTGAGGCATTCTTGCAGTGGTCTCATACGCAGTCTGGCATTTGGAACTAGGGCTATACATGATGCCATCATGCCCACCAGTCTTAGCACTGTTTTGACTTGAATGTGTATTCCAGTTTGAAATTGTTGTGCGAAGGACAGAATATTTTTAATTCTGACTGAATTTGGGAGTTGCAAGCGCTAGCTGTGTGTTATGTTATTGGTTATTTATAGAGTGCACGATCACCGGGTAGGTCTCTTGGCGCCTGGTGTGTGGAGAACGGGCCCTAGATATAGCGGTATCTGTGTGGGTTGTAAATGGGATTTTTGCAGACTGACTGTGAACCCTAACTGATGTAGAAGAGTTAGGGTCTGGAGAGCATATGGACTGCATAGTTTTAGTCTGTTTGCTTTTAGAAGCCAATAGTCTAGATAAGGGAAGACATGAATCTTTTCCTTTCATAGATGTGCTGCTACCACTGATAGACATTTTGTGAATTCCCCTGGAGTTGTGGTGACTCCGAAACGAAGTACTTTGACTGATAATGTTTGCCTTGAATAAGAAAACATAGGTACTTGCGATGCGCTGGGTGAATGGGTATATGAAAGTAGGCGTCCTTGAGGTCTAATGTGGCCATGAAATTTCCCTGCTGTAGTAGAGCTATATCCTCCTGAAGGTTGACCATGTGAAAGCGTTCTGACAGAATGTATTGATTTAATACTCTGAGGTCTAAACTGGGGCTGAGTGAGCCGTCCTTTTTGGGAATAAGGAATTATAGGGAATATACTCCGGTTCCCTGTTGTTGCATTGGAACTGGCTCTATTGCTCCCTTTGATAAAAAAGCTGCTATCTCTTGTTTTAGCAGATGTTTGTGCTGAACAGAGAGGTTGTGTTTGGGAGAAGGAACATTTCGAGGAGTGGTGATGAGCTCCAGACAATAACCATGTTGGATAATATCCAACACCCATTGATCTGTGGTGATAATCTTCCATATGGCAGATATAATTGCAGATGTCCTCCTACAGGTGTTAAATGTTCGCGGAGAATGTGACTGAAGTTATTGTTTGGCATTGGTGTTACCGGCTGTGCATGTGGAATTTCCAAGACCACAGCCTTTGAAATTATTTCCTCTATAGGATCCTCTGTATAACTCCCTTGAAGGTGAGGATTGGGTTTGGCCCTTAGATGACGCTGCTGAGGCGTCTGTAGTGGCAGACCCAGCACCCTGTCTAAATGATGGGCGGCGAAAGTAACCACGAAATGTAGTAGTTTGAAGTACCCCAATTGATTTTGCCACTTTTTGGATTTTTTTTTTCAAGGGCAGTGTCAACTTGCGGCCCAAAAAGGTGTTCTTTGTTAAACAGTAAATTTAGGACAGCCTGTTGAACCTCTGGTTTGAAACCAGACACCTTAAGCCAAGCCTGTCTGCGAAGTAAAATGCTAGTGCGGACACTCTTAGCCGCTGTATCTGCTACGTCAAGAGCACATTTATTGGAATTATTAGAAATTAGTTTGCCTTCTGCAACTATTTCCTGTCCTCTTTTTCTAAATTCTTGTGGGAGATGTTGGAGGAGTCCCTCCATTTCGTCCCAGTGCGCTCGATCGTAGTGAGCTAAAAGGGCTTGGGTATTTGCTATTCTCCATTGGTTTGCGGATTGTGCCGCACCCCTTTTGTCAGACAATTCGATTAATTTTGACTCTTTGTCTGGTGGAGGAGCTTTTCCTGTTGTTTGTAAATTAGCTCTTTTCCTAGCATTACTACCACTAATGAGTCTGGTGTTAGTTCACCTTTAATGTATATAGGGGCTGCTTTCTACCTTTTATCTATTCTCTGTGTGATACTGCGAGCTTTAATTGGATCTTTAAATATTTAGTCAGCATACGTAAACTCGTTTCTTTTTTTTTTTTTATTAACAGATTTTACTAGCATACTTTCCATGACGGTGATCTTGATCATGTTTACTTCAGTATTTTGTGGATGTATACATATATTTTGGGTACGAATAACAATTATTAGCAAAACTTTATCCTTTAAATAAAACAGAACCAATGCCTTCACATGAATACTTAGTAGATATAGAAGATAGATATATGTCCCAATTATATTCATAATTTTTTCAGTGTGTCGTTCCTGTGCCCCATTCGATCTAATTTCAGAATCAATTACGTCTGTCGCTGTCTCTAGCCTCGGTAGGACCAATCCTCTATAATCTGCCCATCTCTGCCATATTTTCGGGTGTTTCTGCGGTCATCCACGAGCCCAGAAGATAGGAATCTCCAGGCCCATGCAATAGTCCATACCATTTCGCCAGGCCCTGATGGAGGGGTGTGTGTCCAGCTTCCACGCCCTGGCGATATCTCGTTTGGCGATGGTAAGGCCCAACCAGAGAAGATGCCGCTTGTATTTATTGCCACTGATAGCGTCTGTTGTAAACTCCCTTATAACATTGGCAAGTATTGTGTTCCTCTTTGAGCATTAGTAAGAGTCTCAAAGAGAAAATCATCATCACCAGGAACCTTGTGCAAAGGAACCTGCTGGAAGGCTGCCTCCTTGGCAATTAAATCTTGGAAAGCTGAGGCATCTGGTGGCAACAGCCTTGATGGGTATAGGCCAGTATCAGTATTATCCCGTGGTTCATCATCATAATCATCCCAAGAGTCTTGTATTGTGGATTGTAAGAAACTGGCTCTATATATACTGCACCAAAGTGAGGTACAGTGTGTATAGAGTCCAAGAGTCCCCAAAGGTAGGCAGAGGTTAAAGTTAGATAGAACCTTACTCTCTAATAGTGGTAGCTTGGTCGAGCAGTAAGGCAGTATCAGAGGACAGTGTTAAGCATTTGATGTACACACTCAGTCAGCAAATGAATTCACACACTCAACAACTGAACTCTAGGCCAATTGTTTTTGTATAAAACATATACTGTTGTTTATTTTTAGAACCAAGCAAGACTGGCACAGATAAGCATTAAATACTTTTCAGTAATAAGTTACTGGATATAGAACAGTTGAAAAATGCAATAGAAATTGTACTTTGTTTGATTTACAGGGGAGCAGTAGTACGCAACACTTAGCAAATACAGTACATTGAAATGAATGGGCTTTTTCAACAAATTGCAGGTAAGTTACTTTTACGTTACTTTTTCTAACTCAGTGCTGGATGCCTGGATTCAGCACTGGGACATTTCCTGAAAACAGGTGAGTAAATGCGTTTTTGTTATTCGTGCTATTTTTAAAGAATATTTTCAGATTTCAAAACTCCACACTTAGAAACCTTTTGGAGCAGTACATTGAAATGAATAGGCTTTTTCAGTAAATTGCAGGTAAGTTACTTTTACGTTACTTTTTCTAACTCTGTGCTCGATGCCTAGATTCAGCACTGGGACATTTCCTGCAAACAGGTGAGAAAACACGTTTTGGTTAATTGTACGATTTTTAAAGAATATCTTTAGTTTTCAAAACTCCGCACTTAGTCGTTTTTTGGAAGACAAATTGTCAATGTTATCCTTTGGAGGAAAAACAGGTTATCGGTTTGCAGGTAAGTAAACGACTGTGGGAGTTAAGGTTCTGGGGTTAGAACAAGGGTTCCCCCAGGGTCAGTGATGCACTGTTGTTGCACCCTCAGCGGCACTAGGGCGGCCGGGTGCAGAGTGTTGAGGCCCAATGTTATCCTATGGAGGATAGGGGGTCTCCGGTTGGTGTCTGCTGGCAAGCAGGCCGCTGGGTTGTGGGAGCAAAGCTCCTAGGGTTTAGGTCAGGGCAATTGGGGAAACAAGTTGGCACAAAAAGTGCACCCTCAACGGCACTGGGGCGGCCGGGTGCAGAGTGGTGTTTCAGCGTCGGACGCCCTGTTGTTTTCTATGGAGAACCTCCGGTTTGAAGAAGCACTGCAGGCACGGGGACGATCATCTTCTGGGTGCGACCACCACTTCGAGGGGTAAGTTGGGATGTCTTGGGTTGATTAGGCACCGTTGGTTTGGGCACACAAGGCCGTGGGGCGCCGGGGTGCCTTTTAGGGTCGGATTTTCTTACCCACGCTGGTCGCGGTAGAGGGGATCCTCTGGATTGAGGCTGCAGGCGTCGTCTGGAGGCTTGAGGCAGGTCAGGAGTCGCCGGATCTCGGGTCAGGATCGCCGGGGTGACCTCCTCGGGGTGTTTTTCCACTCGAGCTCGGGCCGGGTTCGGCGGGTGCAGAGTGGGCTGGATTCGCAGTGTCCGGCCGGAGCCAGAAGCTGCAGTTTAAACACGTCCGGTGTTCACGGGAGAAACAGTCTTGGAAGTGAAGGCAGACAGGTCCTCCGGGGTTTGTGAGGTTGCTGGCTGCTGGACACGCCGGGATTTCGCAGGAGCAGGTTCGAGGGGAGACAGGCCTGTAGGGCTGGGGCCAAGTCAGTGGGCGTCGTCCTCTTGTTAGCTCTGCACGGCTCTTCGTCCTTCTTTTCTTCTTGTATGTAAGCTGGATCTGAGGAAGTAAGGTTCAGGGTGCCCCCTAAATACTAAATTTAGGGGCGTTACAGGTAGGTAAAGGGCAGGGACCAATGGGTCCCTTCCCTGGGGTGGGTACACCCCCTATTCTGCCACTCTCCAGTGGGAGGGGGGCAGGCGCCTGTCCCTGGTTGGCTGGGTCCCCCCCATCCTCAAGATGGCGAGGACTCGAGGTTGTGCTTCACCTCGCCTCCCCCACCTGAGGGGTGGAGTTGGCAGGTGGGCACACCTCCCTTCCTCACTTGTTTTTCCCGCCGGTTCTCCCGCCCAAAGTAGGGGGTAGAACCAGTGGGGACCAGTTGCTGAAAGCAGCAAATGGTCTGGAGAGGCTCACAAAGGCGGCATGCCTTTGAAGCTTCTCCTTCGTGAACCCTGCCCATCCTGGGGGAGGAGTCTTGGCACCTCGTCCCAGGATGTGCATTGTTTCAGGCCCCCGAGAGCAGCAGGCTCTCGACCCAGGGGTCCAGAAACATGTCTGGTGGTGGCAGCCTAAGCATCCACTCAGTCAGGTCACTAGAAGTTGGTCGAGTTTCAGGGGGCAACTCTAAGATGCCCTCTGTTGTGCATTTTACATTAAATCCCACACTGGCATCAGTGTGGGTTTAATGTGCCGAGAAGTTTGATACCAAACTTCCCTCTCTTCAGTGTAGCCATCATGGTGCTGTGGAGTTCGTAATGACAAACTCCCAGCACCATATACTCTTAATGACAGCACTGCACTTACAGTGCCCAGGAATGGAATTGGGCACTGTAGGGGTACAGGGCTCATGCACCTGTACCCTCACCACTGGCATAGGGCACCCAGCTAGAGGGGTGACTGATTTATGCCAGGGCAGTGGTTTGTGGGCATGGCACTCAGGGATGGGTGCCATGTCGACTCTTCACTTTGTTCTGCACCAAGACACGCAGCCTGCAAAGGCAGTGTGCGAGTGTCAGGGTACAGGGCCTCTAAGGGTGGCACAATAAGTGCTGCAGCCCTTAGAGGCCTTCTCTGGTCACAGTGCCCTGTGGTACCATTTACCAGGGGCTGACATGTGGCCAGAGATGCCAATTATGTTTAGGCTTCAATGCAGTTTTAGGGAAGGAACATAGGCCATGGGCACCTGATTAGCAGGAACCCAGGGCACACTCAGTCAAAGAACATCAGCAATTCAGCAAAAAGTGGGGGCATACCATGCAGAAAGAGGGCACTTTCTCACACAACCCCCCCCCCCGCCCCCAAACGAAAGATGATGAGACTAACCTTTCCCTAGAGAGTCTTCATTGTCTAAGTGGAAGAACCTGGTAAGTCCATCTGCATTGGCATGGGCAGTCCCAGGTCTGTGTTCCACTTCAAAGTCCATTCCCTGTAGGGAGATGGACCACCTCAACAGTTTAGGATTTTTGCCCTTTCATTTGCATTAGCCATCTGAGAGGTCTGTGATCAGTTTGAACTAGGAAGTGAGTACCAAACAAGTATGGTCTCAACTTCTTCAGGGACCAAACCACAGCAAAGGCCTCCCTCTCAATGGCACTCCAACGCTGCTCCCTGGGGAGAAGCCTTCTGCTTATAAAAGCAACAGGTTGGTCTTGGCCTTCATCATTGGTCTGGGACAGGACCGCTCCTATCCCTAGCTCAGAGGCATCAGTCTGCACTATGAACTGCTTGGCATAATCTGGAGCCTTCAGAATTGGTGCTGAGCACATTGCTTCTTTCAGGGTGTCAAAAGCCTTTTGGCAACTAACTGTCCAGTTAACCTTCTTGGGCATCTTCTTGGAGGTGAGTTCTGTGAGGGGAGTCACAATGGACCCATATCCCTTCACAAACCTCCTGTAGTACCCAGTCAAGCCAAGGAATACCCTGACTTGGGTCTGGGTTGTTGGAGCTGCCCAGTCCAGGATGGCTTGGATCTTGGGCTGTAAGGGCTGTACCTGGCCTCCACCAACAAGGTGGCCCAAGTACACCACAGTGCCCTGCCCTATCTGGCATTTGGATGCCTTGATAGTTAGGCCTGCAGTTTGCAGGGCTTATAAAACCTTCCCAAGGTTGATCAGGTGATCCTGCCAGGTGGAGCTAAAGACAGCAATATCATCAAGATAAGCTGCACTAAAGGACTCCAACCCAGCAAGGACTTGATTCACCAACCTCTGGAAGGTGGCAGGGGCATTCTTTAAACCAAAGGGCATAACAGTGAACTGATAGTGCCCATCAGGTGTGGAGAATGCTGTTTTCTCTTTTGCTACTGGTGCCATGCCAATCTGCCAGTACCCTGCAGTTAAGTCAAAGGTACTTAAGAATTTGGCTGCACCCAATTTGTCTATCAACTCATCTGCTCTTGGGATAGGGTGAGCATCTGTCTTGGTGACAGAGTTGAGCCCTCTGTAATCCACACAAAACCTCATTTCTCTCTTTCCATCCTGTGGGTGAGGTTTGGGGACCAGAACCACTGGGCTAGCCCAGGGGCTCTCAGAGGGTTCAATAACCCCTAACCCCAGCATCTTGCTGACCTCAGCTCTGATGCTTTCCTTGACTTGGTCTGACTGTCGATAGATCTTGTTTTTGACAGGTGCACTGTCACCAGTGTCCACATCATGGGTACACCAGTTTGTCAGACCAGGGGACAAGGAAAAGAGCTTAGCATACTGTTGCAAGACTTGCTTGTAGTCAGTCTGCTGTTGGGCAGAGAGGGTGTCTGAAAAGACAACTCCATCTACTGACCCATCTTTTGGGCTGTATGAGAGGAGGTCAGGGAGAGGTTCTCTCACTGCTTCCTGCTCCTCATCAGTCATCATCAGCATGGTGATGTCAGCCCCGTCATTGTAGAGCATTAGGCGGTTCACATGGATAACCCTTTTGGGTGTCCTGCTTGTGCCCACGTCAACTAAGTAGGTGACCTCACTCTTTTTCTCCAGGATAGGGTAAGGGCCACTCCATCTGTCCTGGAGTGCCCTTGGTGCCACTGGCTCCAAAACCCACACCCGTTGCCCAGGTTGAAATTCAACCAGTGCAGCTTTTTGGTCATACCAGTGCTTCTGAAGCTCCTGGCTGGCCTCAAGATTCTTGGATGCCTTTTCCATGTACTCAGCCATTCTGGACCTTAGGCCAAGCACATAGTCCACAATATCTTGTTTGGGTTCTTGGAGAGGCTTCTCCCAACCCTCTTTTACAAGACAGAGTGGTACCCTCACAGGATGGCCAAACAGAAGTTCAAAGGGGGAAAAACCTACTCCCTTCTGTGGCACTTCTCTGTAAGCGAAAAGCAGACATGGTAAGAGGACATCCCATCTCCTTTCGAGTTTCTTAGGGAGCCCCATAATCATGCCTTTCAATGTCTTGTTAAATCTCTCAACAAGGCCATTGGTCTGTGGGTGATAGGGTGTAGTAAACTTGTACTGCACTCCACACTCTTTCCACATGTGTTTCAGGTAAGCAGACATGAAGTTAGAACCTCTGTCTGAAACCACCTCCTTAGGAAACCCTACCCTGGTGAAGACACCAATGAGGGCCTTGGCTACTGCAGGAGCTGTAGTAGTCCTAATTGGAATTGCTTCAGGGTACCTAGTGGCATGATCCACTACCACTAGTATGAATTTGTTCCCTGAGGCTGTGGGAGGTTCAAGTGGACCCACTATGTCCACACCTACCCTCTCAAGGGGAACCCCCACCACAGGCAGTGGTATCAGGGGGGCCTTTGGGTGGCCACCTGTCTTGCCACTGGCTTGACAGTTAACACAGGAGCTGACAAACTCCTTCACCTTTTGGTGCATCTGGGGCCAGTAAAAGTGGCTAACTAGCCTTTCCCAAGTCTTGGTTTGGCCCAGATGCCCAGCTAGGGGGATGTCATGAGCTAAAGTTAGGAAGAACTCCCTGTACCTCTGTGGCACTACCACTCTCCTGGTGGCTCCAGGATTGGGGTCTCTTGCCTCAGTGTATAGTAATCCCTCTTCCCAATAGACTCTGTGGGTACCACTGACAACTCCCTTTGCTTCTGAAACAGCTTGCTGCCTTAGGCTTTCAAGAGTGGGACAGTCTTGCTGCCCCTGGCACAGCTCTTCCCTAGAGGGTCCCCCCCGGGCCTAAGAGTTCAACCTGGTAAGGGTCAAGCTCCATAGGCTCAGTTCCCTCTGGGGTGTCCAAGTCCTCTCCCTGGGGAGAGGGGTCCTGATCCTTTTGCTTAACAGAAGATGGTTCCCCAGTCTTCTGACCTTTTCTCTTGGTAGGTTGGGCCATACTTTCAGGCTCCAACACTTTTTCACCCTGCCTTTTGATCTGTGCTCTTGTTTTCACACACACCAATTCAGGGATATCCAGCATTGCTGCATGGGTTTTTAGTTCAACCTCAGCCCAGGCTGAGGTTTCCAGGTCATTGCCAAGCAGACATGCAGCTGGTAGCTTTGGAGAGACCACTACCTGTTTCAGGCCAGTAACCCCCCCCAGTCTAATGTCACCATAGCCATTGCATGGTTAGTGGTAACACTGTCAGCATTGGTGACTGGGTAAGTACGCCCAATCAAATATTGCTCAGGGGAAACCAGTGTGTCTCTCACCATAGTGACACTGGCACCTGTATCCCTCAGAGCCTCTATCCTAGTTCCATTGATCCAAGGGTATCGAATAGTTTCTTACCTGTCGGTATAGTTTTGCAGCTTGAAGACTTTCTGGATTCACTAGCTGTAAGTATTTCTTTAAGTTGGGTGGCCACACAGCTACAGTGGCAAACTCAACTTCCCCCTCTGAAACTAGAACTGCTTCAGTGTGCAACCTGATTTGCTCTGGGCACACTGCTGATCCCATCTGGAGACTGGCTACACCAGTAGTAGCTGTAGGACTAGGGGCCTTCTTGCTAGGGCAAGCCTTGTCTCCAGTTAAGTGTCCCAACTTCTTACAGTTGTTACACCAGGCCTTTGCAGGATCAAAGTTCTTCCCCCCCTATAGGGCTGTGGAGTATAGGGAGTATTTTGGGACACACCACCCTGTGCAGGTTTTTGGGGCCCTTTAGAAGACTCAGACTTTTTATCTTGGGGATTCTCACCACCTTTCCCCTGGGGAGGTTTTGTAACCCCTTTCTTCTGGTCACCCCCATTGGTTGTCTTAGTCACCCTAGTCTTAACCCAGTGGTCTGCCTTCTTTCCCAATTCTTGGGGAAAAATTAGACATACCAAATGCTGATGTAACTTTTCATTTGTGCAATTACTTAAAATATGTTCCTTCATAAACAAATTGTAAAGTCCAGTAAAGTCATGCACATTGTGCCCAGTTAACCAACCATCTAGTGTCTTTACTGAGTAGTCTACAAAATCAATCCAGGACTGGTTTTGGGTTTTGTGAGCCCCCCTGAATCTAATTCTGTACTCCTCAGTGGTGAGTCCAAATCACTCAGTCAGAGTTCTCTTCATGAGGTCATAGGACCCAGCATCTGGCCCAGAAAGGGTCAGAAGCCTGTCTCTGCAGTTACCAGAGAACAGTTCCCACAGGAGTGCCCCCCAGAGAGGTTTCTTCACTTTCCTCATGTCACAAGCCCTCTCAAAGGCTGTGAACCATTTAGTGATGTCATCACCCTCCTCAAATTTAGGGACAATCCCTTTGGGGATTTTAGGATCATAAGATTGCTCTTTATCCTTATTAAGATTGCTGCCACCATTGATGGGTGCTAAACCCATCTCCTTTCTTTCTTTCTTTCTCTAGAGCCAGGAGTCTGGACTCTAGATCCAGTCTTTTGGCCAGCCTTGCTAAAAGGCTGTCCTCCTCATTGAGGCTGTCCTCAATGTCCTCACCAGACCCTGAGCCACCTGTGTGGCCTCTAGGTCCCCAGAGGTTAACTCTTGGAATTAAGGGTGCAGGGACCCTTTCTTCCCTAGGAAGGGGTGGAGGTGGGCACCTACCTCCATCCTCCTCACCTCCTTCCTCCTCTGACTGGTCATCACCATGTTCAGAAGGGTGGGCCTTTGAATACTCAGCAAAACCAAAGGGGATGATGGACGGAGTGTTGAACATTGCAAGCACTCACCCCCAGTCAACTGATCTGGGTTTAATCCATCATCATTCTTTAGCTCACTCCACCACCCCAGTTCAGACATGGCCATATGCAAATCAGTCTGACCCCGTGCCTCACGGGAACAGTCCAGCCCGAATTGCCAAGCCATGTCTTCCCTGGACCGGAAACAAGCATCCTGGGACCGGTTTCTGGCTTACAGCCGTCATCAGCCAGGCTATCTTGAATCCAGTGGCAAAGTGAGCAAGGGACCCACGTCTGGGCATACCCCGCCAACTTAGGGCGAACATAGCAAATCCAAAGGGGATGATGGACGGAGTGTTGAACATTGCAAGCACTCACCCCCAGTCAACTGATCTGGGTTTAATCCATCATCATTCTTTAGCTCACTCCGCCACCCCAGTTCAGACATGGCCATATGCAAATCAGTCTGACCCCGTGCCTCATGGGAACAGTCCAGCCCGAACTGCCAAGCCATGTCTTCCCTGGACCGGAAACAAGCATCCTGGGACCGGTTTCTGGCTTACAGCCGTCATCAGCCAGGCTATCTTGAATCCAGTGGCAAAGTGAGCAAGGGACCCACGTCTGGGCATACCCCGCCAACTTAGGGCGAACATAGCAAAACCAAAGGGGATGATGGACGGAGTGTTGAACATTGCAAGCACTCACCCCCAGTCAACTGATCTGGGTTTAATCCATCATCATTCTTTAGCTCACTCTGCCACCCCAGTTCAGACATGGCCATATGCAAATCAGTCTGACCCCGTGCCTCATGGGAACAGTCCAGCCTGAACTGCCAAGCCATGTCTTCCCTGGACCGGAAACAAGCATCCTGGGACCGGTTTCTGGCTTACAGCCGTCATCAGCCAGGCTATCTTGAATCCAGTGGCAAAGTGAGCAAGGGACCCACGTCTGGGCATACCCCGCCAACTGTTGTTTTTGCATTTGTCACCCCGAGTGGGAAGGGTATGCCCAGACGTGGGTCCCGTGCTCTCCATGCCACTGGAATCAAGCTATCCTGGCTGAAGAGGGGTGAAACCCCGAAACCGGTCCTAGGATGCTTGTTTCCAGTCCAGGGAGGACCTGGCTTGGCAGTTCGGGCTGGACTGTTCCCATGAGGCACAGGGTCAAGACTGATTTGCATATGGCTGGGTTCAAACTGGAATGGCATGGTGAGAAAAAAACGATGGATTTAGGCCCAGATCTCTGTACTGGGGTGAATGTATGACATTGTTCTGCATTCTGTCCATCAACTGTTGTTTTTGCATTTGTCACCCCGAGTGGGAAGGGTATGCCCAGACGTGGGTCCCGTGCTCTCCATGCCACTGGAATCAAGCTATCCTGGCTGAAGAGGGGTGAAACCCCGAAACCGGTCCTAGGATGCTTGTTTCCAGTCCAGGGAGGACCTGGCTTGGCAGTTCGGGCTGGACTGTTCCCATGAGGCACAGGGTCAAGACTGATTTGCATATGGCTGGGTTCAAACTGGAATGGCATGGTGAGCAAAAAACGATGGATTTAGGCCCAGATCTCTGTACTGGGGTGAATGTATGACATTGTTCTGCATTCTGTCCATCAACTGTTGTTTTTGCATTTGTCACCCCGAGTGGGAAGGGTATGCCCAGACGTGGGTCCCGTGCTCTCCATGCCACTGGAATCAAGCTATCCTGGCTGAAGAGGGGTGAAACCCCGAAACCGGTCCTAGGATGCTTGTTTCCAGTCCAGGGAGGACCTGGCTTGGCAGTTCGGGCTGGACTGTTCCCATGAGGCACAGGGTCAAGACTGATTTGCATATGGCGGGGTTCAAACTGGAATGGCATGGTGAGCAAAAAAACGATGGATTTAGGCCCAGATCTCTGTACTCGGGTGAATGTATGACATTGTTCTGCATTCTGTCCATCAACTGTTGTTTTTGCCTTTGCATACTCAGCCAACAGCTCCTGGAGCTTTTGTTTGGTTGGATGTAGGCCTACTGCTATGTTTTTAAGTTTACATAAGGACCTTACTTCCTTGAAAGACAAGTGTGGGTGAGGTCAAGCTTCTCAACCATGTCCTGTATGTCATTATTATCTTCACTAATAGTTGGGTTTTTTTCTTGAGACATTTTAACAAAAAAGTTCTAACCCCTCTACCCTTGACTATAGTGACTTTTTATTTCCTAAAATTCTGAAGGGACTTAAGCAAGGCCCTAACAAGACTTTTAGTAGTTTGGTAAAAATGCCAATTTGAAAAAATCAGAATTCTAAAGGCAATTTAAGAGTTCTGTTGTGTGATCAGGTGGTAACCAAGTAGTCCAACAAATGCAAGTTGTATATCCCACCGCTGATCCACCAATGTAAGAAACTGGCTCTATATATACTGCACCAAAGTGAGGTACAGTGTGTATAGAGTCCAAGAGTCCCCAAAGGTAGGCAGAGGTTAAAGTTGGATAGAACCTTACTCTCTAATAGTGGTAGCTTGGTCGAGCAGTAAGGCAGTATCAGAGGACAGTGTTAAGCATTTGATGTACACACTCAGTCAGCAAATGAATTCACACACTCAAGAACTGAACTCTAGGCCAATTGTTTTTGTATAAAACATATACTGTTGTTTATTTTTAGAACCATGCAAGCCTGGCACAGGTAAGCATTAAATACTTTTCAGTAATAAGTTACTGGATATAGAACAGTTGAAAAATGCAATAGAAATTGTACTTTGTTTGATTTACAGGGGAGCAGTAGTATGCAACACTTAGCAAATACAGTACATTGAAATGAATGGGCTTTTTCAACAAATTGCAGGTAAGTTACTTTTACGTTACTTTTTCTAACTTAGTGCTGGATGCCTGGATTCAGCACCGAGACATTTCCTGAAAACAGGTGAGTAAATGCGTTTTTGTTATTTGTGCGATTTTTAAAGAATATTTTCAGATTTCAAAACTCCACACAGTCGTTTTTTGGAAGAAAAATTGTCAATGTTATCCTATGGAGGAAAAACAGGTTATCGGTTTGCAGGTAAGTAAACGACTGTGGGAGTTAAGGTTCTGGGGTTAGAACAAGGGTTCCCCCAGGGTCAGTGATGCACTGTTGTTGCACCCTCAGCGGCACTAGGGCGGCCGGGTGCAGAGTGTTGAGGCCCAATGTTATCCTATGGAGGATAGGGGGTCTCCGGTTGGTGTCTGCTGGCAAGCAGGCCACTGGGTTGTGGGAGCAAAGCTCCTAGGGTTTAGGTCAGGGCAATTAGGGAAACAAGTTGGCACAAAAAGTGCACCCTCAACGGCACTGGGGCGGCCGGGTGCAGAGTGCTGTTTCAGCGTCGGACGCCCTGTTGTTTTCTATGGAGAACCTCCGGTTTGAAGAAGCACTGCAGGCTCGGGACGAGGATCTTCTGGGTGCGACCACCACTTCGAGGGGTAAGTTGGGATGTCTTGGGTTGGTTAGGCACCGTTGGTTTGGGCACACAAGGCCTTGGGGCGCCGGGTGCCTTTTAGGGTCGGATTTTCTTACCCACGCTGGTCGAGGTAGAGGTGATCCTCTGGATTGAGGCTGCAGGCGTCGTCTGGAGGCAGGTCAGGAGTCGCCGGATCTCGGGTCAGGATCGCCGGGGTGACCTCCTTGTGGTGTTTTTCCACTCGAACTCGGGCCGGGTTCGGCGGGTGCAGAGTGGGCTGGATTCGCGGTGTCCCGCCGGAGCCAGAAGCTGCAGTTTAAACACGTCCGGTGTTCACGGGAGAAACAGTCTTGGAAGTGAAGGCAGGCAGGTCCTCTGGGGTTTGTGAGGTTACTGGCTGCTGGACACGCCGGGATTTCGCAGGAGCAGGTTCGAGGGGAGACAGGCCTTTAGGGCTGGGGCCAAGTCAGTGGGCATCGTCCTCTTGTTAGCTCTGCACGGCTCTTCGTCCTTCTTTTCTTCTTGTAGGTAAGCTGGATCTGAGGAAGTAAGGTTCAGGCTGCCCCCTAAATACTAGATTTAGGGGCGTTACAGGTAGGTAAAGTGCAGGGACCAATGGGTCCCTTCCCTGGGGTGGGTACACCCCCTATTCTGCCACTCTCCAGTGGGAGGGGGGCAGGAGCCTGTCCCTGGTTGGCTGGGTCCCCCCATCCTCAAGATGGCAGGGAATCGAGGTTGTGCTTCACCTCGCCTCCCCCACCTGAGGGGTGGAGTTGGCAGAGGTGGGCGCACCTCCCTTCCTCAATTGTTTTTCCTGCCGGTTCTCACGCCCAAAGTGGGGGGTAGAACCTGTGGGGACCAGTTGCTGAAAGCAGCAAATGGTCTGGAGAGGCTCACAAAGGCGGCATATGCCTTTGAAGCTTCGCCTTTGTGAACCCTGCCCATCCTGGGGGGAGGAGGCTTGGCACCTCGTCCCAGGATGTGCCTTGTTTCAGGCCCCCAAGAGCAGCAGGCTCTCAACCCAGGGGTCCAGAAACATGTCTGGTGGTGGCAGCCTAAGCAGCCACTCAGTCAGGTCACTAGAAGTTGGTCGAGTTTCAGGGGGCATCTCTAAGATGCCCTCTGTTGTGCATTTTACATTAAATCCCACACTGGCATCAGTTTGGGTTTAATGTGTTGAGAAGTTTGATACCAAACTTCCCAGTCTTCAGTGTAGCCATCATGGTGCTGTGGAGTTCGTAATGACAAACTCCCAGCACCATATACTCTTAATGGCGGCACTGCACTTACAGTGCCCAGGAATGGACTTGGGCACTGTAGGGGTACAGGGCTCATGCACCTGTACCCTCACCACTGGCATAGGGCACCCAGCTAGAGGGGTGACTGATGCATGCCAGGGCAGTGGTTTGTGGGCATGGCACACAGGGATGTGTGCCATGTCGACTCTTCACTTTGTTCTGCACCAAGACACGCAGCCTGCAAAGGCAGTGTGCGAGTGTCAGGGTACAGTGCCTCTAAAAGTGGCACAATAAGTGCTGCAGCCCTTAGAGGCCTTCTCTGGTCACAGTGCCCTGGGTACCTGTGGTACCATTTACCAGGGGCTGACATGTGGCCAGAGATGCCAATTGGGTTTAGGCTTCAATGCAGTTTTAGGGAAGGAACATAGGCCTTGGGCACCTGATTAGCAGGAACCCAGGGCACACTCAGTCAAAGAACATCAGCAATTCAGCAAAAAGTGGGGGCATACCATGCAGAAAGAGGGCACTGTCTCACATGGATGATCTAATAAATCATCCTCTGTGTCTTCAATATGTGAAGGGGATTGATGTGGAGAGATGTCTTCCTCAAGTGAATGAGGTAAAAATGAGGAGGTGGAGTAACAGGTTATGGTGGGAACAGATGGATATTTGGCTGTGAATAGCTAGTGTCCTTTTGTTTTTTAAGAGGGGGTGGTGAAGTGTCTCAGGCTTCTTGAAAGGACAAAGGCTTTATGGAAACTTGAATCATTTTCTTTGTGCCAGGCTGCATATGCAATGTCTTGTTTTGGATTGAGTTTTCGGCCATTGCCTCGCGAATTGGTTGTGGAGGCGATTTCGGTCCGACGTTAAAAGTCTTGGGCCCGAAAGTAAAACATTTCAGCGCTGAAATTGTTTTCGGGTTCGATGTATGACCACTCGGTTCCGAATCAGGTTTTTGCTTCGATTCGAAAAGTCCTTTGTTAGACTTGGAGGTGGAGGCTCCTGCTGAAAGCCTTTATTTTCAGTGCCGAGCCAGAAGGCAAGGTTTCCAAAAAGGATTTTCGATGCATGCCATGGCTTTTATGCAGTGGTAGCCCGTGAGCAGGTCTGTCGCTGGAAAGTGACTTTTTATGTTTCGGGTCAGGGGAAGAAGTACTCACGATCCTACGTTCTTGGAAGAATTCTACCATTTCCGAGTCTTGTTCCTGTTCAGAATCGGAAATGTGGATAGATACGGATCCTTCTTGGGCTGCAGATGCCTCCTCATCTTGATCGTGTTGCAGACTGCAGATATCTGGCGTGTCGTTGGTGCTCCTGCACTGCATCTCGAGATGGCGAGCACAGTGGTGGTGAAGAGTTTACTTCGACCGGAACGATTTACATGCTTCGCAAGTGTCTTCTCGATGATCGGGCAAGAGTCATAGATTACAGACCGAATGTAAATGGGGATATTTGGAGTGGCACTGTGGACAGAAACGGAATGAAGTGCAGTACACTAGCAGCCCATTTTCATGGTGAGCTGACAGAGTGGAAATGATGAGTCGGGCGTGGCCTGTAGGCTGAGAGGTTATTTGACGATCCCAACCCGTCGAAGATATTCGAGACGTAGTATAAACTACCCGATAGAAACAATACCATCGAATGTAGATAACTAGCTAACAGAATGGAGGGTGAAAAAACGATCGCGAACCGGAGCGAGAACATCTGAAGCTGTCGGCGGAAAAAAATAATCAAGAATGGAGTCGATGCCCATACGCATTGTTACCGAAGGAAGGAGTCGCAAAGCCTTGTGGCTCGAAAAATAATTCTTCGAAGACAAACAACTTGTAATCATCCGAGCCCTACACTAGATGGCGGACTTATGCAAAGCATGTGCATCTACAGCCACATATGCCTTGAACATATATTTTTAGGGTCCCGGTTCAAGTTGCAACGTAATTTCTATTGTTGGGACTAACAATAGGAGCAGCTACAATAGCGTCTTGAGTAGTTTAATTCGGGTGCTGCTACACGCCCCCTCTTCTCCACTTAACTTTGAGCATGTGAGAAAGTGCCTCTTTTGACATGGTTAGCCTCCCACTTTTTGCCTGTAAAATGATGTGGTTTTGAGTGCAAGCGCACAGGGTCCCTGCCAACCAGGTCCCCTGTGCCAGTGCTCCTTCCCTAAAACTATATCACAATTGGCACTTCAGAACCCCCTGTAAGTCCCTAGTAAATGGTACCCTGGTACCTAGGGCACTGGGACTGAAGAGGGTCCCTTAGGGACCCCCCACCTAGTTCATGCAAATTGCCACTGCAGCATGCATGCCTTGGTGCAGACAAAAACAAAGTCGACATGGCACACTGCCTGTGTGCCATGCCCAGCAGCAATGCCCAAAATATAGGTAAGTCACCACTCTGGCAGGCGTTACAAGCCCTAAGGTGGGTGCACTATATCTCAGATGTGGGCATATCTGCATGAGCAGACATGACCCTACAATATCCAAGTCTATTCTTGAATATTGTAAGTGTCAGGGAAGCCATTGAGAGTACGAGGGATGGAAACTTGACACGAGTTTCCCAGCACATTGATGGCTCGACTGAACACAGGAGTGTTTGGTACCAAACAACTCACAATTTATTGAAACATGTACCCTAAAGGCACCTCAGAGGTGCCCCCTGGACACCTATCATCCCTGGTGGGGTCTCTGACTGGCTTTAGGCAGCCTGCCACCACTAGACATGTTTCTGGACCCCTGGGTCGAGAGCCACTGCTCTCTGAGGCCAGAAACAAAAACACATCATGGGCGGAGGTGTCACCCCTCCTTTCCCAGGATGAGCACAGTGCTCACGAGAGGAGCATCAAAGGCCTTGTAGCCTTTGTAATGCAACCCTAGCCTCTGCTGCTAGCAGCAGATGGCAGCCCCCAGTTCAAATACCCACTTTTGGCAGGATAACCAACGGGAAAACCAAGATAGATTAGGTGGTGTACCACCCTTCGCCAACTCCACCTTCCCAGGTGCTGGGGGCGAAGTTAAGCACATTTTTCAGTGCCCACCATCTTGAAGATGGTGGAACTTATCAAATCAGGGCTAGGGCTTTGCCCCCTCCCACAGGAGGGTGGCATAATAGTGGGTGTAGACACCCCAAGTAAGGAACCCATTGGTCCCTACCTGCTACTCCCCTGTAACGCCACTATATCTAGTAGTAAGGTGGCTCCCCCAGACCCTGAAATCAGAATCCTGACGACCTAAGAAGAGTCAAACACTACAGTGTGGCACCAGCAAAGAAGACTGCGGACACCAACTGACTTGGTCCCAAACCCTACCGGCCTGTCTGCAGCCCTCGACGACCCTGTGCCAAAAGACGACCTGCCCTGCAGCCCAGCGACCTCCAAAGCCTTCGGAGGACTGCCTCTTTCGACAAAGATCAAGATATCTCGTAGACAGCGGACCTGTCCCGAAGAAACCAACTTTAAAGAAAAGGAACTCAGCCCTGAGGAACCGCGAAACCGCCTACGAACCCACCTCTGCACCAGACGCCCACGTCCCGAGTCCAAGTGGCCCACCGGTCCTGCAAAGGTTCCCCAGCACTTCTGGGCCAAGGTCCACCGTGGGCTGACGCCTGCCGGACTGTCGCGGCCTGCCCGGTAAGCTGTTCCCTACACCAAAGGACACCCCTGCACCGAAGCCCTTGGGCATTGGGGAGCTTGACCAATGGTGTTCCTATGTCCCCTAGCATCAGAACTTACCTGGGCAGCTGTGAGTTTTCTTCTTGCAGCCTCCTGTCCAGCGCCAAAACCGATCTCCCCCATTGAATTGCATTGAACGCGCAACGATGTGTTAGCACTCTGCACCCGGCCGCCCCTCTGCCGCTGAGGGTGTACGTTTGTTGCTGCCTTGTGGCCCCCCTTGTACTTACCTTAAATCCAGGAGATCGAAACCTGACACCGCTTTACTCACCTGTGAACAGCGCATCTTTAATCACCCCCAGTCTCCGTTGGTTAATATTAGGCGCCTTCCACCGAATTTGACCTCTGCACCAGGCAGCCCATGTGCCGCTGGAGGTGCAATTTTGGTGCTAATCTGAACCTTGCCCGATGTTGTCCTGAAACCCCGAAGACTGGATCTGCAAGTCATATACTTACCTGAAAAACTGCATTATTGTTTTCCTCCATAGGTTAACATTGCACAGCCTGAAAATTGCACAGTGTCCACTTTTTAAAGTATTTTCCCTGAAAAGCGTACTCACATTTTTGCGTACATCTTGGTCTTAAAATAAATCTTGAAAGAAGCTTGTTTTTATAAAATTGGTGTGGATCTCCTTTTTGAGTCGTGTGTCATTTATTAGTCACTAAATGCGTAACAAATGTATTACACTCTTCTGTGTTCGGCCTAAGGCTGCTCGCCTACACTACCACAAATAGAGCACTTTGGGTTTACATTGAGCCCTGTACACTTCTGGGGGAATCCCTGTACTCTGTGCACGATATAATCACTTAGTGGTATACCATACACAGAGCCTGCTTCCTACATTGGTGGTGCAACGGTGTGGTACAGAACTCAAAATGTGTTGTACCACTTGATTAATAAGTAATTTCACAAGTGGAAATCCAAAATTGCCTTTAGTTAAAATATTTTTCCAATCAATTTTTCCCAGATGTAATGAAACTAGTGTTAGGGCCTTGTAAGTCCCCCACTGTTTAGAAATTAAAAATCTGTAAAGTAGTTAGGTCCTTAGCACTTTTTGCAAGTTACTAATAAGCTCCCAACTACTTTAAAACACCATGTCCGAGAACCCAGGGACCTCCCAGGAGCTCAACCTGCCCCCCTATGCACATCTGAGAGTTCAGCAACTGAAAGAGCTTTGGAAACTTGCCACGGGTCCTAAACCCACAAAAGCCCATCTGCAGCAGTTGCTGGCAGAGAATGACAAGGCCCTAGCAAGTAAAACTTCCCCCACTGGAGAAGAGGATGATGAATCCCAAGTGGTGGTGGAGGAGGACTCTGACTCCATCACTAGCACTTCAGATAGCAACACCACTGGAAGTGACCCCAGCAGTATTACAGTATAGGCAGATACTTAAGATGTATATCTTCAAAACTGGCCAAGAGGATGACCTTAGAGGCTAAACTCCTGCCAATAGAAAAAGAGAGCCGAGATGGGCTTAGGGCCCATACTGATGGCAACAAAATAATAAATGGGGAACAAGTAGAATCTTTTGACTCTAAAATCCCAAAAGGGATTTTCCAAAAATTCTTTGAGGGTGATGATATCACTAAGTAGTTCATTGCATTTGAGAGCGTGTCTTGGCAGACAGGTCCACGGGAAGCTGTGGAGTGTTATCCAGTGGGAAATGTTCTCAGGGAAGTGCACTGATAGACTCCTGGCACTCAATGAGAAAGATGCTACATTCTATGACCACATGAAGGGTACCGATTGAGGGCTTTGGATTTAGTACTGAGGCGTAAGGGATCAGATTCAGGGAGGCTCAAAGAATCCAGATCCAGACCTGGGTAGATTTTGTAGACTACTCAGTGAAATCACAAGGAGGTTGGTTAGATGGTAACAATGTACATGACGTTGAAGGGCTTTATAATTTCATAATGAAGGAGCATCTTTTAGGTAATTGTCACTAAGAAAAACAACATCATTTCCTGGTAGACCTAGGTCCACTTTCTCCTCAAGAATTGGGGAAGAAGGCAGACCACTGGGTCAAGACAAGGGTGACCAAGACGACCACTAGTGGGGGAGACCAAAAGAAAAAGGCCAAAAAGCCCCCCCCCCCCCCAGGGAAAGAGGGTAACCCTAAAAACAAAGAGTCTTCTTCAGGTCCCCAATCATCTGCTCAGGAAGGTGGCCCAGAGACTCTTCACAGTTAAAGGAAGGGTACCAGAGAAGGAACTGAGATACCAAGAAGGCTTGGTGTCATGACTGTAGGTCATTGGGACATCCAACTGGAGACCCTAGCTGTAAAAATAAGAAAAATCCCTCTAGTCAACCTGCAGTACATGCAACTGCGAATGTCCAGATGGGATCCCAGGTGTTTACTGACCATGTCAGTAACCCCACGGAGGCAACTCTGGTCTTTAAGGGAGAGGTAGACTTATTCTCTGCTGCCTGGCCCACTAATATGAGAAAATATAGGCAGCACCCCTCGATTAATGGTACCAGAGTAAAGGCCCTGGGGGATACTGGTGTTAGTGTCACCATGGTGACAGAGCAACTGGTTCACTCAGAACAGTACCGGATTGGAATGACCTATGCAGTCCTCCATGCTGACACTGTCACAAAGATCCATCTCATGGCTATGGTATCTTTTGCCTAAGGCGGGGGGGGGGTGGTTGGTCAGGAAAAATGGCAGTGTCCTCAAACCCCCCCCCGGAGAATGGCTGCTTGGAAATGACCTGGAGACTTCCTCTTGGGCTGAAGTCGAACTGAGGACCCATGCAAGAATGCTAGGTATCCCATATGGGGTTCGTAAAAACAAGAGCACAGAGCCCTGAGTCAAAAAGAGGTGCTGGATCCTGAAAGAGTGGATCAGCCCTCCACGAGAAAAGGCAAGAATACTGGGGGACCAACTTTTAAACAGATACCAGATCACAACCTTTCTTCTCAGGAAGAGGACCCCCAGAGAGAACTGAGCCTGAGGAGCTTGGGCTTAACAGGGCAGAGCTCGTAGGCCTGGGGGACTATAGGAAGCTGGCTCTGTAAATGTTGTGCCACTAGGTGGTTATACCGTGTACAAAGTCCAGGGGTTTCCCAGAAGTGTACAGGACTCAATGTAAAACCCAAAGTGCTCTATTCGTGGTAGTGTGGCTGACCAGCTTTAGGCTTAACACAGAGGAGTGTACAACTTTTTTTGCACAACACTGACCAATAATGGACACATGACTCAAAAAGGAGATACACGCCAATTTTAGAAAAATAAGCTTTGAGTTTTATTTTAAGATTAAGATCTTCGCAATAAGGTAAGCACGTTTTTAAATAAAAATACTTTTCACTTTCAAAAGTTGAGACCAGTTCAATGTTATCTTATGGAGAAAAACAATAATGCGGTTATACAAGGTAAGTACGCAACTTACAGTTCGTCTTCGGGGCCAAAAGTCGGCAAGGGTCAGGTGTAGGAAACCGGTTCTATATATACTACACCAAAATGAGGTATAGTGTGTATAGAGTCCAGAGGTTAAAGTTAGATAGAACCTTACTCACTATTTGTGGTAGAGTGGTCGAGCAGTAAGGCAGTATCAGAGGACAGTGTTAAGCATTTGATGTACACACTCAGTCAGCAAATGAATTCACACACTCAAGAACTGAACTCTAGACTAATTGTTTTTGTATAAAAAATATACTGTTTTATTTTTAGAACCAAGCAAGCCTGGCACAGGTAAGCATTAAATACTTTTCAGTAATAAGTTGCTGAATGTAGAACAGTTTGAAAATGCAATAGGTATTGTACTTTGTTTGGTTTACAGGGGATGCAGTAGGTTGCAACACTTAGCAAATACAGTACATTGAAATGAATAGGCTTTTTCAGTAAATTACAGGTAAGTTACTTTTTACGTTACTTTTCTAACTCAGTGCTGGATACCTAGATTCAGCACTGGGACATTTCCTGCAAACAGGTAAGTAAATACGTTTTGGTTATTCGTGCGATTTTTAAAGAATATTTTAGATTTCAAAACTCCACACTTAGAAACTTTTGGAAGAAAATTGTCAATGTTATCCTATGGAGGAAAAACAGGTTATCGGTTCACAGGTAAGTTATCCACTGTGGGAGTTAAGGTTCTGGGGTTAGACTCAGGGGTCCCCCAGGGTCAGTGATGCACTCTTGTTACACCCTCAGCGGCACTAGGGCGGCCGGGTGCAGAGTTGAGGCCCAATGTTATCCAATGGGGTATAGGGGGCCTCCGGTTGGTGGCTGCTGGCAAGCAGGCCACTGAGTTGTGGGAGCAAATGCGGAAACAAAGTAGCACAAAAGGTGCACCGTCAGCGGCACTGGGGCGGCCGTGTGCAGAGTGCTGTTTCGACGTCGGACGCCCTGTTGTTTTCAAAGGAGAACCTCCGGTGTGAAGAAGCGCTGCAGGCAGGGAGACGAAGGACTTCTGGGTGCGACCACCACTTCGAGAGGTAAGATGGGAAGGTAGGGACTGGTTATGCACCGTTGGTTTGGGCACACAAGGCCGTGGGGCGTCGGGTGCAGGGGTGCCCTTTGGGGTCAGATCTTCTTACCAGCTCCGGGTCGCGGTTAGGGGGGCCTTCTGGATTTAGGCTGCAGGCGTCGGTTGGAGGCTTGAGGCAGGTCAGGAGTCGCCGGATCTTGGGTCAGGATCGCCGGGGTGACCTCCTCGTGGTGTTTGCCCACTCGAGCTCGGGCCGTGGACGGCGGGTGTGGAGTGGAGCGGATTCGCGGTCTCCGGCTGCTGCCAGAGGGGGCAGGTGAACAAATCCGGTGTTCACGGGAGAAGCAGTCTTAGGAAGTGAAGGCAGGCAGGTCCTCCGGGGTTTTTGAGGTTGCTGACTGCAGGACACACCGGGATTTCGCAGGAGCAAGTTCGAGGGGAGACAGGCTGGTAGGGCTGGAGCCAAGTCAGTGGGCGTCTTCCTCTTGTTAGCTGGCTGCACGGCTGTTCGGTCCTTCTTCTTCTTTTAGTTTCGGGATCTGAGGAAGCAAGGTTCAGGGTGCCCCCTAAATACTAGATTTAGGGGCGTTACAGGTAGGTAAAGGGCAGGGGGACCAATGGGTCCCTTCCCTGGGGTGGGTACACCCCCCATCGTGCCACCCTCCAGTGGGAGGGGGGCAGGAGCCCGTCCCTGGTTGGTTGGGTCCCCCCCCATCCTCAAGATGGCGGGGACTCGGAGTTGTGCTTCACCTCGCCTCCCCCACCTGAGGGGTGGAGTTGGCAGAGGTGGGCACACCTCTTTCCCTCACTTGTTTTTCCCGCCGGTTCTCCCATCCAAAGTGGGGGGTAGAACCAGTGGGGACCAGTTGCTGAAAGCAGCAAGTGGTCTGGGAAAGCTCACAAAGGCGGCATGCCTTTGAAGCTTCCCATTCGTGAACCCTGCCCATCCTGGGGGTGGAGACTTGGCACCTCGTCCCAGGATGTGCATTGTTTCAGGCCCCCCGAGAGCAGCAGGCTCTCGACCCAGGGGTCCAGAAACATGTCTGTTGATGGCAGCCTAAGCAGCCACTCAGTCGGGACACTAGAGGTGGGTTCGTTTTCAGGGGGCATCTCTGAGATGCCCTCTGTGTGCATTTTTCATTAAATCCCACACTGGCATCAGTGTGGGTTTAATGTGCTGAGAAGTTTGATACCAAACTTCTCAGTTCTCAGTGTAGCCATTATGGTGCTGTGGAGTTCGTAATGACAAACTCCCAGCACCATATACTCTTAATGGCAGCACTGCACTTACAATGTCTAAGAATGGACTTAGACACTGTAGGGGTACAGGACTCATGCACCTGTACCCTCACCACTGGTATAGTGCACCCAACTAGAGGGGTGACTGACCTATGCCAGGGCAGTGGGTTGTAGGCATGGCACACAGGGATGTGTGCCATGTCGACTCTTCACTTTGTTCTGCACCAAAACACGCAGCCTGCAAAGGCAGTGTGTGAGTGTAGTGGTACAGGACCTCTAAGGGTGGCACAATAAGTGCTGCAGCCCTTAGAGGCCTTCTCTGGTCACAGTGCCCTGGGTACCTGTGGTACCATTTACCAGGGGCTGACCTGTGGCCAGAGATGCCAATTGGGTTTAGTTTTGGGGAAAGAACACAGGCCCTGGGAACCTGATTGGCAGGGACCCAGGGCACACCAAGTAAAAGTGCATCAGTAGTCTGGCGAAAAGTGGGGGGGTTACTGCAACAGAAACCCACTTTCCTACATCAGGTGAGTACCAAAACTGCACCACCAGAGGCACAGGGGCGGCCAGGTGCAGAGGTCAAAGTCGGAGTTCGGCCCAATGCGTTTCAATGGAGACTGGGGGTGCTCTCAGGCACACTCCTTACAGGTAGGTAAATCGGTTGCAGGGGCCAAGCTTTGGAGGTTAGATCAAGCACAGGGTGGGGGCCACAAAGCAGCACCAAACCTACACCACCAGTGGCACGGTGCAAATTCAGCATTGGGAGCCTAATGCTCTTCAAGGGAGACTTTGCTTTCGACCAACAGGCTGTAGATGTCGCACCGGAGGTTGCAGGAGGAAGACCAACGACAGCAGAGGAAAATAGAGATGTAGGGGCACCGTCGATTCAGCTCACCAAGGCCCAGGGGATTCGGGTGCAGGGGGTGCCTCAAGACATCATAGATTCTTCTTACCAGTGTCAGTCGCGGTCAGGTGGAGCCTCTGGATTCAGGCTGCAGGCGTCATCGCGGAGTCCAGGCGGGTCAGCCAACGCTGGGCTGGAGGTCAGGATCGCTGGGGAACTTGTTCTGGATCGGTGGGCCACCTGGACACAGGCACAGTGGGCAGGACTCGCATATCCTGAGGGCACTGGAGTTCTTGGTGTTGGTTTTTTGGGGACAGAACACTTGCCCTCTGGAATTTTGGTCTTTTTCAAAGTTCAGGCAGTCTTCCTGGGGTTTCTGGAAGTCGCTGGCTGCAGGACAGGCATGTTCTTGCAGGGTCTTGGAAGCTGGAGATAGGCCAGTAGGGCTGGGGCAAGTCAGTCGTTGTCTAAAGGCTTCTCTGAACAGCGTCTCCTTCATCCTTCTTCTTAGGTCGCAGTTAACTAATTTCAAGCCTTGAGGGAGCCTCCTAAATACTAGCTCTAAGGGGCGTTTTAAAGGAGTAAAAGGTAGGGCCAATGGGCACCTCACCTGGGGTGACTTCGCCCTCTATTATGCCACCCTCTTGTGGGAGGGGGCATAGTCCTAGCCCTGATTGGAAGAGTCCCCTATTCTTCAAGATGGAGAGGACTGAAAAGTGTGCTCATTTTAGCCTCCTCCACCTAAAGGGGGGGGGGGGTTGGCGAAGGTGGGCACTCCTAGCCTTTCTCAGTTTTTCCAGCTCAAAGTGGGGTTGCAAACCGGGGGCTGCCATCTGCTGCTAGAGGCTGGGGGTCGCATTACAAATACAGCAGGCCTTTGAAGCTTCCCCTTCAAGCACTGTGCCCATCCTGGGGGAGGAGGTGTGACACCTCCACACAGCATGTGCATTGTTTCTAGTCACAGAGCAGAGGCTCTCCACCCAGGGGTCCAGAAACATGTCTGTGTATGGCAGGCCTCCTAAAGCCAGTCAGTGACCACACCAGGTTCAGTAGGTTTTCAGTGGGCACCTCTGAATTGCCCTCTGAGAACATGACTTAATAAATCTCACACTGGCATCAGTGGGGATTTATTACAAGGATTTGTTTGGTACCAAACACTCCTGGTGCTGTGGAACTCGAGTTGTCGAGTTTTCAGCCCATGTACTCCTCATGGCTTCCCTGGCACTTACAATATTTAAGAATTTACTTAAGTATTCTAGGGGCACATCCTGCAGATATGCCCTCAGCTGTAGTATAGTGCTCCCTGCCTTATGGGTCTGTAAGGCCTGCTAGAGGGGTGACTTACCTATACCTTCAGGCAGTACTGGCCGACATGGCACCCAGGCACGGTGCCATGTCGACTTTGTAGTTTTTCATCTCACAGGGGCATGCAAGCTGCTAGGGAAGTTGCATGGTCCTAGTGAGGGGGCCCCAGGGGACCCATTTCAGCTTCCAGGCTCTAGGTACCCAGGGTACCACTTACTAGGGACTTACAGGGGCAGAAGTACCAATTGTGGATATGTTTTAGGGAAAGAGCACGGGTACTGAGAACATGGACAGCAGGGTCCCAGTACTCTACATTCAAAGTTTCATCAAAAGCCAGGCAAAAACTGGCGGTTACTGCAAAAGAACCCCATTTTTTCACAGGGACCTTCTAGGGAAAATCTGTGCCAGGGACAAGAAACCTGTCCCACTATTGAAAGCCTGAGGCAGCAAGCGGCGCATAGGAAAAGGCTGTTATCAGTAGAACCCACAAGGTCTATTGGGAGGATGGACTCCTATACACTGAGTATACACTGAGACCCCAAACCTGGTGCAGCCAGGAGACTGGTAGAACCTCAGATGTTTAGAGAGTTTCTTCTCACTTTGGCCCATGATATCTCTTTAGCTGGGCACCTTGGTCAGGATAAACCATGGAGTAGATTAGCCATCATCATCATCATAAAACTTTATTCGATCTTAAAAGAAAAAGATCATAAAAGCTCAATACATCATAATTAAAAAGTACATAAAATTCCATTAAACATTTTTCAGCCTAAAATACAGGGAATTCCGAATACATCGTAGTCTGTCAGTGTCTGGAGAATAATTTTTCCTTTTCTTTATACAGGCCCAGAGGAAACCAGCTACTGCAAAACTAATAAACAGATTACTAAGTTGTTTAACAAATCTAAGCGTCACTGCATTGTCTAAAATTGTACTGTCTCAGTGTCTGTAATATATATCTTGCTCTTTCCGCTTTATACAAATCACAGAACAAGATTATATGAAGGTCCGATTGTTCTGAAACTCCATTGCAAGGACATACAGACAAATCACAATGCTTAAATTTTCCTGCCGAGAAACCCACAATCAAAGGAAACAGATTCATACGAAATTTTACTAATATGTACCGATACTGTAAATTCTGGATTTCCTCTATATAACAGTAATTTCCCTCTGCTAAGTCCGGGAAAATGCGATATATTCGAACTGTTGATTTCTCTTTGTTTAACTCCCCTCTTTCTCGCACCACCTTTGACAAAAAAAAATTCCTTTAAATGGTTCTTGGACACTTGCAGACATTCGCTAGGGTTTTCAAACAAATCCACCAGGTCTAAAGAATTCAGTGTTAGCCATACATAATTCAACCATTCTATTTTTTGCACATTGTCTAAATTTAGGCAGTCCTTTATAACAGATTGCGTTAGGAATACCTGGTTCCTCCACCAAATTGAGTGCCATAGTGCTAATGGGGCGAACCTTACTAAATCGTTGATATAGGGGGAACCCAATTCTGCATGACAGTTGGAGGATGATACCGGAAGAGAAACCAAATGCTTCAGAAATTTGTCTTCTTGTATCTGTAACTGCTCAATTGGAGACATTCCCCACACCCCTGCTCCATAAATAGTGGCTGAGATTGTCTTAGCATTATATATGTTCTTTATAACTCTTAATGGTTTTGTACCCAGTTTCCTAACAAATTTAGTAATGGCTGCCATGCTACTTTTCATTACTGTTGCTCGGTTTTTGACCATATTAGCCCAAGTGTGACCCGTCCTTACCATACCGCACAGATGAGGTAGCCTGAGAAAATGATTGCTGGATGAATGTAAGAATTGGGAGATCAACCCCCATGGACTCCATTATCTCCCATTGTTTACAATGATTCACACAGTCGAATGCTGCAGAGAAATCCATGAAGGCCATGTAGAGTTTTCCTCCTTTTGTCCTAGTGTATTTCTCTATAATGAGGCTCAGGTTTAAGCATTGGTCGATCGTGCCCCTCCCACGCTGAAAACCATATTGGGCAGGAATCAATATATTTTTCTCAAAAGCCCACTCCTCTAGCCTATGTAATAATAACCGCCCCATTAGTTTTGAAGTGCTGTCTAGCAAGGAGATGGACCTGTAATTGCCTGGGTCTTTTTTAACTCCTTTTTTGTAGATCGGAATGAGGACACTTGAGCTCCATGAGGTCAGGGGGCCAGCCTTGGCTATGGCATTAAATACGTTACGCAATAAGGGGGCCAATAGAATCTGATCTTCTAAAAATAAGTCTATTGGGACCCCATCTGGGCCCGGGGCCTTTGCTTTACACCACCTACCCAACCCCCTTATTACTTCTTCAACAGTGAAGACAAGTGGGTCTGAATGAACCTGAGGGGCTGGCGACTGCTTACTTGAACAAATTTCCCTTGACCCAAAGATCTTCTCGAAATGGGACACCAAATTTTCCTCACCCACATGTGATTCTAGTGTTGGATCTCTAGCATCCTTAAAATGGGGGTTATTTATCACCCTCCAAAAGTCCCTGCTATTGTTATTTAGTGCTGCCCTTTCTAGCTGTTCCCAGGCTTTTTCTTTCAGGACCTTTAGTCTTTGTTTCCTGGTTTCTTTATATACCTTACGCAATAGTTTTAAATTCCCTTGATCTCTGGGTACTTCTTTCAGGGCTACTTGAAGATCTTTTAGAGATTGGGAGCCGGCATGATCGAACCAGCGCACAGCCGGAACCCTATTTGGGGTGGTATTACAGAACAGTGCATTTTTTTACTGCCTCTAATAATTTTGTAAAAATCTAAGATAAGGTGTTCATTGGGGAAGTTTACATCCAGACAATGCTGGATGTAATCCATATTCTTAGTTACTACTTGACGGATTATGTTTTCCTTATCTACATTGTAGGAGAGTAGGATCTGCCTCTTATGTTGCCCCCACTTTTTTTCTGATGTTTACACTGGTTTCTGGCTATAGTCTGGCTGGGACCCTGCCAATCAGGGCCCCAGCCTCTCTGTTCTCTCTAAACGACTTGGAGTGCACTCTAGGTGCACTAGTGATTGGATACTGTGGTACCTTAGGAGTCCCTAGTATATGGTACCTTAGGTACCAAGGGCATAGGTACTTCACAGGCCTACCAGGGGCTGAAGCATGTATTATGCCACCCCTGGGAAGCAAACTAAATCTGACACCACAGGCCTGCTACTGCAGCCTGGGTGAGGAGGTGCAAGCAGGGCCATTCTGCAGCTCTCAGAGTCCATTCTCTGGGGCTATTTGTGAATGCGGTCAAACCATATACTCTTAAGTGCATTATATCCTCGCGGTTAATGCTAACTTTGGAATGGATGCATCAAAACATGTCGTGTTTGGTGTCAAACACCTTGGAATCATACCCCCACACCAGTAACTGGTGTGGGAGTATGATCCCACCCTTCTGGAGGGATAGACATGTACCTACTGTGGAAACGCGGTAGAATCCTGAAGAGCCCTGGCATCACAAAATGGATGCCACCAGTAACAGACACTGGGCTGCCCTCCTGCTGATGACCGAAACTCGCAGTGGAGGAGGCCCAACAATAGGTATCCTGTCACAGGGAGGTGTGACCACCTCCCAGACAGGGTTTAGTGTATTGCGGCTGGGTGGGTGCACTCCTAGAGTGCTTTGAAGTCCTGCACTGGGGGAGCAGAAGGCTCCTCTGTGCATACACCAGTTCAAACCGGCTCAGGGGCTACCTGCCCCTGCTCTGGCGCGAAACTGGACAAAGGGAAGTGGGTGTAGCCACCCACTCCCCTGACCCTCCCATAGGTGGGGTCATAGAGCTAGTCCCTCCCTTCCTTTTAGTATAAGATAAGGAACCCTTGCCATTGCAAACTAGATATCCCTGGACGACGCTCTAAAGAAGAATCCCGGACCTTCGACGTTCCACTATCTCTGGAAAACTGAAGAATCTCCCTTGGAGTCAAGGAGTGACTCCCCTGCTTGGCAGGCACCAAAAACTGCAACGACGGTCGCTAACTACCCCGCTCCCGCCGGAGCCCGAAGTCCCTGCAGCCCAGGAAGAGGATTTCCTGACTTCTCCAAGGCCATCGTGAGTCCCCAGCGAAGCTGAGGCAAGTGGACCCCACGAGTGACGAGGAACCGCAGTCCCTGGGTACCGTGCACTATTTTCGAGTGCAACCCCTTCACGACGTTCTACGAACCTGTGCTTTGGACCACGTGTGGTCCAAGCCTCTAGCAGAGATCCCTCCCAAGATCAGAGGCCTACCCTGTCCTGAGTGACCGTGGGCCCCTGTTGAAGGAATCCTCCCGAGGCGTCTTCGCGATCCCTTGCCAACCGGCTTGTGGGTCCCCTGAAGACTTTTCTACAAATCCAAAGGGCTCCCCTGGTTGCTCCAGGCCTGCCCTGACTTACCCTCGCTGGGTGAGTCCCCCAGACCTTTCTGGTCTGCACCATTGACGTTTTGTTCTTTCCACGAGACTTGCTGCTACCAAGGCTTGTTGGCTCCAATCGGGTCGCCGACACCGCAGTCAGCTGCAGACTTCGTGGGACACGCTGAATCCAGCTCCTGGTTGTCCTCGACGCCTCCTGGACCTCGTGGCCGAAGAGTCAAGACACCCGTGAACGACCTGAATCTGTCGACGACGGTGGGCATTCATCTTCCTTGCCCCAGGTCACTGCCAAGTGACTTTGAACACTTTCCCCTCTGCTTTCAGGTCTTCCTCCTTCCGAATCCAGGCTTGGATTCCACCGGACACTTCTTCTGGCTTCACAAGCAGCAAGTCTTCATTGGCTCCCATTGAAAACGACGCCGCGACCCGACACCAAAGGACACCTATGCACCCGGCTTCCCTGGGTGAGGTAACTCCAGCACTACGGTGCTCCTGTGGGTGTTGGCCCTAGAACTACTTACCCTGCAAGGGACTTGCTTGTAGCTACTCCCGAAGTGCCCTTAAACTCTTAATTTCCAACCGCGACTTGCCCCATTGAAGTCTACGGCGATCCGCGCCTGTGTTCACTCACTGCACGCGTCCCCCGTGGGTCCTTTACTTACCTGCCTTGTGTGGTTTCGTGAGGCCCCAGCACTTCTGAAGGCCCTAGGCCTTGTCCCTTTGCAAGTCGTTGTTCTTAAGTCTCTTTTTAGTATATGGTCTGGTACGCCCCTAGGGCCCCAGCCATACTTGTGCTCAATTTGTTGTGAAACGTTGATTTGTGCATATGTTCCTGACTTCTAATCTCACAAGAGATTAGTAGAGAGTTGTTTAGTAATAAATACATATATATTTGATATATATACCTGTGTGAGGTCTTTTCATTTGGTGATTCAAGACATTGTGTGGTAAAACAAGCTGCTTTACATTCCTCCAAGACTTAGCCTGAAGGCTGCTCTCCACAGCTACCACTAGGATAGCTTTCTGTAAAGGTTGTCTTAAACCTACCTACCATAAGAGTCGAATTGTACTGGTGCAAGGTGTCCACTTTAACTAGTGAACAGCATATACCAGGCCAACTTCTCACATTGGTGGCAGCGTGTGGGATTCCAGCTTGCTATTGTTTTACCAGAAAATCTCTATTTGAATTACTAACTGAAAACCACTATAGGTACTCAAGGTACATATAAAGTCAAGCTTAGTATCAATAAGTTCTACTGAACTTAGAGCTGTGTGCCAAGGGATAGCACACCCTTTCTACAGCTCAAGCTAGTATCAGTAGGCCACAAACTAGTGTAGGTAGTTCAACACTGCACAACACTAGAATGTCCTTAAGGGGTGGACCCAGTGGATCCACTCAGCCTCAGTATAAGGACATGACTTTCTTTGACTTGAAAGCCATGTGTGCTGCAAGGCACCTGAAGCTAGGACAGAGTCCCTCCACACTACACCTGATAGATCTGCTGACAGCAGATGATCTTAGATTAGCTCTAGGAGCTAATGGGTCTGAATCAGTGAGTGGGTCAATTACAGTGTCTGGGTCAGATGATGGACATCAGGATGACCAAGACTCTGTGGTTGTAGGGCCAGGTCCCAAGGGGTCTTAACAGGACAGAGGAATTCTCCCTAAGAGAACTGACATAGTGGAGGAGAGGCCTAGGTCCCTTTCTAGGGTATCTGACCACTCCTATCACTCTGGCAGAGAATCTGTCTACCAGAGGAACTCCTACTTCCCAAGAAGAGAGACCTCCTCTGACAGAATGTACAAACTGCTGCAGTATGAGGAAGCAAGATTTGCCCTCAAAACCAAGCAGTTGGCATTAGATAAAGAAGCCCTGGAGCTCCAGAGAGCTTCTAGAAAAGAGGGGTTAGAACCCCTGGTGGCAGCAACAGTGTCCCTAGAGGCAGAGAATATATTCCAGACCATAGGAACCTGAGCAAGGTTGTTCCTCCCTACCAGAGTGGGGATGATATCCATAAGTGGGTAACTGCAATGGAAAGGGCCTGTAGAGTACAACAGGTCCCCCAAAAGCAGTGGGCAGCAATCTTGTGGCTCTCCTTTTCAGATAAAGGTAGAGACAAGCTCCTCACTGTTAGAGAAGAGGATGCTGATGACTATGAAGTCCTGAAGAGTGCACTGATAGATGGGTTTGGCTTAACCACTGAGCAGTACAGGTTGAAGTTCAGAGACACCCAGAAGGCACAGACTCAGGACTGGACTGACTTTGTAGATTGTGCAACCAAGGCTCTGGAGGGTTGGCTGGTTGGCAGTAGGGTTACTGATTTCAAGGGATTGTATAATCTAATGATGAGAGAACAGATCCTTAATAATTGCCAGAACCAGTTGTTGCATCAATACCTGGTGGACTCAGATCTGACCTCTCCCCAAGAATTGGGAAAGAAGGCAGACAAGTGGGTCAGAACCAGGGTGAGGCAGAAAACCCAGAACCAAGGGGATGACACAAAGAAGCAGGATTCTAAGGGCTCTGAGAAAAGTGGGGGTAAGTCAAAAGACCAGAAGTCTTCACAAGGGCCCCAAAAATCTGCATCTGGTGGGGAGTCACAATCCAACAAGGGAAAAGGCCAAAAGAAGCCCTGGTGCAAATTCTGTAAACAGAAAGGACACTGGACTTCTGATTGTAACAAGTCCAAAGACCAAACCACCACCACTCCTGCCCCGAAGGCAACTGTTCCCCTAGTTCAGCTACTGGTGGAGGTGGTACTCAGAATAAGGGTGTAGTAGGGTTGACCCTGGGTTCTGAAGTGGACTCTGGCCTAGTCAGAGTACCCACTCAGGCAATGCTGATTTGTGATGGAGACATTGACATGTCCTTCCTGGTGAGCCCCAGTAATCTGGGCAAATACAAACAGCAGCCTGTAATAAATGGCAAACAGGCTTTGGCATTTAGGGACACAGGTGCTAGTGTCACCATGGTGGTAGAGGACCTTGTGGACCCTGGACAGATCATCCTGGGCGAAATGTACCAGGTGACCAAGGCAAGCAATGTCAGGACCAACCATAGTCTGGCAGTTGTGAATTTCTCCTGGGGAGGGGTAACTGGCCTCAAGAAGGTTGTAGTCAGTGCAGACCTCCCTGTAGAATGTCTATTGGGCAATGATCTAGAAACTTCAGCCTGGTCTGAAGTAGAGTTATGGACTCATGCTGAGATGTTGGGCATCCCTGCAGAGGTATTTGCTGTGACCAGGTCACAGGCCAAAATGCATGACACTGAACCAGCTCTGGATCCTGAAACTATGGACCAGATGCTTCCCAAGAAGAGGAGCAGTAGGGTTAAGGCAGTGCCTTACCCTCTGTCTCAGATCACTGATTCCCCTCTTGAGGGAGGAGGAGCAGATCCTGAAGAAGGAACTGCCCCAGAGGGACTTGAGCCTGATCAGGTTGAGTTCTTGGGGGCAGGGGGCCCTTCTAGGGAAGATCTGAGTAAGGAGCAACAGTGCTGCCCCTCTCTTGAACCCCTCAGACAGGAGGCTGCTGCTGAGGCTGCTGGGAGTGCTAGTGGGTCCCATAAAGTTTATTGGGATGAGGGACTCCTATATTCTGAGGGTAGAGATCCAGCCCCTGGAGCCACCAGGAGGTTGGTAATACCTCAGAAGTTTAGGGAGTTCCTCTTGACCCTAGCACATGATATCCCTTTAGCAGGTCACTTGGGCCAAAACAAGACCTGGGACAGGCTTGTTCCACATTTTCATTGGCCACATATGTCAGAGGACACAAAGGAGTTTTGTCGCTCCTGTGTCACATGCCAAGCTAGTGGCAAGGCAGGTGGCACTACAAAGGCCCCCCTGATACCACTACCTGTGGTGGGGGTACCCTTTGAAAGGGTAGGGATTGCCATTGTTGGTCCCCTTGACCCTCAAACTGCATCTGGGCACAGATTTATCCTGGTGGTAGTGGATCATGATACCAGGTACCCAGAGGCAATTCCCCTGAGGACCACCACAGCCCCTGTGGTGGCAAGAGCCCTCAATCAATAACAAACTTAAATTGAATGCCAATAAGACTGAAGTGATGTTTTTTGGCAAATCCAAGCCTCCAGCGGCAGCCCTTTGGTGGCCTGAGGAAATGGGCCCGGCACCGGTTCCTACGAGCTGTGCCAAAAATCTGGGTGTTAAATGGCAGGACGATCTGTCCTTCTCCGCCCAGATTCAGCAGGTTACAGCGGCCTGTTTCTGTCGTCTGAGAAACCTCAGGAAATTTTTACATCTGCTACCTGAGAGCTGCCGCAAGACCGTTATCCATGCCACAGTAACTGCCCGCTTGGACTATGCAAATGGCCTCTACACTGGCCTATTGGCCTACCAAGTTAAGAAACTTCAAATGGTTCAAAATGCGGCGGCGAGACTTATCAAACATGTTCCTTTTCGGCAGCACATTTCTCCGTACATCAGAGAATTACACTGGCTCCCAGTAGCCATGCGTATTAAGTTCAAGGCCTTGACCCTTGCTTTTCGGGCAGTTCATGGATCTTGCCCTGCGTATTTAAAACAGAGGCTAGGTGTCTATACGCAGCCATGTGTGCTGAGATCTTGCTCTCAGAACCTGCTATGCACCCCTCGAGTGAAAAAAACTCGGTTGGGTGCAAGATCTTTCATGTTTGGGGCATCAAGACTGTGGAATTCCCTTCCTAACTCTTTGCGTCAGCTATCGTCTGAAACCCAATTTAGGAAGGCTATCAAAACTTGGCTTTTTAACCTGGCTTAATTTCGCTGCCGATTTTGTCGCCCCCCCGTGAGTCGCCTGTTGCTTTAGCGCCGGGACACCTCCTAGGAGGTAGCTGTTCGCGCTCAAGAAATGACAGTATTATTATTATTATTATTGGAGTTTTCTCCAGAGTGGGTTTCCCAAAGGAGGTCATCTCTGACAGAGTACAAACTTCATGTCAGGATATTTGAAGGCAATGTGGAAGGAGTGTGGTGTAACTTATAAGTTCACCACCCCTATCACCCACAATGCAATGGGTTGGTTGAACGTTTCAACAAAACCCTGAAGGGAATGATTAAAGGACTCCCAGAGAAGCTTAGGCGGAAATGGGACCTTCTTCTTCCCTGCCTGTTGTTTGCATACAAAGAGGTTCCACAGAAGGGGGTTGGTTACAGCCCATTTGAGCTTCTGTTTGGGCATCCTGTAAGAGGTCCATTATGTTTGGTAAAAGAGGGCTGGGAGTTACCTCTCAAACCCCCAAACAGGATGTGATGGACTATGTACTTGGTCTCCGCTCCAGGATGGCCGAATACATGAAGAAGGCAACCAAAACCTGGAGGCCAGCCAAGAATTACAAAAAGCTTGGCATGACCAAAGGCTGTGCTGACTGTGTACCAGCCAGGACAGAAAGTGTGGGTGTTGGAGCCTGTGGCCCCAGCAGCCCTCCAAGACAAATGGAGTGGCCCCCATACAATAGTTGAGCAAAGGGAGAAGTCACCTATCTGGTGAATCTTGGAACTCCCAGGAGCCCCCTGAGGGTGCTCCATGGCAACAGATTGAAACCATATGTTGACAGGGCTGACATGGGCTTGCTCATGGCAACTGATGAGGAACAGGAGGAGGAGAGTGACCCTCTCCCTGACCTGCTCTCACAGAACCCTGATGATGGGTCAGTCGATGGTGTTGCTTTGGCAAGCAGCCTCACTGACCATCAGCAAACTGAGTGCAGACAAGTTCTGCAGTAGTACAGACATATGTTTAGCCTGACCCCTAGTCAGACTACCTGGTGCACCCATGAGGTGGACACTGGGGACAGTCTGCCTGTAAAGAGTAAAATCTACAGGCAACCTGACCATGTCAGGGACTGTATCAGGACTGAAGTCCAGAAAATGTTGGAGTTAGGTGTGATTGAGCCTTCAGATAGCCCTTGGGCTAGCCCAGTAGTCCTAGTACCCAAGCCTCATACCCAGGGTGGTAAGAAAGAAATGAGGTTTTGTGTAGACTACAGAGGCCTCAATGCAGTCACCAGGACTGATGCCTATCCCATACCAAGGGCAGATGAGCTGATTGATACTTTGGCCTCAGCCCAGTATCTGAGTACATTTGACCTAACAGCTGGCTACTGGCAGATCAGGTTAGCTGAAGATGCAAAAGCCAAAACAGCATTTTCGACCTCTGGTGGGCACTACCACTTTGTGGTGATGCCCTTTGGATTGAAAAATGCACCTGCCACTTTTCAGAGGTTGGTGAACAAAGTTCTGGCAGGGATGGAAACTTATTGCTCCGCTTATCTAGATGATATTGCGGTCTTTAGTTCCTTCTGGCAGGATCACCTGGTCCACCTCAGAAATGTTTTGGAGGCTCTGCAGAAAGCAGGCCTCACTATCAAGGCCACTAAGTGCCAAGGAAGCGAAGGGGCGGTTGGCTGATGGCTACGGAGAACCACGCCTCCGTGTAGCCACAGGTGATGCTGCCTCCACCCCCAGCAATGGAGATTCGGCGTTTCGCGCGGTTTGCGCGCTAGGGAACGGAGCTCCTGTTCGCGGCTCCCGTCTGCGGCTCTCTTCCTCTTCTTACAGCGGCTGATGCAAGTAATGCGGCCGGTTCACAGCGCTTGGATTTCGCTGTAGGACTGGCTTGGGCTCCGGTCAGCACTGAGAAGGATGTCGGGGGCATTGGCGGAGCGGAGTACTGGAGCATTGGAAGCACCGGAGGCTTGAAAAGAAGGAAAAAGGGAAAAAAAAAAAGAGTAGTTGGAGGCGAGAGGCTGGAGCCTGGATTGCCTGACGTACTTGACGTACCTGTGGAGAGACCCCTCTCCTGGACTTGCTCTGGCCCTGCGCGGGGCTTATGCAGGAGGGCTGGAGTACAGGCAGAGTATCAACACAGGATTCTGTCATGTCCTGCAGGAGGATGGAGGTATGAAGATCGTTTCTTTTTCGCAAGGAGCAGTCATGTTGTAGGGATTAGTCAGAAATCTGGTGCGATGGTGTTTTCAACGGCCCCAGTGATTGCTTTCTGAAGGTGATGGTTTGAGTCTGACTTGCGAAGATTGGAGGGTCAGGCTTCATCTTTCCGGAGATATTTGCTACATTGGAGACTCAGAGATTCAGAGCCGCTGCATGAATGCATGCATGCCCATGGTGTGGAGCTAGAGGGCTGGAGAAGCGTGCTCGAAAAGAGAGGAAAAGCGAAGAGACAGAGAAGGTCTAACTAATGGTAACAATTCTGGAGATTTTGGAGACGGGGACGGAGAGGGAGGTTTGGAAGAGAATGGCAGATGGGTGAGCCTGGAGAGATTTACAATATCATAAAATAGCCAGCAAGTGGTTTGAGAGGGTTTTTTTTTTTTTTTCTTTTTTAATTTATTATTGTATATATTATGAAGAGACATCAGAGGCTTGCCGCAGCAGTAGCGAAAGTGGAGACTGCAGCCAAATCTAAAACTCGTTCAGCTAAAGCTAAGCTGAATTTGCCGGTAACAAAAGTAGGAGGCAAAACGCACCAAGGAGAGTCCTCCTTCAGCTCACCAAGCTCAGAAACTGACGATTTACCTTTTAGGGAGTCAAGTTTACAAGATGCGGTAGGCATTAAGTCAAGAGATACCACCAATTGCATTTTACTAGGAGAAGCAGCAGGCTATAAAAATCTTGAACTAAAAAATACTAAAGACTTTCCTCTCTTTGCTAAAAAGACGCCTACTCCTACTACCACTGCCACTTTATTCTGCCCAGATAACCCTACCCAAGCTTGTCCAGATAACCCCAGTCAAACTTTCCCAGTGCAGAAGGCCTTAATTGACTTATTGATATCAGTCATGCCAGCGGTTCAACTAACCTCTCCGGGTTCAGTTTCCTCCTCCTTTCCTGGGGTTCCCTCCTCCGAAGTATATGGTATGCAGATACAAGGGGAAGAACATCGGATGGCTCCAGATGTCGCAGAACAGTTTAATAACGCCACCTCAATCTCAGCAATGGCTACCCCGACTTTACTTCTTCAGTCTCTTCCCTTGCCTCTTCCTCCTGCTGGAAGCTCAATTCAAATCAACGCCGGGGCTGACCAGCTTCTACAGCAGGGCCAAAATGATACGCAAGCTCACCTAGTAGCTCCGATTATAAGAGAGACGGAAGTGGTGGATTCTTTGTCTTTGGAGGATCTCAGTGCGGCTTTGCCAGGGGTACAGGAGTGCAATCTGGTAGTGGATGGGAATGAGAAAGCTATGGTATACCAACTGGATGTTAAAAATATGCTGAATATGATCCTTGAGGAAATTCGAGACATGAGAAAGTCACAACAAGCTGAAATAGCTACAATTCATCAGCGATTGAGCAAAATTGAGGAAGGGGTGGCTAGTCTTCCAATTCGACTTCAGGAAGCTGAAACAAGAATTTCCATGGTCGAAGATCAAATGAAGGGTATTCTGCAGCAGGTAGATTCAGCCTCCCGTGAGAAAATCAGAATGGAGAATAAGATTGAAGAGCTTGAAAATTTCTCACGTCGTTCAAATCTGCGCATAGTTGGTGTTCCGGAGCAGATTGAAGGAACAGATACATCAAAATGGGTTGAATCCTTTTTAAAGGAGGTAGTGATTCCAGAGTTCCACAGTGATTTATCTGTAACTAGAGCCCATCGGGTTCCAGCGCATCTTCCCCCTAATTTGAAGTTTCCGCAAACTATTCTTGTTAATTTTGCTGACTCTCGGATAAAGGAGAAAATTTTGTCCAAAGCTATTTTTTGTAAACAATTTGAAATTGCGAATGGTGTAAAATGCAGAATTTTCTCGGACATGTCAGCAGATGCAGCTAGAAGGCGTAGGGAATTTGTGAAGTTGTTGTATTTGTTTAAGGCCCAAGGGGCGCAAGCTTCTATCGCCCAACAATCCAAGCTGAAGGTTCTAGTCCAGAGGAAATGTCATTTATTTACTCGCATTGAAGAAGCCCAGGAGCTTCTTAAAGTAATTTCAACTGGGAAGTAACTGGGAAATAATTGGGGGCCCCCTTCTGTCTTTATGAAGGTTGTTGTTGCTGGCGATTTTTTTTTTTTTTTTTTTTAAAGGTATATTTATGCCTTCTATTTTCGGTTTTTAAAGATGCCATATTGTTTAAAGCCCAGGATGCCCTAGATTGTGTATAATCTAAACTCTGTGTTTTGGTGAAAGGGAAGTTTTATCTCTTCTCAAATTTAGAAGATGCCCAGGGCTTATTGGAAGAAATTTCCTTTAGCTGAAGTTAATATTTTTGCATTGTTGGGGGGTTAGGAGTGGCAAAGTCACCAAGGGTGTAATGACATGACACTCAATAGGTGTGTAGGGTGGGTTGAAATGTGGCTAGCGTGGCCAGAGGGATATTCCACATTTCTGGGGAGGTTCTTTTGGGGGGAGTGGGTTTCACAGCAGAAAAATGAGCAGGAGCAGAAGGTTCAGAATTTTCATAAAATAACACAAATAAGATTTAATGATGGAAAATAGTAAATGTAAGATCCTTTCAGTAAATGCAAATGGTCTACTGAACAAAAAGAAAAATGGGGCTCTTATTAGATGGTTATCCTCTTTTAATCCCCAAGTTGTGTTCTTACAAGAAACACATTTGAAATCGAATTCCCTAAACTTTTATACCCAAAGTTTTTTCCAAAGTGTTTTTTGCATCTTCAGGCCTAGCGGTTAGAGGAGTAGCTATTTATTTTTCGAATAAGTTACCCTGGGAATTTTTGCAAGTACACCGGGATCCGCAGGGGAGGTGGCTCTGGGTAGCAGCTAAGATACAAGGTAAAACGTTCAATTTTATAAATTATTATGGCCCTGTTTCAGATGATATTACATCCCTGGTCCAAATTAATGATTTATTACTAGGAGCTCCCGGGCAGGTGATATTTGGTGGGGATTTTAATTTTATACAGAATATAAGGAAAGACACCTCGAATAAAAACTAAAAACAATTAAAACCAAATACAAAAAAAATAATGGGAGCCCTTATATTAGAACTTCAATTGGTGGATCCTTGGCGGGAAATTAATTTAAATAAGGAATTTTATACCGGTTATTCACATCGTTTTCGGACAGCATCTCGAATAGATTTCTTTTTGACCTCTAGATCCCTTCAGATTTATGAGGCTATTATAGGTTGTAAACCTTTTTCAGATCATGCCTATGTCGGGCTTGATATGGAGCTTGGGGGAGGAGGTAGGGAACGTCCCAGGTGGCAGCTGGATCGTCTCCTTTTACAAAATGAGGATTGGGTTGAGAAGTTTAAGGAGTGGATTCGGGAATATTTTCGGATTAATGAGAATACAGCAGCTCCCTTCGCGGTCTGGGAAGGGTTTAAGACAACAGCTCGTGGTCTGATAATAGCCTATACAGCTGCTCAGTATAATTCTCGGAGGATAAAGATAGCGCAAATGCAAGCTGAAGTAAATCAAGAATATGCTCTCCAGCTTCAACTCCTCCCAAACCAATATGAGCAGGCAAGACCCGTACTGAAGGATTTTTTTATTTTAGAGGAAGTGTGTAGTTCACAAACTTTCCAACAGAGGGTCTACGAGGAAAGCCAGTTAATCGGTAAATTCCTGGCAAATTCTACTAGGAAGAAACAGGAATCAGCAATAATATCTAAGATTCGGGACCCTCAGACAGATCAAGTAATAGTTAATGGCAGTACCATTTCTAAGACCTTTATTGATCACTATTGCCAGTTGTATTCTACTGAATATGCTTTGGAGGAGGAGTCAATCCAAAATTATTTTCTTAATATGAATGTTCCCAAACTTTCCGAGGAACGGATTGATAAACTGGCAATGGAGGTTGGAGAAATTGAGATTTTAGAGGCCATTAAATCTACAGCTGGGGCGAAAGCTTGTGGACAAGATGGCTTTCCAATTGAGTTTTATAAAGTGTTTTCAAAGGAACTTTTGATCCCATTGAGAAATTTATTTAACTTTATAAAAAAGGGCAGGCCGTTTCTGTAGCCTTTAAAGAAGCAATAATTGTTTCTTTCGTAAAAAGATAAAAATCCAGAGGATGTGAATTCTTACAGGCCCATAAGCCTTTTGAATTCTGATTATAAAATTCTGATGAAGATATGGGCAGAACGTTTTTTACCTGCCGCTCAAGAAACAATCCATGTAGATCAAACGGGGTTTATAGCAGGCAGATCAATGGCGGCCAATACCCAGTTTTTAATACACGCTCTGGATTATTTTAATACAAATCTTATCCCGGCGAGTATTTTAATGGTTGATGCGGAGAAAGCCTTTGACCTTGTGAACTGGAGCACCTTATTCATCACTTTAGGTCGATTCGGGTTTCCTGCACAGGTGATTAGTATGTTACGAAATATTTACCAGGGAGCTACAGCCCAGGTTATAATAAACTCAAATCGTGCAGGCACCATAAAGATTAACCGCGGAACCAGGCAAGGCTGCCCGCTCTCGCCATTGCTTTTTACTTTTTTTATAGAGCACTTGGCTTTAAAAATACGAAATAATGCTGCTATCCAACCCCCGATCCCTGGCATGGCTAAGCTGAAACTCTTTGCAGACGATATTATTTTATACTTGATTCCTACTAGAAAAAACCTTGAAACAGTTTTGATGGAATTTAAGGAGTTTGAACAAATAGGAGGGTATAAAATGAATACTAATAAAACCGAAGTTCTAGCTCTTAACACCAACTTGAACTCTTTTCCACCTAGTTTAAGGACACAAGCTGCAAAAACTGACCCTATAAGATATCTGGGGGTATATGTTTCTAAACAGTACCAGCAGCTATTTGAATTAAATTATCTAAGACTGAAGGGAAAGATTAAAAAACTGTTGGAACAATGGACACTACTCCCCCTATCGATAGTGGGTAGAGTTTCACTGATTAAAATGTCCATACTTCCGCTATTTATGTTTCTATTTACTAATGTCCCGATCAAAATAAATCAGTCATATTTTAGGGAAATTGATATCTTATTAAGGGAGTTCATCTGGAGTAAGAAAGTTCCAAGAGTCAAATTGAATGTGATACAATTACCAACAGCCCTTGGGGGCTAGCATTGCCTCAGTTAAGAACATATTACGAGGCCGCTTTTTTAGATTTAGTGTCCAGCCTGATAGGATCTAATCGTTCTAGAGACAGCTTTTTTTTTAGATGAAATGACTCATGAAATCGGATCTTCAACCCCAGTGTTCTTAAAGACCTCCAAATTTCCAAAAAAAACACGTTATAAGATTTTAAAAGATTATTCTTTTAGACTTCAGTTCTTTTTTAAAAGCACTGGCTCGTCAGGTTTTCAGTATTTAAAATTGAGAGAATGTTTGAGCCTTGGTCTTCAACTGCAATTAAGACATATAAAAACCTGGGAAGATTGTGGATTTTTTGAGCTAAGGCATTTTATAGTTCAAAATAGACCAATTTCTTGGCAAGAGGTAATGATGAGAGCAGAGACCTATCGAAAACCAACGTTTCTCGAATATTTACGGGTTATTTATCTTCTAAAAAATATTAGCAGTATTTTAAATACTCCCAACCAACTGGTGGTAGCCCTTTATGGGGCTAAGGTTAAAGGGGTAGGTAATTGGTATAGGTTGATATATAAATCAAGACAAGCTACCCTGATAGAAAACCATTTGGATAAGATAACCCGGGAGACCGGAAGTAGATTGACCGAGACGGAATGGGAGTCCATCTGCTATTTAGGAAGCAAATCAATTGCGTGCTGCAAATTTTAAAAGGATGACCTTCCTAGCGAGATGGCTTTTGTATTTGACTCCGGCCGCCTTAAATAAAAGATTTGCTGGAACTGAAAACAGATGTTTTCGTTGTCAGATGGATGGTGAAGGAGGGTGGCTCCATACTTTTTATGCATGTCCAGGACTTAGCCTTTTTGGGAGGCAGTCTTTACGGATATTAAACAGGTTATCGGAAGGAGCATTGTGCTTGAAGCCGAAGCGGCGTTGTTTGGAATTTGTAGAGATGAAACAAGGTTATCCGAACCCGAAAAAGCTGTTATATTTATCTCTTGCACAGTTGCTCGCTCACTAATTTTACAAAATTGGAAATCTAGGGAAGTTCCTTCGCATTCAAAATGGTTTAAAAAGATGAAAAGAACACAAAAATTTGAAGAAGTCTATGCTAAAAGGGTAGGAGCGACTAGAACATTTGGGAAAAATTGGAGGTTTTTTAATGAACTAGAAAATTTTAAAGAAAGTTCGTAACATTGGGGAAGGTAATTCAACAAAGTAGTTTTTAACAAATGTATTAGCACTTTTTTCTATTGCATTTTAGTAGCACTTGCACTTTTCAAGATCTATTTAATTGAATTTCTTGTAATTTGGTTAAAGTTGAAAATGAATTGTTAAAGCACTAGCACTTTATTGGCACTTTTATTGCACTTTCACTGCTGCTATTTCTAAAAATGAACTGGTAGTCTGTCTTGTGAATGACTATATGATGAGTTGTTGCTATAAGTTTTAGTTTATTTTTATAATGAGAGGCTGTCATAATAATTTATTGTAGAAACTGTTTTTTGTTTTCTATATTGTGTACTTCTTGAACCTAATGCTCCGCTCAATAAAAAATTTAATAAAAAAAAAAAAAAAAAAAAAGGCCACTAAGTGCCAGATAGGGCAGAGTCAGGTTGTGTACCTGGGCCACCTTGTGGGTGGAGGCCAGGTTCAGCCTTTACAGAGCAAAATCCAAACCATAATGGAATGGGTTGCTCCAACCACCCAGACACAGGTGAGAGCCTTCTTAGGCCTGACTGGGTACTATAGGAGGTTTGTGAAGGGATATGGATCTATAGTGACACCCTTGAATGATCTGACCTCAAAGAAAATGCCAAAAAGGTTCAGTGGACAGCTAGCTGTCAGAAGGCATTTGAAGACCTAAAGCAGGCCATGTGCACTGCCCCCATCTTACAGAGTCCAGACTACACCAAAAAGTTCATTGTCCAAACAGATGCTTCTGAGCTGGGTGTGGGAGCTGTACTGTCTCAACTGAATGATGAAGGTCAAGACCAGCCAGTAGCTTTTATTAGCAGGAGGCTGACCCCTAGAGAGAAACGTTGGTCAGCTATAGAGAGGGAGGCCTTTGCTGTGGTGTGGGCCCTGAAGAAGCTGAGGCAATACTTGTTTGGCACTCACTTCATAGTTCAGACTGACCACAAGCCCCTCCTATGGCTTAAACAGATGAAAGGTGAAAACCCAAAACTTTTAAGGTGGTCCATTTCCCTACAGGGGATGGACTATACAGTGGAACACATGCCTGGGACCCAACATGCCAATGCAGATGGACTCTTAAGGTATTTCCACTTAGAGCACGAAGACTCAACTGGTCATGGTTAGTTTAGTGCCCTGCGTTTGGGGGGGGGGGGAGATTGTGTAGGGGAGTAGGATCTGCCTCTTATGTTTCCCCCACTTTTTTTCCTGATGTTTACACTGGTTTCTGGCTATAGTCTGGCTGGGACCCTGCCAATCAGGGCCCCAGCCTCTCTGTTCTCTCTAAACGACTTGGAGTGCACTCTAGGTGCACTAGTGATTGGATACTGTGGTACCTTATGAGTCCCTAGTATATGGTACCTTAGGTACCAAGGGCATAGGTACTTCACAGGCCTACCAGGGGCTGAAGCATGTATTATGCCACCCCTGAGAAGCAAACTAAATCTGACACCACTGGCCTGCTACTGCAGCCTGGGTGAGGAGGTGCTAGCACCCCTCACTGAGATATAGGTTCCCTATATCTCCCCTGCACACACATTTAAACCTATCAGTCACCCCTAAGGCAGGCCCTTTCAATCCTGAGGGTAGGGTGCTTAGTTTCTATGTGAGAGGGTGCCTCTGCCTGAGCAGGGCCTCTCTGCAGCTCTCAGAGTCCATTCTCTGGGGCTGTTTGTGAATGCTGTCAAACCATATACTCTTAAGTGCATTATAACCTCGCGGTTAATGCTAACTTTGGAATGGCTGCATCAAAACATGTCGTGTTTGGTGTCAAACACCTTGGAATCATACCCCCACACCAGTAACTGGTGTGGGAGTATGATCCCACCCTTCTAGAGGGATAGACATGTACCTACTGTGGAAACGCGGTAGAATCCTGAAGAGCCCTGGCATCACAAAATGGATGCCACCAGTAACAGACACTGGGCTGCCCTCCTGCTGATGACCGAAACTCGCAGTGGAGGAGGCCCAACAATAGGTATCCTGTCACAGGGAGGTGTGACCACCTCCCAGACAGGGTTTAGTGTATTGCGGCTGGGTGGGTGCACTCCTAGAGTGCTTTGAAGTCCTGCACTGGGGAGCAGAAGGCTCCTCTGTGCATACACCAGTTCAAACCGGCTCAGGGGCTACCTGCCCCTGCTCTGGCGCGAAACTGGACAAAGGGAAGTGGGTGTAGCCACCCACTCCCCTGACCCTCCCATAGGTGGGGTCATAGAGCTAGTCCCTCCTTCCTTTTAGTATAAGATAAGGAACCCTTGCCATTGCAAACTAGATATCCCTGGACGACGCTCTAAAGAAGAATCCCGGACCTTCGACGTTCCACTACCTCTGGAAGACTGAAGAATCTCCCTTGGAGTCAAGGAGTGACTCCCTGCTTGGCAGGCACCAAAAACTGCAACGACGGTCGCTAACTACCCCGCTCCCGCCGGAGCCCGAAGTCCCTGCAGCCCAGGAAGAGGATTTCCTGACTTCTCCAAGGCCATCGTGAGTCCCCAGCGAAGCTGAGGCAAGTGGACCCCACGAGTGACGAGGAACCGCAGTCCCTGGGTACCGTGCACTATTTTCGAGTGCAACCCCTTCACGACGTTCTACGAACCTGTGCTTTGGACCACGTGTGGTCCCAGCCTCTAGCAGAGATCCCTCCCAAGATCAGAGGCCTACCCCGTCCCGAGTGACCGTGGGCCCCTGTTGAAGGAATCCTCCTGAGGAGTCTTCGCGATCCCTTGCCAGCCGGCTTGTGGGTCCCCTGAAGACTTTTCTACAAATCCAAAGGGCTCCCCTGGTTGCTCCAGGCCTGCCCTGACTTACCCTCGCTGGGTGAGTTCCACAGACCTTGCTGGTCTGCACCATTGACTTTTTACGCTTTCCACAAGACTTGCTGCTACCAAGGCTTGTTGGCTCCAATCGGGTCGCCGACACCGCAGTCAGCTGCAGACTTCGTGGGACACGCTGAATCCAGCTCCTGGTCGTCCTCGACGCCTCCTGGACCTTGTGGCCAAAGAGTCAAGACACCCGTGAACGACCTGAATCTGTTGACGACGGTGGGCATTCATCTTCCTTGCCCCAGGTCACTGCCAAGTGGCTTTGAACACTGTCCCCTCTGCTTTCAGGTCTTCCTCCTTCCGAATCCAGGCTTGGATTCCACCGGACACTTCTTCTGGCTTCACAAGCAGCAAGTCTTCATTGGCTCCCATTGAAAACGACGCCGCGACCCGACACCAAAGGACACCTATGCACCCGGCTTCCCTGGGTGAGGTAACTCCAGCACTACGGTGCTCCTGTGGGTGTTGGCCCTAGAACTACTTACCCTGCAAGGGACTTGCTTGTAGCTACTCCCGAAGTGCCCTTAAACTCTTAATTTCCAACCGCGACTTGCCCCATTGAAGTCTACGGCGATCCGCGCCTGTGTTCACTCACTGCACGCGTCCCCCGTGGGTCCTTTACTTACCTGCCTTGTGTGGTTTCGTGAGGCCCCAGCACTTCTGAAGGCCCTAGGCCTTGTCCCTTTGCAAGTCGTTGTTCTTAAGTCTCTTTTTTAGTATATGGTCTGGTTCGCCCCTAGGGCCCCAGCCATACTTGTGCTCAATTTGTTGTGAAACGTTGATTTGTGCATATGTTCCGGACTTCTAATCTCACAAGAGATTAGTAGAGATTTGTTTAGTAATAAATACATATATATTTGATATATATACCTGTGTGGTGTCTTTTCATTTGGTGATTCAAGAGATTGTGTGGTAAAACAAGCTGCTTTACATTCCTCCAAGACTTAGCCTGAAGGCTGCTCTCCACAGCTACCACTAGGATAGCTTTCTGTAAAGGTTGTCTTAAACCTACCTACCATAAGAGTCGAATTGTACTGGTGCAAGGTGTCCACTTTAATTAGTGAACAGCATATACCAGGCCAACTTCTCACATACATTATCCCATTTTAGTTGATATCCGTTCTTTCTACCCAAGACCGGTGTCTCTAACTTTGGTTTGCTTTTTCCGAGGAAGACCCAGTGCCATGGAAAAAGAGGACGGCGAGGTCACTGAAGGTAGTAAATGTTGGGGGCGTGGTCTCGCTGAGCAGCAAGATGGCCGCTCTTTGAGTGCGCTCTGCCGGCCGAGAATTAATCCTACCATAATCCATACATGCAGACAACCAGCGGCGCTCGGAAAAGCGAAAAACCGGTTCCTGATCTTGTGGTGATCCCAGTGGCACTTTTTGGCTCCGAAATTAACCACTGAATACTGCGCTACGGCACTACTACGTCAGGCCTGGCGCGCCGCTCTGAGGGCCAAGAGGTTGCCGCGATACCTGCATCGAGCAGGGCTGCTGTTGATTCCTGAGGGCCGCGACCTGAGTTGAGCGACTGCTGGTGACGCGGATCCCCGCCGAAGAACCGCTGAGTCCCCTCTGTGCAGCGTTCAATATCCAGCCAGGTTGATGCAGCAACGAGTCGTGGGATGACGCACGAGAAGCGGCGCGGTGGCGCCTGGGCCGGCTGAGGGTGATACGGTAGGAGATTTCGGCATGTGAACAACCTGCAGCGACCGGCGAGTCCCCGCCTAGGATCCAGACCTCGCGCCGGGAGGAGGTACGGGGGGAGGCCCAGGACACGCCTGCCGTGCCCTCCTTGGCGGGCGCAGACCTCTCCCCGGGCTGACTCGGGCAGCGGGATCCGCGGGAGCTGCTGGCAGGGCACTCGAAGTGGGCGCTTGACTCCCTCTGTCACACATCAGCTTGGGCCCCTGTTGCAACGGTGGGATCGCCGGAGTCCGGGTGTGGAGCACGAGGGAGCGCAGCATTGCTGTACCCGACGGGATCACGGGCATATCACATGTTCGACCGCCCGATCGGACATCGTTGTCCCTGCCTTTCATTTACACTTGGGCTGTCAGCACGTGGGCACAGGCTGCCAGAGGGCCCCGTAAAATAATCTAGTGGCAGTGGCTTTAGCCGCCATGATCACTGTGGACATTTGTTGGAAGAGACTGGGCTCTCAGGTTACTAGCCAGGTGGCTACATTTTAATTGCGCCTACCAGACCTCCTTGCCTCTTCACTACTTTTGCTGTCTGGGCGCCTGGTGCCATAATCAAGCAGGAGTGGCCTTTCACCCTGAGGAGAGATTTACTGATAGTGTTTTTTTGATTTACTGGGGTCGGGCCCACTGGCCACTTCGTGCCCTGCACTCCGTGCTGTATAATCCGGAGAGTGACAGGCACCACAGGCACCTACAGGCATGGGTAAAACCGATACCAAGCAGTCTAAATTATCGTTTGATAATAAACTGCTCACAATGCAGACGGATTCTGGCACTGAGGGGGGAGGGTGACAATCCTTCCACGGCACCCCTGGATGATCGAGGAGAGGACCTCCACGCCCTTTTGCTGGAAATGCAGTCCAGCCTCAAGACTATTGATAACAAACTAGACGTACTAACCTCACATCTTGACCAGGTCAGGAAACAGGTGGACACATGAAACTAGGCTGGACCAACTCGAAAATCGCTCCTCGGATGCGCATGACTTCTAGGTAGAGGCCAAAGAACAGCTATTACAAATGGACAAAGTCTTAACCCTGATAAGAGCTAAAAATGATGATTTGGAAGCCAGATCACGACGTAATAACATTCGCATAATGGGTATTCCGGAAACGACGGCCATTTCCAAAATGGAGACTTATGTGGAAGAACTTCTGCGAGATCTGTTTGGGCCTGATCTATCGGCAGCTTTTGTCGAACGAGCGCATCGCACTTTGGGGCCTAGGCCGCCGGTGGGATCCACCCCTCGTCTGATCCTAGCCCGGCTGCTGAATTACCGGGACCGGGATGCTGTTCTGTGCCTGGCCAGGGAACGTGGGTCTATTCAGCACAAAGGTAACACCATCTCATTCTTCCCATATTTCACGCCTGCAGTTCAGGCGGCGCGGCGTGAATTTGTGCCAGTCAAACGCCTGCTCCTAGCTGCTGAGGTGCCGTATGCTTTATTGTACCCTGCCAAATTGAAAGTCACGCACGACGGCACTGCTCACTTTTTTACCGATGCAAAGTCAGCAATGAAATTTGTCAAACATGTGGGCGGGAGAAGACGAACTGCTAAATCCAAAGATAACCTAGGCCCCGACAACAACCTTAGTGACAATGACTGATCGCCTGTAGCCGCGGTGGACCATTTCGTAATCCAAAGCCGAATGCTGCTGAATTTACATTGACCAAGAGACATATTGTATTCAGATATATGCCACAGTCCTAGTTTCTCTTATCTCACGTATTCCATGAACACTGAAGCCTGATGTTACTTATTTCCAGCTGGGACTCTGCATCCTTCTCGGCCACCCAGCCTTCGGGTAGGGCTGTATGCCGGTGACCCCACGCCTCCGGGGAGAGCTCCCAAATTCCGCTGCCAAGTCCTGACCTGGAGTATGTTGTTGAGTCTGTTTTGTAAAGGAGGTAGTTCTGCACAACCTAATTAGGGGGTTGGTGGGGGGTGGGAAGGGGATGCCGTAGTTGGGAAGTTAGACAGGAGAGCAACACGTATTTATTTATGCACTGATGACATCTGCCATGCACTAGTCAACTCTAGGTGGGGGCTGCCGGGAGGGCCACGCCCCAACAGGGACCACACGTAGCATTTACCAGATTCTTGCGTATACTCATGCCACTCCTATCCGCCATGTACATATCCAACTGGTGGGCATAACTAATTTTAGATTTTTAACCTGGAACATTCGCGGGTTGAATGACTGTAGGAAGTCCAGACTTGTACATTCATATCTAAGTAGGCACCATATAGATATATGTCTGATTCAGGAGACCCACTTAAATAGCACATCTCATTCTAGATTGCACCACAGGCGTTGGGCACACACTTTCTCCTCTATCTATTCCAATTATGCTAGGGGGTGGCCATCTTGATTCAACAGGGTCTTGATTGGAAAACGTTCGACTCACAGTTAGACCCGGAAGGCAGATTTGTCATAAATTTTGGCTCGCTGGGAGGAGTTAAACTGACGATCGCTGCAGTCTACTGTCCGAACATTGATTGTCCCGAATTTTTTCGGGATGTATGGGCCAAAATCCAACTGCTGGGTTGATATACAATAATATGGGGAGGGGACTTTAATGCGGTTTTGAACGATTCCTTGGATAGGAAGGGTACCTCCCGCACTATGCATTCTAATTCTTGTGACGCTTTAAATGAGATATTGCGGGATGGGAGGTTGATGGACATTTGGCGGCAGAGACATCCAGGGGTAATGGAGGGTACATGCATATCGACCTATCACGCAGCTTGGTCCCGATTAGATTACTGGCTAGTATCGCAGTACATTGCCGCTTGGACCTCAGACAGCACTCATTTCCCTAAGACATTATCAGATCACGCCCCCTGCATGTTACAACTGACGATTCCTGACACTCCTTCAACAATGTTTAATTGGCGACTGGCCCCGAACGCTCTCCTAGACTTCAGAGAGGAGATACACAGAGACATAGAGGAGTATTTCAACACTAACACTGGCTCTGTCTCCACGTATGCTTCACTTTGGAAGGTGTTCAAGGTGGTCATACGGGGCAAGTGTATATCCCGTCATGCAGGGGTGCTCAAGGCTATCAGAAGCACGCTGGCCTCCTTAGAAGCCCGCATTAAAGAGTTGGAAACAAATTACTATACCCCGACGGATCCCAAATATCTGTCCTCCATCAGGGAGCTTATCACTGAATTTGAAGAAGCAGCACAGCGGGATGTGCGATTTCTGGGCAAGCATACACAAGCCAGACGATATGGGGAGGGAGATAGGCCAAGGAAAAAACTGGCGAATTTACTCAGAACACCTCACACTGCCACCTATATATCCGAAATCATGGGCGAAGATTCAGATCTCATTAGAGGTCCTCGAGAAGTTTTGGAAAGATTCTCTACTTTTTATTCCAAGCTTTACACGGCTACTCATCGAGTAGAACCAGAGGATCTCCAACCCTTTCTAGATTCTATTGAACTGCTGTGGCTGGGGAGGGCGCATAGGGAATACGCTCTTAAAACCTGGGAAACCAAGCCAAGAAGTGGATTTGTATCGCCCACTCTCTTTAATAAATATAGATGCCAACATTTTTGCCAAATTGCTAGCCAACAGGCTGCAGCCTCTACTTCGTACCTTCTTCACAATGCTACACTATCTGCACCCAGAAGCAGAGGCACTCATAGCATTTCTTGACGCTACCAAAGCGTTCGACGCACTGGAATGGCCTTTGTTTGCCAGACTGGGGAGGCTCGGTTTTAGCCCGAAGTTCATTGCACATGTCAAACTGTTATACACAGCTCCCTCAGCGCGATTGCGCATGAATGGCACGACCTCGGATCCAATTTTTATATCCCGTGGAACCAGACAAGGCTGCCCCCTCTCCCCTCTCTTATTCGCCATAGCGATGGAACCTAAAGCAGCTAGGATTCGCCAACACTACGCGGCAAGAGGGTTGGGATTTAGCACCAGAGGGCTCCTGGTTTTGTTGTATGCCATCGATATGACGTTATATATCACTGATCCAGAGACTAACTTGGGTCCACTACTCGGGGAACTCACAAGGTTTGGCGGTCTGTCCGGTATTTTTTATAAACTGGTCTAAATCTACCCTATTCCCACTTACTGAGGCCACTTAGCCTTTTGACCTAGATCACCCACTGAAGTGGGAAGAAGGCCCGGTAAAATATTTGGGCATTTGGCTAAGCCGGGACGAGCAAGAGATTTGGAATCTAAATTATGGTTGTGCTATTTCCTGGCAGGAAGGGAAGATCAAGATCTGGGCCAAGCTGCCAATCTCTCTTGCTGGCAGAATCGCCGTTGCTAAAATGGTCGTCCTGCCTAAAATCTTATATTTATTTCTTAATATTCCGATTCTTATTACCCAGGCTTTCTTCAAAACTCTCCGATCTCTCATGATCTCCCTAGTCTGGACGGAGCGGCAAGCACGTGTATCCTGGGAATTGCTCACACTTCCTCTCGCTCAGGGAGGGCTGGGAGCCCCAGACATGTCTTTATATGCGTATTACACACAGGCTCAATTTTTGCATTATTGGATACATCCTACCCCGTTCCAACCCCATGTAGCTGTTGAGACGGATATAGCAGCTCCAGTTCTGCTCCAAGTGGCCGTATATCAGAAATACCGTAAGCCAAGAGACGGAATAGATACTGTTGAGACCCTTAGATGGGCTTGGGACAGACTGCGCATTAGAGCCCACCTGGAAATTTTATATGCCCCCTCTATCCCTTTACCACGTAACCCACAGATCCCAGCTTTGGCCGAGGGCGGAAATGTGAACCTGGCTAAGGAGATGGGTCTGAAACCTTTCGCAGATCTTTATCCAGAGTGAATGAATGAATGAAATTGGATTTATATAGCGCGTTACTACCCTGAGGCCTCGTAGCGCTTAGGACAGGGCAGACAGAGTCATGACAGGTTAGTAAGTGGTACCAAAGAGGTAGGTCTTAAGGAGTTTACGGAAGGACTGCATGTTGGATTCCCCTCGAAGAGCAGAAGGAAGAGAATTCCAAAGATTCGCAGCATTGAGTGAAAAGGAGCGACCGCCCCATCTGGATCTACGTAATTTCCTTGTAGTAGCAAGGAAAGCGGAGCTGGAACGAAGACTCCTTGGAGGATGGTAAGGAGTGACGAGGGGATGGATAATGGCAGGGCCAGTCTTCCAGATGGCTTTGTGAGCCAGACACATAGCCTTAAATTGTATTCGGGACTTGACTGGGAGCCAATGCAGTTTCCTTATTGCGGGTTTTGCTGATTGTCTCCGAGGAATCTGGAGAAGTAAACGAGCCGCGCAATTCTGGATCACTTGTAATTTTTGAGTGGTAGCCTGGGGGCGCCCAAATACAAGGCGTTTCCATAGTCCAGGCGGGACAAAATGAGGGCTTGCACCATAATCCTTCGCGCCTGAAAAGGGAGCAAAGGGAGAATTTTCCTTAACATCCTCATCAGGCCGAAACATGTAGCTGAGAGCATAGTGGCCTGATGATTAAAATTTAGGGAGCTATCAAGCCACATGCCTAAGCTCTTAATCTGGTGCTTTGGAGCAGGCATAGTGCCGAGACAAATGGGCCATGAGAATGCCGGGGAAGGAGATGGAGCTTTGCCCAGGAACATCAATTCCGTTTTGTCCCCGTTTAACTTAAGGTGAGATAGGTCCATCCATTCGGCTACCGCCTCTAGGCAATTGCCTAGGGCGCAAGATGAACCCTCCGGGTGGTTTAGTGCCACAACCAGTTGGGTATCATCTGCGTAGGTAATAATTTTTATGCCGAATGGACTTACTATCTCTGCCAGAGTTGCCATGTAAGTATTAAAGAGCGTGGGGCTCAGGGAGGAACCCTGGGGAACCCCACAGCTAAGAGGCCATCGATTTGATGCAAAGGTACCCTCGAAAACCTGGAAAAAACGGTCCTTTAAGAAGAACTGGATCCATGTGAGAGCCCGGTGTGTTACTCCAAGATTTTTTAATCGCTCCAGCAAGATGTTATGATCAACAGTGTCGAAGGCGGCACTGAGGTCCAGCAGAATAATTGCTGCTGAGCCACCCTGGTCCAGAAGTCTCCTTGCTTCCTCTGTTACTGTCAGAAGGGCCGTCTCTGTCCCAAGCCTGGGACGAAATCCTGTCTGGGAATCGTGGAGCAGGTTGTTAGACTCCAGGTAATGGACTAGAGTAGAGTTTATATGTCTCTCCGTCAGCTTGCTCAACCAGGGAAGGAGAGAAATGGGTCGATAGTTGGCCATATTGGAGACGTCCAAGTTAGGTTTCTTCAAAAGGGCTCTAACCTGAGCACATTTCCAATCAGGGGGTACCGTGCTTGAAGAGATGGAGGCATTTATGATGTTCAGAATTACTGGCTGAATAACATCAGCAGCTCGAGTGAGATGCAGCGGAGGAGCGGGGTCCATAGGAGAGCCCGAGGTTACCGTAGAAATAAGTGTATTCAAGGCAGCCTCGTCTATCAAGGGGAACTCCGCTAAGGAACATTGTGATTCGGGAAGGGGGCTTTTGGTACTGAACGCTATAGACTCACTCTGGTGGGAGGGGAAAGATTGACAAATCAGATGAATTTTTTGGTGGAAATATTCCGCTAAATTGTTGCAGCGAGCTAAAGCATCCTCTATGTTAGGGGATTTGTGCGGAATAGTGATAAGAGATTTAGCGATACGGAAAATCTCTTTAGGCGAATTAGCAGCTGCGCTGATCCTCTCCTCATAAAATGAGGAATGGGCGATTTTAATTTCTGCCTTATAATTCCTAATTGCCTCTCTATAGACATTTTTCCTCTCCTCTGTTAGATTCTGTCTCCATCTCCTTTCCAGTTTCCTGCAGATTTGTTTGAGCTCCCTTAATTTAGGGAGAACCATGGTACCGGTTTATGTATGGATCTCTTGTAGGAAGGTTTCATAGGAAGAAGAGTGTCCAACGAGTTTTGGATCCATAGGTTAAAGTTGTTATTAGCTCTCTCCGGATCGGAAACAGGAGAGGGTGTGGTGGCATCCAGAGCTGAAGACCACTGGCTAACAGAAAGATTAGACCATTTCCTTTCCAGCATCAGAGTTACATTCTGAAGGGGAGAAGACACTACGGTCTCCCAGACCAGAGGAATTAGCAGATGATCAGTCCAGGGGAGGGGGATTGGAGACCCTACCGAAAGATTCTGGTCATTACTAAACACTGGATCAAGGAGATGACCCTTGACATGCGTAGGGGAAAAGCCTTTCTGCTTAAATTGAAGTGCTGAGAGGCTTGTTAGCAGCTCTTTGGCCAGATGGTCAGAGGGGTCATCCAGGTGGATATTGAGATCCCCTAGTACTGTAAAGTTAGCTGAAGTTAATGCTAAGTTAGCCACAAAGGTCGGGAGTATACTAAGGAATTGACCTATGGGTCCCGGGGGGCGGTAAAGTAGCAGACCAGAGAGAGTGGTAATAGGTGATAATTCCAAAGAAAAGTTCATACTTTCGCAGTCCGGTAGCACCTCAGCGGAAGACCGGCAGCGGAAATTGTCTTTAAAAATTATAGCTAGACCTCCACCTCTTCCAGTCTTACGGTCCGTTCTATGAATGAAATACCCCGGAGGTAGGGTCTGGGTGATAACTGGATCAACTTCGTCCTGTAACCATGTCTCTGTCAGGAATAAGGCATCGGGTTTAAGATCATCTATAAGAAGTGCTAGTTCAACTGAGTGCTTTGGAAGAGAACGACAATTTAAAAGAAATAATTTTTTGGGGAGGCCGGTATCTGGTAGGTCCCTACTGTAAGGTTGGAACTTAAAATCACAATGGGGGCAACTGGAGGGACTGTTGGCAAGGATCAGCGTGTGTAGACAGTTAATATCCGTAACTTCTCTCATATTGAACAGTGTCTGAGCACTGTAGGTAACATTGTTATTTTTAAAACTGCCAGGGGTCATGGCCCCTGGTCGGCTCGGACGGGCGCAGACGGGCTTGCCTTTGGCGCGCCTTCGGCGCGCCCGCTGCGCGCGTCCGCTGCGCGTGCGCATTAGCTGGGAGCTAAATACTGGTGGGGGCGCGAAAGACTAGCGCGCTAACCCGACCGGAAGTGCTGCTGCTCCAAGAAGCCCTCCGCACAACGGCACTTGCCGCGTCGGACCGGGGCTAGGAGGAGGATAGAGGTAGGTTCCGCAAGGTACAGGATATACAATTCCTAATAGTGGATGTGCAAGTTAAAATACAGACGCAAATAAAAATGATCGATATAGCCACACACACGCCACAGCTAGCAGCGTCCCTGCCACTGGTCTCTGCCGCGTCCGCTGCGCGTGCGCATTAGCTGGGAGCTAAATACTGGTGGGGGCGCGAAAGACTAGCGCGCTAACCCGACCGGAAGTGCTGCTGCTCCAAGAAGCCCTCCGCACAACGGCACTTGCCGCGTCGGACCGGGGCTAGGAGGAGGATAGAGGTAGGTTCCGCCAGGTACAGGATATACAATTCCTAATAGTGGATGTGCAAGTTAAAATACAGACGCAAATAAAAATGATCGATATAGCCACACACACGCCACAGCTAGCAGCGTCCCTGCCACTGGTCTGTGCCGCGTCCGCTGCGCGTGCGCATTAGCTGGGAGCTAAATACTGGTGGGGGCGCGAAAGACTAGCGCGCTAACACCTTCTGTGCCCCACTGATGCCCATGGCCGGAGATTCGAGGTATTTCTCCGAGCTTTTTCTATATTTTAAGATTAGAGCCACATGCAGACAACTACACTCTACTTTCCCTGGCCCCCCCTCTCAGCTACCAGCACTCAAGCAGATGTTAGTTACTGCTGTCCCCCGTAGGTTAATAACAAGATTATACTGTTCCATGCAAAATGCAGCACCACTGACTACACCCAAGGCCCAGCACAGTTGGAATACAGACCTCGAGGGGCAGGTGACTGATGAAACATGGGCCTTTTGTTGTGGTCAACTTCAGTTGCTCTCACCTAATTATAGACTGAGACTAATCCACTTTAAGTACTTGCATAGGTTCTACAGAACCCCCTCTCAACTGCATCGCATGGGGATGAGGCCCGATGAGAAATGCTGGAGGTGCGGGCTGGCTCCTGCCACTTTCCTACACATGTCCTGGCTCTGTCCACCTATAGCTGCCTTTTGGGCTGACATCTTCAGTAAAATCCATGATATACTAGGGGTACCGAACGAACCTCAGCCACTTATAGGGTTACTGGGATATGTTAAGGACACTAAGGCCGAAAATCGCAAATTGCACGCATTGCTTCTTTTGCTAGCTAAGCGAAGAGTGTCCATTCATTGGGGTGATAGGAGTGTGCCCACGACCAGGGCCTGGATCCAAGACGTCACCTTTAGTCACACACAACTGTCAACCTATTGGGAATTGATGCTCACGGCCTCAAGACGAAGAATATTTGAGGCCCCTTTTTAGATTGGCTACAAACACTCCAGGAGGATAATGCCGTTCCCCCTAACTGTGCTGCTTCCCACGTTTCACAGTCATCTGAAACATAATGAAAATATTACTTACCTGTAAGAATAGTTTTGCAGCCTAGACTCTTCTAGATTCACAAACTGTGCATATTCCGCCATCTAGTGGTTGGAGTCAGAAAGTGCTTTTGTATCTTTTTTTTTTTTTGTGTTGGGAGGTTGCGAAACCTGATCCCCCTGGTGAGGCTACAACCCCCCTTGTGTGTGTGCAAGCTCTCAGATTATTTTTTCCCTTTTTGCGTTGTGATTATGTCTGCTTGTTGAATAAGTATAATATTGATTGCTTATATAGGCTGAGACTGCAGGGACACTTGTTGGTTTGTAAAAGGTGATTAATATATATTTATTAATATATATATATATACCTATATATAGGGCTATAGGTGCAATTCATTGCATCAGGCACTGGGCACTCAGACTATCGGGACTATACGTCGATGTTATTTTACGTGACCACCCTTTATGTCTATTACACATGTTCCACATTCTCAGTATTTACACGAGGGCTCGTGCTTTCTAAGAGTGTGTCTTTTAAATTTCTACAATGTAAGCAGTATATTTTTTGTTTCTATACATTCTAGTAGACTATAAATGAGGCTCAATAGACTGACGAAGGCTGCTGTGACAGCCGAAAACGCGTTCTCTCTGTGCTGCTAGATCGGAGGAGGCCTAATGCAATAAATGCCTATTGAAACCCAGCACTCTTCGTGTGCGTGCCCTTTTCTGTGAGGAGTAGGGTTGGTTTGGATATTTTCAAGTGCCGGCGGTCGGCGCTTTACACGCACCACCAGTCGAAATTTTTGGTCTTTTCAAACGACCGCAGTTGGAGGAGTTTGAGCATGTGAGTGCTATTGATCAGCCCCCAGGGCCTTCGCTGGAACGAGGATAATGGATGACAGCAGTGTGGATGGTGGCGATCCCGACGCGAGGAGGTCTTTAAGGCATTCAGCGCGGGGTCTCTAACTTTCCCCTGGCTCGAAATGCCTCACACTCTGACCATGGGATCCCTGGTGACTGGGCACCTTGTCAGCCGACGCTGGTATGGTGAGGTTTGCTTGGCGATTTGGAGTTTGAACATTGCTCTCCCCCGACCCCGCATCAAGTTGCATTTTACTGTCTGCGTGTTTGTGCACTTAATGAAATAGGTTTGACATTGGTAAGAGAAGCGGTGTCTCTACTCCTATGCCTTTTGACTTTAAGAAATTCGATTGGGAGCCATAATTGTGAGCACGGTGGAGTAGCTGAGGCAGCACTTACATATGCCAGTCAAGCACCAAACCATGCCGATTGCCTGCTCGACGGGGAGGCGAGATTTCAAGGGTCCATGTGGATGTATTGTTGTTTCCGAGGCTCTAGACTGACTGGCTTCTGTTACAGGCTACACATAACTGAAATGAGGCATTGTGGGACAGGAAGTCCTGTGAAGTGTTTGCTGAGCTAATAAGGGACTGCAGTGGCGCTTCTCACCACCATTATTGTGTTGATGAATATTACCAATCGGATACCTCTGCATGACCCATCGGATCAGCACGTGCCGTTGCATATCCTCAAGTCACGGCCACCGATAGTGCTTCGAATGGCTTCCCATACCGATCAATGGGATAGTCATTTACAATTATGTCGATTCTCTTGTTGCACTACATTTGCGCAATACATTAGATAGCTATTTAGTAATGTTTTAACTTTAATGCACGCGCTCACTGTCAAATTATATGTTATTCTTTTACAGCTGCTTTAGAATTATGACCCAAGATATATTGAAAGCATTCGAGCTACGAGTGGGGACTGCAGGCAATTAGGGCGGGTCCACAGACGCATTATGCGGGCTATAGGTGCAATTCATTGCATCAGGCACTAGGCTCTCAGGACTATATGTCGATGTTATTTTACGTGACCACCCTTTATGTCTATTACACATGTTCCACATTCTCAGTATTTACACATGAGGGCTCATGCTTTCTAAGAGTGTGTCTTTTAAATTTCTACAATGTAAGCAGTATGCTTTGTTTTTTTTTGTGTCTATACATTCTAGTAGACTATAAATGATTTTAACCAAATGGCGCTCAATAGACTGACGAAGGCTGCTGTGACAGCCGAAAACGCGTTCTCTCTGTGCTGCTGGGTCGGAGGAGGCCTAATGCAATAAATGCCTATTGAAACCCAGCACTCTTCGTGTGCGTGCCCTTTTCGGTGAGGAATAGAGTTGGTTTGGAGATATATATATACATATACATACATACATATATATACACACACATACATACATACACATAGATACATATACAAATTTATTCCTTTTTTTTTTCTTTTTTCTTTTTTAAACGTTGCTGTATATAGCCGAGTATGATAAAAGCACAGTAACTTATGTGTTACATAGTCCTTTTTTTTGGGATTGTGTGTTTATGAGCTATGTAGGTAGCTAGGTGTGCCCTTTTCCAAAAAGGGTAATTAGTTGATATAATAGGAGATATGCAGCATAGTTGCTACGTTTTTAGTCTTTATATATTACGTATGTAATATTGAAAGAGGAGATGTATAGCTTCTGCTATGTTAGCCCTTATAAGTACTTATGTACTATGTTTATGTAGGGACTATGTTTTGAGTCTTTTATTTATTTATTTTAATTTTTTCTCCTTCACAGGGGAGGAGGGAGGGTCGTATGTGAATCTAGAAGAGTCTAGGCTGCAAAACTATTCTTGCAGGTAAGTAATATTTTCGTTTTGCAGCATAGACGTCTTCTAGATTCACAAACTGTGCATCGATTGTGTAGCGGTATTTAGCGATTGTGGAGGAGGGAGTGAAGTGTAGTTGATCCCCCTAGGATAATAGAAAACACAAATGGTGTAGAGTACCACTTGTTCTTTTCTGAGAGAATCTGAGTTCTCATGTTGTGTGTACATAGTAGGTATCCATATAGCTCTCCTTTGAGGAAAGTACCCCTATTTGTACTCCGTTATGTATATACTTGCATTTGCGAGTGTTTTAAATATTTTAGATATGACCAGGAACAAAACCTTTGGATGTCTATTGAAATAGTTATATTTTATAGGCCCATTCATCCTTGTGTAGGCTAACGCCTGATTTGCTTGTTTTATTCAGTGAGTGCTATTTTTAATATGGTCTTTACCAACCACTAGCTCTTGTTTGTATGTTGCCAGAATTATTATTTATTTATTTTTGATGCAATGGGCAGGCTTTAATGCCTTATGTAGATATGGCTTAAGGGTTTTTTGGGGTGCCTGGCTGCTTTATGTGTGTACGTATTCTTTGTTTGATGCTCGCCTTGGTAGCAACAGAAAACTCTATGCGTATGCTGTTGACCTGTTGAAATGTGTTATTACCCTTCCCTGTTTATGGTATTGTAGAGCATGGACGTTATTATATGATTATGCGTCCTGTCTATGTCCTTAGGAGGCAATTGAGGGGAGAGGAAAGAAAGGCCTTTACCTTGTTATTATATGCATTGTGCGTTTGTATCCTAAGGTCCTGCTGAGTGTTTTTGGGGCACTTTAGTTTGTACCTATAAACATGCCTCAAACCATACCATATATATATTTATATACAGATGTACAGGCATACATATTTGTGTTTATTTTCCCCTTATGGAGAGTATTTCACCGATGTTGTATACCCAAGATGTTGACGTGTACAGCAAGGATGTTGACAGGGACATTTTTGGCCCCTGGTTTAAATGAGGGTTACCGCCCTTAATGTGTACTGTGCACAGTGGGCCTTTTGGCTAACTATTTGCGAATGGGCTCCAAATTTTTAGTAGGCTAATGCCTGCTGTTAAGTGGTATTGAGCTCCCTTATGATTAAGCGCAAGGGAGAGATGAAGTAACATTTGAGTGTGCTGTGTGCATTGCATTGCAGACCTCGTGTAGTTTTTGTCATGTAGTAAGGAAGCCTGAAGAACTGTGCCTTGTTTTGTGCTTATTCTGCCTTTATGGATGTTAATAGTTGTTGTAATGGAAACACAACCTGGTAAGGGGTGTGTTGTGTTTGCCCTGTTAGGGATACCTTGTGATGAGTAGGAGGGCCTATCTGGTGGGCCCCATGTGAGGTATGTGTCTTTTCCTTGTCCCTGTTAACCTGCTTTGCTATATAGTAGGCCTATGCAAGGTTTAAGGTGCTGATTTGTGTGTGTAGGCGCTGTATGTGGTGGTAGGGTGTTAACCCCCCACTGTATTTTGGCAAATTTTATGGTAGGGGCCAACCGCAGTTGCCGGCCATATGGGATACCTTTGGAAGTCGCTGTGAACTCCTATAGAAGAGTTGCCGGCTCCCTTAAGGTGTCCAGAAAAGGTTGCAGTCAACCCCAGTTGCCGGCCTTATGCGGTAGTTTTGGAAGTCGCGGTTAACTCCCCTTGAAGAGTTGCCGGCTCCCTTATGGTGTCAAGATCAGTCTCCGTGGTAGGAGATGACTTTCACCTCTTGGGCTCGCCACACCCATAATGTGTGTGAGATGAGTGTGGTTGTGGTATACCAAACCATATCGTGGCAATCAGCCCCTTTAGTGAAGCTGACTCGCCTTTATCATTGTAGCAAACATAATGTTGTGCTGCAAGTACATATTGTATTGGTGAAAGAAATGCTGTGTAGCGTGCGCAGATATGTACTTGTATTTTGAGGTTTGTAGTCTTGCTGTGTGAGACTTAATTCCTCATTAGAAGTAAACCGTGTGCGTAAAACTGTGTATAGTGTTTCATGTGCAGCACTGTTTGTTGCAGAAATTATGTCTGTTGTAAAACAGGGTTGTGCAGTCCAGCAGTGGTGAATGGTGGAGGGAGTTGGTATGTTTTTAATGTTTTGTGTGACCGGGTTTAAAAGAGACAGTTTATGTGCTCCCTATAGAAGACCCCTGGTTGCCTATTTAACACAGGCGCAATGCGTTGAGTGTTACTGGTAAATGGAACGTATATGTATGTATTCACACATATATACATATATGAACAGTCTACATACATATAGTTCCGTGTACATATGTATTTTTTGGTGTTTTTCCCTCCTGGATATATATATATATATATATATATATATACATATATATATATATATATATATATACATACATAAATATCCTTATACATTCAAATACCTAGATATATATAATATGCGCCCATATGCATATAAATATATATATCCCCATCCCTTGAAGTGTTGTGTGTTATTATCTGGGGATGTATTCAAATGTTTGAGCTGTAATAACGACTGACTGTTTATATTTTGGGTGCATAAAAATGTAAACCCAGAAACTTTTTTTAAAATTTTTTTTTTACTCCGCCCTTTATGGGGGTAATTTTTAAAGTGAAAAGTGCATGGCTCTATGTATTTGTCTACGTGTAGGCCCAGCCCATTTATATATGCATACGAGATTAAATCGCATTTGTTCTTGTTCCATTGTACCTGGGATTAACATAACCTCGCAACGTTAGAGTTTGTAGAGGCCCAGTTGGTAATGCTGCAATAGTGCGCGCATTTGTACCTTGTAGTAGGAGGCACCTCTGTGATCTTGCATGTTGCAATGCTATGCAGCAAGATTATAAAATCTTTGAAAGTGGCCGTAGTCACTTGTAAATGTTTGCATATTACCTGTGTTATTGTGCTATTTATGGCCATATGTTCTGTAACTGTGTGTGCTATATGTTATATAGCACAAGTTGTTTTATGGGTGTGCGATAAACCGCATTTGTGTTTCACATAGTGTATCCTGGTGATATGTGTTATTTTGGTATAAGAGGATTAACGTACAAAGTACCCTACTATTGCAGCCTTATAGTATGTAGTGGCTTAGCAGGTAACGCTGCACTTGTGCGCGTATTAGTACTTAGTGCTATTTTGCAAGCGCCTGCTTGTTTGCGCATTGAGGCTTTTCTTTATTGTATGTTATGCTTTACCGTGAAGTATTTTTCCCCCCGTCGCTGTGTTATGTTATCAGCGGCTTTCTGGTAGTGCAATCTTTGAGGCATATGTACAGCATAGCTGTGAACCCCCGTTTTGTATTGCTTGCGCGAAAAAGCTTTGCAGTGAATTATTATAGCCAGGTGCTTTAGTAACTGCTAAATGTTGCCATATTTTCCTTGCTTGTGCGTTCTCTTGGGAGATGTGTTGTTGTATTGTGGTTGCTATATGTGATATAGCATGGTCTTGGGACTTGCAGAGAAACCCCTTTGTGTGTTTTGAAAGGATTACATTATATTTGGCCTTTGGGAAGGTGAGGATGAAAAAACGTAATGAAGTACTTTCATTTATTTACCATCTTATTGAGAAATTAAAGCCCCCTTCCAGGCCCTGTTCAGCAAGGCCGTTAAGGAATGCGCTTCCCGGAGATAAGGCCCTGATTTATGAGATCTCAGTGCTCGACATGAAGGCCCCTTGAAGTTTACCATTCTTGTGTTCGGCCGAACCGGGGGGGAGGGGGCTGTGTTGAAAATTGTGCTACGTGCAAAACAAAGGTTTCGCTTTGCCGCTAGCTATACGCGGTATTTGGTGCTTCTATAAATGTTTGTTATGCCAACTAGTTAAATAGTAGGGAATTAAATCCCCTGCTTTGTTGACAACCGTTTAAAAGAGTCCTAAATTGTCTCTTTAAGCAAAGCTACGCCCTTTACCTTATAAGCGTAGCGAACGCTTGAGCTGAGTTCTAGCTATGTCTGAAAACGAAGTAAAGACTGGGGAATAAGCCCTTCCCATAAAGCTTTTTTATTATTGGTGCGTTTGAAATGCACTACCAAAACCCTGCATGCGTACCAGCACGGTGCTGTAAATACAGGCACGTTAGACAGACTAGTATATATTCCAAATTGGTTTAAATAAATGCGGATTACATTTTTTAAAGTCCTGCGCTCGTGCGTGGAGCAGTTCATCAGTCATGATGCTTTATAATATATAGAAGAGGAAATTCTTACCTCGTTTGTGGATGAAGCATTGCTCCGTGCAGAGCATCCCCTTAACAGTCTGGGGACAGTTTTGTAAAAAAGGCAACGAAAGTGTACTTGCCCTGCTGCATGAGAAATAATGTGAGCAGCGCCAAACAAGCTGCTTTGCTCAAGATTTTTCCCTCATGCAACTCTGTTATTACCACCTATCTCCTTGGAGTTTCTGGTGGGCCTCCTCTGTTGCATGCGTCTGCTGCTGTCTTTTCACCTAAGTCTCCGGGGCACCTCCGATCTCCATGGCGGAAAAAACAAGCATTGGCATAGCCAATAGGTCTCGCCTTTGGGACCTTATAAGTGTTTAGCCATGCAACAGTTGCATAACTAAATACTTATAAGGTCCCAAAAGCGAGACCTATTGGCTACACCATTATAATCGCGGCACCCGCGCTTTACTTTTAATGTTAAAGCGCTTTACTTTTAACATTAAAAGTAAAGCGCTTTAACATTAAAAGTAAAGCTCGGGTGCCGCGATTATAGCAAAAGTAAAGAATAGATTATTTTTCTATTTCTTTACTTTTGCTACAATCGCGGCACCCGACATGAGAAAGAGGATTCTGCGCATGTCCTCTCGACACTAGTGTCTGCTGCGTCAGCGGGGGGGCCCTCAAGCCGGGCTCAGAGGCCCGGGGGTCTTCGTGCATGCAGATGTGAGCGGTCGGCGCTGTCCTCGGCCCTGGAGGCCTCTGGGCCTGGGAGGAATCCAGCGCCTCTCTGAAATCAGGGCGATGTGCCTGAGAAAAAGAGCCGAGGGACAGCGAGTGCTCCCGCAGCAGTGGGGACACGGCCAGTCAGGGGATGAAGTGTGAAGGGGGTGTGAGGAAAGGGGGGTGACGTAAGGGAGAGGGGAGGACGCGTGGGATATGGGAGAGGCGGGGGGTGGGGGAGGGGGGGGGAGGAAAGAGGTGCGTAACTGAAAAAGAGGCGAGAGGACAACGTAGAAAACGGAAAACGAAGAAGAGAGAGGGGGCAGAAATATGAAAGAAAATAGCAAAGAGGGGAATGGAAAAATAGGAGAAAAATAGGAATGACGAGCAGGAAAGAGGAGTGATGGGGAGGAGGCGAAAATTGATGAGACGGGTTGAAATGAGAAGGGGAATGAAAATAAAGGAAAAAGGCAATATTATAGGAACACAGGCAAGAGGTGGAGGAGTGGAGATGGAAAAGTGGGAGCAAGGAAGAAGCAGCGTAGATAGGAAACTAGGGAATACCGGTTAAAAATGGGAGAGGTGGAAATAGAAGGGAGAGAACAACGAGCTAAAGAGGTAAAGTAAAATCGAGAAACGGTAGTAACATGAGAGACAGTGGCGTGGAGTAGATGGGGAGAAGGGGATAGACTAGGTGGAAAATGGAGGGCGAAAGGGAAATAGGACTGAGGTTGTTTGGAGATAAATAGCACAGGTAGAACAGACAGAAGGAGAGAAAGGAAAGTAATATAGGGCAAAAGAGAGAAATTTAAAAAAGGACAGAAAAAGAAAAGAGGACGAAAGAAAAATACGTAGTGAGAGAGAACGCAGTAGGAGGGACGAAAAATGAGACCGAGTCAGGTCAAGAGGAGATTCCGGCATGAGTTACAAGAAAAAGAGCGTGAGAGCGGCCAAAAAAACACGGCAGTAAGAAGGAAAAGGGGCGAAAGGAAACAGTGAGTTTAGAAGGCGTGTTTGAAAGGAAGGTTAAAAGAAACAGGGCGAGAGACGAAGAGAAAGGAATACGAGAGATGGGAAAAGAAAAAAACAATGAATAAAACGTATGCTTTAAAGAAGGAGGTGTGTAAAGAGAAATTAAGATGGTTAAAGGCAAAGAAAAAGAACACGAAGGAGAAAGGGTGACATTAGTGAGAAGGGGCAAGAAGAAACGAAAGAACGATAGAAGTGGTGATACAGTTAACAAAACAGAAAAAAAAACATTTAAAAAAGATAGAAAGAGTTAAATACATGAAAGGATAAAATAAACAGAATAAAACATACTCCAGCAAGCAATTAAAAAAACAATTAGAATGTAAAAAAAACTAAGTGGTTCAATTATAAATAAAATACACGAGAAAAGAAACAAGCATTGGCCGCGCGGCTGTGAAACTGACACGGCCGCGCGGCCGTGAAAGTAATCGTGAATAAGCGGGTTTTGAAAGTGCAAACAGTGGCTTTTGCTGGCGACCAGCTTGCGTTCACGCGAGCGTCCAGATGGCGAGAGAAGCCATATGGCGCCTGATCGCGCGTGCACGCTCGCGTGAACGCAGGCTAGTCGCCAGCAAAAGCCACTGTTTGCACTTCCAAAACCTGCTTACTAAAACTCTCGCCAGAGCACCGCATGCACTGGCTCAGGCGAGACCTAATAATCTGAGAGCTCGCACACACACAGGGGGTTGTAGCCTCACCAGGGGATCAGGTTTCGCAAACCTCCCAACACAAAAAAAAAAAAAAAAAAAAAAAGATACAAAAGCACTTTCCGACTCCAACCACTAGATGGCGGACTATGCACAGTTTGTGAATCTAGAAGGCGTCTATGCTGCAAAACTAGACACATGCCCATCCTGGCTTGGCTGTCTCGGGTGGGTGCTGAATTATGACACCGGCTGGCCTCACACGGCGGACCCACTGTCAACAGCTTGCAAATGGTATTGCTGTGGTGCTGTTTACTTGCGGACTAGCCAATTATCTAATGTGCTTAGTTAGACGCTGTAAGTTATATATGATACCTCCTGTCTGTTTTGTTCAAGTTTTTCTTTTCTGTTTTGTTTTTCATTTAGTGTTCACTCGCTCGAAATATGGATATTCTTTTATTATGTAGTTTGTATAACATGATGCTGAGTGTGCACCGTTGCAAAACTTTCAAAAAACAAACAAAAAAACAAAACAAAAAAAAGAAGGTAGTAAATGTTGAATCCACTTGTGTCGATTTCCCACCAAGAACTTCTGAAGTCACTACGAAGTCAATAGTTGACTCGTAATCATTTCGTATAAAGGTCTTTATAAACTCCCCGGAAATTGCCACCAGTGTGTTTCTTATCTCTAAGTTTCTAATGGCGAGTATTCTATTCAAACTCTGACCATATTTGCGGTGGGTAAAATGGGTTACCGGGGCCCCATCCACATCCACAGTACCGCAAACTAGCTCGGTGGAGTATTTACACAAATGTACATTAAAATCTCCCACCCATATGATGTTAAAGTTCTCCTGAAAACCACCCCCAATTTTATCAAGTTCACTTGCCAATTGAGCCACCACCTCATGCATGTTAGCTCCAAAATTGTTATTGTAAACGTTAATCAATAAGCAATCTTGACCCCCTAATAGTAAAAAATGAAAGTACAGGGACACCTTAAAGAATTTCTTAATAACTTATTGGGAGGGTATTAGATATAAGCGTTAGTAAATCCCCCCTGGCTCGACCTGATTGTGCAGGCTCTGCCTCTGTTTGAAACCAGCGATACCCGTCTATGGCTCTTTGATCAGTAGCCCAAGCCTCCTGTAAGCCGATTAATTCATATTTTTGCCAGACCTCCAACCACTGTGTATTTTCCACCTTCCCATTGATACCTGCCACGTTCCAGGAAGCTAGGTTTAGCAGGCTACCATTATCCCTTTCTATGGCCTCCAGAGATATTGCTTCCTCACATATTTTTCTCTTGGTCTGGACCGAACCTATCTGGGATAGGTCCACAGTGGGCAGTCAGTCGCAAGAGTCAAGTCCTGCTAAAGGGGCGAATCTATTTACTGTCCCCCACTTAGAGCTTCCCATATTTCCCAGGGCATTCAAGGTCAGTTGAGGGAATCTATGTCTTCCATGTGCATATCTATAAAGACCCGAATTATCCCGGGGAGCTTGCGGATATAAAAAGTCTAGAGAGCAAGAGGTAATATTGGTGCCAGAGAGTACTACATTGTGGAGTTGAGGTTTTAAATAGCTCACCACTTGCTGGTTATTAAAATTGACCACTATACAATCCCCTTTAAGGGTTTTTTGAGAGGTACCAACTCAGCCCACTCTTCTTGACATTATAATATGGCGGGCTAAGCCGCCATTTCTTTCTATCCTCGACCCACTGTACTTATTCAACCAAAACAGTGATTTATCAATCAGCTGCTCTGTAGATTCTTTATGGCCCTCCCTCAATACTGGGACATTTGCCTGAACCAGCACCAATGGTAAGACAGCGGGGGAAGATCCAACGATAGGTGATGCTGCTGCCCAACAGACCTTCTCTCGTCATCCCTCAATTATATTTCCCTCGCCACATGTATACCTTCCCCTTCAACCTTATGAGAAGAGGGTCTGTTAAGCTGCGGTGTCCCCCCTACAGTTGACCTCTTGAAGGGCCCACAGAGAGCTTGAATAGATCCGGGAGGGTTAGAAACAGGAATGGGGGCATCATTGTAGAGGACGAGTCTGGGTCAGTAGTGATGTTTCCCTTTCCTTGTATACCCCCACTTAATGGGCCCTTAGTGTTTCCTGCCACCCCACCCCCTGAGACACCTACTGTACCAAAAGAACCTATACGCTCTTTAATCTTTGTGAGTCTGTATATTAACCGCTGTAGGAGGGACACCATGTTCTCTAATCGGTTCCATCCCGCATCGTCAATCACGACCGAGGATGAGTTAGAGGAAGGTGTATGGGCCATACTTTGAACTGCTTCACTTTTAATCGGAAGGCTTGTCCTAAGTTTATGGTATTTGATTTTACTCTTTTCCCACATCTTTTCCTCTTTGCTGCTGGTTCGATGTTAGACTCTTCGATGGGGACTGGTTTCACTATACGGTCCGTGTTCAGAGGCGCGATGTCACAGGTTTGGGATTCGGGGGGGGCTATATTGCACAATACGGGGCCACTCTCCGATAATAGTGCTATCGGGGGTATACAGCCTCGACCTTCTTCTAGGGAGAGCTGACGTTCTGTTAGCTCGATCTCTTGCGACAAAACGTTATCAGTCAGGAATGCGTCTAGCGTATTCACTATTCCCCCCCTGAGGTTCACTTGTTGCCTTCCACTTGCCCATTTTGGAGGGCACTCCTTCCCATTAAGATCGTAGTGCTTAATTCGTCCCGAAAGATGGCCGTTAGGGGGCTGGCCCAGCCTAGCCTCCTCCGGCCTACGACAGGCCAGCCCTTGGCCCAGGCGCGTCCCCGCACCGCGTCCCGTGCCGAGGGGCGACTTTGCACTTAAGAGCGCTGTGACGTGGGCACCAGGCGCCGGGGCTGATGGGAAAGTGAGTCCCCAGCTGTGCCTCTCAGGTCCGCACCAGCAAGGCTCTCTCCAGAAAAGTGTTGGCAGTCTACTAGATTAGTCAATCACTTCTACTGGCCAGGGATGTCCCAGAAGGGGAAGGACTTGTCAGTCCTGTGTCTGCTGCCAAGTCTGTGGTAAGGCGGGAGGCCGCCTGAAGTCCCCCTTAATTTCACTTCCAGTGGTTGTGGTACCCTTTGAAAGGGTAGGCGTTGACATTGTTGGCCCCCTAGACCCTCAAACAGCCTCAAGGAACTGATATATTCTGGTGGTAGTGGATCATGCCACAAGGTATCCTGAAGTTATTCCCCTTGGGACCACCTATGCCCCTGCAGTGGCCAAGGCCCTCCTTGGTATCTTTACCGGGGTTGGTTTTCCTAAGGAGGTAGTATCAGACAGAGGTACAAACTTCATGTCTGCATACTTAAAACACATGTGGGAGGAGTGTGGAGTGACTTATAAGTCCACTACCCCCTACCACCCACAAACCAATGGCATGGCTGAAAGATTTAACCAGACATTGAAAGGCATGATTGGTGGATTCCCCGAAAAACTCAGAAGGAGATGAGGTGTTTTACTTCTATGCCTGCTTTTCGCCTACAGGAAAGTGCCACAGAAGGGACTGGGGTTCTCCCCCCTTTGAACTTCTGTTTGGGGTCTTCCGAGTCGTGTGCAGGAAGGATGAGAAAACCCTCTCAGAGAACCAAAACAAGATATACCGGTTTGCATGGCCTTCGCTCCAGGATGGCTGAGAACATAGAAAAAGCAAGACAAAACCTTCAGGACAGCCAGGAGCTTCAGAAGCAATGGTATGATCAAATGGCTGCTATGGTTGAATTTCAACCTGAGCTAAGGGTATGTGTGTTGGAGCATGTGGCACCTAGGGTCCTCCAGGACAAGTGGGGTGGGCCCTACCCTGTCCTTGAAAGAAAAGGGGAGGTCACCTATTTGGTGAACCTTGGCAGTTGCAAATATCCCAAAGGATTATACATGTCAACCGCCTGAAGCCCTACTATGACAGAGCTGAAGTGACCATGCTCATGGTTGCAGATGAGGGACAGGAAGCGGAGAGTGAACCTCTCCGTAATGTCCTCTCCAGCAATCCAAAAGATATGTCTCTTGATGGAGTAGTCTTGTCAGACACCCTCACTGACCAACAGCAGGCTGATTGCAGGCAAGTCCTAAATCAGTATGCTGAGCCCTTCCCTCTGACCCCTGGTCAGACTGATGTGGACACTGATGACAGCCTACCTGACAAAAACACAATTTACAGGCAGTCTGATCTTGTCAGAGAGCAACCAAGCTGAAGTAAGCAAGATGCCAGAATTCACTGAACCCTCAGACAGCCCATGGGCCATCCCAGTAGTGTTAGTCCCCAAACCTCAAAACAAGGGTGAACAGAATAAAATGAGGCTGTGTGTGGACTATAGGGGTCTCAATGCTGTGACACAAACTGATGCACATCCAATTCCTAGAGCAGATGAGTTGATGGACAGGTTGGGGGCAGCCAAGTATCCGAGTAGCTGTGTCCACATCTGGGTACTGGCAGATAAGTCTGACCCCTGGAGCAAAAGAAAAATCTGCATTCTCCACCTCAAGTGGGCACTTCAAGTTCACTGGAATGTCCTTTGGCTTGAAGAAGACCCCTGCCACCTTCCAGGGGTTTGTGAATAAAGTCCCTGCTGGATTGGAATCCTTTAATGCAGCGTATTCGGATGATATTGCTGACTATAGCGCCACCTGGCAGGATCACCTGATCCACCTTGGGAAGATTCTTGAGGCTCTGAAAGGTGAGGTGCAGGCCTCACGATCAAGGCAAGCAAGTGCTAGATAGGGCAGGGAAAGGTTATGTACTTGTGTTACCTGGTAGGTGAAGGCCAAGTTCAGCCACTTCAACTCAAGATCTAGACAATTCTGGACTGGGTAGCTCCAACAACCCAAACCCAAGTCAGGGCATTCCTTGTCTTGACTGGGTACTATATGAGGTTTGTGAAGGACTATGGGTCCAAAGCGACTCCACTCACATAACGTACCTCCAAAAGGATGTCAAAGAAGGTAAACTGGACACTGGGCTGTCAAAAGGCTTTTGACACTTTGAAGGATGCAATGTGCTCTGCCCCAGTCCTGAAAGCTACAGATTGCTCCAAGCAGTTCCTTGCACAGACAGATGCCTCTGAGCAGGGGATAGGTGCAGTCCTAGCAAATGATGAGGGACATGATCAACCTCTAGCTTTCATAAACAGGAGACTACTCCCTAGAGAGCAGTGTTGGAGCACCATAGAGAAGAAAGCCTTTGCTGTGATCTGGGCCCTGAAGAAGTTGAGGCCATACCTGGGACTGCCCATGTCAATGCAGATAGCCTATCCAGGTTCTTCCACTTAGAAGATGAAGACTCTCCAGGGGAAGGTTAGTTTCATTCTCTTTCATTTGGGGGGGGGGGGGAGAAAGTGCCTTTTTGACATCGTTAGCCCCCTACTTTTTGCCTGGAAAATGACGTGGTTTCGATTGTAAATGCATAGGGTCTATGCCAACCAGGTCCGCTCTGCCAGTGCTCTTTCCATAAAACTGTACCACGATTGGCACTTCAGACCCCCCCTGTAAGTCCCTACAAAATGGTACGTAGGGCATTGGGACAGAAGGGGGTCCCTTATAGACCCCTCACGTAGGTCATGCAGACTGCCACTGCAGCATGCATGCCTTGGTGCAGACAAGGCATACTGCCTGTGTGCCATGCCCAGCAGCACTGCCCAAGGTATAGGTAAGTCACCACTAAGCAGGACTTACAAGCCCCAAGGCAGGGTGCACTATATCTCAGGTGTAGGCATATCTGCAAGAGCAAATATGCCCCTACAATATCTAAGTCTATTCTTAAATATTGTAAGTGCCAGGGAAGCCATAGAGAGTAAACGGGCTGGAAACTAGAGTTCCCCAGCACCATGATGGCTTCACTGAACACAGGAGTGCTTGGTACCAAACAACTGCTCTCAATAAACCCACACCGATGCCAGTGTGGGATATATTGAAACATGTACCCAGAGGGCACCTCAGAGGTGCCCCCTGGACACATACCAACCCTGGTGGGTCTCTGACTGGCTTTAGGCAGCCTGTTACCAGTCGACATGATTCTGGACCCCTGGGTCGAGATCCCATGCTCTGAGGCCAGAAACAAAGCACATCCTGGGCGATGGTGTCACCCTCCTCCCCAGGATGAGCACAGTACCCGAGAGGGGAGCTTCAAAGGCCTTGCCACCTTTGTAATGCAGCCCCAGCCTCTGCTGCTAGCAGCAGATGGCAGCTCCCAGTTAAAACCCGCACTTTTGGCAGGAGAACCAGAGAGAAAACCAAGAGAGAATTGAAGATGTGCCGCTGTAGGAAGCTGGCTCTGCGTAGGATATTGCCACTAGGTGGTAATACTGTGCACAGAGTCCAGGGGTTCCCCAAAAGCATACAGGACTCAATGTAAAACCCAAAGTGCTCTATTAGTGGTATTATGGGCGAGCATCCTTAGGCCTAACACAGAGGAGTGTAAGACATTTATTGCACAACAGTGAACAATAATGGACACACAACTGAAGAAGGAGATCCAGACCAATTTTAGAAAATTATACTATGTTTGTACTTTATTTTAAGACCCAGGTCTTTCGTAATAAGGTAAGTACGCTTTTAATCGAGAAAAAAAATTCACTTTGAAAAATCAACATTTAAGAAACTTTTTCACACAGTACAAAGTTATCCTATGGGGAAAACTATATTGCGGTTAAACAGGTAAGTATTGAACTTACAACCCCAGTCTCCAGGGGGTGTCTGGAGCCACACTGCTTGCAGGTAAGTAAATCGGTTGCAGGGGCCCAGCTTTGGGGGTTAGCACAAGCACAGGAGAGGCCACAAAGCAGCACCAAACATACACCACCAGTGGCACACGGACGGCCGTGCGCAGGATGCAATTTCGACGAGGATTCTTCTGAAGGCAAAGAGGCTGCAGGCATGACAGCGGAGGTTGCAAGAGGAAGACCAACAACAGCAGAGGTAAATTGGGATGTAGGGCGTCGGAGGGAACAGTCGGTTCAGCTCGCCAAGACCCAGGGGCTTCGGGTGCCTTTCGACGTTGGAGTCTTCTTACCGGAGACAATCGCGATGAGCTTTGGATTCACACTGCAGGCGCTGTTGTGGTGGTCAGGAGCATTATACAACGCTGGGCACAAAGTCAGGATCGCTGGGGAGACTTCACTGCACAGGTAAGCCATTCAGACTCAGGCCGTGGGCATCAGGTGCAGAGTGGGCAGGGGACGCGGATCCGCCTGGATCCGGAGTCTTTGTAGTAGATTTCTTCTGCACATGTCTGCTGTCCACAGGAGAATAGAGTCTTTGATTAAGGCAACAGTCCTCCAAGGGGTTTCAGAGGTCGCTGTGCAAGACAGGTCGCAGGGTCGTCGGAGCTGGAGATAGGCCGGTAGGGCTGGGGCCAAGGCAGTTGTCTTCTGCTGCAAGGTGTCTTCTTAGGTCGTCGCAGATCTAGTTTCTAGGTCTGAGGGAGCCAACTAAGTTTAGGAGGCGTTTTAGGGGAGTAGCAGGTAGGACAGATGGGCACCTTACCTAGGGTGACTACACCCTCTGTTATGCCACCCTCCTGTGGGAAGGGGCATAGGCCTAGCACTGATTGGAGGGGCCTCCCTATCTTCAAGATGGCGGGGACTGAAAGTTGTGCATCACCTCACCTCCCTCACCTTAGGGGAGAGGTTGGCAGAGGTGGGCACACCTCCAATACTTTTGAATTTTTTCTGTCGGTTTTCCCGCCCAAAGTGGGGTGTAAACCAGGGGCTGCCATCTGCTGCTAGCAGCAGAAGCTGGGGGTCGCATTACAAAGGCGACAGGCCCTTTAAGCTTCTCTTTTCGAGCACTGGCCCATCCTGGGGGAGGAGGCATGACACCTCTGCCCAGGATGTGCATTGTTTCTGGTCCCAGAGAGCAGGGGTCTCTCTACTCAGGGGTCCAGAGACATGTGTGGTGGTGACTGGCTGCCTACAGCCGGTCAGAGACCACAACAGGGTTGGTGGGTTATCAGGGGGCACCTCTGAGGTGCCCTCTGAGTACATGGTACAATAAATCCCACACTGGTATCAGTGTGGATTTATTGAAAGAAGTAGTTTGATACCAAACACTCCTGTGTTCAGTGAAGCCATCACGGTGCTGTGGAACTCGAGTTGTTGAGTTTCCAGCCCCTGTACTCCCTATGGCTTCAGTGGCACTTATAATATTAGGAAATGGACCAAAATATTGTTCGGGCATATCTGCTCCTGCAGATATGCCCTCCCTTGTAGAATAGTACACCATGCCTTAGGGCTGTAAGGCCTGCTAGAAGGGTGTCTTATGTATGCCTTCAGACAGTGCTAGCTGACATGGCACCCAGGCAGTGGCATTGTCCCAGCGAGGTGGGGTCCCAAGAAACCCTCTTTAGCTCCCAGGCACTAGGTACCATTTACTAGGGAGTTACATAGGGCAGAACTACTGATTTTTTAAAAAAAAAAAATTTAGGGACGAAGCACTGGTACAGGGGACCTGGTTGGAAGGGACCTGTGCACTACATTTGAACCCACATCAAAACCAGGCAAAAAGTGGGGGCTAACCATGCAAAAAGAGGCACTTTCACACAGCCCCCTGGTCGCCAACTCCACCGCTCAGCTGCTGGAGGCGATGTTAAGCACATTTTTCAGTGTCCACCATCTTGAAGATCCCTACGTCCCCTAGCATCACAACTTACCCGGACAGCTGTGTTTTTTTTTCGTGCAGCCTCCTGGCCAGCACCTGCAGCCTCTTTCCAAAACCGATCTCCTTCATTTAAGTGGATTGGTCACCCAACGCTGTGTTGGCACTCTGCACCTGGCTGCCCCTGTGCCACTGAGGGCGTAAGTTTGGTGCTGCCTTCTGGTCCCCTGTACTTGCCTTAACTCCAGGAGATCGACCCCTGAAACCGCTTTACTCAGCTGTGAGTAGCGCATCTTCAATCACTCGCAGTCGCCATTGGTTAACATTGGGCGTCTCACCCCAAATTTGACTTCTGCACCTGGCCGCCCCTATGCCACTGCTGGTGCAGTTTTGGTGCTAATCTGAACCTTGCCACCTGAGACCCTGTAAACTGGATCTGTAAGTCGTATACTTACCTGAAAAACTGTGTTCTTGTTTTCCTCCATATAGCACACCCTGAAAATCGCACTGAGTCCACTTTTTAAAGTGTTAAGTATTTTTCCTGAAAAACGTATTTACCTTTTTGCGTACATCTTAGTCTTAAAATAAATCTTGAAAGAAGCTTATTTTTGAAAAACCAGTGTGGATCTCCTTTTTGAGTCGTGTGTCATTTATTAGTCACTGTGTGCATAATAAATGTCTTACACTCCTCTGTGGTAGGCCTAAGGCTGCTCGCCCACACTACCACAAATAGAGCTCTTTGGGTTTGTATGTATGTATGTATGTAAAGAATTTATAGAGCGCAGGAATCACCCCCAAAGGGGTATCTCCGCGCTAAGCATAGAGACAAGTCAGACAGGCACAAAATCCCATAGCTCAAGCCTTGAATAATTCTGTCTTCAGGAGTTTTCTGAAACGGGGAAGACTAGGACATTTACGTAAATCCTCTGGCAGAGAATTCCAGTATAATGGCGCCAGATAGGCCACAGTTTTGCCTCCAGATCGTTTTTTCTTAAAACGAGGGACCACCAATAACATTTTGCCTTCAGATCTGAGACACCTATTCGGGCAGTAAACTTTAAACTTCTCCACCATATAACTCGGGCTAGTGCCATAAAGAGCTCTGTGAGCAAAGCAACAGAGCTTAAACTTTACTCTCCGGCGAATTGGGAGCCAATGGAGAGTGTTCAATAAAGGCCCGGGAGAGGTGCGGGGAGATTTGTTAAGAGTTAGGCGTGCAGCCACATTCTGGACGATCTGCAGTCTGCTAAGAGAAGACTCGTTCGCCGATACCAATAAAGCATTACAATAATCCAGGCGACCTATAATCAAAGCCTGAATTAAAGTTCTGCGTACAGTTTGAGGTAGCCACCTGAACACTCTGCGCAGCAGGCTCAAGGTATGATAACAGGTCCCGACGGTGGTCATAACTTGATCCTTCATCGATAGATGTGCATCCAACCTGACCCCCAAATTTTTTGCCACCGAAGTAGGTAGAGGGGCGGGGCCTAGCACTGTTGGCCACCACTCAGGGGACCAGGACGTTGATGCAGCACCAAACAGAAGGATCTCAATTTTGGCCGCATTTAACTGCAAAAAATGTTCAGTCATCCATTCTGCTATGGCAGACATGCCATTAGAAAAGCGCTGATCGACAAACTCCGTGTCCTTATCAAAGGACAGGAGTAATTGGGTGTCGTCAGCGTAGGAGAACGGTGTAAAGCCGTACTTTCGGATGACTTTTGCAAGGGGGGCCACATAGATGTTAAACAAAGTAGGGCTCAGACAGGAGCCCTGGGGCACCCCCCTATTAATCTTCATAGTTTGGGATCGAAAAGGACCTAGATTGATGGATTGCGTGCGATGATCAGGAAAGCTGATCAACCAATCGAGAGCTATTCCCTGCAGACCGGCCTCTCAGTCGAAGTATCAGTTTCTGATGAGAGACCGTGTCAAAGGCTGCTGTTAAATCCAACAAAACCAACATCACTCCTTTGTTATCATCCACGGCCATTTTTATATAATCCGTGACCCCAATGAGAGTTGTCTCGGTGGAATAGTTGGATCTAAACCCTGACTGTGAAGGGACAAGGATACCATTGGCCTCAAGATAGTCCATTAATTGAGTATTAACATAGCTCTCCGCCAATTTGCCCATAAGCGGAAGGAGCGAGATGGGACGGTAATTGGAGAGCACTTCGGCCGGTATCTGATCTTTCTTCTTGATAGGCAATACTTGGGCGACTTTCCAATCTAGAGGCACACTGCCTTCAATCAATGATGAATTTAAGATCTCTGCAATTGGGGCGGCCAAAAAGGGGCAAGGAGAGCAAATTTGTGGGCAGGCATTATATCCAAAGGAGATCCTGACTTAGCCTTTTTCAACATAGCTTCCATTTTAGAGACCTCAATAGCCTTAAAATATGCCAGACCTTCATCTGAGCCCGGTTTATACAAAGCTCTGTACACTTCTGGGGGAATCTCTGCATTCTGTGCACGATATAACCACTTAGTGGTATACCATATATCCAGCTTCCTACCGAGCAGCTATGTAGGGTGTATCCAACATAGGAGAAAAGCAAAATATGTAAGGGGGCTCTTTCCTGGCGGAGAAAGGAAACAAAGCCAATGCTGCGCACTCGGAGGTGACGGAGGGCGATTTACTAGGAAATGAATTAATACAATTATTTTACTCCATCCGGCTCACCCTCTACCTAAAGACGAATTTATACTTGCCCAATTAATCACTGACGAGTAGAAGTTAAAAAATGTACTTTTATATGGGATAATGTTTTACAATATTATTCGAGGTGGAGAACAGCAACGCCGTTTTCCAAGGAACATTTGTGTTTTTACTGAAACATTTAAGAATAATTTCTCCCTCTGTTACCACAGAATAGACAGCTGCAGGCCAAGAAAGAAACAGAAAAGTGTAGCATTAACGACAAGCCGACGCGAAAAACGGAACACTTTTATTGTGTAAGTGCTCTTATTATTCGGTTATCCTCCCACATTTTTACCAATACCGCCATCTTGTGTCCGTTGGCCGAATTGTTTCGGATGAAACAATTATGGATACCGCATAGTTAAGGAATGCACACTTTCTGGGGAGCTGCACCATATTTGTGCTGTAGCATAGCATGCATTCATGGAGTGCTAGCCCAAAATTGTTGCTCAAGTGTTCCCAAATGTGGGAACATAATATTATTGATTAATTCAACAGGGCAATTTGCCCACAACTAAGAAACTAGCTAGATCCTCTAAATCATAGCTATTCACAAACATTTTCACTGGGGCAACAAATTTGGTCTCTGATGTGACTGAGGGAAGCATCGAGACCAGCAAGGCGGTGGTCAGGGTTTGGGGAGGGGTTCGTGGTAAGGTGGGTGTATAGGAAGCTAGTCGTATAAATCTAGTGTCTGAATTGCACAATGTGAAACCAAAAACTTGGGATTAATCCCGGCTTCTCGCTTAACCAAACTGTGTGATCCTAGGTAATTATTTTATTTCACTTTCCCTCCTTTTTCTTCATTGGCACATAAGGACCTCGAAATACATGATTTCAGGATGTGTGCTGTACAAAACCTTCTCCAGTGTTTGATTTAATAAACTATATGTTGCTCATGTATAATAGAAACCCCAGCCCCCAAAAGGTGCACATGACAACTGACTTGCCTCTTCGTACACTACTGGCATTGTTATCAGGGTGTAAGGATTGAAGAATGAATTTCTCAATTCATGTTTGAAAACTATCACTTTAAAAAAAAAAAACATTTCAATGCACTGATAATCTGATGTACTAAGGTGAACGGTTCTGCATGTTAATTAATTATTAACAAACTTTATCATACTTTTTCTGCAAGATGTTTTTATAAATGGTGTTCCTAAAGTTAAATGGCTTAGGACACTCTAGTTACTTCCTTTCTTTCATTTCAATTAACCTTTAAATAAATGCTTTCAGGTTTATTTAAAAAATGTTATGTTTGTACTGAGTCACGTAAACATTAGCCCAGTGCTGCTCTTGCCCAGGGGACCGCATATAAAGGTCAGGAGGGCCGTATGCGGCCGACGGGCTGTACTTTGAGTATCACTGCTCTAAATGATATCCATATTCTCTATTAGATAGGTGTAGTGAGCCGTGCCCAGCACAATAGGCTGCCTATAATTAATCTGCACTCAAAAGTCGTTTGTGCTGCCTTACCCCCCAAACCGCAGCCCTCGGAGCGCCACAAAGAGTACCTGCACTGCAGGACCCTGCAATGGAAGGACAAATGCCACCAGAAGCAGTACTTGGACCAGGCTTCACGGAAGAATGAAGACATGAAGAATCGAAACCCAGAAGGAAGATGTAGGTGAGGAGGAGGCGCTGACCAATAAGAAGCAAGGGAACAAGAGTGATGTTGGAATCACGTGGGAGCCAGCCAATGGTGAGTAAAGGCAAGTAATGGACGGGCTGCAAGCCCTTTTTAAGTTTTTTTTTTGCTTTTAAATACAACAGATTTCGCAAGCACTGTACAGGTGAAATCTAAAAAGCTGTGTTCTGTAAATAAAACACTGTGCTCCATGTCACCTTGTAAAGAAAGACGGGCCACTCAGAGGCACCTCTTCACACCTCATTCAAAGTGTACAGGGACACTCAAAAGGAGACCGAAACAATCCAGGCCTATCAGTCCACTCCTGCTGGGTCCTTTCAAATTTAGCATTCAGAGATGAAATTTGTTTCTAATAAACTAACTTGATATTATGCCAGTTACAGTGCAAGTTCATGACAATCACTAATAAAATTAATATGTCTGGTATTCTAATTGTGAAAAGATTTTCTGCTTTGAGAATAAAAAAAATGTCACTTCATCTGGTGCAACAATAACTCACTTTATCGCATTGCAAATGCTTGGTATACATCAAAGGAATTAAATGCTCCATGACATTATATGCGTCTACAAAAAGTTACTGGATAGGAAATGTGCACTGATATTAAAGGTCTCATTAGGAATTAGCCATAAAATAGCTAAGGCGCTCGCTGCATAGACTACCGCCTCATACATAAACAGGGCTAGTACACATTTAACGAGGCGGCACAATCTATTCTCAGTTGGTGTATTAGGACCACTTGCCTCAATGTACAGTGAAGGCCCAGTCCATATAAATAAACTGCGGTGGGCCAGGATCAGTGTTGTGGCAATATCAAACAAAGTGGGCACAGTATCATGCAACATAGGACCAATATCGTACGATTTTGGTCCTATATACATCATGGGCCCAACTTCACACACTACCCTCCAAAGGCACAATATCCCACAAATGCTGGCCCATTATCACATAACAAAGACCTACAATACTACGCAGATCCCAGTGCGGTCCACAGTTCCTGGCCCATCAAATGTTTTCTAGGGTTTCGTTGTAATCATCCAACGTGGTCAGTTCATGTAATTGCAATCGACTGCATGAATATGTGCATTGCATGATACAAAAAATGAGGATGAAACTTTTCAAATGAGCATGGAGTTTTTCAAATGAGGATCATTTGAAAACTGATGCTGAAGATGCAGCACTGGGCCAAATGGAAATTCAGACTATACTTCCAAAAAAGAAGAGAAACAAAAATCAAAACCTCAATTTAAAAAGAAGAAAGTAGCAGGTCTTAAAGTTAGAAATGCCCAGAATTCTGAGGACTCAACTTCTGAACGGGAAATGGGCTCTGACGATGCTAGTCCGCGCAGCAGAGCTAACAATAGCGCGCCAGCACCTGATAGAATTTCTGGTGACAGCGGAGTTAAATGAACATAACACAGTAGAGACACCTGATACGAGGGTAAGTGTCCCACATAGATTTCATGAAATAACACTCCAAATGGAAGGGGACAAACCCAGACAAATTAAAGGTCTCTTTTGGGAGAACCTCACTTATGGCTATGACATCCTTTTGGCTGAAAAAGATTAGCCACCTGAATTTATTATGAAATGCCCAAAGGGAGAAAAGGTCATTTTACCAGCCTTCTCCGACCTCGTTCCAATATACTTAAAACATACATACGCGCAGGAGTGGGAGATAGCACTTGCTCAAGCGTTATATCGCAACCATGTTGGGTGGGATGCTGAGTCACCTCACCATGTAATCCCAGTGAAAACTACTCCAACTCCACAGAGACAGTACCCAATAAAACAAGAAGCGAAAAAACGGGTCAGGGAGATCTTAGTTCAACTTGAATACCACGGTGTTATTGAAACTTGCACCTCTTCAATGAATAATCCTTTGTTTCCCGTAATGAAACCCGATAATTCATACCGTCTAGTTTTAGACTACAGACATCTGAACACATGCACTAAAACATTTGCAGTACAGAACGCACACAGTGCCGCATTAATGAATAACATTGTGCGGAAAAAATACACAACAACACTAGATATCTCAAATGGATTTTTCTGCCAAAATATAGCGCCTGAAAGCAAATAATTGACAGCATTCTCAGCACTAGGTTCTCAGCGTCAATTCTGTTGACTCCACCAAGGGTATGAGAATTTCCCTGGGTTGTTCTCAACTAGGGTAACAGAGTTACTTCAGAATTCGGACGAAGAAGCATTGTCCTATGTAGATGATATTTATCTGACAGATGATGATTTAAAGAATCATTTGACCAGGGTGAGCAACATAATTCGGGGGTTCGCCTCTGAGGGTTACAAATTCAATTTTAAAAGTCGAAAATAGCCTACCTCAAAGTCCTATTTTTGGGATATGAGCTTTCAAGTGAGGGGAAGAGCCTGGCACCTAACTTTTTAGAAAAGTGTGCGCTGCTCCAACCTCCTAAATCTTTGAAGAATTTACAATCCATATGGGATTCTTACATTTTGGCAGAACTTACATTTTAGATTACGCAGAAAGAGTGAAACCTTTCTACGAGTTAATAAGACCTGCTTTTTCAGTTAGGCATTGGACACAGGAACACACAGATATTCTTTGTTCCTTACAAGCTGACATGATAGCTTCCAAACACCTACACACAAGCGTAAACACCACAAATTTGTTGATCGGTGATATAGCGGGTCAATCAGGGTACACTTACCTAACTTTCAATGAAGGCGAAACAGTACCTATAGCGTACAAATCACTTACACACAAACGCAGAAACGCGTTTTGCATCCACAGAAAAGATTGTGACAGCAGTACAGACTGCAGTACTGAGAGAAAGAGCACTGACTCAGGGGAAACAAATAATTGTCGTAACTCCAGTACCAGCCTTAGAGGCTGTCACAAAAGCAAGCGTTTCAAATGCTAAAGCTTTACATCCAAGATGGATACAATGGGCTAATTCTCTCACTGGAACAGATGTAGACTACAAATTTGACTCTACACTAAAAACACAAGCATTCCGGCAATACGAACAAGAATATCCTTTCCCAAATTAAATAATGCCTCTAGATCAGTATGAATATATTATTTACACTGACGGATCTGCTCAGCTGGCCATAGGAAGTAAGCAACAATACAGCATCGTATGTGCGATTGTAAAGGGTTGTATGCAGGAAGGCAAGTTCCATCCTAGCAGTACAAAGACACAGTCTCTAGGAGACTGCACAGCGCAGCTGGCAGAATTAGAAGCCCTCTTACTGGCACGGATAAATACGGATCGAGAATTCCCCACACTGATTGGCAATCAATCAATCAGGGAATTGTAAGCGCGCTACTCACCCGTGAGGGTCTCAAGGCGCTGAGGGGGGGGGGTATGCAGATCTGTTTAGCCGAAGAGCCAGGTCTTGAGGGTCTTCCTGAAGGTGTTCAGGGAGGGGGCGCGTCTGATGTCTGCCGGTAGCTCGTTCCATGTCTTGGCTGCAATGTGAGAGAAGGATCTTCCGCCTGCTCTGGCTCTGTGGATGCGCGGGGTTTCGGCCAGTGCGAGGTTGGATGATCGGAGGTTTCTTTTGGATACGTGGAAGTTGATTCTGTCGTTGAGGTATTTGGGTCCGTTGTTGTGTAGGCATTTGTAGGCGTGAGTGAGGATTTTGAAAGTGACTCTTTTCTCCACGGGGAGCCAGTGGAGACTTCGTAGGTGTTGGCTGATTTGTTCGTGTCGGGGGATGCCGAGGACGAGTCTGGCAGCGGTGTTTTGTACTGTCTGGAGTTTGCGGAGAAGGGACTTGTTGATGCCGGCGTAGAGTGCGTTTCCATAGTCCAGTCTGCTGGTGATGAGTGCGTGGGTGACTGTCTTCCTTGACTCAGGGGGGATCCACTTGAAGGTCTTGCGGAGGATGCGGAGGGTGTTGAAGCAGCTGGAGGTGACGGCGTTGACCTGTCGGTTCATGGAGAGTGATGACTAGAGTACGATGCAGAGGTTCTTGGCGTGGTCTGAGGGGGTAGGTGGGCTTCCGAGGGCGGTCGGCCACCAGGTGCTGTCCCATGCAGAAGGGGTGGTACAGAGGACGAGGACTTCTGTCTTCTCTGCGATGAACTTCAGGCAGCTGTTGGTCATCCAGACTGCGACGTCTTGCATTCCTTTCTGGAAGTTGAGTTTGGCAGTGGTGGGGTCTTTGGTGAGGGAGAGGATGAGCTGGGTGTCGTCGGCGTAGGATACGATGTTGAGGCCATGTTGTCGGACGATGGCTGCGAGGGGGGCCATGTAAATGTTGAAGAGGGTGGGCTCAGTGATGAACCCTGTGGGACTCCGCAGGTGATTTTCGTGGGGTCAGAGAGGAAGGGTGGGAGTCTGATCCTTTGGCTTCTTCCGGTGAGGAATGATCGGATCCAGTCCAGGGCTGTTCCTTGTATGCCTGCGTCATGTAGTCTGATGACTAGTGTGCGATGGGAGACGGTGTCGAAGTCCGCTGATAGGTCGAGTAGGATGAGGGCTGCGGAGTGGGCTTGGTCCAGGAGGGTGCGGATGTCGTCTGTGGTGGCGAGTAGGGCGGTCTCTGTGCTGTGGTTGCTTTGGAATCCGGATTGGGACGGGTCGAGGACGGCGTTCTCTTCAATGAATCGTGTCAGTTTCCTGTTGACTGTTTTCTCTGCAACTTTGGCTGCGAAGGGGAGGAGCGAGATGGGCCGATAGTTCTTGAGGTCGGTGGGGTCAGCTGTGGGCTTCTTGAGCAGGGGTCTGACTTCTGCGTGCTTCCAGTCGTCTGGGAAGGTGCCTGTTTTGAAGGTGGTGTTGATGGTGCGTTGTAGTTTGGTTGCGATGGCGGCCACTGCTCTGTGGTAGATGCAAGGGAGGCAGGGGTCGGTGGGGGCCCCCCCGAGTGGATGCTTTTCATGGTCGAGGCGGTGTCTTCGGCCGTGATCGGTGTCCAGTTGGAGATGGCTGGCTGGTGTTTCTGGGGGGCAGGGGGCCGTCTGTGGCGCCTGGTGGATGGTCGATGAAGTTGTCGTAGAGGTTTTTGATCTTGAGGTGGAAATAGGTTCCAAGCTTGTCGCAGAGGTCTTGGGATGGGGTGATGTCTGTGGCTTCGCTGCGTGGGTTGGTGAATTCTTGAATGACACTGAAAAGTTCCTTGGAGTTGGCCAGGATTTTGTTGTGGATGAAGTTCCTTTTGGTGGCTCTGATCTGGTTGTGGTAGTCCGTCATGGCGTCCTTGTAGGTGGTGTGGTTTTCGGTTGCCTTGGTGTTTCTCCAGTTCTTCTCCAGGCGTCTGCAGGTGCGTCTGGCTTCTTGGAGAGCGGTTGTGAACCAGGCGGCTTTCCTGGGGTGTTGTCTGTCGGGGTTGCGTAGCGGGGCGAGCTCATCTGCGCAGTTGGAAACCCAGGTGTGGAGTTCTCTGGCTGCATCGTTTGCGCCGGGTGCCCAGGTGTGGTTGTCTCGGGTGAGGGTGGAGTTAGGTTGCTCGTCGGTAACCTTGCTCCAGTTCCTTCGTGGTGGGCGTGGGGCTGGTTTGGGTGCCTTGAGTTTGTTGATGGCGAAGTGTACGCAGTGGTGGTCGGTCCATGGCGGCTGCGTTGTGTGGCTGAAATGGACGCTGTTTCCTGCCGCGAAGATGGGGTCGAGGGTGTGTCCTGCTCTGTGGGTCGGTGTGTTGACGAGTTGTTTAAGTCCGATGCTGGCGAGGTTGTCACGAAGGATAGTGGAGTTGGGGTCGCTGGGGTTGTCGAGGTGGAAGTTCAGGTCTCCAATGAGTATGTAGTTTGTTGAGGCGATCGCGTGGGGTGCGATGAAGTCGGTGATGGTGGTGGCGAAGGGTGTTCGGGGGCCAGGGGGTCTGTAGACGAGGGTTCCTCGGAGTGTGGCTTTGGGGGTGGTCTGGATCTTGAAGTGCAGGTGTTCGGCGGAGGGGAAGGTTTCGCTGGAGGTGGTGAGGCTGAGGGTGATCTTGTGGGCGATGGCGAGGCCCCCTCCTGGGTGGTTGGGGCGGTCTTTCCTCTGGATCTTGTATCCGTCTGGGATGGCGGTGCTGATGTCGGGGGCGGAGGATGCGTTGGTCCAGGTCTCTGTGAAGAAGGTGATGTCGGGCGAAAGAGTCGAGTAGGTTCCAGATTTCCATGGCGTGTTTGTGTACGGAGCGTACGTTGAGGAGGATGCATTTTAGGGTGTCGGTGGTGTTGGAGGCCGGGGTAGCAAGGTGGCGGTGAGGGTCTAGCGGCAGTGGAGGCAGGAGAACTGGCCGTGGGTCGTGTTCAGCGAGGCCTGTTGGCATTCTCCAAGTCTTCCAGGGTTGAGTGCGAGGAGGGTGGTGGTGGTGTCGTAGCGATGGGTAGTGGGAGGTCCAGGGTTCCTGGCGCTGGCCGCGGTCGGGCGCAGACGGGCTTGCCTTTGGCGCGCCCGCTGCGCACGTCCGCTGCGCGACCGCCATTAAGTAGGGGAGGTGGGAGGGAGGAGAGGCTGGGAGGCGGGAGCAGGGGAATTCCGGGGGGAAATTCCAGGGGGGAGGTGCCGCAGGGGCAGCAGCGGCGAAAGGCAAAAGGAACAGGCAGGCACGAGAAAATAAAAACAGTGGTGGAATTAGAGCAAGACACAGATGGGCACAATAACAGTGGCACAACAGGGGAAAAAATTAAGAAAAAAACCGGCTGAGAAAGGTTACGGTGGTTGGAGGCAGTCTGGTCCCAGTTGGAGCGGGCAGCAGGCGCAGGAGCGGGCAGCAGCCTCGAACCTCCCAATGAGGAGGTCGGGGTCTGGAGGCAAGAGACGGCACAGCGGAGCAGTGGGGAGAGAGTGGACCTAGACAGAGGGTCGGAGGACTTACTCGCGCTCCCCCGCAGCGGCCGCCATTAAGTAGGGGAGGTGGGAGGGAGGAGAGGCTGGGAGGCGGGAGCAGGGGAATTCCGGGGGGGAATTCCGGGGGGGGGCGGGGCCGCAGGGGCAGCAGCGGCAAAAGGAACAGGCAGGCACGAGAAAATAAAAACAGTGGTGGAATTAGAGCAAGACACAGATGGGCACAATAACAGTGGCACAACAGGGAAAAAATTAAGAAAAAAAACAGCTGAGAAAGGTTACGGTGGTTGGAGGCAGTCTGGTCCCAGTTGGAGCGGGCAGCAGGAGCGGGCAGCAGCCTCGAACCTCCCAAGGAGGAGGTCGGGGTCTGGAGGCAAGTGACGGCACAGCGGAGCAGTGGGGAGAGAGTGGACCTAGACCGAGGGTCGGAGGTCTTGTGTGCGATTCATTTTACTGTGTCCAGTCATACAATGAATATCTTCACTACTGGGGTCAGAATGGGTTTCAAGACTCAAAAGGTTGCGCAATTAAGCATAAATTACTCTGGGAACAGGTAGCGGAGTTGAAAAAAGAACTACCAAGAGCTCACGTGATACGCTGAGTCATCAATGTGATGGCGTTCACTTTGAAGGGAATTAATTAGCTGATGAAGCCGCAAAAGGGGCAGTACGAACTGTTGCCGTAGCTGCAATCACTCGTTCTAGTACGAGAATAGACGGAAGCACAACGGTAGATGTCATTGCTTCACACAAAAACAGCACAGCCTTGCCGAAAGGTTTTCCACTCAAGTACTTCTACAAGTTAGATGCAAATAACATTCCATATGCTCAGATTCCAGGAGTGGAGGAATAGAGTTATACCAAACATGGATCGCTGACTAGGGTGAATACTAACTGCACACCAGGGTCTAGGTTCCGCACACGCAGGAGTAACCGCAACAGTTTCTCTATTAAAACAACGCTACTGGTGGCCTGGTTTAACAAGACAAACAAAAGCGTTTGTACTTAAGTGCGACATCGGTCAGCAGATGAAGGGTTCCACCGTAGCACGTCCGGCACAAACACCTTTACTGATATCAGACAGACCTCTCGCATGTGTCTATTTGGACCACTGCGGCCCCTTACGATCTGATGGGGCTTACAAGTATATCTGGGTGGCATTGGATTCATGTTCTAGATTTCTGTGGGTTCGGCCTCAGCACTCGGCTGATGCTCGAACTGGTATAAAAGATTTGCGAGTCTTTATAGGGACATATGCAGTTGGCACATTACATTCTAACCGTGGCCCTGCGTTTAGCTCTCGAGCTTACAAGAAAGCTATGGGAAGTTTGGGTGTAGCATTGCGGTACTCCTCTCCGTACCATCCCAAGGGAAATTCGGTCGTGGAGAGGAAAAAACAGGACTTAAAGCAATATTTAACAGCAAGGGTATTAGGTTCGGGTGGTAGTTGGGTCAATCATTTATACGGGGTCCAGAGAGCACTAAACAATATGCCAAGAAGTTCCCTAGGAGGTGTCACTCCTTACGAATTCCTACTTGGGACGAGAATGTGGGTACCTGATCTTGATTGTGAAAGCACAGTGGCGGATGAAAAACCATTTGACATCAATAAACGTTTGGCTGTTTTACAGGATCTCAATGAATTCCGGGCACTACAAAGCAACGTGCAAGTAAAACGCACCGCCACTGGGGACGTCAAATCAGTCACGGCAAGACCTGCCTGGATCCCAAAAGTCGGGGATCTGGTCAGAGAAAAGATTGTGGACAAGAAAGAATTTGGGCCGTCACACAGAAAGCCAGTGCCTGTCTTGTCTGTCGAAGGAACAAGAACAGTACTTCTTCCGCCTCTTGCCAGAAGAAAAGAGATTTGTTTCCATTGATCTGATCAAACCACACTATGTGGCCGATACTGAATAGTAGGCCTCTTGGGCTCCTGGGTAGCAGACGCTCTCCTCTCGCTACCATACAGGAAGTTCAGACAGAAAGACTCATAACATTTGAAGAATCACCAATACAAAATAATGGGCTCACCAACAATGAAATGGAACTCGATCCTATCGGAACAGAACATCGAAACACAGATGAAAGACATCAATTCGGCCTACCACCGATATCTACATTAATATGCCGCTGCAAGTTCAACAAAACTTGCTGAGCTACCAAAGATAGATCGAACTGCATTTGGCTACTTCATCGATTTCGATACCTTCTCTCTTGATCCCAGTGAACCTAAAACGACGGCAGCTCCAGTTTCGCGTAAACAACTACATGATTTCTACGTTTTTTTGAAAAAGACATACCTAGTGTCACCGTGGTTACAGCTCTGGATAATTACTGGAATATTGTTTTTTCTATTCTAGATTGGCCTAGTGACTGTCTTTTGCTTACTCATGAACGGGAACTATCTCTCAGAACGCTCTGCAATATCAAATGCGAACTTGGTCCTGAAACCTCATACGTCATCTCATCGTGAACAAAGAGACCTGTCCTTCGTGAACATTACAGCTGTTCCAATTCCTGATGGTATAGTTTGGGACAGAGTTTCATATGATGTATTTGGTCCCACTGAACTTTTGAAAATACCTCATGTATTTAAGATATCCTTAAATGATATCATGACCTCAAGTACATTTTCTGACGATTGGGATTTTGAAACTGTAAATAATATGTTGTCTTATTTAGAACAATCTGTTGCATTTTCAAGCATTGAAATGTTAGAAGATACAACTGATTATGATACAATGTACTGTTACCAACATTATGGTCATCACTTTTTGCATAAATCCGGTATCCCATGTAATGTTCTTACATACCACCAATGGGAAAGTAAGTTCAAGAACATTCTCACAGAAATTTTCATATTTTTCAGGGTTCAACACTTCAGACCCGACCTCATATTACTATAAAGTTGCACCCACATCTGCACAGAAAAATATGCTGAGAAACACCAAACAGATTTACTCTGCATCCTTTATTTCCCAACTGTCTGAACAGGGTTTCAACTTATGGAAGGGCACTATAGACATAAAATCAGTCTGGGGTTCAAAGGAATGGCAAGTTCAGGGAACAGAAGCACTATTTCGAGCATGCCTCATTCCACAGCAGATAATATTACTGAACGACACTGTGCAACAGACTTCCCGTTTTAGACTAGCCAATAACAAATTCTTGAACACACCTTGGATTCCCTCACCTGCATTCTTTGAGGGTTGGCAAAACTTTACAACACATGATGGGGATACACAAGATGACATCCTACATACAGTTTCATACAATTCATCAGACTTTGATTGGAAGGGATGGTTAGGTTGGCCTACAGACACAAATAGGTGTCAGACAAGATTCAGAGGTACCACCAGAGAGTTTAGTATCAATAGGCCTGACTTACGCTATGTATAACGAGAACATCCGGGGGTGGTGACATCATACAGTGTTGGGAAGTTGTGCCTCGATTGCCTAAAAGCCTCGACCCTGTCCCAGGTGAAACAACACTTGTCCTTACTGTCAGAAGATATGGATTTAAGGGACTTTTTATTGGGTCCCTGAAAGCCACGTCTGAAACGTTTCATATACGCTGTTTATAATGAACTTTGGAAAATCTCTCAACAAGAAACTGCGGAGAGACTTCATGAAATTGATAGGATTAACCTGGAAAAGGCCTTAGCGGTGGTTGACAATGGTATGACCACATTAACATCCAGGATTTATTCACTGGGCAACATTATATCTTCTGCTATAGATATACTAGAACAGGATTTGTCATTACTACAGCACGGACAATCTCAGTTACGTTCTATTATGTTGTTAAGGTGGACGCTACAATCATTGCGTTCTGGTTATGTGCCTTGACATTTTATCAACAGAACGTCCCTGTTCTCTGCATACAATCTCACTACGAAACAGATAACAACGGCACAAAGAGAAGCGAAATATACAATGCTGCGTATTGAAAAACTGGACAGATTACCTTTTACCGTGGCAGAGTCGCTGTCCACAGAATGGTTAATTCATGGCCACATAACATTACTGGTCACTAGTTTCCAGTTTCAGTATTGCCTAGGCAGGCAGATATGAAAGGTTGGGTAAGGAATTCATCAAGGAATCTTGGGAATTGCCAAATAGATTTCGATGCAGAAGTGGGGACATGGAAGTATTTCTCAGCGGTACTGATTGTGAGAACTCTAAGTGCATCTCTCATCTGCCAGAATATCATGCTTCACGGGGCCTGTAACGGTTCAGTTGCAAACGTATCCTGTCATTTGAAAGGATCCCCAGCTGCCATGATTAATTCGGTGTTCAAGTTGCTCTCGAATGGGAGTTACTTGATGCTGAATGATCAAGGTTGTTGTGGCATGGCGGACGCTTGATATCGGAGCACCTGGCCCGGTGCTCGTAATCCCCGCCGTAAACCTGTGTCAGCTGCCGATTATTGGCCGCTGACTGTCGGAGACCGGACCAGGATGTTATCGTGAGGCGGAGCAGTCACCGCCAATCCCCTTTTGCCGGATTTCTGAACCTAAACAGCGGTTCAGCGCGGAGAAAGAAGGAAACCAAGATGGCGGCCGTCTCCTGCGCAGTTTATTTGCCGGAGGACGGAGGCACGACCACGGGGCTTTGTACGAACTGAGAACGGGTGAGCGAGCCCCCACCTTCCTATGTAACGGTGCGTATTGGCGCGCTCCCCTTGTTGCCTTCCACCTCCCCCGGGGCATATCTTGGATGGGGGCACGAAGCTGCGGACTGACCGAAGGGAGTGACGAACTCGGCTGCATGGGCTGGCATGCTAACCGCTTAAAAAGCTCTGGCGGTGTATGGAGACGTAGCGGAGGAAGCGCAGACGACGTGGTGCCTTATTTGAGTAGCGATGAGCCATTGCAGGGACTGGTGCGGCAGCGCTACTAGCAATAAAATGGTGGTGAGTGCGGAGGTGTAGAGGGAAAGCGGGGATCAAATTCCCCTATACACTGAGGATAGACTTACTTGTTGAGACCTGGGAACTTCTACCCTTTCTGCCTTGCTGATGCCCCACTAAACCGACCTGGGCGGAGGAGCTCCATGAAATGATGTGCACTACTGTTGGGGAGCCACATATGAGATCACTGGGGCAGGAAATCCAAGTCTTTGGGAATGCAACCAGGCCAACTCAAATCTCATGACGTCTCCCTCATTATTGTAAATAACGCACCCACCTGTCTATAGCGTTGGGACTGCACGACGCCACCTGAAAGGGCTTATGTGGGGCACTGCCCAGAGCAACACTGATTTTTTGCTAAGGCGAGCTATAAATATACTGGCTATCTGCTCTTCTGCTGGGAGATAAATACTGGAAAAGAACAACAAAACAGGCGCTGCCACTAGATTCATTGGAGGTATCAGAATACGCAAGGTGCAGACTGTTGAGAGGGCAGACCATGACGGGGTGATGCTTACGCGGTGCTCTTGTTGCTCAGGGAGGCCTAAAGAGAGTGCGCCTTACTCCCTTTTTATCACCCCTAAAACTATCGTTGCCACCCGAGTAGCGACAGGAAAGATTCAGCGGACTGGGTGTTTCCCAACTGGAAGAACCACCAACAGAGCATTGGCTCCATAGATTATTACTGAGTGCCGTTCAGTCCTTGGTGAGGAGCAACAATGGGCCGTCCGAAGAGGGCCAAACATCAGGATACGGACAACGCTTCTTCATCCTCATCTAATGCCCCCTCGAATAGTGTGCCCCCCCACGGCGGAACCTTCGCCTTCAGACAAATAAGTTGTTATTCTTCAGGAGATGCGTCAATCTCGTGCTTCATTAGAACAACAATTGGGTTCACTGTCGGCTGAGGTGGCACTAATCAGGGACGATCACAGGAAGCTCTCGGATAAAGTGGCCACTAATAAAACGACATTACAAGAGCTTGTCCCGAAGCAAAAAGATCATTCAGCTGAGATAGAACGCCTACAACACCAAATTTCGATTTTGCAAGACTGCGCCGAGGATGCCGAAGGCCGATCACGCCGCAATAATGTCCGCATAATAGGTATGCCAGAGAATGTCGAAGGTCAGAATGCTACATCTTTCGTTGAAGCCTGGTTGAGAACATGGTTACCCCCAGAAACACTAACGAGCACCTTCTATATTGAAAGGGCCCATAGAGTCCCAGCAAGGCAGAGACTACCTGGTGCACCTCCTCGTCCGATTGTTGCCAGGGTTCTCAACTGTAGAGACCGTGATCTTATATTACAAGCGGCACGTGAGAAAGCTCCTCTTCAAAAGGACAATGCACGTATTTCAATTTTCCCAGATTATACTCTCCAGGTCCAGAAGCAGAGGGCCGCATACCAAGGAGTCAAGAAGCAAATGCAGACTATAAATTTGAAATACGCACTGCTTTACCCTGCCCGGATTAAGATCATGCATGACCAAAAAAGTCATTTCTTTGACACCCCAAGCGAGGCATGGAAGTGGCTTGAGCATACGTTCCCGGATTTTCCTATTGATTCCGCTCAGCGAAGTGGAGAGGAGGCCCGCCCTAGAACGCGATCTCAGCAACAAAGACGCAGGAGAACCAAAACACAAAATGGCGACCCGACGCACGTAATTGATGGTCAGCGGCAAGCCATAATATCAGCAGCTAGCTTCCATGAATATAGGATAGTTACCGATGAGGAACTTTCCATGGCAGACATACTACACTCTGAACCGGACGCCAGTCAGTTGCTTTTCTCTTCCATATCATCACAGACAAACACTGATCTACTTAACTGATGCCGGTGCCTTTGGACCCCTAGCAATGGAAGTGGGTGTATTGACAAGATAAGTAGGAATCATCACTGTCTGGTCTGAAGAAGCTTTTGTGTGTCTCCGGATTGTCCCCGATGGCTCTCTGCTGGGGGGTGGGGGGGGCTGTGGGGGGGGGCTGTCCGGGCCGAGCTGTGGCCTGCTCTATCAATTTTGAACTTTGGTGAGCGCAGAGGTAAGCCGATTGACACTTTGGTCCACCGGACATATACTATAAGGAAGTACTTTATATGGGCCTTTTGTAAATTGATTTCAAAGGTGGTCTGTTCTATAGGTCCTTGTTAAACGGGCGGGGTGCGGGTAGGTACCCGGGTCGGGGGCCGATACTCTCCTTCTCTCATCGAGGTGTCTGGAGGGCTTCTCTAGCTCTCACATTACGGTGTAATCACCATGACCCCCATTGCAATAGCACATTGTTTATTTGTAGAAATGCTAGTGTTTGCTTTTTATTTTGTTTATGTTAATTGGTCGAACACAGTTTGGAAGTTGGACCGAGTGTTGGGTAGTTTAAATGGGAAGCTGACGAGGACTGGAGTTTTATTCAAGGGGCGGGATGTCTCACGAGTACAACGCTATGATGACACTAAAGCATTATCTACAGCAGTATAATTGCCTTACTTGGAATGTACGGGGCATGGGCTCTCCACATAAACGGCATAGAATTCATGCTCAACTGGTTAGACGTAAAACACAAATAGCTTTACTACATGAAACGCACATGACCGCTGTAGAAATGTCCAGGTTACAGAAAAAATGGAGGGGACAAATATACAGTACGATCTACTCCGCTTTTGCCCGAGGGGTGACAGTTTGGATACGTTCAGGAGTACCATTTATAGTGCAAGAACAGCATATTGATAAAGAAGGTAGATTTGTGTTGCTACAAGGTGAATTGGATGGCAGACCCGTGGTGCTGGGAGGTCTATACGCCCCAAATACTGATCAGGAACACTTTTACAGTAGGGTGAGCGCAGTGTTGGCAAATTGGACTGACCAACCATGGATACTGGGAGGAGATTATGATGCGGTCCTAGATGTAGTCTTGGACCGTTCGCATCCCCCTATTGATGGAGCGCATGCCAGACGTCTGGCAACCTCATTGAACAATTGGCCGAAGGGGTGGCCTCTCATGGAGGTGTGGCGGAGACACAACGGGGGATGCAAGAGTATTCCTATTACTCGCCAGTGCACGACTTGCATACTAGAATTGATCGTGTTTTCTGCAGTACATCACTTATAACGCAAACTACACGTTCCATATATTTGGGTAAAACAATATCTGACCATAGTGCGCTGGAAATGACATTTGAATGGGGCAGGGTTCCTACCCCAGTGCCCACTTGGCGGTTGAATCCATGGCATTTAGAGGATGCAGTGTTTAGGGATACACTGTCTAACACAATAACACATTACTTTATAGAAATTCAGGGACGGCACTGAGTACTGCCACTGAGTGGGAAGCATTTAAAGTGGTGGTTAGGGGTGCAGCTATAAATGCAGTTACTGGAGCTCGACACCAGACCAATAGAGAATTATGCCAGGTAGAAGACCAGTAGGGCGCACTAGAGGCGGGGATGGCCTCAGATCCGACAGAAATGCAGGCATTACAAGAAGCCCGCATAAAATATGCGGAATTATTAGAATACTTAAGGATTCTTCACTACCGGTCATATATACAAAAAATACATGTTGAAGCGGACCGTCCAGGTACGCTGTTGGCACGAATCATTAGAGACGATCCCCCACATACACCAATAGTAGAAATAATCACTCCACATAACGCGCATGTTACTTCTCAGGCGGAAATAAATGACACTTTTTATCGCCATTACCAGGCTCTGTACAGAGCCTCGCCCCGGGCAGACTCCCTTGAATTGCACTCCTTCTTAAGTAAAGTACAATTACCCCGAACTACTGATAAAGTCAGAGAAGCGCTTGCTAGCCCCATATCAATTCATGAAATACATGCAGCAATAAAGAGCCTTCCCAGAAACAAAACTCCTGGTTTAGAGGGACTTACGGCGGAGTTCTATGCCACATATGCACAGCAACTGTCCCCAAACCTTAAAAAACTATACGAGGCAATTTATGCCACAGGCATGTTACCACCTTCAACAGCACAGCCACTGATCACTTCCCTTCCAAAACCAGGTTGTGATCCTTCAACACTGAATGCATATCGACCACTATCAGTATTGAATACTGAATATAAGATTCTTAGCAAAATTCTGGCAACCCGGCTGAAACCCCTTCTGAAGGACCTAATACACATTGATCAATGCGGATTTATACCTGCATGTAATACTTCTCTTAATATACGAAGGCTGTGCTCTATATTATTCTACTGCTCCGGCAAACTAGCGGGCACTGGGTGTATGTCATTGGACATTACTCAAGCGTTTCATACGCTGAGCTGTGAATATATGTTAGCTACATTGCAGAAATTTGGGATTCCCCAAGAATATATTAAATGGGTACATGCGCTATATCATCTCCCTACCGCTAGAGTGCGTACAGGGCGACATATTTCCGAACCTTTGGAAATACAGAGAGGAACAAGACAGGGATGTCCTCTTTCACCCATGTTATTTGCGTTAGCAATGGAACCTTTAGCCTGTATGATTCGGTCGGATGCGGTTGACTGGGGTATCTCAATGTCGAATACACTTCATGCCATTTCATTATATGCCGACGACATTATATTATATGTCCGCAATTTGCAGGAGAACGCACAGACTGTCGCGCGAGCATTCAGATAGTTTGAAACCGTTGCGGGCCTGGCGATAAATTATGGAAAATCCTGTGCATTCTTTTTTAATGATGTGATGGATGTTTTGGAGACCCCTTTCGGCACCCACATATACCAATAGCACAATCCACTTTTCGATACTTGGGGATACAGGTGTACCGCACCGCACAGGATCTTATTGATGGCAATCTCCTGAAGGCGATCGCATCTCTGAGATCACAGGTAGCATTCTGGACCTCCCTGCCTATGTCGGTTGCAGGCAGGCTCGCGATCTCCAAGATGGTGATGCTGCCGCGACTGCTATATCTCTTTACTAATCTGCCGATGAGGTTTCCGACCGCTATTTTTCAAACTCTCAATACATTAATAACTAGTTTCATTTGGGGAGCGGGGAGGCGACGGTTGAGTCTTTAAAAATTGTAACTCCCGTTGAACGCGGGTGGTTTAGGTGCGCCCGACTTATATGCCTATTGTTTGGCTGCTCAACTTCAGTGGCTATCCTATTGGCTGGCAGGCCAAAATTTAGGGGAAACTGCATATACATCTGGATGGATTGTAACTGTCTCAAACTGAATGCCAATAAAACTGAGGTCATCATTTTTGGTAAGAACCCTTCCCTCTGGACACCAGACTGGTGGCCCCTTGAGATGGACTCTCTACCCGAACCTTCAAACAAAGTCAGAAATTTAGGATTCGTGGTAGACAAGGAACTAAAGTTTAGGGACCAAGTAAATAAAATAACCTCGGCGGCCTTTTGCTCCCTAAGGTTAATAAAAAAAAATAGAAACATTTTTGCCCCCTGAACTGCTCAAAACGGTAACAATGGCACTAATTCTAACGAGGATTGATTACTGCAATAGTATGTACCTCACGCTTGCAGTAGGACTCGTTAAGAGGCTTCAGGTATTGCAAAACACGGCAGCTCGCTTCCTTTGCAAAATTCCAAAGCATGAGTCAGCAAGAGAAGCAATTAGGAAACTGCATTGGCTGCCAGTCAAACAAAGATGCAGTTTCAAGGCTCTCTGCTTGGCCTATAAATCTTTGCATGGACTTGGGCCAGACCATTTAAAAAATAAACTAAAATGGTATGTTCCAGCAAGGACGCTCCGATCAGGCCATGCAAGGAACCTGATCGTCCCCCTTTTAGAAAAGCTACTTGGGGTGGAAAAAGTTTTTTTAGGGCCACTGCTATACTTTGGAACAATCTCCCATTAGCATTAAAAACTGCTCCCTCCTTACTCTCCTTTAGAAAAGCCTTAAAAACCTGGCTTTTCAATCAGGAGTAGAAGTCTTTTTCTCTGCGTTTCTGCCTTATTCCAACTAAATTACATTCTTAGCCTAATCAGATTTTCGATAGCGCCAAGACGCCCCAGGGCAGGAGACTGCGCTTTATAAGTTATATTACATTACAAATGCTGGCACAGGGCAAATTACACCGATTGCTGTGCTCGAATGCGGATCCACCTCCTACATCTAATGTATTGCTTATAGCACTGGATTACTGGAGAAAAGCCCTCCGATATACGGCAGCTGTCTCTGCATATGCACCCAATATTCCACTATTGGGTATACCCACGAACACGGGAACGTTAACAACCCGGCGGTTGAATCCTTGGGTACAATCTGGAGTGAACACAGTGGGCGACTTGTTTGGCGGTGGGACATTACTCTAACATACTGACTTTGTTAATGAACGGGGAGTACCAGAAACGCTGTTTCTGACGCATGCTAGTTTGGCCGCTTATGTAAAGAAAAAATGGTCACCCAAGGAATAGAGCCTACCAAAAATGAACTTGTTTACCTGATGTACCCTATGGGAACAGGTAGTTATCTTACACGCTGGTTGTATCGCGGAATACGGACACACCAACCGTCCCCTCTGGCTACTGTGCGTGATAAATGGGAGCGAGACCTTGCCCGACCGTTGTCAGATCGGGAATGGAAGACCATATTAGAGTATCCGAAACGTGTGTCCCGTAATACCCAATTCAAATTCATTCAATATATGATTACCCGACCGGCTTACTTAACACCACACACTATATAGACAGGCGCAAATGCCCTATGTCCCAGCTGCTCCGACCAAGATGCAGACCTCCTACACATGCTATGGACATGTAATAAATTGCGTGGGTATTGGGAGGAGATTGCACAAACACTAAAAGATACGATAGGTGACATGGGATCTCAACCAATAGAAGTTTATATTTTGGGAGTGTACAAAAGACGAAAGGGCAGCGAAGTTAAAGCAAAATTTCTGGACCTGGCCTTGTTGTTGGCCAAACGAGGCACAACCAGGAGGTGGAAGTCGCCGATTGCACATACTCTTCTGACTTGGAGGGAAGAGATAACTAAATGGGAACTTGCAGAAAGCGTGGCCCTCCGTGCTTAAGAAAAGAGGACTTTACGCAAAAATCCAAAAGCCATGAGCTGGGACGCTATACTGGAGTCTTTTAGGGAGGCCGAGATCCCGATCTCTGGAAATGCATAACATGAATCCGATAAGCATCTAACTATATAGAATATATGCACATAACAGAACTGTTTATGTTTGGTTAGGAGGTTCCTATTAAGGTAAACTTCAAAGCTCCGATATTGTCTGTCAGATATATTCCATAGCATGGTAGAGATATCTTGCCTCACTTATTCTTCTTTTGTAATTTCTTTAATATGCTAACTACAGGTAACGTGAGCGAAGGGGGTGGGGGTATGGTTTAAAGTTTTTTTTTTGTTTACTTATAAAGGAAAAGCATTTTCCACAACGTAATTTTGCTGCGGTTTAAGCGGGAATGACCAAAAAAGGTTTCAGCAAAAAGGCAAACAGAATTATTTGCTTGATTGTTCAGGTTATAGAAGTATTTGCTTTGTAATACTGATGAAGATGACTACAATGTTTCACCTATAGGATTCTTTGTCTGAAAATGCTGAATAACTATTATTTGAGAATATGTAAAAAATGATAAAAATTTGTTTAAAAAAAAAAAAAAGGTTGTTGTGGGATGCTTCCGGGCATCGCATATCTTGTCACTGTAGGCTCCAGGGTTACTTGTATGTAAGTATTGTTTCCACCGAGATAGTACACCTATTTAAGATCATAGGTTCTGTACTGTCAAGCACCTTTAAGACAGTCGTCGGAGTGATTCCAGCCTTTATACACTCTCCGTATTCAGAAGCATTTTTGGAGGACTGCCGCTGATCCTGTTCCTAATAGCAGGAATCCTGATTGTAATTTTTCTGCTATGCAATGGCCGTCCCAGTCACCAGGAGATGGAAAAAACGCTATTGGAGCGCCAATACCGTGACCGCATGGTTTTCCATCTGGGCACACCTCACATTCGGGAACTGAGCGAATCTTGGTTCCTTTCATTTAGACCAGTCTGGATTGACTGTGTTCTGCCTGTCCTCCGATGCCTGTTCTGCGGACAAGAATGCGTGTTAGATCTCCGTCTAACACTTCCATCAGTTGCGCCTCCGGACGTGGATGCTTTACTCAACCCGTTAACGGCCCATGTACTGAGGTATCTTCAGCATATTCCCATGTCGATGTCTGCATTCTTAGAGCCACCACAGGACGCTTCAGCTCCTGTTGGAATGGAGACCGGCTCCTCTACGGGCATGCAGGCCTTGGAGATCGTGCAGGCTTCCCCAGCATTGGCTGTGGGCCCTACAGAAGATCATCTGTGCTCAATTGACCTGATCTGTGAGGTGTAGCAGGGACCGTTGTCTGCGATGGCAAGCAGAAGTATGTTGCGTCTACCACACAGGACACTTAAATATTTGGCTCATCCTGGGCTGGGAGGAATTTGGCTTATTTCTAAAAACAACCAAAACTTGGGATTTTATAAACTTTTTACTTCTCTTGCTGAACAGCATGGGTTTTACACACTCAGTGTTCGGACCGTATTTACGAACATATTTTAATAGACTTCCACAGCTTATGCTAGAATTTTAGCATTTTTTACGCATTTTTATGGACTTGTTTGTTGTCTGCGTATTATTAGTAATACATTTTTAGACCTTTTAAGTATGTTGTCCAGTCGGATGAGGAGTGGGTGTTATGTTTCATACAGGTACCCCGATATAGGCTCAGGTAGTAACTAAACCTTTCACCTATATTTCCCCTGCCATTACACTACATAACGATTCTTGGTACTCACCTTTTACCTAGTTACGGTACTGCTTAGAGAATGTGGGGTTTTCCCCCCGAAAACTAGCCTCATTCATTATGCATGAGGATTCTTGGAAGCTCGGCAGGACTACCATCTCCTGCATAATAGCTATGTATAAGGGTCATTCCTTACGTCATTCTAGTCCGACATGACACAGCAAGGTAGATCCCCTGAGGGTACCACTTTAGGTATATAAACACCATATCTTTGCTGAGGCGAGGAGAAGAAGGACTTCCATGCTGACACACTGACACGAGACGCTGATGTTCCTGCACACAGACACTCCAGCTCGCAGTGGTCTGGCATCCCTCGCGGGGTGTCCATCTCGAGACCAAGACGGGGTCCCACAGTCTCACACTTCAGGTAATGGGGTTGGCTATATTCTAGGGGGATTCTTGGCTCTACACCTACATACATCTTAGGTACACGTAGGTACATTTAGATAGGGTTGCATCGTAGGAGTACGCATTTATTACTGTCATGTATTTTATATACTTGCCTGTATTCATTGTTCTAGCACTAGGGTAGGAATCTATCATCCTTTTACTCTATTGGTGCTTATAATCATTTATATCTGTTTCTGTCTTATGGTTGTTTCAGCACACCTCTTTTACAGTAAAATGATGCTGGTTCAATAAATGCTTATTGAAAAACGTCCCCACCGTTTATTCTGTGTATTACTCTGAAACAAAAGTGAGCACGAGTAACTGAGCGAAAAGTACTGTACTGGTCATGTTCAATAGTTGCCAAGAACTATTCTCTCTTTGGTAAGAAGGGTTTTATAGAGGCACTGTGAGCTAGCTGGTATACAGGCTAACATACCCGGTGGGGTGTCCGGAATCAGTTTGGACACCAATCCCGCAATTTATGTTGTCTAAACGCGCAGATCCTATATAGGTTTTTAGGGACTACACGACACTACTTGCACACCACCTACCTCATACCCCATATGTTAAACGTTATTACGGGCACCACAGATAGGACATGCCCGATGCTCCCTGACTGACGCATGATTCTTGCACATGGTATGGTAATGACCAACTATTTCCAACTATTGACATCAAGTAACACAAGTACTAGAACGGGCCACACACCATCCAAACCTCGAAATAACGGAAATGTATTTGCTGGGTTTTTACTTTAGATCCTCAGCTACCAAAGTGAGCTCTAAATTCATTGAACTCGGACTAGCGTTGGCTTAATGGGCAATTGATATGCATTGCCGGTCTTAGATGGAAAGAGGAATTAATTAAATGGGCGGCAGACAAGGAGGCTGCTTTACAGATGGAAGAACAAAGGGGCTTAAGGTGCAAACCCACTGCAGTTGACTGGGCCGCACTTATTGAAGATCTTGGTAGGAGGGGGGCTCTGATCTGCAATCCACCGAACTGAATGCCACGTAACCGAGCAACTGATTAACAGCTGAGAACGGAACACAGCTGTCGAGTGGGCAGATGCGTAGGGTGGATGACCTCAATAGAGAACTCTGGAAGGAGATTATGGCCAAATTAAGGAAGACGAAGGCTGGCTGTGTTGGAATGGTCTAAATGTTTAGCTCTTTGTTCACTTCATTAGTCATTACCAAACTTCTGCGAAAACACTGCCGAGATTTATGTATACGTCCAACCATTGTAATGCTGAATACTAGTGTGGCAAATACAATGCCCGATGCATGGAAATGCAGACTACAGAATATATTAAAATGTTGAAAATGCGCTAATAAAAAGATTTTTTTTTAAAAATACTGCAGGTTATGCAAGCCAGCAGGATGGTTTACAGAGTTGAACACTTGCCGGGTGGTACGCAGTGATCTACAGGTCAGAGATTCAAATGCCAGCAAATCTGAATCACTCATACATCCTACAGAGGGCAATGAATTGAGGAGCAACCGGGTGTTATTAAAATCTGTTATTTACAGAGCTTACAAATGACAGAAAGCAGTTTGAGGCGTTCTTTAAATAAAAATAAAAAGTCCGTTATTACGAATGTAGTGCTCCCTGCTGGGCATCTGTGATCCATTCTGTTCTATTTATATAATCAATTTTTGACTGACGTTATGGAATAAGAGTTTGTAACATAGCAGACCTAACTCATGTAGCGATGCCTTTATCATGTTGGTGCAAGATTAGAAATAAAATGCACTTCAGAAAGCCTCTTCTGCATGCTTGGGATACACATTCAGATCACTGTGTGGCCCAAGTTTTGAAGATCTAGGCCGATTATTCCACCTGTCTCCACAGGTTTACATAAGACCAACAAAGTGACTGAAGATTTCTGTCACAAAGACAACTAAACTCTCATCCACCCATCAACTTATTTATACTATATCACTTTCAGCTATGGAGTGAACAGTGGTGGCCCACCACACTGGGCCCTGCTCCTGCCCCCAAACAGGTGGTGAAAAAACTTGGGGTCTGGGTTGATTCGGCCCTCAGCTTCCAAACCCAGACTAAGAAGGTGGCAGCAACATGTTTTGGTATTCTGCGTGGGCTTAAACCTCTGCTGTTTTTTTTTTTACCCTTCTATCCGACAGATGATTGTCCAGGCATCTGTGTTGTCGAGACTGGACTATGCCAGCTCGCTCTACTTGGGGGCCAACAAGACGGAGACTCAGACTGCAGAGAGTCCAAAATGTAGCTGCCAGAACTCTTCTTGGCATGCCTAGACGCTGCCCCACCTCCACCGCCATTCGTCAGCTTCATTGGCTGCCGGTGGCGAAGCGGGTGGAGTTCAAGACCCTCTGCTTTGCGTTCAGGATCCTGAATTCCCCTGCCATCTTAGCGGGCCTGCTTTCTGCCTAAGTTCCTACTCGTCATCTTCGCTCAGTAGGTCAACACCTGGCAGTTGTCCCCCGGATCAGGAGGGCTCGTGCCGGTGGGCGTTCTTTTCGCACACTGGCAGCTAAACTGTGGAATGCCCTTCCTGTACACATCTGGAGTATGGATAACTATCTGACATTTCGGAAAGCACTGAAGACATATCTTTTCCCTTCTTTTTAGGTTTTGTAGTCCAAGTCCTTCTGTCTGTCTCTGTGGCTCTTAATGGCCCTCTGGCTTTTTCTTTCGCTCGTCATGATGGGCTCCTTGCTGTTAGCGGCCTTTACTGCTTTTAACGCCGGGACGCCCCTTTGCTGGGGCAGCTGCGCGCTCTACAAGTCAGCCTAACATAACATAACATACTGGTATCACATAGTTCATAGAGTTTTCAAATATTTTGCCTCATTAAAATATTTTTTTTAAACCTTTCGTCTGGGACTTTTTAACACTCATAGCAGCAGGGCTGTCATTTTTAGGTTGAAGCCTCCCACACAGAGCATCTGTCTGGTTTGCTAACAACTTCTTGGGGGCATTCTGAAAGCTTCCCTGGGAATGTATGTTGCCCATTGCTTACTACTGGCTTTGTGGTTTGCAACACACTGTTGCTTGCTTTCCGTTTGCTGGCTTTATTTGCTTTAGGCTGTCCAGTTTGTTTGTCCCACCAGTGGAGCATCCCTTGTTTACTGCATCCTTCAGAGTACTCTCTTTCGGTAAACAGGCCTTTAATTTTTGTTCTTATCTTGTCACATCTGCTGTACATTCAAAGGCAGAGGCCAAATGTCAGACTCGGTCTTCGGAGTGAGCTTGGTGTTTACTTTTCTTTCTCGGACTTCAAAATGAGAGGTTTTATGTGACAATCCTGCTGGGTACCCATGTGAGAGGTGAGGCTGTGGGAGGTTATTTTTTCTAGCACACAAGAAAAATGAATTGTGCGGATATTTCAAAATATATTAGAAAAGTACAAATGAAAAACATTTCTTTCTAATTATGAAATGTGGTTTTGAATACGGTCAAAACACATCAATACACTAGATGATGACATTTCCACACATTATCATTTTTGTGGAAGCAATGTATGTCTGTGCAAATATAATGGTCATTTCAACTAAAAATGTGTGTTGTCTGTAATGGCAGTGCGCTACCACACCATGCATACTCCACTTTACACCACTCCAGAACATTCGCCTCCACTCTACCCCCTCCACTGTACACCACACCACTCCATTCTATGACACTCCACTACACACCACTTACCGGACTGCACTTTACTCAACCCCACTGAACTACAATCTATCCTACTCCACTGAACTGCAATCTACCTCAATCTACTCCAATCTACCCTACTCCACCTCAATCTACCCTACTGCACTCTACTCCAATCTACACCAATACATAGCAAGCCACTCCAATTCACCACAATCTACCCCACTCTAATCAACTCCAGTCCACCCCAACCCAAACCACCCCACTCCAACCCAAACCACCACACTCTAACCCAAACCACCCCACTCTAACCCAAACCACCCCACTCTAACCCAAACCACCCCACTCTAACCCAAACCACCCCACTCTAACCCAAACCACCCCACTCTAACCCAAACCACCCCACTCTAACCCAAACCACCCCACTCCAACCCAATCCAAACCTACCACAATCTAACCCACTTCACTCCAATCTACACAAATCTACCCACTCATCCACTCAATCTACTGTACTCTAACCCAATCTATACCAATTCATCCCACCCCAGTATATCACACCCCACTCTGACTTACCCCAATCTACTTTACTACGATCCAGTGTACCCCACTCCAATATTACCCAATCAAACCCATCCAACTCTACCCTATTAACCACACTCCACTCAAATCTAACCCAGTCTGCCCCACTCAGCTCCAATCAATCAGGATTTATAAAGTGCAGCTAATTACCTGCAAGAGTATCCAGGCGCAGAGGGCCTTGCTGCTTCGTGTAGTTTCAGTTTAACATCAAGGTCCTTTCTACCCCACTCTGCTCCAATCTACCCTACTCTGCTCCAATCTACTCCACACTAATCCACCCCAATCTACCCCACTTCCATCCTACCCTGCTCCACTCCACATGTACCTCAATCTACCCCACTTCAATCCTACTCTGCTCCACTCCACATATACCCCAATCTACCCCACTTCAATCCTACCCTGCTCCACTCCACATGTACCCCACTCTACCACACACCAATGTACTCCACTCTAAACTACTCCACTGCAATGCATGCAATACCCATCTACCCCACCCAATACCAATCTGCCACACCCCACCCCAATCTAACCCAGTGTACTCCACGCCAATCGTCTCCATTCCACTCTACCCCAATCTACCCCACTCCAATCCACTCCACTCCAACCTAACCTACTCCAATCCACCACACTATATTACAATCTGCCCAACTCCAATGCACCCAATCCACCCCACTCCACTTAAATCTACCCCAATGTACTCCAATAATATCTACCCTACTGAACTCCACTCCAATTTACCTCACCACCAAACAACATGGCTAAAACACATTGCCAAGAGCTTTCGCTTAGGCGACACCTATTAGCTAAGCCAATGCTTGTTATTGCTTACATACTCTAATGACTAGTAATACCAGAAATACCTTATAACTTTTTCTACATCTGTGAGTCCACATAGGTGAAAGCATAGGTGCAGGACATCAACTGCCAAGCATGAGAGACAATGGCAGCATTCCACATGTACGGTCACATACGTGAGAGTAACATCAGTTCTATGAGGGACACTTACAACCACTCTGGTAAGACAGTAGTGGGGTTGCACTGCTTGTACCGGACATATATAGTGAACTGTTTGAAAGGGAGGCGTTCAGAGGCCGGATATAAGGTTTAGTAATCGACCTAAAGGAATGCAGCATGTTCTACTTCAGGTGGGTGTATATGGGGAATACAAGCACTGCAGTGGGCACTAATATTTATAGTGTGAAACTCACTGTTCCTATAAAAGAAAAGGAGAACAAAATAACTATAATGAAGTGGAGAGATGCTACATTTTTTCAGTAGATTATCAGATTCTGCACTGGGGTGGGAGGATGCAGTTATTTGGGTGGCATATACGTTCTTCAATAAAAAGGTAATGTTCAATAAGGAGAATACTCACAGATTACATAGCAGAGCGAAGACACATTTTTTACATGGGCACTAGTGATAAGCATCACCCACTGATGTAGCCATTGAATGATCACTGTGTGTGAGTGTGTGTACAGCACTTACAACGATGTTTCGTTTTTGGGGGGTGAATACTCACTGGTTCGACAGTATGGGTAGGCATTCCAGGCTTTCTCGTGAAAGATAAGTGACCCCTCTGGTGCGAACATCTTCACAAAGCTTGGGACTTTACTGTAAAACAAGAAGTCAGGTGTCAGAGAATGCCACGAAGCACATACACCTCTCTTTCTTCTAACTCTGAAATATTGACCTCTAGATGCACAGCTGGCAGCCCAACATTAGAAAACTCAAAAGCCAACCCTAGGCAGGCCTGGCATAGGAAATGAGTCAAAATAAAACCAACTCTGTTCTGAGAGCAAATTTAAGAACCATACACAAAATGCCCTCTGAGAACGAGCGACTGTCAGCAAATAACCTTCTGTACATTATCACATGTTCACAGTAACTTCAAAAATTGCGCATTTTCTTGCAGAGACTCATTTCCTAAGTGATGCACAATGTGGGCTTCTTCCTGCATGTCAAAATAAAAGATATCAAGCAGGCCACTGTTTCTATTCAAATGGTCTTTTAACTGATGCATTTAAGTTGATCACAAGCTTCTCTGTAAGGACAGGACATCTACTGAATGCTTCTTCCCTGTACATTTGAGCTCATACTCTGTATGTTTATTGGGAGTCCCTCCCTCCAAATACTTAGGGATTTGTTTAGAGCATGGGTTCTCGCAAACATTTCCCCAGGGGCCACAAACTATGATCTGTTGTGAGCCAGAGGGCCGCATTAATGGTAGCACGGTGGGAGTGGGGCTTTGTGAGGGGTTAAGGTGGGCGTAGGGGAAGTGAATCACATACATGGTGTGGTCAGTGAGTCATATGAAATTTTAAAGGTTTCTTTCCTTACTGCCCTCTAAATGAAGTCCCCAGTCTCTAGTAGAGTCATAGATTTGACAATACTGTGTTATTCTGTATCTGAATTGCTATCCCTCTACTGCACCTTGGGGTAAGCCTTTCTGCTTTCTATTGCTAGCTTGGGAGACACGTGAATAAAGGAAGTAACCAGAAAAACTGTTTGATCCTAGACAACTGCCTAATTTCACTTTACCTCCTTTTTCTTCATTATGGCAAACAGGAGCACACTGAAATACATGAGTTCAGGATATATGCTGTACAGACCTCTGGTTTTTGATTTAATAAACTATAATGTTGTCCATGTATAATACAACCCTGATCACTCAGAGGGTTCCATGAGGACACTGACTTGTCTCTTAGTTCTCTATTGGCATTGTCAGGGTGTGAAGAGGCATGAATATTTCTACACTCATTTTTGAAAACGATCATTTTTAAATATATGCAATTATCTGTTCTGATGTACTAAGGAGTAATGCTTTTGCATGTCAATGAAATCCACTTTTCGAATTTTTTAGAGACTGAAAAATGAATGTGTTCCTAAAGTTACGTTTTGCAGGGCACCTTATTTGCTTCTTTTCATTTACTTCAGTTAGCCTTTAAATAAATGCTTTCCCGTTTATTTAACTTATTTTTGAATGTTCGTGCTTTTGAAGTAAAGAGCAGCCCAGTTTAGTCATTCAGCTGGGGGCCGCAAGTGAAGGTCAGGGGAGCTGCATGCGGCGCCCGGGCCGTGCTTCGACTACCACAGATTTAGAGGTTCCTAGTATTTGCGGTGGAAATACCGCACACATCAAATACTTTAAAAGGTGGGGTGCACTATTTACTGGGTGGCAGATTTCCTCCTCATCCCTAGTTCCACATTTCAGAACGGGCATTATGCTGCAAAACTCATGTTTATAACCAATATGGGGATTATCAGATGGACTAGAATTAAGACCTTAGTAAGAAGACTGGCAAGTAAATACTTACTAGACAATACCCTACTGCTTTACTGTTGGCGTTCTCTGACAGAACTAACACCTCGCCGCTATCGCTTCATGAGGCAGGTTTCTTCCTGGGTCACTTTACAGTGTAACATCAGACATTTTCAGCCACCATCTTCTTTATAATAAAAAATGCAATATGTGTGCTTGCTGAAGCCCTGATAGCAATGAAGCCAACCTTCCATTCATTTTCTTGATGCACCTTGAATATATTGCCAATGTGTCAAGTTACACATGGGCACCAAGACCACCTTCAGTTGTAGGTCATACCCTGTAGCAAACTGTGCTTTGAGCACCCTGCTGACAGGGAATTTACTGTGTGCAGTCATCATCAATACACTTTTAGTTTAATAAGTACTAAATCTCTATGCCATTTCTGATAATGGCCAAGTCTTTCTAAATGTGTTGGCAGGTTGCCTTGCTCTTTGTCGTCAGAAAATCTGTGGCTAATTCTAGGATCTGTGGGCATAGCCTGGATAACCCTTTGTTGGGCTGAATGGTCCATTACTGTTGTTGCTCCCGGTGGTCATCTGTTATAGTCTTCCCCAGTTAGGACTGGCTCCTTCCTCTTTCATTTTGCATGGCCCCACTTTCTGCAGTAAGAGCATGAGCCACTCTTCACATACTACAACTGCTTCAGGTTAGCTCTCCTCCCATGCGTTAATAAAAATCTGCAGCATGTGGGTTTCCACAAGTGATTTCAATTTAATACTTCTACATGGGCCCTTGAGACATGTACGGCCCTATGTCTACCTCTAAGGTTCTAAGGACATCCTTCAGTCTTGGTGGAGAGGATCAGATAAAACATGTCCTGGTTCTCCAGAGGAATATTTATAGGAGTTACATTTATGCCTAGAGCCATTTCACCCCAGTTCAGGTCTTTACAGTAGTATGGAGACCTTCTCAGTCATATGGACTAATCCTTGCTGAGCTCTAGACATTTAGGTCTGACTTTGAAGCCTAAACAAACTTGGGTAGATTTCCGACTTCCAGGAGGGTTGGATCCTCTCAGAACTAGTCTGAAACCTTAGTACACTCCCTCAGCAGGTCAGAGCTTTCAGCCACATTTCTTCATAGGGTAAGGTTCAATGCTTAGTAAAGTACATCTCTTTCACAAGATTTCTTGGAAACAGGCCATTAGCACCAACTGGCTTGCTTTTCTCAGCCTTCCAATTTTACTGCAAGCTTTGTGCATCAAGTGTTATCTCATGTGCCCTTTTAGTACATATTTAATTTCAAAATCTTTATTTCGGTTCTTTTAAACCATAAAAGATGCATTAAAACACATACGATTTCCATATGCAATACTGCAGTAATACTATTACAATATTAATAGATGGAAAGGGAATACAAAAAAAGTATTGTATATGACCTATCGCCATTTCTTTAAGAACATAATTATGTTTAAAATAGGCATCAATATAAAAACAATAATAACACTAGTAAAGGACTCCTAATTTTTGTTCTTTGTTTGTGCTTCCATCCCTAAAACATTAAAAACAATTAATAATAATAATTTTTTACTAACATTTCCCACGAACAAGGCTCCCTTATACCTATTGTATCTGCATACTCTATCAAAATTCATTTGTTATTGCCCTGAAAAAACTTGATCACATTTGTTACAACTTCAGTCCTGATTTGGCCCTTAAGAAGCTTACGGCAAGTAAAAATTTACTGACACTGAATACAATTGGTTGCGATGTATCAGTTTTTAAAATTCTTTCAGCCTCTGCAAGACCTAGTACCCATGTTTATACAGATTGGTTTAATCCATTTCTTTCTAGGCTTGACATATAGAGGACAGAAGAATAATACATGCAAATCAGTTTCTTTAACCTTATTTGGGCATAAAGAACACAAATCATTCCCTGTTCCAGCGTTATTGATAGCCCATCGTGACGTGATTGCATTTATATGTAGTACACCATATCTAAACTTCATATATAAACTTTTTGCTAATTGTGGGCGCACCTCATCAAGAAAGTGCTCAAAATTTGCTACGTCCTTAAACAAAAGGAACCTAGTCGTTAGCGATCCATTAGATAGACCATGTAACACGCTGTCTTGAATATGGGCCCAGAAGGTTGTTTTTAGCAGTTTCTTTGAGGCTACGGACAACGCGGTTGGGTCATCCCAGTAATGGGATAGGCCCAATTTTCTGAACCACAAAAAAACGTGTCTAAGCCACAAAATACTCCTATGCTGGTCCAACTTCAATATCTCCTCTAGACCTACCTTGTAGTGTAGCAATTCTATAGTGGACCAAATTCTGACCCAAAATAATAGAGGTCTTAATAATGCGTGATGGTCAGTGCGTTTAACATTCAGGTCTAGGGTAATCGGAATTTAAGGAGCTCGCGCAGGGAGACTTAAAAGCATTCTATAAAATTTGTTTTCCTCTATTTCAAAATTCTTTTTGCAGTAAGGACCCCATATTTCGGCCCAATAGAGTGCGGCTGCTTGGGCTTTATATTTGAACACCTCCAGGGCTGGGGAAACTGCTTTGGAGAAACTACTCCTGTGCCTTTTCATTATGGGCAGGGAATTTTGGAGTAAAGCTATCCTGTTCTTTTCCATTTGTGTCTTCCACAATAGCTTTGTATCCAGAGATATGCCCAAATAGTTAAAACTCTGCATAGTACATATTACTTTTTCCGGTTTCTTGATGCCCTGTTCCTTTTTTTTAAGCCACGCCAAATGAAAGTTTCACACTTCTTTGTTTTCTTCTTGAAGTGAACTGAATATTGACGAGAAGAGGCACAGTCCCATCTCTATCCTAACTGCTATTTGTGTTTGGAGTCTTCTTGTTGGAAATATCTCAAATGCCCGTACGTGTCATTGTCTACAACTGCTCTTGTGGGGAAATGTTTTCTGTCCTTGATAGTTTTCAGGACTACTTGCCATTTTTTGACCGATCTTTGTGTGCTCATAAATGATTCTCCTTCCTTGAGAATGTACACACACAACCTTTTTAGGTCTCGCCTAATAGGCAAAAAGACCTTTTGTAATCGATTCGGCTTTTCAGCCAAAAACGTGCACGCGTTCCATTGCCTTCAATGGCAACGCGTGCACGTTTGGCGATTCACTTGCGGGAGCGAGCAGCTGGCGCCATATGGTAGCAATTATCGCTCCTGGCGCCGCTCGCTCCCGCAAGGGAATCGCACTCCCCCCACCCCTCCACCCGGAGTACTGTTTCACTTTCGCGGCGCGGGTCCGCACTTGTGTTTCAGTGCTTGTTTTTCAAGACACTGATCAAAACACTCCCAATCACCTCAATGTCTTGAAGGTTTGTGTACAACATGCAAAAAACGTTCTGGCCCGCCATCTCCGCCGTGCTCAAAGATTGTGCTACAGCTGCCAGGGCGTTAAAGGGCACCCTCTGCAGCGGCGCCGAAAGCCTGTGCACTGTCAGTAGCATATATGTGTCCCAGCAGCCTTGGTGGTGTAAGTGGAACGAGGGGTGAGGAGGCAGCTGGGGATCGTTCGCCTCCCCTCCAACCACCCCCCTCCCCCGCCGCCATACACAAACACTCTCTTCGCCGCTGCGCCCCTGCGCAGGGATTGAAGTTTGACCGTCTCCAGAGCTGCAGTCGACCGCAGGTGGCTTCCGGCTGCAGTGCAGGGCAGCGCCGGTGCCAAGCCAGAGACGTGTCTTGCAGAGACAGAAGCCTGGGTATGGGCACTGGAACCACAGTCACCTGTGGCGGGTGCGTGCCACGGTTATGAGAGGCCACTGCCCGTTTAGGACAGTTATGACCCGTCATACTACACAGGGCTGGAGGTCGGGGCAGTTCGCAGTGCATTTTAGTAAGTGGGGAGTGTGAAGATGCTGACGTCATGCAGGCATCGCTGGTGCTGATGCTGAGACCGGATGTTAAACATACATAATTGACCGTTGGTCTTTGCACTCGGCGCCCACAGTCCTTGGCAGCTGAGCGGACTCTCAGGATGCCCTTCTTGTATCGCCCCCCTCAGGGCCATCCGAAGCGTGGAGTGCAGACGGCAGCCCTGTCCCACAGATTATAGACGCATTACTGGCTGAACTCAATGCTACAACACAATTCAGTGCATTTATACAACGGCAAACGACCTGCAGGATATAATGCTTTAGGCAATGTTTGTGCCTCATATGTCACATGCTCGGGCCTCAGACCATAGAGCCCTTCTTCAGGCACAGACAGCTCAGACTTTAGAGGGCACAGACATCCCTCATACACAGCTCGAAGCCTCGGACAGCACAGCCTCCTAGAGGGCACAGACATCCCTCAGCACACACCGCTCAAGCCTCAGACACCCCAGCCTCCTAGAGGGCACAGACATCCCTCAGGCACACACCGCTCAAGCCCCGGACAGCAGAGCCACCCTTCGGGCACCAACACCTCAGGCTTTAGAGCGCACAGACATCACTCGGGCACACACAGCTCAAGCCTCAGGCACCCCAGCCTCCTATAGGGCACAGACATCCCTCAGGCACACACCGCTCAAGCCTCGGACAGCAGAGTCACCCTTCGGGCACCAACACCTCAGGCTTTAGAGGGCACAGACATCACTCGGGCACACACAGCTCAAGCCTCAGGCACCCCAGCCTCCTATAGGGCACAGACATCCCTCAGGCACACACCGCTCAAGCCTCGGACAGCAGAGCCACCCTGCGGGCACCAGCACCTAAGGCTTTAGAGGGCACAGACATCCCTCAGGCATTCACAGCTCACGCCTCAAGCAGAGCTGCTCCTCGGACACATTTCCAGCCGCAGACAGCATGCCTGCTACCTATTCGTTAGCTTGTGTGGACTTTCCTTCTACTTCTTGTCTCTCCCCTGGAGCATGGGTGCATTACTTGTGCCCTTCCATGGCTCTTTTTTCAGGAGCTTTTTTCTTTTTGTTGAAGGACTCTACAAGAGTGCAAGTGTTTTCCAGCTGTCTCCCTAATGTGCTAGTGTGCTGCTCTTCCCCCCTCCGCGCTCCGTGTTGCGCTCTCTCTTGCCTGTGTGCTTCTCCCCTGCCCTCTCCTGTTGCTCTTTCAACTGTTTACTTTCCCTACCCTGCTCCACATTCCTCCCTCTCCACTCCCGGATTCTTCTTGCGGTTTCCCTCCACCCAAGCCCATGTTCCTTCCCCCTTCCCTCCTGTTGCTTCCCCCACACCCACCCTCCATGGTTCTTCTCCCTCCTTCCATATTGCTTCCTCCACCTCCTCCCATGTTTCTGTCTCTCACCCATGTTCCTCCCTTTGCTCTTGACTCCCAGAGAAGCTTAGGATACTTGGATCTGCTTCACCAGGGAGCACATGCCCTGCATGACTTTTAGATCAACTTCGCCAAGGAATAAATTCTGTAGCTCCACCTCTAAAGGGGTGCAGTGTCACCAAGAGCCCCGGGACCTAAAATCACAGCACGGGGTTCCTGAAATAGTCACATACCACTCCACACTGAAGCATAAAAGGCCACTTTGTTAGGACAGATTTTTCAGTATATTGTTAACTTCAATGCAACTTTACATAAACGTCAACTTCAAAGCATCAAAAACCCTCAACGTGTGTCAACTGTTCACACCCCTAATTCTCCATACCCCTCCTTCATTCTTTCACTTGTCCTTCCATCTCCCTTCTATTCCCCCAGCCTCTCTCTCACTTACCTTACCAAACATCCTCCAATGCAGCCTCCTTGTTCTGTTCCAAAGCCCCACACATCGTCTTCCCCTCCCCTGAGCCCCCACCTACCCCCCGAGGGGTGACTTCGTCCCATCTGACTCACCATTCCCCCAAACTACCGCCACCCAGGAAGAACCTCGTAGGGAAGTTTCCTGCCCCTCCCCCGGCACACTTCTTGCCTCCTTACTCAGACACCTCTGCACCCAAATCTTTCATTTCAAAGCTTTCCCACCATATCCTGCCTTTCCATCAGGTAGTACGCATTCACAAACTGAGAGAAATGCACTCCATCAGTGAGAAACAAGAATTGATCCTCTTCCTTAATGCCACTGTGAGATAGTACCTTAATGTTTATTGCCATACAAAAAACCGTCAGTGCTCTGTTGTGCTTCCGCCTGGCTTTACCAATAGCAGAGTGTTTCAAAGTCCCCCCTCCGCTTGCCCGGGTGAACCACGTACGAGTTTGATGGCGGTCTCGTAATTTCAGAGGGAACTCTGCTCCTTTCCTTTTAGGTCTCGCCTGAGCCAGCGCGCATGCGCAGCACTGTGAGGCTGTTTGGTAAGGGCTTTAAACTCGGAACACATGCTCGTGTGTGCGCTTTTTTATTTCATCACCCGCTATTGGCCTTTGCATGCGTCTTTCTAAGAAAGACAGCACGCTATTGGCCAAAGGCAGGTGCATGTCCCGCCTTCTCTCTCCCCTGGCCTAGGGAGCTCGGAAGCGAGCAGCAGCGCGGCCGTGTGCCATCTGTTTTTAATTAGCAGCAGCGGCGCGCAGTGTGCCAGATGGAGGGCAGGCTGCATTCCAGTCTCAGGTTACTTGTTTGGAAATGTTTACTCCCAGAGCGTTTTGCTCTCGGGAGCCAGCTCTCGTGGCTTTAGCGCGGTCGCTTTCACTTTCGCAGCCACGTCGCTTTCACTTTTGCGGCCGCTTCACTTTCGTGGCCGCGCTTGTTGCATTTTGCGGGTGGATTATTGAATGGGCTGTGCGTGAGCTGCTGGATCGCGTCTTCTTCTCTCCTCAAACGGATCTGTTCTTCGTTGCCTGGATTTATTTCCTCTTTGTTTTATTTTCTGTCCCTGGGATCTCACGTTCCCCCACCCCTGGTCCTCTGACGAGTGATTTCCTCTCTGTCCTGCCTCCCTCGCCCCCGTCTCCACTCTTCTGACCTCTTTTCCCAGGATAAAACCCACATCGTCCGCTGCACACCCTCCCAGGAGTCCCCGTCTCAAGTGTACTCCCACCCCGCACCCCTGCTCTCCTCCCTCAGCCCTAGGTGTCACAGACCCACTTAAACCCTGTTCCGACTTTACCCCCTGCACCTGCTCGCTGTCCCCTCCATTCCAGAATTACCCCTCCCTCAATATAAGATGGTTCCCAGGCATCGGTGCCCGCCGCAAGGCCTGCTGACGGGTGCTGTGTCTGGCGGACCAAGGAGGGTGCCCTCCGGACTCCGTTGCCCGCTGGCGCTGCTTTTAGGGTCTGGGACACCTCTCCTTCTGATTCTGCTGTTGCCCTGTGTGGGCGGGGCCAAGACTCCCAGCTGCCATGAAGTCAGGACATCTTTCCAAATCCGCCAGATCGGGCCACTCAAGCTGGTGCCAGAGGTGCCGGTAGCAGGTGAGTGCCCCTCTCGCATCCATTTCCTCAGCCCTCGACCACACCACGTTTGTTTGTGTACCGAGTTCCTCTTCTGTGTTGCCTACCTTGTCAATAGTAAACAATGTACCCCCCCTCCTTGTCTGGTGCCTAGAAGTTTCATGGTCTTTGTTTCTTCTTGATGTGGTTTGTGTTTCTGAACCACCATATTCACAGACCATGCCACTTACACACCCCATGTGTTTTTGGGCCTCCATACTCACAAGGTTTACGGTGTTGCTTACATGTAATTTGGCCGCCTTATTGCCAGGTCGTGATTCACACGCTATGTGTCTCTTAGCCGCCACCATATAGACGATGCTACTTACAGGTGCCGTGTTTTTATGCCACCAGGCTGACAGGCCATGCTCCTTACACGCGGCAGGTGTTTTGTGCTGACTTACTGACAGTTCGCACGACTTAGATGCGCCATGTGTTTTTGGGCCAACATATTGTCAGGCCATGCTACTCACATGCGTTAGGTGTTTTGTGCAGACAGGATGACAGGCTGCGCTCCTTACATGCATCACGTGTTTTTGGCCCTGTGTACTGACAAGATATGCTATTTAAATGAGCCATGTGTTTTTGTGCTACAATACTGAGAGGCCATGCTACTTTCATGAACCATGTGTTTTGGGCCTCCATGCAGACAGGTTATTCTACCTGCCCCGTTTATTTTGTGCTGCCTTACTGACAGGTTGTGTTACTTACATGTACCATGTATTTTTGGGCCGCCATACCGGCAGGCCGTGCCACTTACATAGGTCATGGTATTTCGGGCTGCCATACTGACAGGCATTATAGCAATGTGGTTTTGGGCCACTGTACTTTCACTCACTGTATGTTTCTGAGGCGAAATCTACTTGTTAACTTAGCACTACATACGGTTGAAAGCGGCTTGAGAGGGAATCTCGGTGTGCCGCTGAATTTGTGGGACAAAGGACATGTGGGGGGTACACCTGCCGTGCCCAGGATAGGTAGAAATGCGGTTAATTTGTTGGCCTCTGGGCATGTCTGTAATGAACAGCCAATCCGGGAATTCTTCTCATTTGCATGTTCTTTCTCAGCTGCAGGTGTCTTCTTGTGGTCTTTCCCAAAGGCCCTGGGCCTCATCATGTGCCCCCCTTGCAGTATTTTAGTGTGGTCTATCCCAAAGGTCCGGTGGGCCGCATCATGTACCCCCCATGCAACAGTTTGCTGTGGTCTATCCCAAAGGCCCGGTGGTGCAAGCACAAAACCATTTTCTCCCAATTTCAAAAGGGTTTTGCAATTGTGAACATCCCGATTTGCGCTTGTGAGTTTCACTTCACTTATACATACATGCAAGGAGATTTAACAATGAGCTGAACACCCCCCACCCCCCCAGGGAGTACCATGGAAGACTAAGAATAGGTTTTTCCACCATATGAGAAAGGTTACTGGTCTTACTGATGTCTAAAGCGTGACACCGGAAGTTACAAACAGGTAAAGAGAAGTACTTGTAATATTAGAAAAATCATACATTTAATTCCACTTCTTCTCAATAAGCATTGCAAGAACAAGAAAACTAGAAGACATTTTTTATGTCAATTCTTTTTTAAAAGGGTCGTTCAGTTCTATATAATGTCCTATTGGTTACATATAAGGTAACAAAAATACTTATAACACTTTTTTATTATAACTTTTCAACATGCTGCACAGCAGCCATGCTGCTTTACAGCATAGCTTAAATACATTGGCAAAGCCAATAGCTATGGCTAAACACTTATAAGGGTCCAAAGGCGAGACCTATTGGCTATGCCAATGCTTGTTTTCTATTGAGCTCACCTTTTCTTTTAAATATACAGAGCCACAGCTTGCTATGCGCTTACACTCATAACTCATTTATTGGGAACTCAGAAGATTTTCACTGGTGTGAATTTACAGAGATTAGCTTCTTTCTAGAGTTAGTGCGTTTTCTACTGCAAAATACCACAATTCCTCTGTTGCTATCCTACCTCAATTCTCCAAGGTATACCGAAACTTCAGAGCATCCCAGGTTTGCTGTACCCTCCCGGTTTCCCAAGCAAAGCTAAGGTACTAAACGAATATGTTATCCATTACAAACTGATGATATGCTTGTGCTCACACTCCAGGCTGTAAATCAGTGACGTCCAAAGAAGGTCCAAGAGAGAGAAATTGCTTCAGATTTAGAAGATAAATACTATGTACATTAGTTAAATTTAGATTCATTGCATGTACGTGCATCTTAAGAAAAACATCCTGAAAATATGGGATGAACCTCGATCTACATTGGACAACCCTGCTGTAACCTGTCACTTTAGTGTACCACTTTTCTTCCACACCGGTTTGTCACACATCTGTCAATGGAGGATTTCCTTCATATATATTTTAATGCAAAAATAAACCTCAAAATTGTCGATTTTTATTTTTAGAAAATGCATCTGGCTCTTCTGTTTACACTCACCTCTGCAAGTGGTATATTTTGTGTGTGTATTGCCCTTTTCTCCATCCCTCTCGTACGGCTCATTCTTTAGCACCTCAATCCCTTCACCACCTCCGGTGTTATTCTTGCTGGCCTCCGCCACAGAGTACAGTTGACCGACCTGATACTGCAAAATCAGAGAACAGGGGATAGTGTGAGCCAGGATATCCTCAAACCCATGCTCACCCATGGAAACTGACCACGCCCCTACAAGTCAACCTAGCACATCTAAGAGAACGGAAGCTCACTCAGCCAATTTGCCAATCTGTTAAACTGATCTTAAAGTTGATGACATCTGAACTACTCCTCAGCTTAAGACTGTCAACTTCACTTCCAGAAGATAATTCTATTCTTTCTCAAGAAGACATCCAAGAATGTCATTATTTGATAAGCAAGTCAAGATCAATTGCAACATGAACAGAAGCAAGACATTTTATTGTCAATGGCTCTTCTACATCTTCATTGTCTGCTTGTTATGTGTCACATGTCTGAAGAGCCACAGCTTCCAGAGCCTCTTACCTAGTAACCAAAAAGGCTCAATAGCAAAGGGGGGAGGATACTTCTAAAGGTACTTTAGGCAACTGAAATACACTGTACACTATGCATTCTAAATCGCAGGGTAGAGATGGGATGACAAAAGGAAAAAAAAACATGTTTTGTGGTTACCTAACCACGCACATCTTTGATAAATATGCCTTTTAAAATACCGGAGACTGATATAAAAAATATTTTTTATTGCTTTGAGTCATAAATAACAGTTGGAAGTCCCAAGACGGCTAGCAATGAACCAAGTAGACACAAGATTACAAATGCCTGAACAACTAAGGGTTTTAGCAAGCCTGCAGCGTCGCCACCTTCCTGTAGGTCACTCATGTGAGTTCCCAGAGCTCATATTGAGCTTATTTGCAGACACCTTGAAAATGCATCCGAAAAAATGCCCTTGCTGCAGCCCAATAACAGACCTAGCTTTAAGCCCCTCTAAATCGAGACAGGCATGGTGAAAACAGATAGCTAGTTGAGACTAATGAGTTGACTGCGGATGCATGATATGCCAGTAGTAACTTACATAACAAACTTGCTATATCTAAATATTGCAGCACAATTGCAGAGGAAAATGCGCTCTGCAGCCTTATTCAGTTTACTTAACAGCCTAAACAAAACATAAGTAGAGATCACATTCCAAATCACAAAATAATAGTTAAACAGAGCAAACCCCACGGAGAGATGTCCAGAACCCCAATATCTTGATATTTCTGGCAACTGACTGGATAAGTAGTTTGAAGCACATGACCCTGAGGAGGGCGCTATGCAAGCTTCAAATCATAAGGCAGAAACACCAGCACAAACTGAGCGCACGACATGATCATAATTTACTTTTGGAACAATGGATTGTTTCTCTTTGACGGTTTTTACATTTTCATTGTTAAATACCTTAAAAAACATAACATACTTCAGAGTTCATTTGAAAACTTGTCTGATTTGGACACAGCCAATAAAATTAGCAATTTCAACAATCCAGCAGTGAGGAGGAAGAGTGAACTGTGAAGGGGCAGGGATTTTCTAAAATGGATTCAAGCAATGTACATTTTAGGACTTCATCATTCTTCATCTTCACTTACCTCTCCACAAGCAAGGAAGAAGCAAAGATTACATAATGTGAGTGATTACAGGAGGATGAATGAAGTATTTCAAACGTTCATGGAGGGAGGGAGAGAAACGAGGAAATAGAACATGCTAACATGGATGTTGTATCATGGCCTTGGAATGATTCACAACAGCCTCCAGTGATTCAGATCCAGAACGGAGACACCAACATGAAAATAGCTACAGAATTCCAGACATGGGTTAAGGTAGAGGTAGACCAAGAGGTGTAGCTACACAAATATATTATTGAAGGATGGCTGAGTATTCCATGTTTATTGCTGTGATGATTTCAGCCAAGCAAGAACAGGCTTAGTGCCCTGGACAAAAAGTAACTAGGCACTCCTATCCCCCAAAACAAGACAAAGCAAGCACAAACAAAGACAATACAGCAAGGGTCAAGTGATTGTTTCCAGAGTCCCCGAGCGACAATGTCCTCCTCTGGCTTGACAAAATAAAGGTTGAGACTCAGAAGGTAGATAAGTATGGGTTTTTTCTACTATTATTAAAATGTATTATACTCAAATACACTGGAGTCATTACAGTATGCCCAACATGTGTTTATCAGCATCCCTTCTGATGACAGTTTTATTTTTTACTTTAGACATCTACAACCTTGATACTGGCTGAAGGAGTCACTGGATATAGATATACAATCAGTATGTGTTCCCAGTTACCTTGCTGGTCCCACTGGAGAGAAGCAGAGAGAGACAATCAATGGCTCATCTGCTACCTTGATGTCTTCTCCTCTCCCATAGTTTCACAAGAGTGATAAAAACCAAGATGTAGCCCAACCTAACCTTCTTGGAGAGAAGAATAGAGAGCCAATCAATCATCCAGCTTCTGCCTCGGCATCTTCTCACTATGTCTGTAGCAGGATGGGATTATAGGATTATAAAACCAAGTACCCACTAACTAGAGAATACTCCTTTGCTACGATTGGCTTTCCAGGAAGGCAGAGCACATAAAAGAGGTGTTCTTGCATTGTGACTGCTTCGGATGTCTCCACTTCCCAAGGTGCCCAGCTCCCTTACCCTTTGAATAAGGACCCCTTTCCTTTCTGCACAGTGCCTGGGCCTTGGGTTTGTGAGAATGGTGCCAATGCTCCCTGGTTCATTCTTTATGGCATGAATGAACCTACACCAGGCCAGGTGGGTTAACTGCCATCTCTTTGTTCCACACTATTCCTACTGTCCCTTTCTTTCCGCACCACGAACCCTACCATCAAAGCAAGTAACAATGATATGGAGTAACAGGTCTCAAGGATACTGTCCTCGGGATAGCTCCATGGCGGCTGAAGGAATTCAATTGTGAAATGAGTTGGCCTCTGAATCAGTAAGTTGGGCAGAGGGGCCTGTTTCAGTGAGTGGAGAGTAAGAAACTGTAGGATGTGCAGCTACACTGGCAATAAAGAGACTGTGCCAGCTTCTTGACGGAGCTGAGTAGTGCAGTTCCGTAGCGCTGTCCAAGAGAAGTCATGTGAGCCCCAAAGAACTGAATGAGGTTGTATGTTAACTCTGCAACTGTAGCCTGTGTGCACAGTCCCTGTAAAGAGAAGTTACAGAGTACTTAGATAAGCATTCAGATGTATTGTATGTTTCATAAAACTTGTTAAAGTTACTAAACAATCATATCTTTTCCGTAAAGGAACAACACTACTTGGACATTACATTATTGAGATTGATACATGTGCTATTTGAACTAGAAGCTCTACCCCACACCACTGTAGTGTAGTTCCTATTTCCCTAATAGGCTCTGCGCATAGGAATAATATAACCTATAGGCTTGACATAGGACTAAGGTCGGTATGTCCCTATCGAGTATATTAAACTTAATTACTTGTGCCAGCTAGCTCAGAGGCCACTAGAAACTCCTTGAGAACAAGAAGGGAGTAGTTTCTGGCAACCGAAAAACATGACAACTTTGTTTCCCTTTAGAATCGGAACACGTCTCAGAATCGTGGAAACAATAGATAACAGTTTCACTCAGTCAATCGTGCATGCTTAGTTTCTACAGAGTTACACAGAAAGGAAAGACGGGCATTTCAATAAAAGGTTTTATTGAACAGTCTTGTTTCTCGTGTAAGAGATATGTGCTGTTATGATCACAAGACAGTATGCAAGATAAATAATGTACAGCGTAAGCAGTAGAAATAAATAATACTGCGCTAGCATTATCTTTTAGCATATATTCACGTACATAAATAACATGAGCTAAAAATGCGAGTACTCATACGAATCGTCTCTAAGCTAGTTCTACCCCGATGTACCTAACCTGGTGTAAGGAAAGGTAAAAGTAGGTGGAGTATTCTCTAGTCTGGTATACTAAGAGTATGTTAAGTATAGTACGCCAAGTATGCCAAGAGTCCCTCTAGGTTCTAGTCAGCTCCATACCTTGAGAATGAGAGAGGTGGGAATCTCCTGCTGGATCTTGGAACTCTAACACCCCGCGAAGGGAGTCAGAACACTGGAAGCTGGATTCGTCTGCGTGCAGGAATGACAGCGTCTTCTCAGTGCGTCAGGCCGGGATACGGGCTCCTCTGAAGTCGAGGTCTCCTCTAACTTGCTTGGGCGAGGGAAGGTATATTTATACCCGATAGGTGCCTCAGAATGTTAGCATTGACGTGAAGTCGGACAGAGGAAGACGTCAGGAATGAACCCTTAAGGTATAACGGTTCATACATAATAGATGAGTTCTTGGAGAAATCAATAGTCCTGTGCTAGGGGAACTCCCGAAGCTTAAGGGTCTGGTTTCTAAGAACTCGTTGTGACGTTAGGGTGGACGGATGTCGGTGACCATGCCTGTATTTGGAGTGCACGGTTAATGCCTAAATAAGGACAGGGATTCTATGCCTATATAAGGGCAATGCGAATTGTGCCTATATAAGGACATGATTCAGGAAAACCTATATACGGACAGCTAAAGCGGAATACAACACCCACTCCACTTTCGAATGAACGATAATGCTAAACATTTAAATGCTAAACATAAAATTGAGTACCACATGTTGCTAAAAACATTTCTAAAAGCATTTTAAAAGAAGCTCAAAACTGTTGAAATGCAATAGGTACTGTACATTTAAAGCATCGTTTTCATTCTAAGCATATAATGGAAGTAAAATGCAACGTGAATGAAACAGAAATATATACATATGATGAAATGGACGATAAGTTCTCAAAAATCAAAGCCATTGCATATCATGGAATTAAATGAAATGTTAGACAAGTAAGGTGACAATGTGTCCCTGGAAGTATTCAAAGAAGTCCGTTCTATAAGACTAGTTCTACTGTAAGCAGATTGTTCATTTGCCATGTCATTTCAAAAATTTCAAAAAAGAAAAAGTTCAATTCTGGGAAAAGTTCCAAGTTTTGAAAATATGAAGGCCAAATTTCATTGTTGCCCTGGTACACTGTGAGCCGAATAAAAGTCAGTGTATGGGTCTGGCGTAAACATGAGATCATCTATTTCCGTAGCCAAAATATCGTCCACCGAAGTTGGTGACATTTGGAACACCTCGTTCAGAAGGTTAATTGCACAGAGATGAGAAACATTGCCTTCAGCAGAAGATGCAATGTTCGCGTCCGTTGTTACCTGTGTGCCTGTTGACCCATCTCGTACCTCAGCAGCTGCCAGAAGCGTCTGTGAGATCTCAATGAATGCCGTCATCAGGATTGGAAGCCTCTGGGGACAACACACAGCATGGGCCGTTATCGGGTCCAGCAGAGCATCGACATCCGTTGGCATGACTGATGGGAGTGTTAGACAGGTGTCTAGCACGCATTCTTCACCGCAAAAGGCAGCGTAGAACAGGTAAGATGCAATCTTGCCAGATTGGTCTGAATGACAGGAACCACGTTGTATTAAGTTCCCGTAGACGAGGCATGCCCAAAAGCTGTACTATTCGCTCACGGCATTTCCGTTCAAGGAGAGCTTTCTCCACATCGCTCAGAGTGATGTTGGCGAATAGGCTTGCCATAGCGTAGTAGGAGGAATAGAAACAGAATTCCTGCAACAAGTGCTAGAATTAACGGCACACCACCAAACACCGAATGTGCGAAGTTTGGGATGATTCCGAGGACAGCCTGGAAAGGTGCTAATAGTCCGGAACAGATGGTCTTAAATACATGTATCAGACATGTTAAAGATACGTCCTATCATTTCTACGAAATGTATAGGGCAGTTTGTATGAATTAAAGCCTGTATCTCTGCCGAAGTCCTTGCAACTTGTAGATCATAGGTTTCTTTGGCAGAGGTCAAAGGCACTGTTTGTTGTATAAGCATGGCTTTCATTCTGCTTAAAGTATCAAATTTTATAAAAGAGACATTCAACGAAGGCCACAAAGGCGACTCCCTGACTGTGTCTATTGGGGCAAACAATACTCGCATACAGCAAGTGACCCTAGAGTTGACCGTTACTAGGTATGGGATGCCTGGCAACATGCCACAGCAACTCTGATCATTCAACATGAGGTAACTCCCATTAGAAAGTTGGCCAAACGCTGGATTAATCACAGCAGCTGGTGTACCCTGCTGGTGGCAGGACAAATTTGCCACAGAACCATTACAAGCCCCGTGTAAGGATATGTCCTGACAAATCAGTGAACCGCTTAGTGCACTTTCACAGTGTGTACCGCTTAGAAACACTTCACGATCCCCACTCCAACATCTATATGTGTAAGGTAAATTCCAGGATGTCTTAATGTATTCTTTACCCAACCTTTCATATTTGCCTGCTTGCATCTGTTTGAGGCAATACTGAAACTGAAAAGTAGTCACAGGTAGACTAATTTTGCCATGAATAAGCCATTCTGTAGCTGGTTTTTCTGCCACTGTGAATGGTAATTTCTCAAGTTTTTCAATGCTCAGCACTGTATACTTTGCTCCCCTTTGTGCCAGTTCGATCTGTTTATCAGTTAGATTGTATTCTGCAAACAGAGCCGACGTGTTGATAAACGCCAAGGCACATAGCCCGCACGCAAAGATTGCAGCGTCCAGCTTAATAACATAATAGAACGTAACTGATATTGGCCTTGTTGTAACATGGCTAAATCTTGTTCCAGTATGTCGATAGCAGAGGATACAATACTGTCCAATGAATAAATTCTGGAGGACAAAGTTGTTAACCCATTGTCGACCACAGTGAGAATTTTCTCTAAGTTAATACGATCAAGTTCACGTATTCGTTCTGCGGCCTCCATCTGTGACACCTTCCATGCTTCATTATAAGCAGCATAGATGCCGGCATATATGAAACGTTTTTGACGCGGTTTTCTTGGTCCAAGCAAGAATTCCCTAAGGTCTGCGTCTTCTTTAAGTAAAGATAAGTGTTGTTTCACATCCTTAAGTGTAGATTTTTGCAGCCAATCGAGGCATAATTTTCCTACACTGTATGTTGTTACTACTCCCGGATGCTGTCTTTGGACGTATCGTGGGTCTGGCCTATGAATAGTAAACCCGTGTGTTTTATTCAGGAATCTCTCGACAGTTTGTGTCTGTGGGCCAGATCAACCATTTTCTCCAATCAGGATTTGTTCTGTTGAGTTGTAGTATTGTGTCAACTGTAACCGCTGCCTGTGTATTATCACTTGCAGGTGTTGGTACAGAAGGTGTTTTCATGTCTTTGATCTTGGCTAAACCAAGGCAAGACGTTTGTTGCACAGTGTCATTCAAAAACATTATTTGCTGAGGGACGATACAGGCTCTAAACAAAGCTTCTATCCCCTGCACTTGCCAATCTTTAGTACCCCAGACAGATGTTGCGTCTATTGTGTCTTTCCATAAGTCGAAACCATGTCTAGACAGTTGGGCAATAAATGCTGCAGAGTAAATCTGTTCTGTATTAGTTAACATAATTTTCAGTTCTGTTTACATTTCTATAGTAAAAATGTTTCTGGATCAGATGTATTGTATCCTGAAAAATATGGAAACTTTTTAGCAAATGTTTTTGAACTACCTTTTGGTGGTGTAGGACAATGCTCCCATTGGTTAAACAAACACATTTCTAGGTGTTGCAGATTTATGCAAGAAATGATGACCATAGTGGTTATAGCAATACAGCTGTTCATAGTCTGATGAACCCTCTAAATATTCATTATTAGAAAATGCAGCAGACTTTTCTAGGTCAAACATGTCATTTACAGTTTCAAAGTCCCAATCATCAGAATAGGTACTGGATGAAACAAAATCACTTAGTGAAATCTTAAATAAATGTGGAATGTTCAAATGTTCCGTAGGGCCGAAAATATCGAAATCAGTTTTGTCCCACACTATACCATCCTGTATAGGAACGGCTGTGATGTTCACTGCAGACAAGTCTCTTGTTTCACGATGGGATGATTTGTGAGGTTTCAAAAGTAAGTTCACTTCTTTTCTTTCAGTGTTCACATGGATATATCTGCCATTTATAAGCACGCTCATAGTCATAACCAAAGCTAGCCAAAGCAGAAAGAAAAATATTCCAGAAATAACCCAGAGTTCAATCCACGGTAAAACCAGATAAGTCTTTCTCAAAAAATGAAAAAAGTCTTGTACTTGCTGTTTGGAAGTTAATGATGCTGGCGACGTCTCGGGCTCACTCAGATCCTCAGAAAACGTATCAAAGTTAATGAAATAGCCAGAAGCAGTTCTGTCAATTGTTGGAATTGCATCAGGATTTGTAGAAATCGCTGGAACCAGTTGATCACTTGTCACATTGGTGTAGACAGGTGTATTTGGACGAACTGTTACTTGTGTTTCAAGAGGGATGAGTTCCATAGCATTGTTGCTCAGTCCTTCATCTGTTACTGCTGAATTCTCGATGGTTATCAGTCTTTCAGTCTGAACCTCTTGGATAGTAGCGAGAGGAGTGTGTCTGCTACTAGGTCGGAGTCCACGAGGCCTACTATTTAGTATTGGCCACATACTGTGGTTTGATGAGGTCGATGGACACAAATCTTTTCTCCTTTTTTTCCAGCAAGGGGCGGCAGAAGTACTGTTCTTGTTCCGTATATGGCTAGGACAGGTACTGGTTGTCTGTAAGAAGGTCCAAATTCCTTCTTGTCCGCAATTTTCTCTCTGACTAGATCCCCAACTTTTGGAATCCAGACAGGCCTTGCTGGGACCGCCGGTTTTTCCCCAGTGGTGGTTGGCTGCAGGAATACGTTGCTTTGTTTCGATCTTAGTTCATTTAGATCCTGTAAAACAGCCAAACAATCTTTGATATCAAAGGGTTTATTTTCCACCACTGTGCCTCTACATTCTAGATCTGGCACCCACATTCTTGTCCCAAATAGGACCTCATATGGAGTGACCCCCCCTAGAGAACTTCTTGGCAAATTATTTAATGAGCGTTGGACCCCATAAAGATGTTTGACCCACCCATCACCCGAACCTAATACCCTAGCTGTTATAGACTGCTTTATGTCCCGGTTTTTCCTTTCCACAACAGAATTTCCCTCAGGATGAAACGGAGAGGAGTACCGCAATGCAACGCCCAGACTGGCCATGGCGTCTTTGTAAGCCCGAGAGCTAAACACAGGGCCCTGGTCAGAATGTAGCATGCCTATTGCTTATGTGCCGATAAAGACTCGCAAATCTTTTATAACAGTTCGAGCGTCAGCCGAGCGCCGAGGCCATATCCATAGGAACCTAGAGCAAGAATCCATTGCGACCATTATATATTTATAGTTACCGTCCCTTTGCAAGGGACCGCAATGGTCCAGGTAAACACAAGCTAATGGTTTGTCTGAAATTAACAGGGGTGTCTGCGCAGGACGTTTCACTGTGGAGACTTTCATCTGTTGGCATATTTCACATTCCAGAACATAGTTCTTGGTCTGTTTCCTAATGCCAGGCCACCAATATCTTTGTTTCAGTAAAGATACTGTTGCAGAAATGCCTGCATGGGCAGAGGCTATCCCTTCGTGTGCTGCTAGGATTAGTCCTAATCTACGTTCCTTGTTTGGAATTACCCTATCCCCCACTCCAGGGATTCGAGCAAAAGGAACGTTGTTCGCATCAATTACATAAGAGTACTTGAGTGGAAACTTTTTTGGTAACGCTGCACCACTGCCTTTGCTCGTAGCATTCAATCAATCAATCAGGGGTTTGTTAAAGCGCGACTACTCACCCGTAAGGGTCTCAAGGCGCTAGGGGTGGGGGGGGGGTGCAGGTTCCATTCCATCAAGGAGGGGGTCTGTCGAAGAGCCAGGTTTTGAGGTTTCTTGCGAAGATGGGGAGCGATGTTGTCTGTCGGAGGTGGAGCGGAAGGGCGTTCCATGCTTTGGCCGCGAGGAAGGAGAAGGAGCGGCCTCCCGATCTGGTCTTTCTGTTGCGGGGGACCACGGCGTAGGAGAGCTGGGCTGATCGTAGGGTCCTTTGGGGTGCGTGGAATTTGAGTCGGCTGTTCAGGTATGCTGGTTTGGTGCGGTGGAGGGCCTTGTGTGCGTGGGTGAGCATCTTGAAGGTGATTCTCGAATTGACAGGGAGCCAGTGGAGTGTGCGCAGGTGCTGGGAGATGTGGCAGTGTTTTGGCAGGTTGAGGACCAGTCTTGCGGCGGCATTCTGGATGTTCTGTAGCTTGCGGGTGAGGTTTTTGTTTATTCCGGCGTAGAGTGCGTTGCCGTAGTCGAGTCTGCTGGTGACCAGGCATTGACAGCCAACATTATCTCACTGTCTATTCTCGTTTTTGAACGAGTGATCGCAGCTACGGAAGCCGTCTGAACAGCCCCCTTTGCGGCTTCATCAGCCAATGAATTCCCTGCAACGTGAACGCCATCACGTTGATGACTCAGCGTGTGTATCACGTGAGCCTTTGGTAGTTCGCTTTTTAACTGAACTACTTGTTCCCAAAGCGTTTTATGCTTTATTGCGCCACCTTTTGCATCTTTTAACCCATTTTCAAGCCAAGTTTGTATATATTCATTATACGACTGCACACAGTAGAAAGAATCGCACACTATTAGTGTGGGGAAATCTCGATCTGTACTTTCAAGTGCCAGTTTGAATGCTTGTAGTTCAGCTCGCTGAGCTGTACAATCTCCTAGAGATTGAGTTTTAGTGACCATAGGTCTGAAGTTAACATCGCGCATGCGACCTTTAACGATTGCGCACGCTGCACTGTAAGCTTGCTTGCTCCCTGTAGCGGGTTGTGCGGATCCGTCAGTGTAAATTATGAATGCATACTGATCGAGAGGCAGAATCTCAGTGGGCAGAGGACATTCATGTTCATATTGCAGGAACGCTAGTGTTTTTAAATCAGGATCAAAAACATATTCAACATCTGTTGCAGCAAGAGAATTAACCCATTGTATCCATCTAGGATGTAATGCTTTAGCATTTGGAATGCTCGCTTTTGTGACCGCCTCTAGAGCCGGTACTGGGGTTACGACAATAATGCGTTTCCCCTGGGCTAGAGCTCTTTCTTTTGCTACAGCGGTTTGAACTGCTGTCAGTATTTTTTCTGTTGAAGTGAAGCGCATTTCTGCTTGTGTATACAAATGTGATTTGTATGCACCCTCATTAAATGTTAAGTAGGTGAATCCGCATTGACCCGAAATTATTCGGATGACTAAATTGCGTTGACTTACGCGTGTTTGTAAGTGATTTGTTGCCAACATGTTAGCTTGGAGTGAACGCAAGATTTCTGTGTGTTCATGTGTCCAATTTTTGATTGAAAAATCAGGTTTGATTAGTGCGTAGAGAGGTTTAACCCTTTCTGGGTAATTTAGAATGTAAGTTCTTCCAAAATTTAGGAAACCCAGGATGGATTGTAAATTTTTACGCGTCTTTGGAGGTTGGAACAGCGCACACCTTTTTAAAAAGTTGCCTGCCAAGCTCTTGCCTTCACTTGAAAGCTCATATCCTAGAAAAAGGACATTGAGATGAGCAATTCTGGATTTTTTAAAGTTGAACTTATAGCCCTCAGAGGCGAAGCCCAGTATAATGGTGCTCACCCTGTTCAAGTGCCTATCCAGGTCATCGTCTGTCAGATAGATGTCATCGACATATGACAATGCCTCATTATCATAAATTTGTAGTAACTCCGTTACCCTCGCTGAGAATAACCCCGGGCTGTTCTTGAACCCTTGTGGGAGTCGACAAAATTGACGCTGGGTCCCCATTATTGAGAAAGCTGTTAAGTACCTGCTTCCAGGTGCTATGTTTTGACAAAAGAAACCATTTGAGATGTCCAATGTGGTTTTATATTTTTTACGCACAATGTTATTCATTAATGCTGTACTATGTGCATTTTACACTGCAAATGTTTTAGAACAAGTGTTTAAGTGTCTGTAATCCAAGACCAGACGATAGGTGTTGTCTGGTTTGGAGACAGGAAACAAAGGATTGCTCATTGAAGAGGTGCATGTTTCAATCACCCCTTGGTATTCAAGTTGAACTAAGATCTCCCTGACCTGTTTTTTAGCTTCTTGCTTTATTGGGTACTGCCTCTGTGAGGTAGGTTCATTTTTTAGATGCATTTTATGGTGAGGTGAGTCCTCATCCCATCCTACATGATTTTTATATAATGCTGGGGCCTGGGCAACTGCCCATTTCCTGGCATAAGTATATTTTAGGTGAATTGGAATATGGTTAGAGAAGGCAGGCATAATAATGTCTTCGCCATGTGGGCACTCCCTGACAAATTGTGGTGGCCAGTCTTTTTCTGCTAGAAGTATATCATAACCACTTGAAAGTTTTTCCCAAAAGAGTGCTTTCACCTGTCTAGGTATGTCTCCCTCCATCCGGAGTGTTATTTCATATAACTTTTGTGGAGTACTAACCCTGGTGTCTACAGTCTCAACTGTAATGTACTCATTCAAGTCCACTATCTCCAGAAGTTCCTTCAGGTTCTGGCGAGCTATTGTGACTTCTGCCGAGCTATTGTGACTTCTGCCGCACTGTCCAGCATTGTCTGAGCCCATTCTCCGTTCTTGAGTTGTGTTCACAGTATCCTCGGCATGTCTGACCTTCAGACCTGCTACCTTCTTTTTTGAAAATTGAGGTTTAGATTTATTTTTCGGAACGTGTTTGTCGTCTTTCGATTTCGCGCGTTCTTCTCTATGTTCTGACCGTCCTCTTCTTTCCGATGTCTGTGACGATATCTGAAAAGTACGAGAGGAACGTGTATCAGTATCTTGATACCCGTCAGGCTTTTTCAAATTATCCCTATTCCTGAGGTTATACCTCCTTTCAGAGGGCTCCTTTTGAGAAGACCTACCTCGGGATTGAGAACGTTTCTCGTTTGAATTATGTTTATTAGTTTCCCACTTCTTTTTAGAAGATGTAGGAGTTTGTTTAATAGAGTCCTTCTCAGGACTTTCAGATAGTTTTGGCTTCAATGGTCTTCCACCCAAACTATCTCTGCCTAATTCTGCATAACATTGTTCTATTATTCTGGGTAGTTCTGTTTGATGTTCTGTAACATCGAATTCCCTTAATCGTTGGCGGATCGCCACTGCTGCTGCCTCCCCTTTAATATTAGATAATATTATTGTTGAGACCTGGTCGAAATTTTTCAGTAATTTCATACCTAAATTCAGAGCAGGCTCTGCCCCGTATTCGTTTTGAATTTGTTTCAGGACATCAGGTATTACTGCAATTGACGGAATACCATGTGTTTTAGTATAGATGGCAGCAAAGACTGAGCCCCAAGTGGTGCAGTCTTCCAGTTGTGGTGTGATCCCCATTGGTAAACAGATTGCTAGGATTCTGTGTTTCTCATAAGGGCTAGTATTTGGAAATACTGCTTCTATTTGAGTAATTTTTTGAGCTAACCAGAATGGAATTTGCTCACTTTTTGTGGGCATTTTTCCCATGACTGCGTATAGAGTCTGTGGTGTAATTTTTAGTGTATTCCCCTGTTGAGGAGTTTGATTTGGAATGGTTAATGGTGGTTGGACTGTGAAAGTCCGCATGACATATTGGACTAATTGTCTGTAAATTTTTATCAACTCTGTAAGTTGAGTAAGTAATTCCTCGTCTGACTTGTTTCGAGGTCAGGATGAGGAGAGTAGCCGGCTAGAATCGGCCATGTTGCTCCTGGTCTACCTAGTGGACCGAGCCTGGTAATGTTTTTGTGATGTTTTAGGGCGCCTTTAAACCAGAGCTGATGCTCCTGGTATGTTAGTGGAATTTCAATATCCTCGAAAGGATGGTTCATCTTCTTTGTAGAAGTGAAACAGTCTTGTCACTGAATTTGATTCAGGAAATATTATCCATGAATAGAATACCTCTGTCTGAAAAGATTCGTGTGCCTCTATCACGAAAACTGCTCTACCGCCTCTTGGTGGTAGGCCGTGTTTTATAAGTTTTAGAGTGATGGCTCGTCTTAAGTTTGGAGCGATGTCTATAACACCCTCCTCAGGTTCATTTAAACCTGTAAAGTTAAAAGCTGTTACGACTGGGTCAGCCGCAGCTCCACCGTTTTCGGTGGCATTGTCCCGTGTGGACATTTGTTTTTTGAAAAATGTAGAACAAGTTTCAAGGAAACAAAAGATAAGGTGCACAATATTTTGCAACACTGTATCCTTCAACGTTGAACAAACCAAACAACTAATATATAGGGTTTTTTGTCCTAATTAGTTATGGCGGATATTTAACCCTACCCACTCCAGACGTCTTATGGAGTATGTGAGTAGGGGTCTCTGAGAAAAGCACGACTGAGTTACTCAGTATCTAGCGTTAAATTACTGCCTTACCAAACGTTTGGGCGCCATGAAGTGTAGTTCCTATTTCCCTAATAGGCTCTGCGCATTGGAATAATATAACCTATAGGCTTGACATAGGACTAAGGTCGGTTTGTCCCTATCGAGTATATTAAACTTAATTACTTGTGCCAGCTAGCTCAGAGTCCACTAGAAACTCCTTGAGAACAAGAAGGGAGTAGTTTCTGGCAACCGAAAAACATGACAACTTTGTTTCCCTTTAGAATCGGAACACGTCTCAGAATCGTGGAAACAATAGATAAGTTTCCCTCAGTCAATCGTGCATGCTTAGTTTCTACAGAGTTACACAGAAAGGAAAGACGGGCGTTTCAATAAAAAGGTTTTATTGAACAGTCTTGTTTCTCGTGTAAGAGATATGTGCTGTTATGATCACAAGACAGTATGCAAGATAAATAATGTACAGCGTAAGCAGTAGAAATAAATAATACTGCGCTAGCATTATCTTTTAGCATATATTCACGTACATAAATAACGAGCTAAAAATGCGAGTACTCATACGATGCGTCTCTAAGCTAGTTCTACCCCGATGTACCTAACCTGGTGTAGGGAAAGGTAAAAGTAGGTGGAGTATTCTCTAGTCTGGTATACTAAGAGTATGTTAAGTATAGTACGCCAAGTATGCCAAGAGTCCCTCTAGGTTCTAGTCAGCTCCATACCTTGAGAATGAGAGAGGTGGGAATCTCTTGCCGGATCTGGAACTCTAACACCCCGATAAGGGAGTCAGAACACTGGAAGCTGGATTTGTCTGCGTGCAGGAATGACAGCGTCTTCTCAGTGCGTCAGGCCGGAATACGGGCTCCTCTGAAATCGAGGTCTCCTCTAACTTGCTTGGGCGAGGGAAGGTATATTTATACCCGATAGGTGCCTCGGAATGTTAGCATTGACGTGAAGTCGGACAGAGGAAGACGTCAGGAATGAACCCTTAAGGTATAACGGTTCAAGCATAATAGATGAGTTCTTGGAGAAATCAATAGTCCTGTGCTAGGGGAACTCCCGAAGCTTAAGGGTCTGGTTTCTAAGAACTCGTTGTGACGTTAGGGTGGACGGATGTCGGTGACCATGCCTGTATTTGGAGTGCATGGTTAATGCCTAAATAAGGACAGGGATTCTATGCCCATATAAGGGCAATGCGAATTGTGCCTATATAAGGACATGATTCAGGAAAACCTATATACGGACACCTAAAGCGGAATACAACACCACCCTCCGAGAGCAAAGCATGCTTGCTTGACCTTGCTTCTCCAATGATGCGCTCTTAAAAGTTGAAACCTAAAGCATATCTAAACCTAAAGCATTGTGGAAATTGATTAGTGTAGGAAGCTGGTTCTGTATATGGTCTGTCACTGGGTGGTTAAACCGCGCACAGAGTCAAGGGGTTTCCCAAAAGTTTACAGGGCTCAATGTAAAACCCAAAGTGCTATATTAGTGGTAGTGTGGTTGAGCAGCCTTAGGCCTAACACAGGAGAGTATGACATTTATTACACAACACTGACCAATAACAGACACACAACTAAAGAAGCATTTTCAATGCAATAGATCTCGAATTTGGCAGAGTTTAGGCTATTGGCATTGTAAATGACAATGCCTTTTATTTATCTATTTTGATAATTAACACATAAATAAAATGCATTGTCATTTACAATGCCAATAGCTCAAACTCTTGTAAATGCGAAACCTATTTCATTTCAAATAAGCAGAAGCCATTGTCCTGGGCTGCTTGAAAATCGAAAGCGCGCATGGCACGCTGAATGTTGCAGGAAAGCATGTCGTCCCTGCAGTAGGAGACACTCATTAAAGAAAATTGTGCTTACAGACTAAATAAGGCATTCTGTGTAACAACAGAAGTAAAAGGGCCAGTTCTCATGGGAGGTTACAAATGAAGACATGGCGGTACTAAGGAGGGACTAACAAGCCTATTAACAAATCAGAAGTCAGCATTTACAAAGGACAATGCCACAAGCAATGACAAATATAGGTGGAGAGTGGGCGGGGCTTCAAGTCCATACTCCAATACAACATGCCTCGCTAAGCAGCGCATGCGCTGCCCAGGCTCGACCTAAAAAGGAGATCCACGCCAATTTTAGAAATATATACTTTATTTGTATTTTAAGACCAAGATCTTCGCATTAAGGTAAGTACGTTTTTAAATAAAAATACTTTTCACTTTCAAAAGTCGACACTTAGAAGAATTTTGAAACAGTTTAATGTTAACCTATGGGGAAAAAAATATTGCGGTTAAACAAGTAAGCACACACTTACAATTCCAGTCTTTGGGACAAAAGGTCGGCATGGGTCAGGTGAGTACCAAAACTGCACCACTATCGGCACAGGGGCAGCCGGGTGCAAAGGTCAAAATCAGAGTTCGGCCCAATGTGTTTCAATGGAGACTGGGGATGCTCTAAGGCACACTGCTTGCAGGTAAGTACATCGGTTGCAGGGTCCAGGCTTTGGGGGTTAAGCACAAGGGGGGGCTACAAAACAGCACCAGACACACACCAACAGTGGCACAGGGGTGACCGGTTGCAGCGTGCAATTTCAGTGTCAGGCGCCCAATGCCATGCAATGGATATTCTGGTGTTGTCAAACAGGCTGCAGGTGTTGCACCAGGGGTTGCAGAAGGAAGAACAACGACAGCAGAGGTAAGTAAAGGTGTAGGGAGTCATAGGGGCACAGTCGGTTCAGCTCAACAAGGCCCAGGTGCTTCGGGTACAAGGATGCCTTTCGACGTCGGAGTCTTCTTACCGGAGCATGTCGCAGTGGATTTACACTGCAGGCGCCATCGCGGAGGTCAGCAAACGCTGGATTCGGGGTCAGGATCGCTGAGGAGACTTCACTGGACAGGTGAGCTACTCAGACTCGGGCAGTCAGGTGCAGAGTGGGCAGAAGTCGCGGTTCCAGCTGGATCCGGAGTCCTTGGAGTAGATTTCTTTAGGATAGGTCCACTGTCCACGGGTGATTGGAGTCTTTTTCGAAGGCAGCCATCCTCCCAGGGTCGCTGGCTGCAAGACAGGTCACAGGTTCGTCAAAGCTGGAGACAGGCCGGTAGGAGAGGGGCCAAGGCAGTCGCACCCTTCAGTCTTCTCTGCAGGGATGTCTTCTTTCTTCTTAGGTTGTTGCAGATCTAGTTTCTAGGTCTGGGGGAGCCACCTAATTCTAAATTTAGGGACATTTTAGGGGCGTAGCAGGTAGGGCCAATGGGCACCTTACCTGGGGTGACTATACCCCCAATTATGCCACCCTCTTGAAGGAGGGGACACAGACCTAGCCCTGATTGGAGGGGTCCCCCCATCTTCAAGATGGCGGGGACGGAAAGATGTGCTTCACCTCACCTCCCCCACCTTAGGGGTGGAGTTGGCAGTGGTGGGCACACCTCCTATTCTTCTAGGTTTTTCCCACCGGTATTCCTGCCCAAAGTGGGGATGTAAACCGAGGGCTGCCCTCTGCTGCTAGCAGCAGAGCCTGGGGGTCGCATTACAACTTTGAAGCTTCCCCTTCAAGCACTGGCTCATCCTGGGGGAGGAGGTGTGACATCTCTAACCAGGATGTGCATTGTTTCGGGTCCCAGAGAGCAGAAGGCTCTCCACCCAGGGGTTCAGAAACATAACGGTGTGTGGCAGACTGCCTAAAGCCAGTCAGTGCCCACACCAGAGATGGTAGGTTTTCAGGGGGCACCTCTGAGGTACCTCCCGAGTGCATGGTGTAATAAATCTAACACTGACATCAGTGTGGATTTATTACAAGGAGTTGTTTGGTACCAAACACTCCTGGTGCTGTGGAACTTGAGTTGTAGAGTTTCCTGATCTTGTACGACTCATGGCTTCCCTGGCACTTTCAATATTTAAGAATTGACTTAAGTAGTGTAGGGGCATATCGACTCATGCAGATATGCCCTCACCTGGGAAATAGTGCACCCTGCCTTAGAGCTGTAAGGCCTGCTAGAGGGGTGACTTACCTATACATACAGGCAGTGCTGGCTGGCATGGCACCCAGGCAGGGTGCCATGTCGACTTTGTCCTTTTTCACATCATAAGGGCATGCAAGCTGCAGAGGCAGTGGCATGGTCCTAGTGAGGGGGGTCCTAAGGGACCCGCTTCAGCTTCCAGGTCTTAGGTACCCAGGATACCATTTACTAGGGACTTACATGGGGCAGAAGTACCAATTGTGGGTATGTTTTTAGGGAAGAAGGTCTGGCAGAGGGGATCTGGTTAGCAGGGACCTGTGCACTACAATCGAAACCACATCAAAACCAGGCAAAAGGTGGGGGCTAATCATGTCAAAAGAGGCACTTTCTCAGACATAGAAACATAAAAAGGGGACTTTAGTTAAAAAAAAAATACTATGATTTTTAATGAAAAATCTTATGATTTCTACAAAGGCCCATAACATTTTATAAAAAAACATCTAGTTTAATACTCCTTTTATTGACCCTGCACTGCCACAGGGTCAATAAAAGGAGACTGGGCAGGAGTGAGGTCTTTCCTTCCTTTCTTGCCACCTGTGATGCTATGTAAAGCATCCTGTGGCGATAGAGCATGCTTCCAGTAAGTTGAAAGCATGCCTACCGCCAGGAGCAAAAGACAGTGGGGGACAGGGACTCAGCAGATATGTCAATGTCCCTGCCTCCTTTGGCAGCCATTCTCCTACAGGTAACTCCTTTCCACCCACTGTTCCCCTTGTCATCATGCCCCATGTTACACCAGTTATTCTGCTCGCTCACCATGGTATTCTTTTTGTGCTTACCCTCCTGCCTCACCATGCCGATCATCATCCTACTCCCGTCCTCCAGAACCATCAGCATTTCTGACACCTCCCTTGAGACCACTCTTTTCCGCCTCCCTCGGCCACCACCCGACGCTACTCATCATCCAGCCCCTATCCAGGGCACCTGTTTTTCTATCCCTCACCCAAAGCAACTTTTTTTTAAAACTTTTTCTCTTCCACACATGGACATTCGCCTTAGCGCCCTGCTCTCTTCACAGCACCTGCTTATCTGCCCGCTCCCTAATTCAACTCTTTTTTTGCTTAACCCAACCAACACTGTGCTATTTGTTGTCGTCCTTCCATCCTCCAAAAGCATCTGTTTTTCTGTCATAGCACCTGCTTTTTTGTATCTCCGCCAAAGCAACTTCATAGTACTCCTCCACCCACATGTCATTTGTCTTCCTATAGCACTCCTTCCACAACACCCATTTTTTTGTCTGCTTCCGTGTGGCCACAAGTTGTGGCTGTCACAAAAATACCACAAATTTTGCATTTTTAAAGCTGTGCTTTTTTATTTTGAGGCCATGAAATTGGGCAAACCAGACCATAATGTCCTCGGCAGGTAAAAAAAAAAAGTACAATGCAATTCATTGAGCTTGCTGTAAGGCCTTGTTCTTGATGTTCAAAGAGCGGCTACAATATTTGTCACAAGGATTGTCTAATCGTCCTTGAGTCACTCAGGCTTCAGAGAAGCAGCCTTACAATGACCAATTACAACAAGCATTGGCATAGCCAATAGGTCTCGCTTTTGGGACCTTATAAGTATTTAGTTATGCAGCACAATATCCTTGGTGCAACAACATCAACTGTTGCATGCCTAAACACTTATAAGGTCCCAAAGGCGAGACCTATTGGCTATGCCAATGCTTGTTTAGAACTTGTGCCCTGGTGCAAATAAATTGCCAAACGAAAAGCACAGGGATGTTGATTGTTTTATGTACAGAAAGGTTAATTGAGGTTGAAACTTTTAAGCACAGAGAGCATAAACTGAGATAAAGCTCTGGGTTTAAACCTGTCAGATCCTAGCACTTGCATTTCGTGGGGTGTAAAGGATGAGATTACTGAGTTCAGAGAATGACTGCGGAAGAAGGTAAAGGCGAGTAGTTTAACCTAAAATAACTCACTGGAAGCTGTCATTGAAGCGAGGCGCGCGTGACGGCAAAAGGAAACCAGGAGTTGTATGCGCGCGCCGCGAAAGTGAAAGTGCATCGCGATCCACTTAATGACCCGTGACAAGAGGAAAGACAGATGGCGGCTGCGCGCGTGCACGCTTGCGTGCACGCAAGCTTGAGGCCACCAAAATGCCTGTGGTAGCACTTTGAAAACCCGCTTTCTAAATGTCTCGCAGAGCAGCGCATGCGCTGGCTCAGGCGAGACCTAAAAAGGCTATCAAGTCATTGTTTACAAACCCACTGAAAGAGCATGACTAAATGAGATAGTTAATTGCTTATTTGTTTGACTGTGATCAACCCTCTCAGCTTATGCTGATCACCAAAGTCCATTGTTCTCCTTTTTTTGTTTGTTTTATTTTGGTATCCAAAAGAATGAAAGGCTGAGTTGACCCTGCAAGAATATTAACCTGGGTCTGGAAGATTTCTGGGCGGATGCCGACAGATCTAATTTGAGGGAGATAAAGTCAAAATTCTTAACATCAAACATGACTGGCTGAGGTAGTCTGACTGTTTCGGGACTGAGTACTGCAACCCGTAGGCAATTTTGAGCTGCATGTAATTTCTAAATTTCTTTTAGATGCCTTAACCGATTTTGGTTTAATGTCTGTCCGCTTGTTATGTTGCCTGGGATTTATGGTGGCCTACATAGTAGTTTGTGAAAAGTCCATGAAAGGCATCATAAAAGAAAATGAAAAAATCAATTATCCATAGTTACTTAACAATATTAAAGACATTTTACACAATACAAAAGACAGTAGTACTATTGGTCCACCCTTAAGAATCCCTTAACCATTCTTTCAACAGTTCGACAAAATGAACAGACTGGGTATGCAGCCTCCTAAAGAGATCCTACTCATAAAAGGGTATTGCGTCAAAAATAGATCAAATTCCATGGGTAGAGCAATCCGCAACTCACCACCATCCACTCCTACCGTCCTCCTAAAAGCAATCCTGAACTCCTCAATTGCATGCTAGTCAACTGTCAATCAGCCACCCGACATGCAACTGAAATCTCAGAAACTATCCTTAGTGAAGCCATTGACATCGCTTTTCTTACGGAAACCTGGCTCAAAGCTCACTCTTCATCCATTCTTGACCTACTCGCTCCCCCGGGATACTCCATCCTCAGAAAAGATAGGCTCGATAAAATTGGAGGGGGCCTAGCCATAATCTATAAAGATCATCTCCAAATCTCCCCGTTCAGAACCCCGATCAAGCCACCTTTGAATACATTGTAGCCGAACTTAAAATTCAGGGTTCCCTCCTATCCAACTACACAATATCTATCATCCCCCTGGAGACCCTCTGCCCTTTGTGGAGGAATTTTCTGACCTGCTTTCCCAAGCCTCGATTTCCAACTCCAAAAACATTTTCCTCGGAGACTTTAATATTCATTGGAACAATAAGGATCATCCCTCGGTTATCATCCTCAATGACCTCCTTGATGTTACTGACTTCAATCAACTCTGCCATACGCCAACACATTCCAAAGGGGCCACCCTTGACGCTATCATTACTAACAACGATCTGGCTTCCTTTCCCACATCATCCCCATTGACTGGTCAGACCATCACCTTATCCTCTTCACTATCAACAGCGCCGTACCTCCCCCTGCCACTCAGAACATCAAACATAGGAAATAACCAGAAATCTTCACCTTATTCCTCCTGGAGTACTGGAGACTAAGAAAAGCAAAACTTCTACTTTCACCCCCATCTCAAAATGCTAATGACCTGACCGATCACTACAACAAATCCATAATTGAGGTCCTTGACCAAATTGCCCCCGCCAAACAAACCACAAAAAAACAACCGCCCCAAATCCTGGTTTAATGCTGATCTCAACAAGGAGAGACGCTCACTCAGGCTGACTGAACGCACTTGGAGACAACACCCCTCTCCTCCTAACCTAACCCTCCTCAGAATCGCAAGGGCTAATTACAAAAAACACATCCTCAATGAAAAGGCCTCCTTTTTCCGCACACAATTAGATCGGGCAAAAAATAGACCCAGGGAACTATTTAACATTATCAAAAACCAAACAGCCTCTGCCACCCCTAAACTGATGGCCTCAAAAGAAAGATGTGAATTGCTAACTTCTTCTCTGATAAAATCAGCAAGATCGATCTATCCTTTGCTATAACCCTCCCACCACTATGCCCCTCAACCCCCACGACCTTCCGCCCAAGTCCCCTTTCACACCGTCTCCCCCTCCTGACTCTGCCCACCTCCCTTCCGCCGTCACCTTCCCGGCCCAGTTCCAGACTAATCCACAGCCAAAAAATAATGCATCTTGGCTTAACTTCAGGCCAGTTTCAGAGCGGGACGTCCTCAACATCATCACTAAACTTAAACCTTCTTCTCATACCCTGGACCCTCTTCCCGCTAACCTTGTTCAAGACTTAAAACATATCATCGCACCCTACTGGACTAACATCATCAACTCCTCCTTTATCACAGGATGTGTCCCGGTCTCCCTCCAGCTTGGCCAAGTCACTCCCACCCTCAAAAATCCCACTGCCGACCCCGCTGACCTTAACAATCTGCGCCCCATTTCTAATCTTCCTATGCTATCCAAAGCCCTCGAAAAATGCGCCTTGCTCCAACTAGACAATCACATTGCCTCCTTCAAGCTTTTGGATACATTGCAGTCAGGCTTTAGAAAAGGCTGCAGTACCGAAACTGCTATGCTTAACATTGTTGATGACATACATCACTCCCTCGACAAAGGTGAGGCCTCCCTTCTCATCCTTCTTGACCTCTCTGCGGCTTTCGATACTGTCAACCACTCTACCTTACTCAACACCCTCAAAGATCGGTTTGGCCTCAATGGTCCTGTCCTCAAATGGTTCACCTCCTTCTTCCATCACAGAACACAACAAGTCAAGATCAAACATTGCCTCTCCAAACCCATGCCTGTCTCCCTCGGTGTTCCCCAGGGGTCCATTCTCTCTCCCTCACTATTTAACCTCTTCATGGAGCCCCTCACCCTCATTCTTAAGCAAGCAGGAATCAACTACCACCTGTATGCTGACGACACCCAGCTTTACTATAAGATCAAATCCCATGCCGACATTCTGCACCTTAATGACTCCCTGACTAAGATTCAACAATGGTTCCATCACAACCATCTTAAACTCAACCCTAAAAAAACGGAAATCATTCATTTCGCTCCCAAAAACAACCGGCTCCCTATTCAACACTGGATCTCTGACCTAAAAGCCCTCAACTGCTCTTTGTCCACCGCTAACTCAGTTAAATCCCTGGGAATAAGCATTGACCAGAACCTCAGCCCTTCTCCCCACATAAAAAACGAGGCCAAAAGTGCTCTCTTCTCTCTACTTCACCTAAAGAAAATTAAACCTTTCATCCCTGCTGATGACTTCAAACTAGTGGTTCAATCACTAGTACTCTCTAGATTGGATTATGGTAACGCTATTCTTTCTGGAACGCCAAAAGCCCACTTAGTCCCAATCAAATCAGTCCTCAACCTCGCTGCCAGGCTTATCTCTGATTGTAAGCGGTTTGACCACATCTCCCCATCCTCAAAGAGCTCAAATGGCTTCCCATTGAAGGCCGATCCACCTACAAGAACGCTTGCATTACGCATAAAGCCATCCATCTTCAGACTCCTGCTTATCTCTCTGACAAACTCCACAAAGCTGGCTGCTCTAGAGTTCTGAGGAGCACAAACTCTCTCATGCTAGTTCCCCCTTTGGTAAATAAGAAAGCCACCCAATTACGCTCTTTCTCTGGAAATGCACCTACCACCTGGAATTCACTCCCTAAAGAGCTACGTTGTAACCCCTCCTACCTCAACTTCAAAACAGATCTCAAGAGACACCTTCTCAATAAATACTGGGGTCCTTAGTCTTACCACCCTACCGGGTTCCACATCCTCCCCAGGATGACGTCTGGTTCTCTCCGCTTTGCCCCTGACCTACTACACCACCATCCTCTCCGCCTTGCATATACTTCCATCCCCCCCCTACATATTCTCCTACAATCTCAGCCTACTCCTGCATACAATCTCCTCTCCCGCCACCCCCCCTATGGGCCCCCCTACCTCTATACTTTCCCCCCATCCCTGACAACCCTTGCTCGCCCCTCTACCCAATTCTGGATATGTTCTAAAATATTCCCCTTATTTTTTTAACCCTTTATTTTCTGTGCTTTACATACTGTTACGATTATCTTGCACTTCTTTTTGTACAAATGTTATACTGCAATTGATACCTCCCTCAACCTTTGTAAAGCGCTCTGATACCTTCGGGTCTAGCCAGCGCTATATAAAACTGTTTAAATAAAATAAATAAAATAAATAAATGGTATCTCAAGGCTGCTATCCCAGTGCATGCACATTACATTTGTGTAATAACTCAGTGGCCAAAGTATACAGTTAACAGCAATACTTCTCACTAGTCTTGTTCTAGATCTTTTAAGCTCTGTGGTTCAGCAAGGGAAGTACTCAGTCTCAGCTGTGCATTCTGGGCACTTAACTGTTACATGATTTCAGCATCACCAAAAATTATTTATCTGGTGGCAAACTATTCTCTTAAATTCTGGCTGTAGTCTTTGCTTTATAATCAGGTTGGGTAACCAGTTGTAAAGGCAAGAAGATGCAAGATTATGTTTGACCAGCATTTCTTATACGTAACTAGATGGACTACCAAAATACATATTGGGTTGATACCTGCCATCCCACAACTGGGCAGAGCAGTTGTACCATTTGCGAAGTGTTTGAGCTTAAGAAAATAATATGTGACAGATTTATCAGCTAGCATCCTGGCCACAGCGTGGCGCAGCTCTGATCTAAATAGAGCTTAGGGAGGCATCTTCCATCACAGAGTCATATTCAGTGTTAAAACGCTGTAATTGATGATTGCTAGAAAAAAGTTTGATGTATAGGATGTCTCGTGGTGTGATTTATTCATTTTGACAAAAGGGTGCTTGCACAGTGACTCGCATACACTGTTACGGGCTCTGATTGGTAGCAGGGTTTTTTAGCTTGGTTTTCCTGGTGTATGGTGTTTCATAGCATGGTTTTACTGGTGGCTTACCTCAAAATATGTAATATCATTGTCATTTTTAACTTTAGGGTTTTTTTTGGTTTTTTTTGTGCTTATTGCTACATTTAGACCGATTGGCTTAATTAAGTGGTCTATAATATGAATTATGTTTGACACTGTCCTGAGGATGGTCTCAAGTACTGCTTAGGAGACCGAAACATCAACGCATTAGCCACTACATACTCATATGAATGGACTTATAAAGCCGTCAACTAGGAAAATGATTCCAAGAGGGCTTCTTGAAAAAACTAAATGTGATTTGTTGAGTGGTCTCCAAATTGTTGAAGGTCAGTACTGGGACTCACAAATATCACTGTGACCATTTAAGACAGTGTGCTGGTGTGGTTTCTAGACCCTAAAGAGTCATGGAATAATAATAATTGTCATTCATATTTTGCATTTGAAGCACGCCTTGATGAAATCATTGCCTAAATCATTGATTTGATTAATTGTGATTGTAATTATTTGAAGACAAGCCACGTTTAAGGGTCGGGTTGGATATTGCATTTACCAATCCATTAACTTTGTGATTAGTTTTGGTGTAATTATTTCTTCAGGAGTCCTTGTTTTTTTTGGGGTATATGTACCCAGTCTCTACAGGGATTATTGGGTTGCCTTATTGTGTGTTACTGATATATAGGAACAGCTGACCTAGTTTGTTACTGGCCTTCTCTCCCTTTGTTGCTAGTGCTGATAGTTGGGTGTCAAATAAGTAGCCATAATAATGCTTAGTAAGTGTAACCTTTAACCTGCTTGACTGACTATCCTATGGTCCGCACCTAAAGAAGCAACCACCTCAAACAAATTTCATTTCTATTGTTTTTCGTTTTTGTCTGTCCAAAAATGTGTTGTATTATGCACGTCCAATATGTTTAAAAGACTGTAAGCGCACATCTGTGTTTGATGTAAACAGACCAAATTGTCCGCATACATCAGCGAGAGTTGACTCTTACCAAGTTTTTAGGGAAAGCACCTGTTGAGCTTTAAAGTTCGCCCCTATAATGATGATGATTTGGAGCCAGCAACACAGCCTTTGTTTAGGCCATAATGCAAGAAAATGCTTGTACAGTCGACCATATCAGATCTTCACCACTATGTTGCAGTAAGAAGCCCCTTGTTCACTGGCCTATTCGGACACCTGGCGAAGCTAGGAGTAAAAGGTTCTCAATCATTTCAAAGTACTTATTTTCAAGATGCTAAACCTGGACTTCGAATAGGTTTTTTTGTTTGTTTTCTTTGCATCAAGCACTAAGACTACCATTTTCAGCCCAGGAATGTTGGCAGTCGATCAATAAACGTTTACCAAGGTAATAAAACATTTTCAGACAAAGTGGCCTTATATTCCAAGGACCCTGCTTGTTATCTTTTTGCACACGTAAAATCTGCACTATGGCTTGAGCGGCAGGTGGCTGATGTTTGTTTTTAGATTTTAAACATCTAGCTTCATCTTTGGTATTTCTTAACTTTTTGTAGCTCCTGGTAATGCCAATTGTTTTGATGACTTGACCCCATTCATGCCGGTTCACAATTAGCATGTTGTCATTCAGAGCTCTCGTTCATTTAATTCTGTCCATATTTCCATTTTTTGTTCTTATAGGGGGAAAATGTGCTCTAGTGACTCAATTGTTAGCTGTGGAGCTAGCAGACTTGGTTTCCAATCCCTGCTTCACCAGTTGACTAAATGATGTAATTTTAGGTAAATCTGGTTACCCTGGAGTTCTCACCTATCAAAATTGTCTTATTTAAATAACAGGCTTGCATCATTTAAGCTCCCGCAAAAAAAAAAAAAAAATGGACATTTACCCTTCAGGTTGGAATTCTTTTTCAAGCTAATTTGTGATACAATAATTCTTAAGCCGTGATACAATCATTCTGAGCTTGTGTAGTACTCCAAAACTATTTTAAAATCCTTCTAAATGCGTTCTTTGGCTTGTTCAGAATAATGTTGTAGCGAATGAATGCCTGTCTGATTACCAGTGCAAGCATTTTTAATTTGCACCCACCACTTGACTAGCACAGTCCATCCCAAAACAAGTTGAACCTACCTTTTGTAATCCATGACTAACAATTTTTCTCTTATGAATTTGCAGCCTGTGTTTCTCTTCGTTGGGTGTTTTCCCTTCATAGACTATATATTTGTTATTCCCTCACTTTGCCAATAAAAAATTATTTTGCTGAATGAACATTTGCGGATAGAAGACGCAACTGTACAACAACATTGTTATTCCAGTATTTTAAGTCCGTTTGCCTAAGCAAGTGATTGAGTCTGAAAAGGAACTGTAAAATGAGAGCACGGTTAGTGGTGCTTTTTTAATGTCAAGTCGCGTCTTTGTTGTGTTTGTTGCCGTCATAGGTGGCTCTTGTTTCTTCGCCCACGGGTGACTGCATTCTTTTCAAGCCGCAGAATTTGCATGCTTGCTCAGGTCTGCGGATCGTTAATGATCCTGTTAAAGGAAACGCGCAGGCATGGGTTTGAACTAGGCTTGTGTAATCTTTTGGGCAGGAATGTGTGATAAGAGATTGCGTAAAAAATTGCATGCGAACGATAGTGTACACACCCTAGTTTGTTTAAATGATTTAAGGGATGAAAAAAAGCCTCCTTTTCATAAAGCAGCAAGGGCAGTGGGCGGGCTCTAAAGGCCTTTCAGGGCAGTAACAACGAGCAGAAACAGGGAAGAAAACACAAGGAATTCAAGGACGCGAGTGGTGCGCGCGCCACAGCGAGCGATCTGTTTCCAATTATCGCGCCCGCGTCTGGGCACGATAATTGCAAACAGATGGCGCCCGTGCGGGTAACCGCAGGGAAAAGGCCATGACGCACGAGCGTCTGGTCAGCTTTTTGAAACCCCTAACTTAAAGTCTTGCCAGTGCAGCGCTTGCGCGCTACTCGAGGCTCGACCTAAAAAAATCACCTTTGCCTTCTTTTTCCTGCAAGAAATCCCAAAATAAGAACTGCAATATAAAGGAAATGAACCCTCATTTGCTGAAATACAAGCAACTCTGATCTCAACACAACCCCCTTACAGTTGGTGCTTTAAAAAGGATACAAACAAACAAGACTAAAACAAGCCTTTCCTAGACACCCTTCCTGCATAATTACATAGAAAAGAACACCTATTTTCTGATGCGTTATGTACTATTCTTTCCCACTAAAATGTGTAAATAGTAACCTCAGAAGAGTTTTTATACTTTGTGTATGGTTCAACCCTACCGCTGCTAGGCCTCTTCCACCCAGAATGCTAAGCCCTTTTTTAGCTATTTAGGATGGTCTGCGCTTAGGCCTCCATAATTTATTTTCCACATAAGATATTCACGCCAAATGTTTGTCCTTTTTTCCCCAACATCTTGGGGATTCCAAAGTTACCCAGGGTATGTGGATTACCCTGGAAGGGACTATGAAAATAGCCACAATATAGCAAAATGTTGGTCTTTTTCGGAAACAGAGAAAAAAAAGTGCTTCACCATAAACCTTCTGTTTTTTTTCCTAAAATGCCTTCAACAAAAGGTTTGCTGTGCTAAAATCACAATTTTCCCGGATATCAGGAAAAAGTAGAGCTGAATCCCCCCAAAAATGTTTACCACAGTTTGGCATTTTTCAAAGAGGTAGCCTGTTTTTCCTTATTTTTGTGCTTTCAACCTACTTTCAGTTTGTGATGGAAACCAGTGTGAAACCCCTGGGTGTTCAGGGAAAGCTATACATTTCTGAAAAAGTAGCCAAAATTCTAAATTCAGCAAGGGGTAATTTGTGTAGATCCCTCAAGGTTTTTCAAAAACAAACTGTGGAAATAAAAAAATATTGACAAGGAGTATGAAAAAAATGGCCATTTGTGACGACATTATCATTTGTAACTTCTTGTCACAGTCGATTTACAAAAGCAATATACTATTGCGTCCACTAGACTTTTCCGGTTGTGGGGATATATAGGTGCTCCAAGAACCCGAGGTACACAGAGACAATAATTGAAATGCACCTTAAAATGTTTTTTGGACAATGGGTATCAAATAAACCTATATGTTTCTGAAATAGACACCCGATGCAGAGTTTATGAGCAGAGATTATTTGTACATCTCTGTATTTGTGGGTACCTATACTACCATGTGATTCAGAAGGCATTTATCAAAATGTCTTCCTTCTTACACAATGCCTTACATTTGGATGGCACAGATGCAGATAAATACATTTGGTAATAACAAATGGTCTACTATTCTGTATTCCCACATCTCCGGATGAAAATGGTATGTCACTTTATGTGGGTAGCCTAGTGCCCGCGACAGGAAAAGGCCCTAAACACTGGACACCACTTATTTTTCCACTGAAAACTGGCCCTTTTTTGAGCAGGCAATTAGGGAAGCCTAACAAACCTGTACATTTTTTAAAACTAGACACATAGGGGAATCCAGGATGGGGCGACTTTTGTCTCTTCCACCAGGTTTTCTTACCCAGAAAACCTTTACTAACCCCAAACCTTGACTAAAAAATGCACATTTTCCTCATATTTCTGCGAAAAAAACTTCTGGAATCGATAGGAAGCCACAAATTTCGTACCATCCAGCATTACCCCAAGTTCCCAGTAAGAATGGCACCACACTTGCGTGGGTAGGGTTAGTGCCCGCAATAGGGAAGGCCCCAAAATACAATGTGGAGACATCAACATTTCCGGTTACAAAAAAGATCCGATTTGGCGATTGGGGCAGATTGGAGGCAAGAACCTCCAATCTGTCTGGGGGGGTGGGGGGATTTGGGCCTGGGGGGAGGAGCACATGCCCACTGCCGCCAAATATAATCCCTGGGGGTCTAGTTGGCAGATCTATGTTTGCAAATCATGCTCATGCAGTGACCCCCAAGCAGGAAACCACTAGGGAAAGGTACCATTTAAAAGGGATGATTCTCCTCTTTCCAATGATACCTCTCCCGTCTGCTCGGGTGGGGCCGAGATATGCCCCCGAGCATCGAAGCAGTGAAAGTGAAATAAGCCAATCGCCTCATTTCACTTTCTCTGAGATGATGTCAGCGCGACAATTGCATTTCAGAGGGGGAAAAAATTGCCTCAAGTGCTAGGGTACCTCTCTCTCAACTCTTGTGGCTAAAATAAATTTAAGGAAATCTCACTGGTGCTGGCATCAGAGGGATTTGCTGTCTCGGGTGCTAGGACGGCTCTAGGCCGTCCTAGCACCCGAGGCAGCAAATCCCGCCTGGAGCCGTCCTCAGAAAATGAGCACTGGTGCCGAGGACGGCTCCAGGACGTCCTCAGCACCGAATAGGTTAATTTCCAGGAAAAACATGTTCGATTACAACATTTGTTTGCTTGTGTTCTGCGCTGCAAGCACTCTTAAAGCCTTCCTAAACTTAACTCCTCTGGAGGGAATCTTGATAGGGTAGTGTCCCCTGCTACTAGAGACAGCAATTAGATAAAACAAAGTTCCCTGTTTCTTTGTATGCAGGTACTGCTAATATTGCTGGTCTTAAAGTCAGGAAACCAGGTGGCTGAGGGATGGCAGACTAATACCTATAGGTACCAACAGGAACCATGTTTAAGAACAAAGAGGGAAAGCAAGCAGAAGCATAGCGAGGGAAAAGGCTGAAGCAAAGAGAAGGAAGCTTCTTTAGATAGAAAGATGTAATGCTTCTAGCAGACTCACTTTGCTTTGGTATACAGATTCACTGGGCACAACATCCAATTCACAAAAATCTGAACTATAATCATGAAACAGATGATCATACTCACCTCCTCCACTGAAATGGGCAGCAGCACCCGACTGCAAAACAAAACATAGGGTAGTAAGTAAGCAAAATAAATGGTCAAACAAACAGACAGTTTAGCAGTGCCAGACTGGAACAGGAGGTACAGTGCAGCTAGGCTGGTACCACAGGTTTTGCCTGGCTAAGCTAACCCAGGATTGTCAAGCTGCTATGACAAACCTAGCACAAATAAGATAACAGACACCAATAAACCGTCACATAAAAGCTAAAAGAACAGTCAGTGTAGACATATTCATGCAAGTTCCAATACAGCAAAGCTCACAAAAGGTCTAGTGTGGTAAAGCTTACACTAAGATCAACAGAGGAAGGACTCAAATGGCCCACTAACATCAGAGACCAAAAATGCTAGTGAGGCCACGCTCATAGTGAGCCTAGGGTAGACAGGCTCAGAGTCACATAAGGTCAGCTTGCTCCAACTCATACTGGGCCAGTAAGTTTACTCTCACAGACACAGAAGGCCTGTCTATTCCAAGCCCGCCAACACAGAAGCCAAGACAGGGCCAACTGTGTAGATAAAGAAGACCCCGAGGATCAAGCTCAATCAAGATATGGTGGAACTAAACCCTGAACAAAACTAAGAAAACAAACACTGAACCTTAACAATGAAACTGCAACACCATAAAACAAGCATTGCATAGCCAATAGGTCTCGCTTTTGGGACCTTGTAAGTATTTAGTTATGCAGCACAATATCCTTGGTGCAAAAACATCAACCAACCGTTGCATGGCTAAACACTTATAAGGTCCCAAAGGCGAGACCTATTGGCTATGCCAATGCTTGTTATTTTTTATGTGGAATATGGTTGCAAAAAAATTAATACTCTAACTAGTATGCCAAGAAGGCGTGACCTATTGGCTTTGCCTATTTTTGATGAATTAAGAGAAATGCTGTGTGCAACTTCAACTAGGCTGCAACATTGCTCATGTAGGTTTAATTTAATGAGAAAGTGGACAGAGACCATATATCTTTTCTGCCACGTGGACACTATAGCCTTGTACAATTCGCATAGGAGACGCACTCAGCCAGGGCGGTGTAATGATGCGATGGAGAATAGATACTTTGGCCTCGGACGTTACACAGTTGTCAGTTTATGCGTTTTTAAGGCATTGGTTGACGGAAAAGATCAATGGATTTGTTTTTCTTAGAATCACTGTTATGGCATTAGAAGGATCAGCACATTTACTTAAGTAAATATTCGCATTTGACAACTCGCGCATGTCTCTTCGGAAACACCAGCTTGGTGGTACCACGTGAGGCAAAGGCTTCATACTGTATGGGTTAAATAAAGTTTTCCGAAATTAGTGCTTCAGAGATGAGATCTAAATATATGAAAAAGTCTTCTTTAAGGTCCCCGAATGCTTCAAAAGAGAAACGGCGCAGTGGAAAGGCTGTAATGTGCCCGTGCCTCACATTTTCCGTTCACACTGCGCATGCCTGAGTGGAGGGCCCACAAAAAATAAAACAAGCAAATGGTGCGCGCGAAAGTGATCGCGAGCAAGGCGGCCAGGAGGAAAGACAGATGGCGGCTGGGCGCGTGCACGCGCGCAAGCGTGCACGCAAGCTTGAGGCCACCAAAAAGCCTGTGGTAGCACTGTGAAAACCTGCTTACAAAATGTCTCTCCGAGCAGCGCATGCGCTGGCTCAGGCGAGACCTAAAAAAACCGCACTCCAGACGCAAGATGGCCGATCAGACGTGATCCGCATCGGCTCCGTCACCACGAGGCTGTCGAGGGCACTTCTAAAGCCCCAATGTAGCCAAAAACCACCACAGAAACTGTTGTGAGCTGCCGCAGTTAATGTGGACATAGCAGAATGGGCAGGAACACAGCCGCGATCGCTGGACAGCCCAGAGGCGAGGGATGAAGCCCAAGATGGCGGCGCGCGGCCGCTCAGAGACCGCATAGCTACGTGACCCCCAGCACAACCGACTCCCCCCAGCAGAGAGTACTCTGCCAAGAAGATACCCGTGGAGCTGCCTAACGACGGCAGGCTTCGCAGTGGGAGACGAAGCTGCGGTGAACTCCGGGGGAGACTGACGAGCCTGGGGAACTTCCGAGGGCGCTGGAGGTACGCGGGGGCTCCCACTTCATTTTACAAGACTCAGACCCCCGCGGCAGGCTGAAGGAGGCTCTGGGGGTCCCTTGTGACAACGGAGACACGGCGGGAGCCCCTAACCTTGCAGTGCCTGACTTCAACATGGCGGAGGTGAGCCCACGGAGCCAAATCTCCCTAAAAAGACCATGGCTGCACACTTGAACGATACATGGCAACCAGCGAGGGCACAAGCACACAAAGATACTGGGGGCTAGTGAACTGTGCTCCCTATTTAGACACCATGAGCTCGTGATGAGTGCCTGACCCTAAAATGGCCGCCAGAGAGAGGTCCTTCACATAAGCACTCTTCCCCACCTCTAATCTGCAGGAGTCACAGGGGACCTTTAGAAAGTAAAACACAGCGACAAGAGAAAAGTGCACAGCAGAGGATAGGGAGTCTGTGGCAGCCCTGGACCACAACAGAGACCGCATCTATGCAACCAAAGAAATCGACCTCTAAGGTATCTAGCTACTTTGCACCTGCGGAGAAGAAACAAGTGCAGGAGACCCCCGATCTAGCCATGGCCTTGACTAAGGAAGACTGTCTCAGTTCCCTGAAGGACTTTAAAGCGGAATTGCGCTCTGAATTAAAAGGGGACCTTCAGGCCTCTATGGCCCAACTGAAAGCGGATCTTTCGGAAAAAATGACCTCTCTACAGCAGGCTATGGACTCCATCAGAACGAGACTGTTGGACACGGAGACCCAAACCCAGGATCTCGACAAACGAGTGCAAGATACGAGCGACAAGGTACAACTCTTACAATCACAACTCCAATTGGCCCTATTGAACCCTCAAAACCTGGCTCTTCAACAGACCCCCCCTTGATGGACTGGAACCTGCTAACCCTCCCCCCAGCGCCTTGAGACCCTTACGGGTGAGTAGTCGCGCTTAACAAACGCCTGATTGATTATTGAAGAGCGAAGACCTAGAAAACAGGTCTAGACAGGAAAATATACACATCAGAGACCTGGAGGAAGAGGCATAGGGTCCAGACCTGGAAGCGTTCGTGGAAGGTCTATTTGCTGGGATAGTTGGCCCTAAACGACTTAAAATTAAAATCAAAAGAGTACACAGGGTTGGTCCAGCTCTTCCAGGCGAGAGGCGTCGTACCCGAGACATCCTTGTCAAACTTCACTCATATAAAGTTAAAAGAAGCTATTCTACAAGAATCCAGAAAGAAAGACTTCATCACTTTCCAAGGATTTCGATGTGTCCTATTTCATGACCTGGCGCAGGCGACCCTACAGCGAAGACAATCCTTCCGGCCCCTTACAGAAAAACTTCGAGAGGAACAATAAGATACAGATGGACTTATCCTTTTGGGCTAGCGTTCGAACATAAAAACAGACAGCGCCATGTCACAGAGATCAAGGACGGCATGGAGCTCCTCGAGATCCCAATACCAGAGGACGAGGCTTCCAGTGCACAGTCCGGAAGAAGTGAGCCCCCTCGGTCCAACTCCGCACAGTGGAACACAATCACTAAAGGTCGTTCAGCCAAACCCTGACTCAAAATCAGCAGAGGGAAAGGAGCGTTACACTGAAAGAAGATACGCACGGGAAGTATGGATACTAGTAAACGTGCAAGAATGGATTTAGATAGAGTACGATGGACTAGGTACAGGAGGACAGAGATATGATCTAAAGTTAACATTACATCAGCCCAAGGGCTGCTACGATAAGTGGGGACTGAACTCCTGTCGCGGCCGAACAGTGGCTACGGAGGTCCACAAGACACAAGGGAAGGAAAGGAACTCTCGGAGTAGGAGTCTATAGAACTGCCTGGAACTCCTTGACCGCTCCACGTGAGGCCTTGAACCGAATTAGGCTGACGAGAGAACAAAAGATGCGAGGTAGGTCCTTATATGCCCCACATTATCTTAAGAGTAGTTATGAAGCGCACAGGAAAAAAAGAAAAAAAGAAATTACGCAGGAATTGGTCTCTGGCTACGTTGGACACTGATATTTGGACAGCATGGTGACGGGCGAGGGCCGAAACCCCGGCTCGACGCTCCTAACGAGAACTGTCGTAACAACGGGGCACGTAAGGGTCCTGCGGACAAACAATGTTATTCTTTATGGTTTTGTTTTGAATTCAAAGGGAGGGTTTATGTGGAGGGAGGGGTGGTGGAGAAGCAGAGGGGGAGGGACTTTGCTACGCCGAATGCCGGCCTATGCTACTGGTGAAGAGAAGGCACTGGAGAGTGGTGCCTGGCAGGGTGGTAGGACAAGGAATTTGCAGGAGGGGCAAACGACGAAGGGGCGGGGGTACCCAATAGGATGATATCAATTACGATGTGGAATGTGAAGGGCCTGCACGCGCCGATCAAGCGGCAAAAAATCTGGAAATACTTGAGTGACCACCAGTTTGATGTGGTGGCGCTCCAAGAGACGCATCTTAAAAGATCGGAAGAACTGAGGCTTACACAAGAGATTTATTCACTTATATATAGGTCATCTGCCAAAACAAAGCATAATGGGGTAGCATTATTATTCCACAATAACACTAAATTCCAGACTGAAGGCATTCAGACGGACAAGGAAGGACGGGTGGTAATAGTGAAAGGGAATCTCAGGGGGAGAACAGTGACACTTGTCTCGGTCTATGTCCCCAATTCAGGACAAGCGACCTTTGTTAATTCTTTTTTGAACATGGTGGGGGGTTTTGCCGAGGGTCAGATAATCGTAATGGGGGACTTTAACCTCACTTGGCACCCTACAGACGACAATAGCCACCAGCACAGGTCCATGGGAGGTAGCTTCCCTAAAACATGCATTTCAAAATCTGGGACTTTTTGACGCATGGAGATTTCTCAATCCCACCGCCAAAGATTACACGTATTATTCACACGCCCACCAATCATACTCCAGACTAGATTACATTTTTCTGGTACAGGAACTACAGGGCGTCCTCCAGGGGGCCAAGATCCTTCCCATCTCTTTATCTGACCATAGTCCAGTAACAGTGGGCCTAAACTGGGGATGTAAAACGCAAGGGTTCACTAAATGGTATTTCCCCGCCGCACTGACGCAAGATAAGTTGCTCCGGGACAACTTACGGCTAGCGATTAAGGAGTTTTTCCAAACGAATGACCCGGGTGACACCTCCCCCCAGAACAATTGGGACGCTTTTAAGGCGGTCATTAGGGGGAAATGTATAGCGATGGTCTCGGCGCTATACAAGGAAAGGGGAGAGGAACTGTGGGAGGCCCTGTCCCAGATAGAGAAGGAATACAAAAAGAACCCCAAACGTAATCTAAAGCGCCAGCTGGGTTCTCTCAAAGGGAGCTGAATTCACGCTGCTCTGACTTAGTCGGGGCGCTTACGCGCAGGGAAATAAGGTGGGCACGCATCTAGCGAGGCAGCTTAGAGAAAAAAGGTCAAAGGAATATATTGGGGGAATATGCAAAGACGGGGGAGATCTAGAACTAGACGATAGGGGTAAGGCCTCTCTTTTTGGCGCTTTTTACCAGGATCTCTATAAAGCAGCCCCCCCCCCCCCCGACACTGAGGCGCAGAAGGCTTACTTAAACTCGCTCGCTCTCCCCAAGATTTCAGAAACATGGAAAGAGCAGCTGGATGCCCCTCTCTCTGAAGAAGAGGTGAGACTTTCGATAGAAGCGCTTAAACCCTATAAGTCTCCGGGGACGGATGGGCTAACGGCTCTTTTTATAAGACGTACACACCTGAATTACTGCCCCATCTGACAACACTATTTAATGAAATAGCAACGAGACAGGCAGTCACCCCCACCATGGTGGAGGCACTCATCACAGTAATTCCAAAGCCGGGGAAGGACTCGCAGCACTGCACCTCATATAGACCAATAGCTCTCCTAAATATAGAGGCCAAGCTCTACTCGGCTATTCTAGCAACCAGTCTAGAAATTTAATGCCCGACATTATCCACCCGGATCAGTCCGGTTTTATAAAAAGGAGACTGACGCATGACAACATTCGCAGGACGCTCCATCTCATAGAAAAAGCAAACAAGTTCAAGCTGCCAGCGATAGTTATGGGCCTAGATGCGGAAAAAGCCTTCGACAGGGTGGATTAGCACTTCCTGTTTATCACCCTGGAGAGGTTTGGCTTAGGGGAGAAGTTCTTGCAAATGATTAGAGCCAATTATTTAAGCCCACGCTCTAGGGTCCAGGTCAATGGGGTGAGCTTGGCGTTCTTTGAGGTAGGTCGAGGTACAAGGCAGGGTTGTCCTCTGTCCCCACTGTTGTTTGCGCTGAGTATCGAACCGCTGGCGGCCCGACTCAGAGCAAACTCTGATATTCAGGGGATTAAATTTGGGGGAGATGAACACAAGGTGTCCCTTTTCGCGGATGACATTCTGTTAACTCACAGCCCCTAGATGATCCCTCCGAGCTCTACAGCCGGAATTGCAAGAATTTGAGGGAGTGGCAGGCTTCCAAGTCAACTTCTCTAAATCATCGATACTAAACTTAACCTTATCAGAGGGGGAGAGGCTACTAATACAGGAGGAATCACCATTTATATGGGCCAAGCACAGTTTAACTTATTTAGGGATTCAGATTACCCAACGCATAGAAGGACTGTTCCGGGCGAACTTCCCACCCTTACTTAGACAGGTAAAACAGGAACTGCAGCGATGGAAACTTCTGTTCATCTAATGGCTGGGTAGGATCCATGCAGTCAAAATGACCCTTCTCCCTAAAATGCTCTACTTGCTCCAGGCTCTCCCAATAGAAATGGATAAGGACTATCTAAAAGGAGTACGATCCTTGTTACTCCGCTATATTTGGCAGGATGGTAGAGCACGGTTACCCTTCTACGTATTAAGAAGACCTAAAACGGAGGGGGGGGTGGCTCTCCCGGACAATGAACTTTATTACAAAGCAACACAGTTAAGGGTTATCACAGAATGGTCCATGAGGGAGTCGGACAAGCACTGGCTCCACATGGACCGGGCCATCATGGGCAGGACAATTTGGGACGTACTGTGGAAACCCAAAAAGGATAGACCGGTTAACACGTACCTGAGCACCCCTACCAGGACTACGCTTAGGATTTGGGACGAGGTAAATAGGACCCTGGGCTGGACCTCTTTTCCATCTCCTTATACACCTATACACTTTAATCCAGACTTCCCCCGCGCGCTGAAGGAAGGGCCATTTGACGCATGGCGCGAGGGAGGGTGCTGAATGCTCTCAGACTTAACTACGACATTCTTACCTTTGAAAACTGTCAACATGATTTTGGGGTACCACCCACAGAGCACTTTCCCTATCTGCAACATAAACATTGGGCACGTCACCCACAGGTTCGAGAGGCGGAGACTAGAGAACTGACCCCAAAAGAAACTTTAGTGAAGAGGGCTAGTACGTCCAAGGGCACGATCTCATTCCTGTATAAGCTACTGGTCTCCACTACAATCGCACCACAGCCTCGATACAAATCGACATGGGAAAAGACCCTAGGGAGGGAGACAATGGAAGGGGAATGGAAACACCTATGGTCAGATATCAGTAAATTTAACCATTCACTTGACCTGAGGGAGGCACATTACAAAATACTATTCGACTGGTACTTGGTGCCTGCCAAACTTAGGAAGATCTTCCCCCTCACCTCGGATCTGTGCCGGAGAGGATGCGGTATCCTCGGGGATTTCCGTCACATTTGGTGGGACTGCCCAACAATTAAGCCATTCTGGGAAGTAATCCTGGCCCAAATGAAAGAAATACCGGGATACCCCATACCGAGCTCCATAGACGCAGTACTTCTGGGCCTTAGAGATACTACACTAGAACTCCAAAACCAAGGCGGACAAAGCAATCATGTGGGCATGTTTGGGGGCAGCTAAAAAGGCGATAGCGGCCAATTGGAAGAAAAAAGACGCATCAATACTGGCACAATGGCACTCACACCTATGGAAAATACTCACGATGGAATGTATGGCGGGTTTTTGTAGGGATGAATACAAGAACTTCGAATATAAATGGGGGCCACTTGTAACGTTCCTTACAAAGGGGCTCCCGCTGGCAGTTTGTCCACCTACATTGCGAGGGCTACACCTGTTCCAATTTTAGATAGGGTCAACACAGATGACATTTAACGAACAGTAGAATGTCACCAATTAGAAACCACACGACACCATTGCACTTCACCAGTCAGAGCTGAGTAGTAGCAAGGGAAGGATGGGTTGCTTCTCCACCACGGGGGGGGGGGGGATTGGGAGTTGGAGTTTTTTAGTTATTTGTATTTCTTGTTCAAGCCACTGCATCAGGGATAGTGACGAGCCCCACAGGTCGAGCATTCCAGCACAATGAGACACTGTGACAAAATTAGCTATGAGTAGCAGTTGGAACGTTGTGATGGCTTCTAGCCAAGATTGTTGTGAACCGTTTGATTTCTAAATGCCAATAAACAGAAATTTGACCCAAAAAAACGCACTCCAAACTGCCAAACTTGTTAGAAATACTAGGCCGTTAAAACCAACAGAAACGAAAAGAGAAAAACTAAGCTATTAGCATAACAGACAAAAAAAAGTAAGAAAGAGTTCCATTTGCCAATAAATACAAGCATGTCTAGCTATGAATATAATTAAAAAATAAAGCTGGTAACATCCACAAAGAATGGGACTTAACTGGCAGAATAAAAAATATTAAACTGGAAACCAGAGACATTATTCTGACCGAAATAATATAGAACAAGCTCAGAACAAACGCTAAAGCTACAGATTACACAAATAAAATAAACACAAGAATGGCAAAGACACTGACTAGAGTAGAAAGAGAAAACTGACACCACTGAAGACAGAACTAGATTTGCAAATTAATACAAAAATAAAGAGAAAAGTTGACAACACCAAAGGGAATAAACATCAGAGAGAAGTAGAACAATGGGCACTGCAGAAATATTAAGCTCACAGACCCGTAAACATAAAAGATTAGATACTGAAAGAGTCTTAGACAGAAGAACGACTAAGCTTGCAGCACTGTAGGCAATGGAAATTTTAAATGTGCACTGCATCAGAATTTATCTTAAGCTGACAGCAACAAGTAGAAAATAATGTTGAAGATACGGAAAAAGACTATGCTGGCTTGACTTTAGGAAAAAACATACAATTGTTTCTGGTACTTCGCTGAGGTATCAAACTAGAAGAGCAGGGCAATAGACATTGAAAAACTGTGTTGGCAGAAACAAACTAGTAACAATAAATTGACAAAGGCATAAATAGAAGAGACGGAAAACTGAGTTGCCACTCAGTATGGTAAAAACTACCTAGCTAACAAAATTGTAAGAAAAAAAAGCTGGCATAATAAACTAAGCCTGAATTAGCAGCACACCCTACCCTGAAGAAATACTGGACTGGCATAGCTAGACACAAATATTTCAAGCCGTCTCCAACACCAAATATATACTACATGCTACCAAATAGCAAGAAAATAAAATAAAGTCTAGACTAGCAAAATCTTGAAAAGATATATAAGCTTCACAAACCTACTCAGGTATGGGAAGGACTAAACTGACCCACAGACATAGAAGAATATACACCATTATGGGCATTAGAAATGACCTGATTACTTACCAGTAATGTTCATTCTCATGAGTCCATCTCATCCTTGCCACAATCATTACAAAATGAGGTAATGTCACCTCATGACATGAAGAAAGCAGGAGGATTCGTGAATGCTTCTCCCAGCCACCCAACCCGCGAGCCATAAACAGAGCTGGCACTTCTGGCTCCTCCTGTGTATATCCAAGCCCTTTATCAAAGAACTAAAAGGAGGATGGGTGAGAAGTACTAACTGTGGCGAGGACAAGATGGACTAAGGGTAATGAATATTAGCTGAAAGTAACTGGGGCGTCACCCGCAAGTCCATTGTCCAAGTCACTGCAAAATGAGGTATACCAAAACTGAAGTCCTTTGACCAAGTCACAAACAATACTACGAAGTCTTGATTATACAATACATCAAGTATCAGTGCAAGCAAAAAGACCAAACAAGCGCACACAACTTCCACCTATAATGCTGAACTCAATATGCCTGTCCCCAGCTTCAACTGAGTTTGAGACAGAATTAAGGCGGCAATGCTTCATTAAAGTATGTTCAGATGCCCAAAGCCCCCCCTACAGATTTCTTGAATCAATACCCCCTGCAATTCTGCCCAGAAAGTGGCCCTCCCTCTTGTAGATCTCCCCAGGACAGGAAGGTCTGAGGTATTTTCCTGTGAAGCCAGTAGCATAGTGGAGTTAATCCATGTGCCGAGAGTCATAGTGGTAGCCTTCTTGCCACTTCCAGACTGACCAAAGTGATAAACAAGTAATCAGTCTTTCTGTATTGTTGAAACTCGTCAGCAAAAGCCAGAAGGGCTCTTTTAACATCAAGCATGTTCTTCCGCATTAGAAGGGGAAGTACAGAAAGAAGAAAGAATGATTTCCTGCGATCTAGGAAAAACGATAATTGACTTTAGGGACAAAGATAGAGTCATTTTTTAAAACCACTCCATCTTCCATAACTCTAATTTAAAGAGGAGAACATCTGAGAGCCTTAAATTCCCTAAATATATGAACTGAGGTAAAAGCTATTAAGTAGAAGACCTTACAAAATAGACATTTTAAAGTCACACTCTGCAAAGGTTCAAAAGGATGAAACTGCAAGGCCCTTGGCACTGTACGAAGGTCCCAAGTTGGAGAGGATTTTGTCACAGTCTAGCCATCACAAAGCTCTTAAAGAGTCAAGACACCAGAGAATCTATAACTGATAAAGGTTCGAACAATTCTCTAAAGGCCTTAACAGCATACCACTGAGACTTGAAACAAAAAGGTTTAATGACAACCATCCCAAATAAAATTGTAGATATATGGGAATTAAGAAACAGGTGTTGATAGTTTTCTTTTTTTTTTTTTAGAAGAACACTATGTATCAAAAGACTTCCAGTGTTTTGAATAAGACTTTAGTGTAGAAGGCTTCCTACAACCCTGAATTACCACCACCATAGAAGAGGAAAGACCTTTCGCTAAAGGGTTTGACTTCTCACTTTCCAAATCAATAGTGTGAGTTGGAGTCACACAGGCAGAGGAGAAGGAGATCTCAGCAGTACCCAAGGGGGGCAAAAGTGCCAAGGACTTCAGCATAGAAAAGCAAGACCTCTGAGGTAAATATGGAACCACTAGAATCAGTTCTCCTCCCTCCAGCTAGAACTTGACAAGAACTTTCTGAATCAAAGGAAAAGGAGGAAAGGTGTAGAGCAGGTGTCTTGCCACCTCATCACCAACACATCCACTGCTCAAACTCCCTCTTACGGGAGCCTGAAGCAGAATCTGCACAGAGGGGAATTGCTCCTTGTTGCAAACAGATCTTAGTAGGGCCTCCAAAACGTTTGCACATTTTCTGAGAAGTCACTCTGAACAGAGTCAGATCTTGAGATGTTGGAAACTTCTTTCTGAGAGAGTCCACTGCAAAATTGTCGACTCCCCTGATGGGGACTGCTGAAACGTTCAACAAGTTCTTCTCTGCCCAAGAGCCTATCATGATGAGACTCTTGGGCCGAGTACTTCCCTCGGAATCCAATATTAAAGACTGAGCCATATAGGTCCAATATATCTCAGCTCTTAAGGCAGCATGAGTTCTAGAGATAACCTTTTTCACGGCACAGTCCACTTTCTTATCTGATGGATCTCTTAGTATATTTTCCTCAGCCACTGACGAATGGCTGACAAGACTTGCCACAACAGAATCCACATGCACGTTGTCTGGCAACACCGTCCCCATATTTTCCAGATTATAAAGTATGGTCATGAATCTTGGTAAGATGATTTTTTCAGGATTCTTCTGTTCTTATTTAACAACATCTAATACAAACTGGTGAATAATCAACCCCACATTAGAAACTGCCTCGGTAGAGATTCATCCAAGTTACCAGGCCTCTCCAAAGCAGGATATTTCATATTGACCCTAATGTGAGACAGCAAATCTACTATCATCCTCTTGGTGATATATGTGCCTTTCAGGTCTGCAGAGGAAGGAGTATCATCAGTTGACTCCAAATCATCCGTATCAGATACTGTTTCGGACGACTACTTCTTTAACACCGATGAAGAAAAATCCTTTTTAAATGCTGCCAAGGTCTCCAGAACATTTCTCCTAATCCTTTCCTTCTTTTCAGTATGCCGCCTACACTTTGGAGGAGAATTCCAAGGGACCCAGATGTGGAAGAAGCCGATAGTGAGATATTCCTTCTTCTGTAAGTATACTTGCCCATTGCTAATAAAAAAAACAAGCCAACTAGTGCCAGGAAAAACACAAAAGTGATATAGCGTTAAAGTATAAAGTGAGTGCTTACCTGCGTCTGTTTATATATTCCTAAAAAGGGCTCACTAATACCGGCCTGCACAGTCAGCATCAGCTCTAGCGCACATACGCAAACACAAAACAGTGCATACAGGAAGTCAGCAAGAATCTCCCTTCACCCATACCAAGACGCAGAAGGATGCAATGTGTAGCCAAGATACCCAGGCCTCCACCGAATGAGGTGACCTGGAACCAACATCTGAGAGGAGGACTCAAACCAATGCCCTCTTTGGGAACAATGCTCCAACATTGGAACCATGCACCACCCAGACCTGGCAAGAGAGGTAGGCGCATCCTCACAATGGCCCGAACCAGGCAGTGACCTCCTGCGCCCTCATCCCATCATGCAGGAAAACAAAGGGAGAAGCCAGGAGATTTCCTGAACTTGTCATTGGCCCTGAAGACTAGTCCACATTTGAGCCTCTAAATTAGTCTGTCAGAGCTGTCTAAAGCTGCCCTGAGTTGGAGTGAAGAGTGGATAGACCACTTCCGAAGGGGGAAAGGGTTTTATTTGCCTTTAATTAATTTGAAGATTTGTCCTTGCCTGTAGAGACAGAGCTGACCCTAGACTTTTTAACCTTGTTCTCAAACTTGCTGCGCCCTGAGGAGCCTGAAATCCCCCCTGTTCTTAGCAATCCACGCCCATTGTCAATTTTAAGTTGGAATATTGCTGGTATTCGTTCAAAGATCTTACTTCCAGAGTGGCATTCATTTATAAATACCTATGATATCTTGTTATCTCAAGAAACATGGGAAACAACCCTTATTGTTTGTGATGGTTTGCTTGCTTTTTTTCCCCAGCAGTATCATCTAACTCAGGGAGATCATCCGGGGGATTATCGATCTGGGTAAATCTATCACTCAAAGGAAGAACAGAAGCTCTCGAGGTAAAGGAGGGAAACTTTCAAGCAGTAGTACACAGGGGGGGGGGCTTGGATTTACATATAGTGAACTTCTATAACAATGATTTTCATAGTATCCCTAATAAAAACTTCCACGCTGTATTCGATTAGATCTCCAATCTAGTGGAGAAAAAGGTAAATGCAGGGTGCCAGTTATACATCTGTTTGGCAGGGGACTTCAACGTCAAACTACCAATTAAAAGCAACAGTTCCAACACATTGACTGATGTGGGAGGGGATACACAGGGTAAAGAGCTAGAGGCATCATTAGATCTTTCAGATATGCACAATGCTTTAGAGAAAGCCGGTAGGGAAAGTATAAGGATCCCAACGTTCAGAGGCAGAAATTGTGCAAAGATCATAGATTATATATTCATCTCCCGAAACCTGAATAATAGTTTAAATTACACCTCTATTATGGCGACCCAATTCGGCGATCACAATCCTATTGTAGTAGAATTCGATATTTTACCCAGAGAAAGCACTGTATTTGCAACAGGCTGTAGTCAAATATGCCCATCCTCCAATAATATGAGAGTATGCTGGAAATTGGCTGATCCTAAACAATTCCTGGAAAAGGTAATCGTAGAGAACACTGCCCTCGCAATGACCTGTTTAGAAGTGCACAAGGAACAGGGCAAGGTAGTTAGTGCCTTCGTAAACCTGTGCGAGAAGATTAAAACAACTCTTAGCAAGCCTCTTAGGCCAATGGCACAAAGGCCCCGGTGGTTTGATCACGCATGCTCACTTGCCTACCGATCACTACGTAGAGCCCTGTGTAGGAGCCATAGAGATCACGAAAAGGTGACCCGTATGAGGAGAAACTATAAAAACGTGGTCTCTCATAGAAGAAACGAGGTGATCTCCCAGCAGTGGAGGGTTCTATCTGACAAGGCCCACACTAATGACAGTAATTAATTTTGGAAAGCAGTGGCAAGTATGCATGCTTTTGATCAGCCGACGACCACCATCAGCTGTCACATAGAGTGTGACGTGTGGGTGGATGACTTCACGAAAATATATTCAGATAACTATGTGAAATCCTTTTTTTCCCCCATCAGACCAACCCCCTATTTTATTTAAAAATGTTAATTTTACTATTGACGGAGTAACCACAGTGATCGCACAGAGCGCCGACGGCAAATCACCGGGGCATGACGGAGTCCCCATTGATTTAATAAAATGGAACCCGTCACTATGAGCTCCTCTGATGACAAACGTTTTTAGTGACATGACATCTTCCACCATACCAAGCTCTTGGGTGGACTCCACCATAGTTCCTTTTTTTAAACAAGCATTTGCAATGCAATAGGTCTCGCGTTTACGCGAGTTTGATCTATTGGCATTGTAAATGACAATGCCTTTTATTCATGTTTAAGTTTTTAAAACAAATAAAAGTTGTACATGTAAGAATACGGGGAACATATGAGGGTAATATGTATACACATATCAATAGATATGCATATGCTAATATGCTATTTATTACCATTTTGAGTGTGGGGAGGAGCCTTGACTCCCTCAAGGCAAAATCTTGAATGGTTTAGGATGCCCTTCGCTTTCCTCAATATTGGGCGCCTAGACGCCCTAGGGTAGTAGTGCGTTATAATCAGAAGCCTGCAATGACGAAGGACAAAGACACAAGCCAATGACAAATATGGGCGGGGCTTCTCTTCCAAACTCTACTACAACAGATCACCAAAGCAACGCATGCGCGCTGGCTCAGGCTCGACCTAAAAAGGCAACTGGGCTAAGCCTGATTGCTATCGCCCCATCTTTTTAATCGATATACCGGCCAAAATATTTGACCGTGTTATATATAATAGGATTTCAGATTGGGTATGTGAAAACAAACTTCTGGATGCATGCCAATACGGCTTTCGGGCCGGTATTGGCACGGTGGAGCAATGCATGAATCTAAATCCGATAATCGGCAAGTACATGGTGGCCAAACGGTCCAACCTTTGCTTGGGATTCATGGATTTGTCCATGGCCTTCGATTGTGTAAATCGAAACAAGCTTTGGCAGCATCTCCTTGGTATCGGAATGGAACAGGCCCTTGTCCACATACTTGCTGTGCTTCATGCTAATACCTCCGCCAGGGTACGTTATGGACAAAAAGGAGAATTGTCAGACACCATCAAGACACATCGTGGAGTGCGGCAAGGCTATGTGCTCGTACCGTTACTATTTATTCTTAATATAAACGATCTGAGCACTAAGTTGGTAGCTAGTACCCTAGACGTCCCAAAGGTAAATGGTATACCACTCCCTGCACTTCAGTATGCAGATGATGTGGTTTTAATGGCCCGTACCCCAATAGCAGTAAGAACTTTAGTCAACACTTTTGTGGTGTTCATGTCAAATTTGGACCTCCTAACGAACTTTGGTAAATCTTACATAATGGTTTGTGGGACTAAGATGCACCGATTTTAAAACAGCTGTTGGTCAAAATGTTCTGGTGAGCACAAAAACGTTCTCGTACCTGGGAGTAACTTTTAGTAAAATGGGATCCTGGGCAGCACACATCAAGCAAAGTAGGGCGAAATTAGCTAGATCTTCTGGTTCACTCCTTAGCCTACCATGGCCACCCAGGGGTTGGCCTCTGGCCCCGGTACTGTAAATTTTCACTGCACAATGCTCCCTCACAGCTTCTTATGGGGCTGGTGTCTGGGGTCATGCTGATTGTTCACTAATACAGAGGAACCGCAACCAGGACGAGCCAGGCAGGACTCCAGCCCCCAGGCTCCACCAAGGGAGGCCGCGTTAGGCCATGTCACTTCCCGCTGCGCCTGGAGGCGCATATCTGCAGCCCACCAACTCCGCTGCGCGGGACCGCAACCAGGACGAGCCGGGTAGGAATCCAGCCCCAAGGCTCCACCGAGAGAGGCCGCGTTAGGGCACGTCACTACCCGCAAAAGCCGGGGCCAAGGGCGGTTGTCTCTCCCTTGCGTCTGGATTCCTGGAGTTCCTTGCAGGCTCACCGTTGCCACATGAGGTATTGTGTCCTTTTATTTTTTCCCCTCATCTGCCGATCCAGGCCCAGGTTCGGGTCCGCATCAACTTTCAACTTGTGCATAACTAGCTTGGGACTGCCTCTTGGTTAGTCATCTGACAACGATATTGCCCACTGACATTGACCAACTGTTATCGCTCAAGTTATTAGGTCCCTCTCTGGCTAATCTAGCCATCTCCCCATAGCAGCTCCCCCAGTATCCTCTACCTGCTGTTGGGGGAGACTAACCTTGGCATTTTTCGGCTGGTGTTTTCTGGGACGTATTCTTCCTTGTTTTTCTTTTATCACCAATATACTTTGTGGGCTGGGTTAAAGTCTCCTGGCTGTACAGATTTTTTATTGGGTTGGGCACTCTCACTATTGCTACCTTGTTTTGGTACTTTGTCACAACGTGTTGGAAAGGTTTGGATCTCTGTCCTCGGAGGCCTGAGGGATGGGGAAGAGAAAAGCTGCGGAGGGTACTGGAGAAGGGCAAGCTGGGAAGGGGAAAAAGGTCAGGAAATCATCCAGGCAGCAATTGCGTCCTAGATCGCATTGACAGTCTGTTAAGCGAATGCAAAGGCATCCTAGACGTTGAGCCAGCCACCTCTATGCACTTCTGCTGGCCAATCCTCCACCAGTACCACCAGCCCCAGCGGCTTACCAGCCATGATTAAGAGATCACTCTCTAAGGGGACCCCTTTAAGTAACCAGGGGGCCATTTCTCACACTGTGAGGGTCCACTTTTCTCCCCCAATCCCCCCTGCAGTCCAACAACTCAGCCAAAACCCGCCATTCTATGTGCCAACAGGTTCACCCCCCTTCTGGACCTGTCCGATGATCCCAGGAATGATACTATCCAACAGTCTCCTGAGTTTCTTGGAGAAATTACACCTGTGCCCAATATAGATCCTCAGAATCTGAGTTCTCACCAGCTCATTATTGATCTCAGGGCTGAAGTAGGGATCATAAGATCAATGATTGATGGTCTCACTACACTAGTCAAACAACTACTGCTGAATGGCTCACGACTTCCAATGCCTGCCAAACCCACCCTGGGAGCAGACACCCAACCCACTTGTGATCACTCCATGCCACATCGACCAACTACACACCAACAGGACACCCCTCACTATGGGTATCCCCCAGTTACACCCTGTCACCATCCCACTCACCCAAGCACAACCTGAACCCATTGTCAATCGAGGCAATTACCCTCCTAAACCAATGGATGGGTATGGCCCCCTCAATCACCTTGGGACCAGTAATACTATCCTGCACCAGGGGCCAACACTGTTAAATTATGGCAGGACTCAGTCAACACTACCAGTCCCCCCAAGCCTGCCACCTGCCCAGAAAATCTTTATGGTTAACGTCCCCAAACTCGGTAGAAGAACGGGGTTTGACGGGGAAGACTCGTTGATCAACAAAGCGATTTACTGGATACATCACGTCACGTCAGGGGATGCCGTTCTGTGATCCGTGATGACATCATAAGGGCTCGAAGATGTACCTCTCCTGCCCAACCTCTCGAATGTATAGAACTTACATTCAAAGGGATAGATCTGGCCGAAAATCTTCTTGCCCTTGAATACCGATCTTGCTCCCCTGACGCCTCCTTAATCCAGTTTAAACGTTTTATAACCCACAAACAGAGCAAGCCCATCCCGCCTCTACCCCTGGGCGGAACACTTAGAGGTTCCCACTTAGAGTCTAATGATTGACTCTCGAGGGAAAAACCCCAGCATTCCATGCCATGCCCCACACCCTCCACCCACGCAGACAACTGCCCAACCGCCGAGGACCCACAGAAGTCGCTATACACAAGGGAAGATGGACTTCTACTAGAAGCAGATGTGAGTAGCGCTTCGATGAATCTCAGAGGGTCAGTTTCCAGCAAGAACCGCAACTCCCAAGCACCAACCCAGGCTCCCATTAACCATTGCCCTTTCAACCCAAATGCTGCTTTGTCCCTTAGGCTTGAATCCCACCGACAGCTTAGGGCAATATCCTGGAATGTGGCTGGGCTAAACAGCAAAATGTCACTCCCTCACTGGAATAACCTAATCGAGGGATTTGACATTTGTATTTTTCAGGAGACCTGGAGTCTGGTCCCCCTATGCAAATCTGGTTATGCATGCTATTGTTCACCCGCAACTACAATAGGGAGAGGGCGCCCGGCAGGGGGGCTGATCATCTGGGTGGGAATTGCTTTGGGATGCCAGATTATCCTTCATCCAAGCCCTAGCCCAGATATTCTGGGGATCCGCATTAAGGGACCCACGGGGGAGATCCTATTGATTTGGTCAACGTCTATGTGAGGGGGACCAAAGGGAGTAGCCCATCGCCCATTCTCACCAAAATGGAAGAGTGCTTAGCTAGATGTCCAACCCACTCGAGACTAATAGTAGCAGGTGACCTCAACAGCACCTTTGAGCCTCTTGACAAAGAAGACCTAACAAGTTCCAAGGATGTTGACCTTAAATGGGCTGTCCCCTCCTTAGACCTCCCTCCAGTCAAAAAATGGACACAGATGGCGCTCCAAGCCAATGCCCTTAATTTCGAGTATGGTCTGAGGGCTGTAAATGGAAGAACTCCTTCAGACAGGCAGGGTGCGAATACGTACAATAGAGTTAGTTGCCCATCCCGCATCAACTATATCCTCCTTGATGTGAAGCTTTGGAGAGATCTGGTCGATATGAATGTGGGTGCTACAAGACAGCGACCACAATCCCCTCTGCCTCAGTATGAAGCCCCTGTGGGAAGCCCCCTACTACCCTAAGAGCAACATACCCTCAAATTACACCAAGGAGATCTATCCCTCCAACGACAGGAGATCTCTCAAATGGCGAAAGGTGGTTCTGCAAGACAATAAGATCAAAGGCATATAGCATGATCTGATAGTAGGCACCTTAGCTTCAGTCCCTTGCCAAAAGGACATCATCCTGCAGAATCTGGTGGAGCTCCTGCAGTTACCTGGGCTGGAAGAGGATAAGAGCTTCCAGAATGAGATTGGGCTTAAAACACTAGTTTACAAGGCTTACAGGTGAGTATCGCTCAGGGTAGAAAGCCCGGGAATGTGCAGGTGTGTGAGAGGACTACTAGTTATGGCTGTGTGTAATATATATTACTTTATTTGTGGGTGGAGTTCCCTAGTAACTGGAAGGTGTACATGGTTTGCAAGTGGCTATCAATAAGGCTTAGGTTTTTGGTTGAGTTTGTATTTGAGTTTTTTATAATTAGTGATCAGGTGTGAACCAAACCACCTTTTGGCTTTCAGGTGTGGGAGGAACTCACTGTTGCTTTTGGGTATTGGAATAGCTTAAAGTTTGGAAGTTGGGGAGGAGACCAACTGGTGATTGTCAAAAGTTTGTAGTTGTCATTGGATGAATCATAGCAGATGAGAATGAGGGGGTATAAAGATAACAATTTAGAATAACTGAGCAAGCAATTCTCCTGGGTACTTACAGATCTGCTATGGATAAGGACCTTAAGTAAGGGTGAGCTTACAAATCCGGAGTGAGAGAGAGAGGTGTACATGGCTTGCAAGTGGCTATCAATAAGGCTTAGGTTTTTGGTGGTGAGGTGTGGTGCAGCGGCCAGAGCAGCTGACTTCGGAGCACAGGGCTCACGGTTCGATCCCCGGCTAAGGCGGCAGCTCAGCTCATCACCTTGTGACTCTGGGCAATAGCTCACTTAATTTCCACGACGGCTCCCAGCGCCTTGAGACCCGTAAGGGTGAGTAGTTTGCGCTTTACAAATACGGATTTACATTTACAGAGGAAGTTTATTGTCGCACCATATTACTCCAGTATTGGAGCTTTCATAGATTCACATGCTTGAATCTTTCCCCATCGTCATGATGGGAGTCCCCGGTACTTTAAATAGTAATAGTAGTAATAGTAGAGGACAAGTTTTTTGGGGCCTTACCTGCAGAAGTCCAAAGTGTGGATTGAGCCGGTCTGTCTTCTAGGAGATTTCTGAACAGAGAAGCAGCTTCCAACTCCCTGGCCAGCAAACCTTGTCTGAGGTAGCTGGGACCTTATATAGTCTGATATTGTTTGGTACATGTGTACACTGATTGGTGGTTGCATCTGATGTTTCTATTGGATTAGGGTTAGTGTCCTCATTGGTTGGGTATTTGAGGGTTCTGATTGGTTTCTGGGTCTGTGATTCAATCAATGTAGGGTTGGGACAGGGCTAGGGTTAGAATTTCTATTGGAAGTAGGGACTAGGGCTTCCTGTGTTATTGGTTGTTGGGACTAGGGTTAGGCCTTTAACTGGAAGTAGCGATTAGGGCTTCTGGTGTGATTGGTTGCTGGACTAGGTGTGGGACTAAGAGTAGGGTTAGGCTTTCTATTGGAAGTAGGGACTAGGGCTTCCTGTGCCATTGGTTGCTTGGACTAGGGTTGAGACTACTGGTAGGGCTAGGGCCTCTATTGGACGTAGAGATCAAGGGTTTTTTAAACGGATTGGGTGCTTGGACTAGGGCTAAGATTGGCTGTAAGGTCCTCGTCTCCTATTGGTTCTAGATTTTAGGGCTAGTGCTGTGATTGGATATTGTTAGGGCTAGGGTTCCCATTGGCTGAAGGGGTCACCTGACTACTAGGTCTATAAATGGCCAAGGCTTAGGGCGTCTCAGTTAAGGGTGGAGAGGACAAGGGTGAGTGCCTGTTTGAGCCTGTTCGAAACTGGTCGGGACCAGGGCCAGGAATGCTGCCCATTTTCCCATTCATTAATACCCACCCTATGTATTTGTCCCTCTGTACATAAGCATTGATTTTCACTATAGATATGTGCCTATCTTCGTGTATTGCTTTGTATAAACAGGTACAATAATTATGTTGTTATAAAAACAAAAACAAAAGAAAAAAAAAATCTTCTTTGGTCTACATGTACTTGCTTCCATTGGGCATCTATGTACCTCCATGTACTTGGATCTGTGCGTCTGTTACTTTTCTCCTGAAAAAGCATAGCCAATGCACTACCCTATTTCTCATCCGCTACCTCTATCAATATCTTTAATCTGCATATACTTACCTCCTTTATGCATCTATATACTTTCAATGTACTTATGGATCTATATATTTAACACTTTCTTCTAATTTAGCATTTCCAATGCACTACCCTATCTCACCCTATACATCTATCATTATATCCTCTACACCCACTCTCTCATTTATCCCAAACGCCATACCACTACTATGTTCCCCAAAATAACCCTTTCTTGACTCTCTCCTACTCTACCCCTCCTTGCATCTTCTGACACCTCCTTTACTGTACCGATCCCCCAAAACAAACCTTTCTAAACTCTTCCCTCTGACTCTTCCCCTCCAAAAATCCGTTTTACTCATCCAAAAGCCTCCTCCTACTGCTATGACCTAAAAAAAGAAATCCTTCACTCTTCTATCCCTCCACTATCCTTTTCAATCAAAATAACAGACTAGCATGTTCACTTCTCTAATTCCATATTCCACTATACTAATTCACCACTAATCCTTTATGGGTTCCAGAGTAGTGTGCTACTCGCCAACAAAGCGTTTCAACACCTCATCAGGGTTACAAGCGCTATATAAATGCAAACCTTTTTTTCTTTTTTACCCCTCCCTAACCCTTCTCAATCCAAATAACGGACTAACATATCCACCACTCAAATTACTTCATATTTCACTATACTAATTTTCAACACTAATCCTTTATGGGTTCCGGAGTAGCCTACTACTCGCCAGAAAAGCACTTCAACACCCCATCAGGGGTAACAGGCGCTATATGAATGCTAACCTTTCTTTCCCTTCTATCCCTCCGCTATCCTTCTCACTCCAAATAACTAATATCCACCACTCAAATTACTTTCATATTTCACCATACTAATTCACCACTAATCCTTTATGGGTTTCCGGAGTAGCGTGCTACTCACCAAAAAAAGCGATTCAACACCCCATCAGGGGTTAGAAGCGCTATATAAATACAAACCTTCTTTCCTCTTCTATCCTTCCGAATCCAAATAACTGACTAACATACCCACCACTTAAAATTTACTTGCATGCTTCACTATACTAATTCAACACTAATCCTCTATGGGTCCCGGAGTAACGTGCTACTCGCCGAAAAAGCGCTTTGACGCCTCGTCAGGGGTAGGAGGCGCTATACAAATGCAATTACAATACAATACAAAAGTAACAATGGAGAGGCTGATGTAGTAACGGCCCACTCTCGAACTTTTGACCGACTTAGTTCCCATTTTGTAGCTCCGAGGTCAGATCGAAAGCCTAGTATCTAATCAGAAGGAGCGTACTCGTGGTATACAAAGGACTGCAGATGCAAGCGTTCGATCTTAGCCTCAGCCATCAAAGCTAAAAATTGCTCCCTAATTAAAGCTTCTAGGAAGCGCTACAAGGCATCTCTGCGTTCTGCAAAAAGGGCATGGGAGGAATCTCGTTGGCAGTAACCCTAGGTCCTGGAAGGGCGCAGAGGTGGTCCCTATCTATAAAAAAAAGGAGATAGAGATGAACCCTCATATTATAGGCCCATTAGCCTGATCGACGCCCTCCAAAAGGTCTTCTGTAGAGCCCTTCTGCAGGAGATCCAGCTGTGGGCAGACGATAATGCAATCTTATCCCAATATCAGGCTGGCTTTAGAGGGAAGACAGGGACCATCGACCAGGCATTCCGCCTTCTACTCCTTTATTGGAAGGTGGTAGTGATCGGCAAGGGCAGTCTTTATCTAGCTTTTATCGATTCAAAGACTGCCTTTGATTTAGTCCCCAGGCACAAACTTTGGCTTGCACTTAAAGATATGGGCATCCCGTTACCCATTCTTAACCTGGTAGTTCGGCTGCACAAAGGGAATTATGCACAGATCAGATGGGGGGGCGCAGGGCCAACTGACCGAGCGCATCCCAGTCAGCAGGGTTGTTCGACAAGGCTGTGTTCTGGCTCCCACCCTATTCTCCCTGTACATGAACGGAGTGGTCAGCTTTCTGCAACAAGAACCAGCCGATGCACCAACCTTGGGGGGGGACTAGGGGTCTGGTCATTAACACCTCAAAACCCAAATTTATGTCCTTTAACGACCACAAGTCTTATAAAGGCAGCCCATCACTAGGAGGGACCCCCTTGGAAAGAGTTGGCACTTTTGACTATCTTGGTGTCCGATTTTCAGGCAAAATGTCGTGGAAGCCTCAACTAACTAAGATGCTATTGGGTCACAAGCGAGTAACAGGGTCCCTAGGAAAGGAGCATCGCTCTTCACACAGCACACCCGTAGCTCCAGCTCTTCAGGTCTACGATTCAAAAGCAGTCAGCACAGCTCTGTATGGGGCTGAACTGTGGGGATCCCAAAAGATTCCCAAACTCTGCAGATCAGAGCACAAATTCCTAAGGGGCCTTGTGATGCTGCCCCAAAGCACCCCGCTTACTCCATTAATGCTTGATATGGGCAGGCACACCATCGGTGATATAGCGAGGCTCCGCCCGTTGCTTTTCTGGGCTCGCATCAGGCGGACCACGGAGCTCCTACCCTATGCGGAAGCCTTACCGGAGGTTGTCCGGTTAGACACTAGCAATAAGGTTGGCTGGATCAGAAACACCAGGAAACTGATGTCTGAACTAGGGCTTCAAGCACTATGGGACAAACAAGATCCTCCCCGAAAAGAAGTGCTTAAACGAGACTATTGGGAATGGGTGGAGCAGCAAGAATCCAGCAAGCCCAACTGGGGGAAACTTACCATAGAATTTCACCTCCACAAACAAACTAGGTTCCTGGAGCCCTACCTAGACATAATTCAGGACCCTCTGGATAGGATGTTATACATCCATTTTAGGTTTGGCAAACTCCCTGCTTGTGAGGCAACAACAAATTGGCACCCATGCGACCCAACCGCAAGCAATTGCCCAAGCTGCAAGGCCCTAGTGGAGTCTGTTGCTCATGTTATGTTTGTTTGCCAGGCTTATGCTAAACCCAGGTCCAAATGGCTAAAACCGATATGCCGGCAACTGGGCACACGGAACCATCGAGATGCCTTGCACATTTTTAAATCGGACCCTAGACCACTCTTTGCCTAGGGAGTGGCCAAGTTCTTAAGCCATGCGTGGATTATCAGGAGGAAGGCTCAGATAGGAGCGACACAGTAACTAGCAGGATAACTTCTAAACTCAGTTGCCCAAGGGTTTATAGGATGGCAATCCATGTTTCCTGCAGTTGTTACGCACGTGCACTTTATTGTACATAATCACCCTGCAACCCTGCCCTGAGAGGGCTGAAAAGGCAACCAAAACGACTGCTGGGTATTGGGTTGAACCAAGGAGGTTCCTAGTGTGACAATACTGTGACGCCCTTCCTTCCCCTCTTACACCGTTTTAAGCATGTTTTAATATTGTAATGTTGTGCCAATTGTTTCTTAACACCGATCTGTTGAATTTTATATTGCTCCCTCGCTGTAGCCGTGAATCATAATGAATATTTTGTATGTATGTTACTGTAACAGCTGCTGTATGAATTGTCTGCTTTTATACCTTCTCTTGTATTATAATTGGCGCTTTTATGACACGAGTTGTCGAAATAAAGCTTATACAACAATACAGAGGAAGGAAAATAACTTTTGTAAGAGACTGCTGGCCATACCATGATCCTCTTCAAATCTCATCTGCCACAGTGAACTTGGGCTTTCCTACTTGAGCGACCTCATACGAGCCAAACCACCTTTGTCGTGGCTTTCTATCTGGCGGAATGAGGACGCTCCATTAACTAGGGCCATGATTAGCGATTGCCTGAAACGCAACCAAGGCATGTCAATCCCATGGCTGGCCTATGTGAAAGGTTCCCTCGATGAGATTGGTTTATCACACGCTTTTTCTGACCCCACTTCATGCGCATCCATTAGTAAAGGGAAGTGTCAATAATGCTATTAGCACAATTACATAACAAGAGGGTCGCGGAGTCGCAGAAAGTAATGAATGAGAAATATCTCTCCTGGAACTCAGAGGTTATTCCAGTTAGTTACATACAGAAACCCATGAAGATCTGGGCGCGTTCCCTATTATTTAGGTTTAGGGCAGACACAGTAAATTAACTACTCTCTTTCCAAAACAGGATATCAGCCCAATCTAGATGCAATAGCATGCCTGTGTAGCGACGGTGCCACCCAGTCCATGATGCACTTCCTTTTCTTTTGTAAATTTTACATGTTATATACTAAAAGATTTTTAGCCCCACTAATGAGAGCAAGAAATATAAGACGTAGTGCCCAAGCCATTCTCGTATTACAAGGTCTCTCAGATAATGAAATATGCCCTGCTTTAATTTGCTTTCTTTGCACTGCTGCCCGATCCCACAGAACCATGAATTTTATTTAAAAGATGTGAGATTGCGACTACTGGTAGGGACTACCATTTAAAAAGGTAATTTTATAATACTTATAAAGGATGAATTGTTCTTAATGGTTTTTTTTTACATCCATGGTTGTACCATCAGATTACTAGGTATGAAACGCACAGAATAACCAAGAGTAGCAACAGGTAACCCATCCATTGACAGGGTGGGCCAGAAAGTAGGCCTGTACTAATGGAACCATACTGCTTGTGTTACAATACTCAAGCTAACTCCGATTAGCCACAGGGGAGGGCATTGAGACACATGATTTTGTCTTTTAAGTACCTAATTTTTACTCATTGTTAATGCAAGATAATTGTATGTTTTAATGTTATCTTTATTCGGTATTACATAGAAACCATAAAAGTATTTTGATTTGTCCTACTTGCTTTCTTCCATTTTAGATTTCTATGCAGTTCTTGTCAAAGCCATGTCATGAATTTGTCACTGGCCTATTCTGAAGTTTTTGAAGAGGTCGTTGTAGGATGAAGGTTAGAAAGATTATTGGCTGAAAATAAGGTAACGTGTAGACCACAAGGCATCATGTGAGTGTTAGTTACTACCTCCCAATCAGAATCATCTGAAAAAAACTTCTAGTTTGTGGACTTTTTACGGCAAGCTGTGTGGTTACGAAAGACATATTGTGAGCTAATAACCCACCCTTTGCTTGGTTTTTTTGTCACGCTCATCGGAGCCTCCACCTCACTTCTGCAAGCTGAAGACCTGGCTCTTTGAATCGCTTTTCGGGGACCACATGCCTACAGACCTGCCCAAGCACATGGATGCCCTCTTGCGCTGGCAAGATGGCCGCCGAGTAGGAGCCTCCCGAGGAGCTCCCGGTTTGGGGATTACCAAGTTGGTAGTTATCTCTGTTAAAACCGCCTCACCGGCCGTTCCCCCCGCCTGCCTCTGGACCGGACTGCACACCCATACCGAAGCATACCGCTGAAGCGGAAAGTGACTTCCAACTCACCCGCTGGATCGACGAGCGCTGTTCCGATCTGCACCGACGCTGCCCAGACTCCGGCACTGCTCGGCGGATCTCCCGCTGCGGGGACAGGCTGCCGCTGAAGTTAGCTACCCACTGCAACGAGCCCTTGGCTCTGACGCCGTTGGCTCCTCTGACACGGTGACTGCTTGCCTCCGGAGGATTGAGGTCGCCGGTTGCCAGTGGGTGACCCTATCTGCAGGGACTCTCCTGACGACCAGAGGAACCGGCGATGAGTCCCTGCCTGCTGCCGTTCTCCCGTGTCCCTGAGATCCTCACTGGAGCCAGTTGGCCAGCACCTGGACGGTGTGTCCTCCTCCTCCGCCCCTGGAGGAGAGACGTCTCCCCTGATGCAGCGGGGCGACTGTGATGGCTAACACCATCTGTTTCTGGCGTCATTTTGTGGCCTCTGGCGTGGCTGCCCCTCCGACCTGCCCAGAGCATGGCAGCGGCTACCGGCGCCACTTGATCTCCGGCACTTTTCTTTTCCTGGCGGCTTCCTTCGCTGCTGCGCCTCGGTCTTGCCCGGAGTCTGGCTGCCTGAGTGGGTTCATCCAAATCGGTGCCTGCCCTCTTTTGGCGGGTGACCCCGGACGCCAGCACCATTCTCAGCGACTCTCCCCGTGACCTACATCTTCGGCGGCGGGACCCGCCCTGCGATCTGGCGTCCTGTGCCCCCTGGGACCTGCCCGGAGCCCGGCAACAAGTGCGCTGCTGATGAGCCCTTCCCCTCTGCCTCCGAGGGATCAACGCCTGCCGGGTGCCAGCGGGGGGCTGTGCCTCCTGTTATATCCGACATTGCAATGACTGTTGCAGGTTGTCTCTCTGGTCTCCGGCGCTGACCGCAACTCGTCACTCTGGACCTGCCCAGAGTTCTGGCAACCTATTCTGGTGAGTCCTTTACCCCCCCCTGCTCACTACCCGACCCTTGGAACAGTGGCCTGGCGGCTCGCGACGGGATCACCCGGGAGTGACTGCTGTTCTGCCTGGGTGCGGGCCGCGACGCCCGGGCCTGTGAGCGCCCGACCCATGCTGGTCCCCGCGGACCTGGCCCAATCTCGGAGCTTGAGGCGCTGGGGCACCCCTTGTGATGACACTGTCTTTGTCTCCAACCGCTCTAACAGCCACCACATCTGATCCAAGGTAGGCACGAGCAGGGCTTCACCATGGCCAACACAGGGATCTACAGAGGCCTGGACATGACGTGCCTGACCTTAAAATGGCAGCTGCCTCTGCCTTCCTTTCCTCGGCAGCCTAAATGGCAGCCCCCAGCTCCTTCTCTGGATTGTTTTTTACACCCCCCCCTCCCTTTTTCTTTTACCTCTGCCCTCTAGTGGGGACATGTTCTTCCGCTACTCGACTGTTGCTTATGTATCTATTCTAAACTGTTTTTCCTGATCGCTGAGACCTGAGCAACTTGGCTGATGCCCGGTGGAGCTGCTAGACAGCTATTGAGGAGATTGGCCCTGGTTTCCCCCTCGACCGTCACCTACCCAGCCGGTCATTGGGCACAGTTCTTCCTCGTCTCCCTGCTATGGCTCCTTCCTCCCCTCCCTCCTACGAATTCTCGCAACCTTGTTTTTGTTTATTGTACCGTACTATGCTTTTGTAACTGATGTAACCTGTAACGCAACGATCCTAAATGTAAAGCGCTCTGATACCCTCTGGGGTCTGGTTCGCGCTATATAAAACTTTAAAAATAAAATAAATAAATAATGGGTGATAAGTGCACTATACAAATCGCCATCGCATAACAGGAGTGTCAACCCACTTGATGGCGCCCAGGTTGGGTGGATGGAGCTAGCATTTAAGGATCCTTCTGCTGTGTTCAAGTTGTGAGATAACATCACCTAATTTTGTAATGACAGGAAAGAAGGACATAGGGGTAATGCTAGAATGGCATACATCTGAAAAGAGTAAAAAGATTAACCTGACACCTCTACAGAGGTTAGACATATTAGACTGTCATTATAAACAGTAAACTCCCGATACCACAGAAAGACACAGCTAAGCCATAACGCTCAACTTTAGAGTGTCAGAACCATACCAAATTCAATACACACTTGCACAGACAATGAAAAAGAGCCAGGAAAGGTCTAGTCTGATATCAACCTATATATATATCTATATACATAAATAAAATAAACTACCAAAACCTTAAGACATTAAAAGCACTGGACCGGAAGAGTCACCGGCATTAGAATTGAAAACTTAACAGATGCATAGACATAGAAGACATACTATGTTGGCAACATGATATACATAACTACCAGACTGTCAAAAACATACACTTTAGAAATATTACATCGGCACCACATTTGACCTAGCATGACTGGCTGACAGCTTTGCCGCTTTAGGCCACCATACCCTAGACCCCGCCAGGTTTAACCGGAAGTCCCACTAACGGGACACCCATACACCTCGGCAGCCCTGCTCGCTGCGTACTCACAATTCTTTAATCAGCACCATTCTCCACACTGCTTCTTCTGCGCCTCGCCACTGCTCGCGCGCCGCTCACCGGAAACAGGAAGCGCCCTTGCTGTTGGTGCTCCATCATTCTGGTTCACTTCCGCCAGGCTACATGGGAGGATTAGGACAATGCATTGGAACGATGATGTCGCTATTACCGGCGAACCTTCTTGGCAGTCATCTTGGAGGTGAATAATTTACATTGTGCTCGAAGGAATAGCCAACGAATGTCTATGAGTTTTTCCAAAGTTTCAGTGACATTAAAAACATCTCATTACGTGTTAGTACTTTCTATTAAATGTTCTCTTACATGTGTTTACAGTTTTAATTAAATGACTTCGGTGATGCATGTTATGTATTGGTAAATAAAAGACATTTTGTCAATGCTCATATGAAGAATTCTAGGAATTTGAGAAAAGCAGTACGAGGCTATGTGGCTTCGATCAGCAAGGCTAAACAAGAGGAACTTAGTGTAAAGTATTTAACAGCACAAAACAACGGAAGATGAAAGTCACATAACAAGCAAGTGACAACAATAATTTATAACAAGCATTTGCAATGCAATAGGTCTCACATTTTTGAGAGTTAGAGCTTTTGGTGTTGTAAATGTAAATGTCTTTTACCTATGTGTTTTGGTTTGGAGTGTTATGGATGTATGAATAGAGGCGCAGCTGCAGCACTGCCTAGAGGACTTAGAATGAGGAATTACCACTGGGACCAGAGACACAGCTGCAGCACCGCCTAGAGGACTTAAAATGAGGAATTACTGATGAGACCAGAGAATCAAGTTGCAGTACTGCCTAGAAGACTTATAATGAGGAATTACCACTGGGACTAGAGGAGCAACTGCAGCACTGTCTACAGGACAAAAAATGAGGAATTACCCCTATGATCAAAGCCACAGGAGCAGCACTGCCTAGAGGACTTAGAATAGGGGAGTTACTGATGGGACCAGAGAAGCAGCTTCCAGCAGTGCCTAGAGGACTTAGAATGAGGAATTACCACTGGGAACAGAGACACAGTTGCAGCACTGCCTAGAGGACTTAAAATGTGGAAATTACTGACGGGACCAAAAAAGCAGATGCAGCACTGTCTAGAGGACTTTGAGTGAGGAATTACCGATGAGATCAGAGAAGCAGCTAGCAGCACTGCCTAGAGGGCTAAGAATGAGGAATTACCACTGGGAACAGAGACATAGCTGCAGCACTGACTAGAGGACTTAAAATGTGTGAATTACCACTTGGGCCAGAGAAGAATGTTTAGTTCTTGAGTGCTCAGACGGTAAGACAATAACTTCCAAGTTTACTTGTAGTTTTTGCCTTTGCCAGGGCTGGCTGTGTTTTCAAGGCCGGCTTTGTCCCAGCAGAATTGATTTTGACTGTAATTGTTTGGCAAACTGTGATTTCAGACACATTTGACCTGCCTCAATTGGCCCCTATTGTAATAAACAATGGTGGTTTATGCCATTCATCATAAAAAATGAATTTCTTTCTATTTTTTATGAATTAGCCTCATTTTTGTGCTTTGCCTTGTGAAAATAGTACAGGCAAAATACACAGCTGTGTTTGTTGGTACTGCACGTTATAATGCCGATAGGGTTGCAAACAAGAGCTTGCCTCAGAATCAACATTTGTAATTGTACGAGGCCCTAGCTGCCAACCACCCAGAACACTCACATATACAAATCCTACCACAATAAACACAGCTCCAACACTCCATGCAATATCACCTCAGCACTCAAAGCAAACAGCACGCAACACCCATCCCTTCCTAAAAGTACAAGGAACACAAAAAAAAGTATCACATACATGCTGTGGCTGGCATGCTTTAAAGATTATTTTACCAGGAACTGGACTAATAATGTGAACCAATTGTATCCTGCGTCATGTTTCTAGATGCTTCTTAGCTATTCTCCACAATATAATCCTCTCATCCGAGGAGATGTGCTGAAAGTGAATATTTCTCACATGGTAAAAAGGACATCTTGCCTTACTGCTGCATTTCAGATTACCGGATGTAATTAGTCAACACATGCTGAGCGATTCAAATTGCAAACAGTGTACTATTTAAGCAAAAATAATAACTGTCATTTTTTATCATGCATCTGTGCCCTTTAAACTGAAAAGGCATGTTGCTAATGTTTCAGTGCCTCTTACCGAATGAGAACATTTGGCAAAACATGAGAGAGACGTTAAGCAAGCAACTCCGGTGCCTCCCCAATGTCAGTGGGCAGCATCTCCGGTGTGTTCCCAATGTCAGTGGACACAGCATGGAGTTAAAGTTTGGTTCGGCATACAACTGCTATGGTCTGTTTTTTTAGAAACAGGCATGGTTCCAGTCATTTCTTTCAATGAGCGGCGGGCACTAGGATAGAGCTGTGAGGAGGCAGTCCTGAGGACCACAAAACCAATAGTGCCCGAGGAGTTCCGAAGAAAGCTGAACTGCAAGCGATACATGAACTGGCTGGGATACTAAATATTGCATAGGACCAGTCACACCGCACTTTCTATGGCGCGCTTCGCCACCTGTGAGCCATCCGGACTGTACCTTGATCATGGCGCTTCATCTCGTACTTGTTTCTCTCAACCTCCGACACTTGGGTCTGTCACTGTACTAAGATCTATTCTGCGTAGGGTCCTGATTTCTTTGTGATTTTGTCTGTGTCTTGAAAAAATATGAGGGACCCTTTGTGCACCAAAGGACTTGGGTTCAATCTAGAAAAATAACAATATATCCTTTGGTTGGCAAATACTGAGAGAACTCTTGCTCATTCACTCACCTAAATCACACACATCCAATCATGGGGGATACAGTACCAATTGAAAAAGCAGTGTGCCAGAACACAAGAAAAATATTGGAAATGTTATGTATCAATTTATTAAAAGCATATAAAACAATTGTATCAAATTAAAAAACAGTTAATCATACATAGTATATTTATGTTCAAAATCAAAAAAAATCACACTATAAATAAACAAATGAACAAACTTAATAACAAAGACAATTAGACGAGAGTATTAAAAAGACACTATACTTTGTCATAAAGGGACCATATCCGTGTGAGGTAACTTAGGGGCTGATCCCTGATGTACAAAAGACAATCAATATCTAGTGTGGCATTCCACTGTGCGGAATATGGTTCTATTGCGTCGACGCGTTTCGATGGTATTATCTTGATTTAAACCATCTTTATCAAGACTAAAGATATTACTCTCTGATGATATCTTAAAAAGTAGCTTTACCAAAGTGCAGAGGTCACTTCTATCCTGAAACTCTTTGTCAGGGAATATAAAATGCTTCTCCCAACACCAAAGAATGTTTTAAAAAAATACCTTGTATAAGGATCAATACGAAATGCAGATTTGAACAACAGCTAGCCTCACTGTCCTCCTTTCGTCGTGGAATCTCCAGCACCAATAGGAGATAACCTCCAATGTTGGTATAATGCTGCCTACTTCGGCCTGAATTGTATATCACAGGGTTCCTATATGCCCTTCATTTGATAGGGTCTTAAATCCTTAAGTATGGCGGCGTCACTCTGCATCCGTCCACTGTTGTTGAAACAATCAGGTATTTTTTTTTTTTTTTTAATTAATTTTATTTTCATTGGCATTGCATCAAAGTTGTACAAACAATATTCAATAAGACAAATGTTAGGCACTGGCACATCGGATCGTAACCATGGCCCCGCCCGCTAGTAATGGTCTTCTAGTAACTTGGCTACAACCAGGCCCCTCTTGTGCTGCCAGGATGGCCCCTGTACGGCCTGTATGCGTTCTATTCCTATAATATACCATAATTTATGTAGCCATCCCAAACTGGTCGGTCTCATGGGGGAGCCCCAGTGTGATAGGATGTTCTGTGTGGCGGCTCCTAATGCAATCCCCATTAGTCTGCCTCGTTGGGACTTAAGTGGGTATGTTATGGGGTTGGGCAGCCCCAAAATCACATAGACAGGGAACCGTGATATCTCAGTATCGAATTGGCGATCAATGTCATCCAAAACATCTTTCCAATAAGTCTGCAGCTCTCTGCAGTCCCATAATATGTGTGCCAGAGTGCCATCCTCACCACAGCCACGCCAGCACAGCGAACTTCGTGTTGGATTCCCTTTATGCAAGCGGGCCGGGGTCAGATGCCAATACATGGCCACCTTAACCGCTGACTCCCTACTAGCTATGTTGCGTGCTGTATGATTCGCACGGTAATAGATGTCCAACCATTCTTTGCTCATCAGTTCTCTCCCTAGTTCTCTCTCACATCTCTGCTGACCTGCAGTGTGTTCCCTGGGGGTCCCACCTCTAAGCATATCGTAAAGCTCAGAAATCATTGCCGTATCAGTATTCTTAGTGTACAGCCACTTCTCGAACTTAGTGAGTTTCCTAGCTACCCCAGGGTGAACGTCGATGTGAAGGAGCCAGTGTCGAAGCTGGAAATAGCGAAAGCGTTCTGTGTCCGGGAGCCCGTAGTCAGTTTTCAGGTCCTGAAAGGGAATGATGCCCTTCAGGTCAAAAAAAAGACCTGCTGACCGACAATCAGATGCCCTCCAGACTGAAAATGCCCTCATGTCCGCGCCTGGGGAGAACTCTTTATTATCAAATAGAGGTGTCATGGGGGAGGGAAACGTTGTCAGACCCCTTTTTACTGCCACCCCATCCCAGGCCCTCATTAAAGTCCTTGTAGTAGGGGAGACCCGGAGGCTGGGAGGTCTGTGTATCCGTTTAAGAAAGGGGACCTTCCATAGATCCAATTGAGCTATCGCCCTATTTTGGAAGAGCCAGCTCTTCTCGGATTCGGGGCGTTTCCATTCAACAAGGTACCGTAACTGCGCCGCTCGGAAATATTCTAGGACGTTAGGAATCTCCAATCCCCCCTCGTCTGGTCTCAAATAGCTCAGGTCTTTGCGGAGTTGGGGTCTCTTCCCTCCCCATATGAAATGATTGATTGCTCGCTGTAGAGCCTGTAGAGTGCCCAGGGGCGGCCAGACCAGAATAGTCTGGAAGAGGTACAGCGCTCTAGGTAGGAGAGACATCTTAACAGCTGCTACCCTGCCCAGCAGGGAGAGCGAGTGGCGCTTCCATTCATTCAGGTCTTTTGTGGATCGCTGGAGGAATTTAGAGTAATTGAGGTGGAGCGTCTGGGCCACCGATGCTGCCAGTTCAATGCCCAGGTAGGGGATAGAAGAATAAGTTGGTATGCCCACATACGTCGAGCCTACGGGGGGAGGCGTTTGGCTGTCCGCCTGAAACCTAAGGATCGAGGACTTCCCCACATTAACTCGCAAACCCGAGACCTGACCGTAGTCCTCCAATTCCTTCAAAAAAGTGGGGACCGATCGAGCTGGGGACTCCAGAGAAGCAATGATATCATCAGCGTATAAACTAACGGTGTGTTGTTCTCCCCCAAAGGGGATGCCCACTATCTCCGGATTGTCCCTGATCCTCTGAGCCAACGGTTCAATATAAAGGGCGAAGAGGAGAGGCGACAGTGGGCAACACTGTCTGGTCCCCCTCTGTATCTCAAATGGCGTGGAAGTTACCCTGTTCACCCTAATTGAAGCCTTGGGTTAGTGTAGCAACTCGAGACCCACGCTCTAAACCTATCTCCAAAGCCAAAGTGTACTAGGGTCCTATCTAAAAAACGCCAATCCACCCGATCGAACGCTTTTTCGCGTCCACTGACAGGAGGAGAGCATCCAACTTGGTGCGGTGAGCCTTGTCTATGAGATGAAAGATGCGCTTAGTATTATCGCTACTCTGCTGGGACTGTATATAAAACCAGATTGATCCGGGTCGATTATACCCGGCATAAGGGGGCCCAGGCGTTTCGCCAGTATACCCGTAAACAATTTTAGGTCAACATTAAGCGACGAGATTGGCTGGTACGAGCCGCAATTTGAGGCATCCTTACCCGGTTTGGGAAGCACCACTATCGAAGCTAATAACATCTCCTGAGGGATCGTGCCCGGGCCAGAGAAGGAATTAAAAAGTCGAGTAAGTATTGGAGCTATCGCTGAACAAAACAGCCGAGAAAACCATCCAGCCCCGGAGATTTCAGGTGTTTAAGGCGGGAGATGGCTCCCACCACCTCCTCTATGCGGATGGGGCTGTCGAGCGTCTCTCCGTTATGTTGGTTCAATGCGGTCGTATGTGCGTTATGGAGGTAGGCATCTATATGTGGAATGGACGAGGAGTCGCCCGCATATAGAGTGGCATAAAAATCTCAAACTCTGCGCTATTCCCATGTCGTTGGTAATCGTAGCACCCATAGGGCTTATAATCTCCTTTACTTTACACTGTTGCGTCCTCGCCCTCAGTCTACTAGCCAGCATCCGTCCTGTCTTATCCCCCCCTATGTAATATGAGTGTTTAAGGCGGAGGGCTGCGTATTCTGCCCTGTCCAAGTCGAGCCCCGCCAGCAGGGCTCGCGCATTTTTCAATTTCCGCCAGATCCTAGGCGCTCCAGTTCGGCTATGCACCTTCTCCAGCTCTAGCACTTTGGCGGTAAGTTCCTCCCGTTTGACCTTGCGTTCCTTATTCTCTGCCGCTTATATCGCAATCAGCTCGTCCCGTACTACTGCTTTAAGTGCCCCCCACTGCGTCTCAATGGATGTGTCCGGGGTGTTGTTGACTTCTAAATAGTCTGTAATGCATTTGAGTATTTGCTCCTGCACCGCCTGTTTATGGAGCATAGTCTCCCTCAACCTCCAACCTCCGGCTGGCCTAGCTATGTGGGGCACCCCCATGGTTACCACCACCGCATCATGATCTGACAGGGCCGCTGCTGTGATATAAATGTCTTTAATAGCCACCTGAACCTCTGTGGATCCAAGAAAGTAGTCTAATCTAGCATAGGTGTGGTGTACATGTGAGTAGTAGGAGAATTGGGAGGCTCGAGGGTGCGGCTCTCTCCATAGATCCAGTAATCCCCTTTCCACCAACCATCGTTTGCCTACTTCAGAGACCTCCCCCACTTGGGAACTTCGACTGCCAGATCTGTCTGCAGTTGTGTCCATAACTAGATTCAGGTCGCCTCCCACCATTATGAAGCGGTCTTGCGACTCCAGAACTGCTGATTAGGCACTTCTAAGGAATGTCTCATGTCCTGTGTTTGGTGAGTATACAGTCCCAATCGTTAAGGCTAGGCCGTTAATCCAAAAGCGATATGCTAATAACCGCCCTCTCATTTTGGTTATCTTGTCCCCCACTGACCCTCTAAATGCCCGTGATACTAGGATTGTCACCCCCGCCTTCTTGTCTGGCGTAGAGGAAAAATATTGAAAGGGGAACGCCCTGGATTTCATTCTATGCCAGTCTCGTGCAAGCAGGTGAGTTTCCTGTAACAGACAGATATCCGCTCCCGAATTCTCTAAATAGGACAGTATGGAGCGTCTCTTATTGGGGCTATTGAGACCCTTAACATTAAGTGTGAGGACGGTTAATTCTGAGTCCCTCATGACTGGGGAAGATAGGCAGCGCGCTCCCAGGCTCGTAGTGCTACCGTACCACATGGGACCCAAAACCCCTCTCCCCCACGGCACCCCCCAGAATCGCAAGTGCCTAAGAACAGTATCCCCGTATTAGCACACCAGTTCCTCTCCCTCCCCTCCCTAACCCCAACCAAAAGAACTGCCCCCCCCCAAATAGTCCAGCGCACACTGTACCGAGCAGTGTGCCCGTGGTGGATTACTGAAGTCCGGGGCATCTCGTGACTCGGGCGATGAAGCAAGACCCCTCGCCCCCCCCGTGCCCCCTCCCCCGGCCCTCACTTCGCGAAAACATGCAAAGTCCTCCTGAGCTCTGTCATAGTTCTTCCTGGGAGGACGTATCGTTGGTAACGGCTGCAATCGCCGATTTACGCTCCTGAGCTAGTGTCTCCGGGTCGAGCCCTCGCACAGTTCCTTTTAATCGTTTACTCCCAACCATCTGCCATCGTGCTGGGGACTGGTGTGGGCTGGCTAAGTGCTCCGCCGACGGACTCTTGTGTGGTAGACCCAAAAGTTTGCTTGCTTCGATTAGGGAGTGTATTTGATGCAATCTGCCATGCCACTTAAGTATTATGCGGAAGGGGTGCCCCCAAGAGTACGCCACCCTGTTCTCCCGTAAGTGTGATGTGACATCCTTGAATTCTCTTCTTTTCTGCAGAGTGCTAGTCACTAGGTCTTGATACAGAGTGATGTTCAGGCCTTGATATTGCACAGGGTGTTTGTCTGGCTTCCCTAATGATGCGCTCCTTCAGCGGATAGTCCGGGAGGAAGGCCAGTATGTCCGGAGGTGGTGCATTAGCCCGTCGACGCAAGCCCACCCTGTGAGCTCTGTCTATGCGAATCTCCATCTCCGAAGGGGCTGCTAGAATGTCTCGGAATAGGCCCTGCAAAAACCCAGTGATGTCAGTCCCTTCGGCATCTGATGGTACCCCCCGGACTCGGATGTTGTTGCGCCGAGAACGGTTCTCTAGGTCTTTGGCGTGGGCCTGCAGGTCGAGCTGTTGGTCCTTCAAGTGGATCACCTCCTGTTGTAGTTGCGTGACTTCCTCGTCTTTGGCCCGCTCCTGGTCCTCGATAGCCGCCACCCTGTCTCCAAGGGTATCCACCTCCCTCCGGAGTTCGCGCACCTCTCCCGCTACCTCGCTTTTCAAGGTGTGAAAATCTTCGCGAAGTGTATTAAATAGTGTCTCTAGGAAAGATTTGGCTATGGGAGTGTCCTCGTCTTTGCGTCCTGCACTGGCTTGGGGGCCCTTGGTGAGCATCTCCTTCAGTGTGCGCTCCTTCCTACCCCTTTGGTTGGACATGACGTCTCCTGGGCCGAAGGGTCACTGGGTGCCGGTCGACACGAGGTTCTGCGCCAACCAGACCAAGGGCTACGTTGCGGTCTGGGGGGGAGCGCGCCCCAGAGAGATTCAATAGTTGCTCAAGGAAGTATCTCAGCTCCCATTGGTCGTAAAAGTTGGGCAGCCGGTGTTGCAATCGCCAGCAAAGCCCCCCGTTGCCAATTATGGATGGGTTCCTAAAATCGGAATGCAGGCCCCTTGCTCAGGGCCATGTTCCACTTGCCGCTTTTAGCGATGATGGAGAAGCCCTCGCCAACAATCCAGGACCCACAAATCCCAGCCGCGCCACCTCCGATCAATGTAATGTGAAGGGTTAGGCTCAGGCTGGTGACTGTCTCGCTGCCGGGTCGCCAATCCTCCCGATTGTGTCACCTCCCTCCTTCACAAATGCCAGCTGGGTAGCATCACCAGCGTCGCTAGGTCGAGGGAATCTTTCACCAGTCTCGGCTCCCACTGACGCCACCTGGGCCTGGGCCCGTGTCAATGCCCGTGCCGGAGGAAATCGCGACCCACTGTGGCTTCAGGGCGCTTGCGGCTGCGCCGTGGCTCTCAGTCGCTATAAATGGCGTACAAGGGGTAGGAGCTCCAGAAGGGCATCAGGCAGTGTAAGAGATCTCACTCCCCCTTTCCTTATGATGGGCCCCTTGAATCGATGCTGAGGGCATCGTGCTGCCGCCCGCGTCAGAATGGGAGGTTCCTGCAGGTAATCAGGGTGTACCTGCACCAAAATGCGGTCTTCACCGTGGGGAACTGTGGGGGGGTCAGCGACCGATGGAGCGCCTCCACTTCCCCTCAGCGCCAGTCGATTTGCCCTGGCCAATACCCCCAGCTGCTCAGCGCTGTCCCGTCTCCTTCAAATGCGCCAATCTGCCTCACTGCTACGCCGCACTGCTTTGCAGGCCATGTGTGCTTTGCAGTCCCCCGGGACTTTCGCGCCAGTGTCAGCCTCAGTCTATGTGCGTGGGGGCAGCAGGTGCTCGGGAAGGCCACTCACTGGATCCCCCTCCGGGCAGTAGGCGCTGCTTACCGTTACCCTCGCCGATCCGGAGGGCCGCCACAAGTCTCAGCGTCCCTCTGCTCCCCCCGTCTCCTCCGTCCCTCGGGGTGATGCCGTCGGAGTCGTAGATGAGTGTGGGGGCTCCCAGGCCGGTCGCACCTGCAGCACCAGAGCGACAGCTGGTCCTCACCGGCCACCCGTCTCCAACCTGTGCCGCCCGCGAGGAACACAGGCCTCCAATCCTCGCCACTCCGGGACGTCTCCCGCGTTGCAGCCCCGCGGGCCTCGTGCGCAGCTGGCTGTGTCGGGAGCCCCCCTCCGAGCTCGTCAGCGATCTGCGGCACTGGTGCCCCTTTCCGGTGTCTTCTGGGTCGCCGTCAATGCCGCTGCTTGTGCCCTCCGGCGGGAGTAGGCGCCAAAGACCGGCCCGGCCGTACCTTTTGCCGAGATCTGGCGATACTCCGGGCCCGGCCGCCAACTTGGCCTTCATGCTCGCTCCGCTGCTCCGCACCGTAAAGGCTCAAAAGTCAGCCCCCAGCCGCAAGATCACAGTATGGAAGCGTTAGTTCGGCTTTGGGGCAGTTCCGCTGCTCCCTGGTTGTTTTTGGGGAGGAATACGTTATATTGGGGCCGAGTTGGGCATCGGCGGGCGGGGAGACGAAGCAACACACGTGCGACCCGCTCGCCATCTTGGCCACGCCCCCACAATCAGGTATTTTAATTACAATTTTATAAAGTTACTTTTAAGACTGTGAAACCATTTTATGTTTGCACCTAGCAATAGAAGTTTAAACTTTCCTGAGACTCAGCAGACAGAACAATGCATTTTTCTATAAACACATCCTTCGAGGCGAGTCTTCTGTTTTTTTTTAAAAAGCCCTGGGCGCTTCTTTCACTCATAGCAAAGGGAAAGGTGGGGAATCATGTCTTCTGATTCTTCTAGACCTCTCTGCAGCCTTTGACACGGTTAATCATAGCACCCTCCTCAACACTCTTCAACAGAGAATGGGACTGGATGGCACAGTGCTCAAATGGTTTGCCTCTTTCCTCTCAGACAGATCCCAAAGGATCAAGATAGGGAACAGTCTTTCATCTCCTGTGGCCGTAGGTCAAGGCGTCCCTCAAGGTTCTATCCTGGCACCCACCTTGTTTAATCTCTACCTGGAACCTTTAGGGAACCTCCTAAGCAAATCTGGGATCCTTTACCATCTGTATGCGGACGACACGCAAATCTACCTTAAGGTGTCCTCCGCACACGATCTCTCCCTACTCAATTCTACCCTCAACTCTATTCACAACTGGATGTCAGCCCACCAACTCATTCTGAATCCCGCCAAAACTGAATTCCTCCTCCTCTCTACCTCTCTCTCACCTCCTCCTGTTCAATCTTGGATGGATCAGCTGAACCTATTCAACAACAAACCCATCATTGTCGACAGCGCTAAATCCCTAGGTGTCATTCTTGACAAAAGACTCAACCTAATCTCCCACATCAACTCTATTGCTAAGAACGCACGGTACCAGCTGCGCCTTCTGTGGGGGATCCGTCGGTTCTTCCCGGAGAATGACTTAAAAACCTTGGTACAATCTCTGGTTCTCTCAAGACTTGATTATTGCAATTCTCTTCTGACTGGCCTACCCAAATCCCACCTCTCCCCTCTCAAATCCATCCTCCATTCAGCAGCTCGCTTCATTTCAGGGTCTAAACAGAGCGACCACATCACTCCTATCCTGTCCTCTCTTCGATGGCTTCCGATCGAGGCAAGATCTATTTATAAAACTGCCTGCATCACACACAAAGCCTTACACACGTCCTCCCCTCGTTACCTGGCGAATAAATTGAAATTGTCCGGTGGCTCTCGCCCTTCTCGCAATGCGGAAAAGCTTCTGCTTGAGCCCCCGTCTTCAAAAGGGAAAGATCGATGGCTCAATCCTTCTCGGGCAATGCAGTGAGAATCTGGAACTCGCTTCCCCACTGCTCCGTGCCACCTCTTCTACCCGGATCTTCAAAGCTGACCTCAAGTCTCTTCTCTTCCAAAGACACTTCCAGAACTAATACTTTCGTTCTCAGACCCCTCTAGGAAGTTCGCTCGTCAGTGTAAAATTGTACTTTTGTCTGTTCATTCCTTATTTTGTGTGTTGTGTTGGGTTTTTATGTGCGTGTTCCCCTCATTACAAGTCCCCTGTGAAGTCACGCCCTCTCTACTACCTCAAGGAAGCTTTTCCACTATAGGAAATTCTGTATTCCAAGCCTATAGAAGTGCCTTCCCAGTGTGTTTTGAGTTACTGCCACTTATTACAGTATTATGCCTTTAGTTGTATTTTTGTACCCCATGTATCATATATTTTGTACCCCATGTACCCCCTGCTGTATTCACGCCCTCTCTACTACCTCAAGGAAGTTCTTCCACTATAGGAAATTCTGTACTCCAAGCCTATAGAAGTGCCTTCCCAGTGTCTTTTGAGTGACTGCCACTTATTGCAGTATTATACCTCTATTTGTATTTTGTACCCCATGTTTCATGCACACCTGTCACTTTGTCCTCTTGGAACTTATTCCTCTTTTTGTATTTGGTTTGTTTGTTTTTTGCACAATTGTCACTTTTCCTCATGCAATGTAACGCTTGCCTTTGTATTATGCTCATTTGTATCCTCCTCCATATGTAATGTTGCTGTTCCTGTTGTGAAGCGCTCTGACACCCTCGGGTAAAGTCCGCGCTATATAAAAACGCATAAATAAATAAATAAATAAAGGTGTGTCTGTGACCCTTGCTATGAGCTAAGTGTAGAACCTGAGGGATACTAGTCTGTGTGTGCTGTGACGTTACAACTCTTCAGGAGCCTGCTGTCGATAGTGCGGGTGCAGTGACACCAAACCCTTTGCTCACCAAATTTGGCTGTTTTTATTGGCCGTGATAAAACCGTCTCTCCTGCACCTCGGCCTGTCGAAGGGCTGGGAGGGAGCACGTACAGTCGGACTACCGTTTCTGCCCAAGGCTGGGGGCGTAATGCAGGCCCCTGCAGCCTCTGCAGCTCAGGGATGATGCCCCAACCTCCACTGGGCCCATCGTTCGCCTAGGCCTAGAAGCAGGCCCGGCTCCAGGAATTTTTATTTGGGTGGGCCAAGGGTGCATTTGGGTAGGCCACTGCGGGCCCACTTTGTCGCTTCTTGTGGTAGCCTACAAGCCCTAGATTACATCATACTTGCAAACAGTCCCCATTATACAGCCGATAGATTCTGTGTGTATACAGAGCATGTGGAGAGTTATTTGAAAGTAAGAGCAATGTCTGGACCTAAGTGCAAACCCTCAAATTCCAACAGGCCAGGCTTCAACACAAGTACTTCCAGGTCCGATTATCCACTTTTCTACCATCCCTCTCCTGTGCACCTTATCTCATAGCTGACTTTAGGCCCCAGCCCCATATCAGCCACCATCCAGCTCCACTTTCATTATTCCAGTAAAAACATTAGTAATATCACCTTCAAACTTAAAACATTGAATATAGCAGTAAATATAATTAGCACGCACTTTAAAATATGTTCCACAATTGCCCTAATTACCTGACTGCTAATTAAATAAAAATAGAAAGGCCATGACAGGGCCAGCTTTAGCGCTAGTGCGAAAGTCTTTTTTGGCGCCCCACCAATGACCTCTTTCTCCGCAGATACCATTACTACCACCCTCCAACAGTGCCCCTCATCTCTCCGTAGCCCCCCCATGACCTCCTCCTTGGATTCCCTTACTGCCACCCTCCAACAGTGTCCTTCATCTCTCCGTAGCCCCCCAATGACCTCCTGCTTGGATTCCCTCACTGCCACCCTCCAACAGTGCCCCTCATCTCTCCATAGCCCCCCATGACCTCCTCCTTGGATTCCTTCACTGCCACCCTCCAACAGTGCCCCTCATCTCTCCATAGCCCCTCCCACTCATGACCTACTACTCAGACTCCCTCACTACCACCCTCCACCAGTGCCCCCATCTCTCCATAGCCCCTCCCACTCATGACCTACTCCTCAGACTCCCTCACTACCACCCTCCACCAGTGCCCCCATCTCTCAATAGTTCCCCCCTCCACCCCATGACCACCTCCTCGGTTTCCCTCATTACCACCCTCCACCAGTGCCCCTCATCGCTCCATAGCCCCTCCCCCCATGACCACCTCCTCGGATTCCCTCATTACCACCCTCCACCAGCGACCTTCATCTCTCCATAGCCCTTCTCTCATATGCATTTCATTTGTTGTATAGCGCTACTCATATCAGTGTAGGGTGTCACAGTACTTTACATCACACACATATTATACCGAGACAATGAATCATACAAGTGTGTAAATCAGTCTATAGGGAATGTCACATAAGCCAATGAGGATTACAAGGTGTAGGAATCACGTCATCCATAATGGTGGGCAGTATATTTTAAGAGGGTTTGGGCTGGGGAAGCACAAACTCAGGATTTAAAGCATACCCCAGTGGTTGGGGGTTGGCTTTACTAATAAAAATGTATATCTGCCCAAACTCTTTTTAGCAATATTAAAATAATGAAAGATTGGGGAAGTTCTAACTATAGAGCAACACAAAACAAAGTGAAGTTCTAACTATACCATTCATGCTTGTATGCAGCTCTTTGATGACAGTTCATAGGTCACTGTCCTATGTTAGGAGTAGAACTTCTGAACTGCAAGTAACACAAGAATCTCTGTGACAAAGGCAGTAACCCACTGAACTATCCACATAAAATACAGTTTATCTGCATTTCAAAACTACCAACAAAGGATTGCTATCCAGCAGGATCATTAATCACCAGTTATCTGGACATGTTTATTGTTGTCTTGCATCCCTTATAAAAACGATTTAAATGAAGCATACCAAAGTATGTGCCTTGCAGGGCCTGTGCAGATTTTAAAAATAAGACCAAATAGTAACACATTATCTTACCTACTCCGTTAAGTCAAACTTTGTGTCCCAGCCTGATCTGATAAGCAGCTGCAGGGGTCAGGAAAGGTGAAACAGAATAAAAAACTTATTTTCTCCAGTGTTGAAATAGAAAAGGAAATATCCACGCAGCAGGACGGTAGGCAAAAATGACTCTGTGCCAAATAAATAATTTTTCCCCTTGCCATGCCCCTTTTGTACCTGCAGGACATAGCACACCTTTCTAAAAGGAGTTATGTGATTGGGTCTGGGCTTTTTCTCACAGCCATCCCCAATCAGTAACTCCCAGAACAGGAAGAAAAACAACGTTCGGAGAAACGTTTTAAATTATAGTGCCCATTTTCTATTGGCCTTCATGTCCTCACTACGAGGGCCAAGGCTCATGTTTGGGTTGGCCAGGCTCATGTTTGGGTGGGCCTGGCCCACCCGGCCCACCCGCTAGAACCGGGCCTGCCTAGAAGTATCTGAGAGATATATTTGCCTCCGGGACCCCTCAACACATTCTTCGGCTCAGGAGGACGGACACCACCCTCCACGGGGCGCCTCGTTTAGCCTATCAAAAGCCTTGGAGTATCTGTGAGATTTGGTTGTCTCAGGGGCCCTTCGCCGAATACTTCAGGGTGGAGGTGGCACCCTTTTGCGTTAAACCTCTGCCAATGTCGGACGACCCCGGTTCAAAAACCGTCTCTACCAGTGGTCAGTTAACAGTGTAACTCAGATGTTGTGACTGGGTTCGTGTGAACCCCCTGGTGCTTGGGACTGTCCCCAGGCTGCGGAGCAGAGGAACAAAGTCCAGGGAGGATGGTGCATCCTGAGTGGCTCAGCCAGGAGTGGCCACAGCTCATCCATTATCAGAGGCTTAGAGCTCTGGGCACCTCTGTTTCTGGAGCTGCAGGCAGCCCGGATAAACCTTGATTAAAATTGGGACGGGCATCGCGCAGCCTGTAAAGCGGCTGTGTTCCCACTGAGACCGATGACAAACGACCCTTCTTCCGTGTTCAGGACATTGCAGGGCCTTAAGTAGATGAAAAAACTGGGGGGGTCTCCCATAGAGGCATGGCCTTTGTAATTATGGGCGTGGCTTAAAACACTTAAGCTAAAAGCTAAAAATCTGCATTTAGCATAGTGTGCTGCCCAACTGGTATTTTGCTGCTCCTGTCAGCACCTCCAGATAAATAATACAACAAGTAACATTACACCTACAACAAGCCAGGACTATTGGCTTTGTCAATGAGTAACAACTTCGACTTAGTTGTAGATCATTTTGAAAATGTTTCAATTCTTGTGTGCGAGGTTGTGGCGCAAGTCTAGAGCTGGCGACTTTCGAGCTGAGAAAGTAGGTTTGAGCTTCACGTCGGCTCAACATCCTGTGATTCACAAAATGAATATGTCCTTGTGTAATCAGACCCTCCAGGATTTCGTCATTTGCACAAAAATCACAAAATCGGCAGCTTTGTAAAAAGGCCGTGATTTTTACAAAACTGCCCACGAAATTTGGAGAATGTGATCATTTTTAGGTCTCGCGCCTAGCGTTGCAGTGCGCAGCACTGCTCGCGCAGCGCGAGACCTTTAGAAAGGGCTTCCGAAAACGACCCACACGCTCGTGCGTGTGGTTTTGTTTTCGGAAGCCCACATTGGCTGGAGCGTTCGTTTTTTTAAAAAACGGCACGCGATTGGTCAAGCGGGCGCATGGCCCGCCTTGCCGCGCCCATTCCCGACGGTGGCCAGAACGCGCAGCAGCGCGCGTTCGTCTGCTGCCGCTGCCGCGCTCCCTCCCCCGCTCCTCTGTGGTGCGCGTGCACCGCTGGTTAAACTTTTACAGCCAATACAGCGTTCGAGCCTGCCGACTTGTTTATTTCAGTGTCTGCTGACACGGGTTATTTCACTTCCTGTCGCGGCGTTCCCTTCAGTGTACCGACACCTTAGACACACAAGTACACACTCTGAGTCAAGTACAATGGCATGGTGAGAATGTGTATACAACAAATATATTGTACTATGTTATGGTACCAAAATAAATAGAAACATACATTACTGTATACACTGAAATATACATGCGTGTGTGTGGTGGTGGGGGTGTGTGTGTGGGGGTGTTAAACACGCACATATACTCACCAACGTTTTGCTTTTGCAATTTCTGACTTCGCGCACTTTATTGTGTCTAAGTCTGGTAACGAATTGCCATTAACGGTAATATTGTGTTTTACTGCTTTGCACTAGTGACAGACAGTGCACGCCCGGAAGACCTGTCAGCGGGCAGTTAGGGGCGCCGTGATTCATTTATGGCTCGCGTGCTCCTCACTGCACTTGTTCCCCACGTGGAGGGACATCAACCCTGCAGTGCGTCAGAGAGCTTTATTGTCGGAGGTGTGGATGCAGGGCTGTGTTTTTGGTGCTGGATTGCTTGTAGCGCTTTTAATCATCCCTGAGTCTGACACTATGGTAAATACAAATATAATGCATGGGTTCATAAAATATTATACACTTACGGAACAGCCCATTATACAGTGCGCAAAATGGTGAGTATGTATCTCCCTCTATGTCTATACAGATATACTACAATGCAATGTATTCCACTCTCTGACATAAGCGAGACGCAGCCGCCATCTTCCTGTGAGGATTTTTGTTATTGCGCATAACTAATCCCTTCTTGACTGCTGACTAGTTTCACTCGCATCGCTCTTGTAATATACCGTTCGTATTTTAAAAATAAAATCCCACATTCAGGACCCCAATTAACTGTTTAACGCTCCTTGTAGGTCACTTACATGCCCCATGAGCCCCCTTTCCCGAAGTGTCCCCATGCCCGGCGTAGGGAATAAGGGATGTATTGTGCGTCAACTGGTAGGCTTGTAGCACCCCTGCTTTAAATGCTTGTTTGGCACTGAAAGGTATCTGTGTGTGTGCCTATTCGTGTGTGTGTGTTGTTCTGTGTGTGCCGGTGTTTGTATAAATGTAATTATTTCTATGTCTGTTTGTGTTTGTGCAGTGTGTCGGTGTTTGTATAAATGCAATTATTTCTGTGTGTGCTTGTGTGTGTGTGTCTGTTCGGTGTGTATCTGCGCTTGTATAAGTAAACTTATTTCTGCGTGCGTGTCTGTGTGTGCCAGTGGTTGTATAATTGGTCCAACCTGTGTGTGCGCGCGTTCGTGTTGATGGTTGAAAACGTGTGCTTGCTGTGTGTCTCTGTGTGTATGTGCCTATGTGTCTGGGCTGGTGATTGAAGACCTACATGTCTGTCTCTGTTTGTGTGTGAGCTTTTATCAAGAGTACATTCCCTTTTACCAGGTGACACCAATTAACACTTTCCACATGTTTTCCGAAAGTAATCCAAAATTACAAAAGTAAAGACAATACAAATTGGAATATTTCCTGTAACTTCGATTCAAATATGATGGGTCTCTGTTCAAGCAGTTTTCTAACTGGTCATTTTTTAAAATATTAAATCAATCTAAGTAAGAAAATAGTTTTCCTAATTTTTGTGTCCACTTTATACTTTGTGGTTCTTCCTCTCGTAGTTGTAATGTTGGTTACGAAGACCGAGCTGATGCTACCACCTCTATTATTACTAGTAATACCATGTTTGCATATCTATTCAGACGCAACGCCTATACTATCCAAGTCCTGTTTTACAGATGGCACATAGTTGTATGTGTTTATTTCATTTTTGGGGTAAAACGCTGGGCTTGATATGCCTCATGGAGCGCTAGAGCACACAACACTCCAAAATGAAAACACAACAATAAATAAAATAATATAACAGACAAATCCGGCAGCTAGTATATAAAAATAATGAAATCAGCAGAGTCCTAAACCCACCACAATGTCTTTTCAGAAAGTGTTCAGCGTGCAGCTTGCACGTATGCAGTTGCGCCCGGAGGCAGGAAAGGTGCCCGCTGATTCCACAGAGAAAGCGACCGTTACACGGGTGTCCTTCCTGTTGTGTTAACATGCACTGTACTATATCCCACAACAACATATATATGTCTTAGCATACTGAGGGCACTTCTGCCCGACCTCAAACCCCTGCCACGCAGTCCAGTTTACAAAGATGTAATCACCTGGGTTCACCAGGGCGGGGGCAGCGGTGACACACGGTGAATATGGGCACTGACGTGCGCTGTAGTGTGAGACATCCGGGGCGAGGGAAGAACCACACCGCAAGAAGGTACATTTTTAATATAAAGGTTGTGTCTTTCTCTAAAACAAGGGACGTTGAGTGCACGGCGCAGACCCCTCCTCCGGTGCCAGCTTGGACCAGAGCCCCTAATCCCCTCTCCCTTCACCCCTCTGACGCCCAGAGCGGCCTCCTCTGCTGACTCGGAGATAACTGGGTCCCGGCAGCAGACAGGGCGGCCAGAGAGCAGAGCACTCTCTCCCGGCCTCCCTGCGAGACAAGGCGGCGACATGTGTGCAGTTTGTGTCCCTTGCGCAGACTGTTTGACAGCAGACGTAATCCTCTATGGAGTGACAGGCGAGGCTTGACACCCCAATGACAGCCCAGCTTTCACCTCTGTCCAAACACTCCAGACAGACACACACACAGGCTGACACACACACATTCTGTCTGAGGCACGCACACCAAAAAACACAGACCAGCACACCGCCAATGAGACATCCAGACAAGCGCGCGCGCACACACACACACACACACAGGCGCAGGCGCAGGCAGACACACATCACAAGAGTCGCTAACATGCAGACCAAAAACAAACACACGCCCATGATGACACATGCATACAATTATTACACGCACTCAGGTTTATCACGCATGATTATTTCATAGGCAGAATTATAGCATGCATGCAGGGCTCTATCTTGCACAATATAATCACATATACAATATTTTCATGTATGTATTATCACAGAGAGCGTTATCAAAGACAATATTAGCCATTGTTTGCCTCTTTTGCCCACGTGATTCTAGCCTTCACGTCATAATGAAGGAAGATAGCTCCATGTTGAAGCCCCCGGGCATTAAGGCATGGGCCAGCAAGAGGAGAGAGTTGGTGCCCAAAGGCAGTTCGAGGGGCGAGCAAAGCCTTCATGTGGATGGAGTTCACTTGTCTGTAGATGGCAATGAGTTGTTTATTAATACTCTTCTTGTTTTTGCTACACAACAGCTCTCCCCAGCTCTATAGATGAGATTGGGCTGGTGGGTGGATGGCACCAATGATCAGTTAACCATCGTTGACTGCGGCGGGGGTGTAAAACTTCATGGTTGGTCACAGGGAAGGTAAACACCTTGACATCTGACCCAAAAGGCCAAGCAAATTCCAGATTCAGCTCTAGTTATTTTCCCAGCGTTGCTAGTGGCGCAGCAGTGTGCAGGAGGGTTGGGGTTTCGTCACTACAGCAACTACCCCCAGGCTCTCCACAGGCACTCTTTAACAGTGCGCAGGGGAGGTTCAGAATATTGTACTTGCATCAGGGGACCAAGATAGAGCCCAGTTGCTCAGATCCATCTTATAAAGGGGGCTAGAGGGGATCCCATTTTGGGTTGCTATGGCATGGTTTAAGGAACAACTTGCTGGTTGGTCCTAAGTGGCTCTCCTGGTATGGAGGGAGCAGCAGAGTTTGCACCAACCTCACTAACCCTGTCCCATAGCATACAGCACCACAGTTCCCATATTTTGTTAATATACTTCAATTATAGCCCAAATCTATCCACCCCTCTCCCCACATGATGTTCTCTTTCTCCCTCACAAATGTTCAAGGTATCGCTATCTCCACATGCCTAGGGACCCCTTTGTTTTCCAGGCGTTCTCGCTTCCAAGTGTTCTCTCACCCTCTCAAGTGCCCAAACTTGGTAAATCTATCTCCCCATTCCCTGTGTTCTCGTACTATCTGTGTCTCCCAGTGTCTGATATTCCCATAATCCTTTTCCACTGCACACCCTGCCACATAAGTCCACTACACAAATCCATTCCACACCACACAAAATTCCACAACTAAGAATTCCAAAACAAACCTCATAATTCCACTCCACACAACATACATTCAATACACTACAAACCAAAATGCATAACTAAAAGGCATTGTCATTTACAGTGTCAAAAGCTCTAACTCTAAAAAATGCGAGACCTATTGCATTGAAAATGCTTGTTTTTTTTTGACGAGGGAATAATTCTGGAGTCCGCCTTCTTCTGAGGGAGTGCTTAGTGCTTTCAATCCGCTCACCCCCTTTCCTCCAACTGGCTCATTTGCTGTTCACTACATGATTAATTAAAAATTACTGCGTTGGTGGTAATTCACAGCCGTCCTCGAGTGCACACGCATTTACAGAGGCAATGTACTGTCAAATGCAGTAGATGGCGCAGTGGAAACAGTTTCAGCTGCAAATTTTGACAGAGCCAAACGCTGTTATTCAATAGCAGAACCCTGAAAGGCAACAGTCGGCCTGAAGATTGTAGTGAACCTGTTAATTTGTAATATATGTATCTTGTTGTTTCTTAACAGCGTCAATCAATTTTGTTTCTTCTGACTTTTTTTACTTGAACCTCTAGATTATAGCTCACGATACACACCAGGAAGAGAGATTTCAGGGTTTTGAATCGACAAGCCATATTGTCATACTTGCCAAGTATTCAGGTTGCTTATATGTGACATTGCAATGCTTTATACCTGACACTTTATTACGAGATGAACAAGCCTGTTGTGCCCATTCAACGAAATACATTTCAGTAGTCACCACTCCCCACTTGTGCAAAGTAATGGTCTAGAAACTCCTTTGAAACACCTGTTATGTTCCAGAAATGTTATGAAGTGTGACACACAAAGAAGGGTGGTCCAGCATGGTCCATCCACCCTTACATAAACACAGAACTTGAACGTAGGGGGATCCCACTAGATGCCATTTCTGGCAGCTATTTCTGGCCTGGATCTGGGTTCCGGCTCACCCAGGGAATGAATTTGTCCTGGTGTAATTTTCTGACACTGGGACATAATTCAGAAATGCCCATTTAGATCAGCAACCTGCAGGCAGTGAGGGTGCTTTCTTATTTTCACTTCTAGCCGAGCCAAAACAAAGGACTGATTTAAAGGGCCATCAGCCCTTCTATGGTTCAAGTACTATGTTGACTGGGAGCCACCTAACAGCTAGACACTAGTGCAATGGAAGGAAACAAAGGCGCACAGCGAATCACTTCACAAGTACTTTAGAAAAACTATCACTTGGAGGCAGGTTTTTGACTTTGTTCAATCCCTCGTAGGAAACGTGCATGCACAGTAAGAATGCAAGATTTATCTGTGTGCATGAGAAATTACACAAAAAATGATTTAAATGGCACCTACTAAAGGTCTAGGAATCTCATATTGTCCATACTTGTAGACATTATACAGACTCTCCAGGATTTCGCAATTTCACGATTTGCAAACAAAACGCAAAATCTGCAATTTTGTAAAAAGGCAGCACTTTTTACAAAAGTGCCTGCAAAATTCCTTTTTTATTGGAAATATCCTGGGGGGTCTGCCAGTGGGCTCTGGACAAGGTGTTTCCTGCACTGACATGATTATTTACAGATGTCCACCGTTAAACTACAGGAGGGACATCAGCCCATCAAAAAATACAAAAGATTTCGGTTTTTGTTGAAATGTTGAAAACCATCCGATGTAGAATTTCTTAAATGGCAGACATTAAAAAATCTGGTGCCTGCAGGCCGTTTCCTGGGTCACATGACTAAGTGTAGTTGGCAGGTGGCCTTTGTGTATCCCTCCCAGACAGCATCACAAAAGAGGGTCTGGGTGTTGGCAGTATGGGCTATTCTGATTAGGCCCAGGTAAACTCTGTTCCGCTTGCAGAATTTAGGCACTCTGCGGCGGAGCACAGAGTTCCAGGATTCCGCCCTCTGGGCGCAAAGCAGAGTTTTTTTCCCGTTCGCAAGCTCGAGATTTGTTTTGGTGCTCGCTCATGAGAGTCACAATATTCTCGAGCAGCTAGCGAGCATGTGCAAGACGATTGCGCCAATGTAGTGCCTCTCGTGATCACTTTCCGAATCTGCGGTGCGGAGGGCGAAAGTTGCAAACTTCTGAATCTGCCCGCTTGATCCCCCTCACAGCATCAGGAGGGGGGGCTGAGAAACACCCTAAAGCTTTCCAGGCCATGGAAGAGAGCCCAGACCAGGCGTGGGAGGGAACAGGAAGTCAGTGCATGCTACATAAGAGGAGACTGAGTGACTGCATCCAGGGAGCGAAGGGGGCTGTGTGACTAAAACCAGGGCGCGAAGGGGTCTGTTTGACTGAAACCAGGGAGCGAAGGGGTCTGTTTGGCTGAAACCAGGGAACGAAGACGTCTGTTTGACTGAAACCAGAGAGCGAAGGGGTCTGTTTGGCTGAAACCAGAGAGCGAAGGGGTCTGTTTGGCTCAAACCAAAAAGAGAAAGGGGCTGTGTGACTTAAACCAGAAAGGGAGTGGTGAAAGTGGTGCCCTGACAGGGCTACATACATTGGCGCTAGAACATCCCAGGGAGAAATACGGTCCCCTCCCATGAGGTTAGGATTGGAGCTGTGGTTCTGTATCGCTGCAGAAGCTTTAAACATGCCTATTTCAAAGTGGAACACTCTGCTAAAACAGGTTTAATTGATTTAAGGCTGAAAAGGAATGATTATGAGTAAAAAAAAAAGTGCTGCTAAATTTTCATTTTTGTGCCGCTAAATTTCAATTTTTGTGCCACTAAATTTGAAAATCTATGCCGCAATATCCTGGGGGTCTGTGTAATGTAACTGATACTCATGTAAAGCACTCCATGTTTCCGCTGTATAAAACTGAAAAACAAGTTTCTTTGAAGATACATCAAAAGCAGTGACGGATGGTACTATTGCAGTTAAGTTTTTTGTTTTTTTCACCCTGAGGATAAAAAAGGAGAGCCCGATAGAGACCCGTCTCGGCACCTGCTTTTAAGAACTGCCGGTGCTGAGCACCGGCAGGACCCGGCCCACTTAAAGCCCTGGACACTAGGGAGCAGAGAGACTCAAGGCCAAACACCTGGCTGTGTTGCATTACTGTTGTCGCCGCTGCCCTGGTACTCCTATCCGGGACAGAACTGATGAGAAACCATGACCTCCGGCTCCCTCGCTCCCCTCTCACCAGCCCATGGACCGCGGGTGGAGAGGCACTCTAGTGCACTTAGGTAAGGCCGAAGAATGCTTGGGACTGTCTTTAACAAGATAGATGCATGTTTCTAGCATTTTCTTTGGGGATGTAGCCTTGGGGGCTGCATTCCGATCCAGGTGGGCTGCCCATCCACCCCTCAGAGTGCCTTTGCCCGTGCTGATGAGCATTGAAACCTAAGGTATTCAAGATACCACCACAGGCATGGGCTCTACCCCTCTCCACCGCTCTGACCTGACTGGCGTACACTAGGTGGCTCTGCGATAGACAGGCAGCATACACCCTGTACTGTGATTCGTTGCCTGTCTGCAGTACTGCAAGAATACAAGCAAGTTAAGGATCCTGCAAACAGTGCGCCCCCACGTGCTTCACCTGCCTGCTTCCTACTTACATGCCTATCATCATGTGAATCTTTGCCAACCTCTAGTGAGTACATTGTTAGCTGTGGCACCTGGTGATTTGGGCTTTAACCCAACCTTCAAATTATATTGTGTGATCCTGGGAAAATCATTTTATCTTCCTGGGCCACTTACTTTCGCTTTCCTCTCGTAGAGCAACGAGGGCAGAAAGTGACGGGCGGGAAAGAGGCCGGGGAGGGTGTGGAGCTAATGGGTAGGGAAGTTAAAAAACACTGTTGGAACAAAGCGTGTGTCCTGCCTCACAGCTGCCACCATGCGCGCTGCTGCTCGCTCCGCGGCAATACTCCATGGGAGTTAACTTTTGAAAAAAGGTGGGACATACACCCACCATTAGCCATTTGCAGGCTTCAATTTTTACACGACACGCACAAAAGCCAATCCAAAAGCGTGGGAGGAGTAAGACCCCACAAGTACATAAAACAGATCGCCTGACATGCCAAGCCCTGTAGGCTCGGTGCACAGAAGGCAATGTGGAAATAACAAAAACAAGATAAAGGCACGGAAGCAGCGTGCACGCCGCTGCTCGCTCCTGAGGCTATACTCCATGGGAGTTCACTTTTTAAAACAGGTGGGACATGCACCAACCTTTAGCAATTTGGAGGCTATGATTTTTAAATGACACAGACAAAAGCCAATCCAAAGTGATGGGGGGAGTCAGACTCCACAAAGTACAGACAACAGATCATCCTGCAGCGCAAGCGCTGCAGGCTCGACCTAAAAAGCTAACTAAAAACTCAATTTTCTTTAGTGTCCATATGGCAAAAATCTTATGCGCAGCCCCAAAGATCATAAACTTCATCTGTCATTAGTGTTGCTTCATGAAAATGTTTTAATTTGTACAGGTCTGCAGTATCGCTCTCATAAAACATATGACATCACATGAGGAAGGTTGACTTATTATTCAAATTGTTTTTACTGTCCATTTTGAAGCCGTAGCAGTCTATTGACATCTGCATTGTTATTTTGGAGGTATTCTACCTTGCTGTCCCTCATACACGAGGATTGAGGAAAAATAGTTAAGCGCCCCAGACAAAGTGTTCAAAAGAAAAGGATACTTTACCGTGTTTTAAAATGTGTTAACTTAGAGAAAGGAAATAAAAAGATAAATATACTCATATAATAATAAAAGGAGGACTTGAATGAAATATAGGGTGACATTTTAACATTACTAATAGTGACATCCAAGATTATGCTGCCAATGTTGCAAAATGATGTTTGTGGGGCCTTGCACCTGCGCTTGTAGGAAGAGGTTTTATGCATTTTCTCCACAACACCTTTCTGTTTCACGTATACCATTGTGTTGGTGTCTGTTCCTTCTTTCTGTTGATTGGGAATCCGAAAGTTGGGGAGATTGTGGTAGAGAATTTCAAAAGATTAATAGTGTGCCCTCTTTAATTTGTGTGAGTTGATGCCACATCTTTTCTACCTCGCTTAAGTGTTACAGAGACATGTTGTAGGTGAACTGTCTGTGAAATGTGTGCAAAGTGCATTCGATAAGCTCTTTTATAGGGTATTGTTTTTATCTAGTTTCAGTTGATACTCAGTGTACCTACTGCATAAAGATGAAATGCTGAGTTACCCTACACACAGATGTTGCGACTGACAGGACATTCCATACAAAAGGTGAAACAACCCCTATTTAATAATAGTCTCTTTTCATCTTCTGGCATATTCATTATTCCAAAAACATTAGCGTCAGCAATAACTCTGAGCCTTATATTCCATTCACCTTTCTGCTTGCTTAGAATCTACATAGTTTTGATGTAATATCTTCATCTCTATATGCGTCAGAGTGTCACATCGCAGCTTCCGTACTTAATATGCCCTGCTAAGGTCCCCGGTGTTTGGCACTGCAGGGGCTACGGTGGGCATAATTGGAGGATATTTGTGAACCTGAAGTGGCTGTGATTATCCCATGGTATCCCTGGCTTCTTTGGACCGCTTTGATGGTTGTACAATTGTCTACCAGTGGCCATGCTAAATCCAAAGAGACCTGTTCATACGTGCCTTAGGTGAGTAGGCTCCTTCTCCTGCAGACATAATAAAAGGACAGGCGAGTGGGAGTACATTCCCAGAGAAACACGTCTTGCTGTATTTTCAATCAGGCGCTGGTTAAAAAATAGAGTAAATCTGGATGTGAGTATTATTTATAAAATAAAATGGATGCTGCGGACTGTGGCACTCTCCCAGGTTTAGGACCTAAACGCAAGGCAAACGAGTACATGCCATGGAAGTAACCAGAGGTAAAGTAGGTGGTTTCACTCTCTGCCCATGGCAAGTAAGTGTACACATTATGTACAGTTTAGTTTAGCACTGGTAAGGGTATTTAAATGCCTGCTTCTCTCCCCAGCTCATCTCTGAAGTGTACCAATCGTATGCAAATGCAAAATATTTGTAAATGTAACATATGGCTGCTCAATCATTGTACACATGGAGGTAATGCCAGCCCCAACAGTGCAGGGAGGCCCTCAGGTGGGCCCACTCCTATAGGGAGCCGCCATTCTCTGCTCAAGGACAACTAATATATTTGAGAACACCACTCAGTTCAGTTCAGTTCAGTTTAACTTTGTTCGGTTTCAGAAATATAAAACCATAAAAGTTAACAACGCATAAAAAATTTCCGTAAAATCGACACAATTCATCACAGTTAAAATACATTCCACAGCATTCCATAAAAGTCTGTAATATAAGGTACAGAATACAAATACCGACAATCATAACTCGTACGTTAATAACCCGCCAACAAAGTTAACCCAACTCAGGCTATTAAATAACTGTATGTAACTTAAAAAATGGACTTAAACCATGGCCCTTTTTAATGTTTAATCAAGACAGGCCCTAGACTTCACCGCAGATTTCAAGTAGCCAAGAACAAAAAAAATACAATCGTCGTTCAACAGTTGTAGATACAGGAGAGCTGGACGAGCCTGTTTAAAATTCATCCTCTTTAAAATCGGCACAATAAAAAACTTCTGGGGAACCTCATAAAATTTACAGAATAATACAAAGTGTAGCAGATCCTGTGGAGACTCTCCGTCGCAGCCACAGGGTGCTAGCAACTGCCCTCTACTGCTCCCCCTGGGTATGGCAAACAGGAGGTGAAAGAGGTCCAGGCGAAACCTGGTCAATAAAAAAACGTTCATAAATAGTTAATAACCCCAGGAGATAAGGCTCGGCTAGTGATGTTGTCTTTAACATAAGAAATTTACGAACACTTGGTATGCGTAGTTCCAGCTCTTCCCTCTCCAATTTCCTTAAACTGCCAAAGGACTCCCTTGTTATCCCCACATCCTGTTTGGTGATTAATTCAGGATTGGTATACAGTTCAACTCGTCCTAACCTTTCAAAGCTACTCTTGATGTATCTGAGCCATGGTATACTGAGCGCGTGATCAAGGGTCATACACTCCTTTAAGATCGACTGGCTCAATGATAGCCCCTCGCTCGACCAAATTTTTAACCAGAATATTAGAGGACGGAGTGCCAGGATATCACTTAAATAAGGCACCCCTAGTTCCTCGTGTACCACCATATTGGATAAGCCACGAGGAACGCCCAGTAATCGCTTCAAAAAGCTGTTCTCAGTTACCTGAAGATTATCTATTGTAACGTGCCCCCATATTTCACTTCCATAGGAGGCTGTCGAAACACTCTTGGCTTGATAAATCTTCAACAACGCTGCTATAGGTCTGTTTCACAGTTTAGAAGTAAAGTTGAAAATGGCCGCATTCGTCCGCACCAGGTCCCCCTTCTTTCTTTGTTTGAGTGGGCCCCATTTCATATGGGCATCCAGTACGACCCCCAAATATGAAAAAACGTCTGTGCGGGGTACCTTTGCCGAACCTACCCTGAATTGGAACAGTTTTTTGGGCGTGTCCCCACTTGCATGACATAGGACTTCGAGTCATTTATGGATAAGTCCCGGTCCGCCATAAAGGCGGAGAAGGCATCAAGTAGGGTTTGTAGCCCCCTAACGGTCCTGGATATAAGGACTGCATCGTCCGCATAAAGTAATACGGGAAGACCACGTCGGCCTACATGCGGATAGTCCACCCCTGTTGCTAGAAGGGCTTTGTCTAGGTCATTGATATAGAGATTGAACAAAAAGGGGGCCAAGATGCACCCTTGGCGTACACCCCTTTTAATATCAAAATTCCGTGAAACACGTAGGTTCTGCGAGAATCTTACGTTGGCCTTAGTTGCACGGTGGAGATCTTCTAGGAAGTAAACGATGTTACTGTCTACCCCTATATCTTTCATGGACTGCCACAGTTTAGACCTGTTCACGCGATCGAACGCGGAGGATAAGTCCATGAAAGCTAGATAAATGATGCCGGAACGTGCAACCGTGTATTTACTAAGCATCATAGTAAGGTTGAGGCACTGGGCCACCGTGGATCGGCCTGGTCGAAACCCGTACTGTACATTAGATAATATATCATGTTCCTCAGCCCAGCTGGACAGCCTATCTAAAAGCACACGGCCCACCACCTTGACAACTGAATCCAATAACGAGATCGGTCTGTAGCAATGTGTACTATCCCGGTCGCCCTTTTTGAAAACTGGCACGATGGTCGAGGTAGCCCAGGACTCAGGGCATCCAGTCCTAGCCGCCGCGTTAATTACGGCAACAAGCACCAGGGCCCAGAAAGAGGGGTCAGATTTAAAGAGGTCCGGAGGGATGCAATCAGGCCCAGGGCCTTATTACTTGTAAGCCCGGCAATACCCCCCTCGACCTCCTTCCAACTCATTGGTCAGTGCAGCGGTAACTTCCTCGCGACCTGAATAACGGATCAGCTCGGGCAGGCTCTCAAACATGGTTTTAAAGTGGAGCACCCATTCATCCTCGGTGATATGCGCACCTATTGCATTACTTTCTGCGTGCTCTAAAAAGGGGCTGTTAATGATGTTCCAAAATCTGGAGCTGTTCCTAAGTGTGCTTGCCTCAGTCAACTCCCTCCATGCTTCCTCCTTTAGAGCAGACTTGCGCTTAGCCAATTTCAGCTTGTAGTCTTTACGACATGCTCTAACCAGGGTCTGGTTTCTAGGGCTCCTGTTAAGAGCGTCCCGCAACTTTCTTGCTGCCAGCGAGCAGGAACACATGGAGGTAATGCAAGCCCCAACAGTGCAGGGAGGCCCTCAGGTGGGCCCACTCCTATAGGGAGCGGCCATTCTCAGCTCAAGGACAACTAATATATTTGAGAACACCACTCATTGTGCCCGATTTGTTCCGCTCTTTCATCTAGGTTTTCGGGTGTTATGCATGCTACATTTGTTCCGAATAACAAAATGTTCCTTTTTGAAGCAGACAGGTGTTGGGCGCGTCTTTGTCGGTGTGTTATCTGCCAAGATAAGCGCACGTGCACAAAGTCGTGCCACGCTGTTTTTAGTTCCACATACGCAATCACTATAAAAGCTCCTTCAGTGTGATGAAGGTGGGGCGCTTTAAAGTGTCTGTCTACAAAGCTAGGGCAGATTTTTAAAGGCTGCTAAGGTAGGAATGTGTCGGGCTCATGCTGTCTGTTTCTTTCCCCAGATTGGCCTGGTAGGCTCCTTGCAGAATTAACCCTTTTAAACAAAATCCAAGAATTTCCATAAATACAGAGTTAATTGCATGTGCCACTCGGATGCTTCTTCGTAGTGAACTCCTAAATTCAAAGCTCTTGTGTCTGAACCCGTCTCTTGTTGTTTTACAGAGCTTGTTAGCTACCCTTACTCCCCACAAATAGATGCTGTGTTTCAAGTTCAAGTTTATTTTTATTTGCATAGTTAATTAAAACCGTTGCAATACAATTAACGTCAAGTTAAAACCAATCTACAATAAAAGTGCAAAAAGTGCTTCAGACATTGTAAAGTGCATTAGTGCCACGACTGGTGTGGATTCTTGGAAGCTTCCCATCGAACCTTCGCACTGACATTGCACTTGTTCCCGGTTATTGGCGGTCGATGGTACTCAGTTCCAGACCATTGCTTCCCTATACTCCTTATACCAGGCTCCAGAACAAAGTGCAAAAAGAAAGTGCCTTGAACATTTGTAAAGTGCGTTAGTGCCACAACGAAAAAATTGGTGCTTCCCATCTAACCTGGAGAGGAGAGGTTGGGGAGAGGAGTTGGCCTAACGGCTAGGGCGGTCGACCTCGAATCTGTGGAACTGGGTTCGTGTCTCGGCACTGACGCTGAACATCCTGTGATTCTGGGCAAATCACTTAATCTCACCGTGCCTAACAAAGATGAATGTGTCCTCATGTAACGTAACTGGTGCTATGTAAAGCGCTCTGATACCTGATACCTTCGGGTCAAGTTCGCGCTATATAAAACTCTGTAAAAAAAAAAAAAAAAAAAAAAAAACCCTCCGTACTAACATTGCACTTGTTCCTGGCAACTAAAATGGGTTATAACTGTTGTGTTGGCATTTTCTTTTCCACTATTCTCAAACATTTCACTAGACAGCAGTTCAGTTGTGGGTCGTTAGGTGCAAAACATCCCAACACTGCCTGTCTTCTGGTACGTACCCCTCGTTGATTGAAATGGCCTTTTGACAGTTGTTTTCGTTCTTCTAAAAGTTCTTTACATGTATATAATAGATGCAGCAGATCTTCTGGCGCTGAACCGCATAAGCGGCAAGTAGAGCCCGCTTTTTCCTTTAGCCAGTACGGAAAGTGCTGTATACAAGGTAGCAGACCAAGTCTGTGCTTCAAGAACTTGATTTTAGTGGCTTTAGCGTAGCCCAAATCAAAGTAGTTTTGAGCAGCTGGCGCCGTGTAGGTGTTTAAAGTCATCTATCCATGTGCCTTTTTTAAGAGAGATGCCTTGTCCTCAATCCACGAAAGATATTTGACCGTCTTCCAGACCAATTTTTTAAATGTGGTGGTATTTGTGGGTGTGGCCCAGAGCTGGTTCAACCCCATGTTATGCAGGGTACTATTGAGATATTTATCGGCGGGTGAGGCCGTTTGTTGTTGTAGCTCCTTCCACAGATGTTCGTTTAGAGATCCTTGTGCGGATTTCTGCACTTTATCCCAGATGATAATATACGCTCCTTGTCTTGCAAAAGACTGTTTCTGAATGCCAAATTCTAGCCTGATTTGCGCCGGTGAGGTATATTTCGGTAGACCAAAAATAACCTTGTATGATGCTGTAACTGTGATGTCAAATGTTCTTGCATCTCTTCCTCTCTGTGCTTCGCTGCCATAGGCAATTGTGGGCATGATCTTAGCGCATGCCACATGTACCAAGGGCAGAATTGATGGGCCACTCAATTTGATATTTAGTGCTTTTAGTGAGATTGCCAAGGCGAGGCCTTTACTTCTGATGCTTTTTTTCTGTGCAGTGAAATGTCCACCTTTATCAATCTTCACTCCAAGATATTTGTATTCAAATGTATCGTCAATTCGGGTCCTATCCCAGAACCAAGCTGCAGGTTTTTTCCTTTTTTTACTGACCGTCATAGTTCTTGTTTTCTCAAGATTTATGGTTAAACCGTTTGTTTTAGAGTACTCCTGCGTAGCATTCAAGAGATGTTGTAAGCCTACTTGTGTGTGGCTGATCAAAACTGTCATCCGCGTAAAGGAGACATGGCAGTGTTAATCCTCCTAGTCTTGGGGCGTGTGAAGTACAGCTGTTTAAAAGCGGGACAAGTTCTGCTAAAAACAAGTTAAACAGCGTAGGAGCTAAGACGCATCGCATCCTTGTTTGAGCCCTTTTTCAGTTGGTATGCGTCTTGACAGTAGTGACCCATCGCCCAGCTTTATCTGAACCCAAGTGTCCATATGCAGATTGATCAGCAGGTTTAATAGAGGCTGTGGGATCCCCCAACTCCTCAATTTGAGCCATAAGCTGTTAGGATTGACATGACCAAAGGAGGCCTTGTAATCTATGAAGCATAAGTGTATTGGCATCTTTGCAGCTTCCGCCTTGTCCATTAACATTGCCATGGTTAAAATGTTTGTGGCCGTTCCAACTGTTTTTACTAAACCAGTCTGGTTTGGTGGAATTACAGATTTCTCTTTGGCCCATGCCTGGAGTTCCTCTAGTAACGTTCCTGCGAAAAACTTTGCCTCATTATCCATAAGGGCCACTAGTCGATAGTTCTGTGGTAACGACTTTTCGCCTGACTTAAAAATTGGGGAAATGATTGATCCTCTCCAGGAGCATGGGAGAACATTCAACAGCCTTATTTCCGCGAAAAGAGGTTCCAGTGCTACAGCCCACATGTTTGCGTCTTGTTTGTACACTGCTGGTGGAATTCCGTTTGGACCTGGGGCCCCCTCTTTCCTTCCTTTCCCTATTTGTCGCTTGATGGCGCTAATTTTGCTCTTTTGGTGGTCCTCAGTTAGTAGGTATTCCTCTGGACTTTCAAGAGATATCTGGATGTTTGCTGTCCAGGCAATGTTGGTTATTACCCGTCTAATAGGGGATTGAGTTTGCTGCTCCATATTTACGAACTCGGTATCTTGTTGGAAATGAGTCCTGAGGTAGTTTGCCCATGTTTCCTCTGAAATGTTAGAAGAGATTCCCTCATGGGTGGGACGGATGAATTTGTTGATAGTTCTCCAGAATCTAGCACTATTACCCTGTGTGACATCAGCGTATAATTTTGCCCAAAGGTCGTCCTCCGCCGATCTGTTAGCGTCCCTTTTTTGTTTTCTTAGCAGCACCTTTTGCTTTCGTAACTGCCCTAGTTGTGTCCTATCTATTGGATTACATCTGAGCTTTCTTAACGTACAATAAATTACATTTTTGGTGAGCTTAATCTCCTTTTTGGCGGTTTTTGATATGTGCTTTATACTGCAGTGTCTGTGTTCAGCCATGGGTTTGATCGTAGTAGCATATACTGTCATAGTTGTAGTGAAGTTCTCCCATTTCCTGACTTCACATGATCCGACTCTTGACTCAAAATGCTGTCTTGCTATTTCCATCATGCTACTGTCTGCTGCTTGCATGAACTTTATTCTTTTTAAAATAGATGATGTGAGCTATCCCGAGTTCTGTCTGACTCTGCTCGTTATCATTTTGAAATCCGCTGACAATATGTCCGCCATGAATCATCGCATTTAATGACATGCCTGGAAACTTCAGGGCTTTGCACATCTATTCTCCAATTTCTCTGTGAATTAGAATAAACAAAATCGGCTTGATTCTATTTTTTAAAAACTTAGGTATTTTTCAGGGGATGATGCAGCCGTCTTCAAGATTTCACAAAATATTTTTTGTGCATAGCTTTCACCTGGCGACATGCGTTAAGTGTCCTTTGAAGAAGACGCGATATTTGAAAATAATTCCTCATTTCCCGACTGACCGGTTTTTCCGATACCTGACGGTCGTTGTAGCCTCAAGTGTGGGGCTGGGGTTTGACTGCCAGGGCTCCCGTGAGTTCTCTAAATTCTGGCTCGGTTTAAGGGCATGTCTACAGGCAGCTGTAAGTGGAGCTCTGTTAAAAATTAATGTCTGTGACTCCAATGCTGCGCGCAGACATTAATCTCCCCTTTCTCAGCCAACAGCTTTTAACTAAAGATGGGAGAAGTGTGATTTTAGGCGCTGTATAAACAAGCTACTTCAACACTGCCGAAAGACAGCCAGAGAATTGGAAAGCAACGCCTGTGTTCCTAGAAGCAATCACAGGCAGACCCCAAGGAAGTGGCGGAGCCCAGGAAGGGTTGGAGTGCGGGGTTGGCTGCACAGAGAGTGAACCGAGCACAGCAGTCGGCCTGACTTAGGAATAAAAATAACTAGCATCTCTAAGATCGGTGCATAGAAGGCAATGTGGAAATAATGAAAACAAGAAGATAAAGGCACGGAAGCAGTGTGCGTGCCGCTGCTTGCTCCCGAGGCAATACTTCATGGAAGTTAACTTTTAAAAACAGGTGGGACATGCACCAACCTTTAGCCATTTGGAGACTATGATTTTTAAATGACACAGACAAAAGCTAATCCAAAGTGATGGGAGGAGTCAGACTCCACAAAGTACAGACAACAGATCATCCTGCAGCGCAAGTGCTGTAGGCTCGACCTAAAAATAGAGCACATTTTAATTAATTTTTATAGTCCCTGATCATCAAAATCCACCTGAGGGTTGCGGAGATACAGTTTTTAGAAGCTATAAATACTTTTAAATGGAACCACAAACAAGCACTGGGCAACAAAAACTTTGCAAACTTTTGAATAGTTTGAAACAGTTAGGGGCCGATTACGATGGCGGTCGGTGTCAGTACCGCGGTGCCGACGGTGTGGAAAAATGCCTTTTACCGCCCGCCAGCAGCGGTCCTCACGGCCGCCATATTATGAAGGGCAAATATGCCCCATTTCCCGACCTCCGCGGTACAACGCCGACCGCCATGAAATTGCGCCCGCCACCGCGCCGGTGGGAGCCAATGGAGACTCACCGCCGTGCGGAATGACGTCCCGTCCGCTCAACAAATTAGGATGCGCCAACAACCCGTCGAACCGCAGGGGAGAAACCGCCCTTCCAGACACGGCGGAATCTCGACAGCGGAGCGTGAAACGAGACTCCCGGAGCCCTCCACCTGGAGCCGAACGCCATGGATCCAGCACTACACGTCCTCCCGGTGCTGTACGTGATACATCACCAGGTCAACATCGCCCGCCGCGGACGCCGCCGCAGGTACGTAAAAAAAACACAATACAACACAAAACAGAACACAAATTCCACGGGCTGAAACAGGGCACCTGGCCACACCAGACACACTGGTGTGGACAGGAACACATCCATCAGTGTACCCACACATGTCTCATCTGGCACCAATTCACACCCTGCATCAAGCCCACCAAATTACCGCAAACATAATTGTCGCGAGGCGGGTGGTCCGGGGGAAGCACTGACACGGACTGCGGCTTGGTGGGAGGTACATCCTGACTGCTCACCTTCTCTTCCCACGCAGTGTGATGAATGGATGAAAGCAACTCCGGAGGAATACGGGAACGCGGACGATGCGGGCTGTTATACCTTTAACTGGCCCAGCCAGGGCCGTGACACCGCCCCTTTTGCTGACGTAGCCTACAGCGCCACAACAAGAGACGACGGATCTAGGAAGGAAGTGTGCTGGTTCACCGGAGGTCGAGAGGAGCTGGAGAAAGGAAGGATCGTGGAGAACAGAGGTCGAGACGGAGAGAAAGCGGACGGAGAGCGAAGAAGGGCGCAAGCACCATCAGGCGGAGGAGAGACAGACCGGAACCCGAAGACGTCAGGAGGACCGAGGGACTGCGGGGACCGCTCTTCGCCCAGCCACGCTTCAGGAGGAGCGTGGCTGACACAGGTACGCAAACAGTTTGCGGGCTGGGTAGGGAGGCGGGAGAAGCCGGCCGTAGAAAACCCACCACCCTGTACCTAAATACCGAGAGCAAACCCTTTTCCCTCACAACCACGAGTCACCCCCCCCCTCAGCTACTGTCTTCGTCACTGGTGTGGAGGTGCTCCCTCACTACCCCTTCCCTCAATCACAGCGTAGTACACTTTGCTCACATTCCCTTTTTTGTGTCCCCCTTTATATTTGCTGCCACGAGTATCCAGTGCTGACGGCCAAGCCGGGAGGCTAAGAAAACCCGAGGGACCCCGTGAGGAGCAGGGAGAAAGGGACAGAACCCGGGAGACCTGACCATCTATCATCGGGCCGCAGCGTATTGACTACCCCCTATCCTGGCGGGCAGACTGAAACGCGGACTCCGCACAATAAAACCCTCTATACCCTCTCAAGGAGTACAGCCTATTATTTCCGACCCGCTAACAATAATGTAATGTGTTACTGACGACACCGCAGCGGTGAGTATGCGGGAAATCCATCGCACAAAGCAGAATGCATGTACAGCAACGGTCAGGCCAGAAAGACCACAGGCCACCACCACCACCCACCACCCACAGCTCTGCCGCACACAGCAAGAAACATGCCAATCCCCCCCCTGTGCACCCCCATGTCCAACACCAAGCGAGCCAAATCCACACCCAGCAGCACACAACTAACACCTAGGGAGACAGACACAGCAGCATTGGGTGTAGATTAACACACAGCACAGTGGCACAGGCCCAGGGCAACACACACACACACACCACAACACCACATACATGGCAAGAAAGCAGAATACAAGCACAAAATTAACATCCACACACACAAGGAACATACAGACTACTGGACACACACCCTGCCAACTCACACAGACATACCCCACACCGACACACAGCCACATACACAGACTACATGCCACCAGCAATGGAGCACAACATAGAGGAAAGCAAAAATGATGTGCACACAAATGGGAGGGCAAGGAGACAACCAACAACCAGGTGAACAGACACATGCAGGACAAGGAACATAGAACAACATCCACACCCCATCCAAGCACATGGCTGGCACAGTGAGTGAAGTCAAACAACAGTCACCTCAGTGCAACAACTCAGGGAGACAGCAAGGTAACCCATGTATAGGGACAGGGATGAAAGGAAGGACCTCAAGTCAAACAGTGAACAGCAAGTACACATGAGTATCACACAGGGCACATTGGCACACTCAATGACTGTCAAACACAAGTAGGAGTCCCCAAACATACCCCCTCATATCTGCAGCACACAACCCCAATGCCAGACACACAGAAGGGCCTACATAATGTCCAGACAAGATACAGACAAACAATCAAACCCCTGGGGGCATCCACAAACATCACACACACTCAGGGATTTCAGTACCAACGTCTGCACCAAAACAAAAATGGCAAACACAATTCAAAACAGAAACACATACAGAACCACAAAAATAACACACATCACCTGTGCAGCCAAACTAGGGAAGGCAATGGGAGCACACACACAACAGGAGTGCACCACCTCATCAGTCAGGAAAAATGCATAGGCTACATACCACAACACAGACAAGAAGTGCACCATCACAGAACAACACAGACACATCAAACACACACACACAACAGATGCACAACACCACAAAGCACATAGCAAACACAGCAGTACATCAGGGGATGTACACTAGGACAGCACAAGGCAACATACACCCACAGCACTGAATGCACAACAAGCAGTGTGTGCACACAAACACACAACAGTCCCACACAGCCATGAGTCACACGCCATTAACACACACATCAACACACACGACAAAGCCACAACCAACACACCGTACAACCCTTGACCACCCAAATGCACACCATGTAAGTAACCGTTGTGACTAGGATGACTGCCCATCACAACATGACTACACATGTATTAATGAATGTGCTCACTTAACATGATAAAGCTGTTATTTGTCATGTTGTGTTTGCACTCGTAATATAAGAAATTTTGTATTCCCTCGTTCAGGTTGAAAAATCAATACTGACCCTCATAATCGTCTTCTTGTCCTACTCCTGATAAAAGAGTGGAGTTTTAATTATTTTTCTGTTACCTTGCCAAATATCAGGTGAGCGTTCAAAGGATCGTTGTAGATAACTTTCGATATATTTTGTTATTGTGGATGGACATATTTTAGTAAATTCAACATTGGTTGATATATCTCCTCTAGGACTAAAGGTGTCATTTGGATCTCACACTTGAATATCTAATTGATTCGTGTCTTCACTGTCAAGTTATTATTGCGGTGAGTGCAGCATAAGACTTTTGTGTATAATGCTCATTGATTCAAGTGATTATTATTCTGTCACTTTTTGGTATTATGCATTGTCAGGTTATTACTTAGATCTTGATACTAAGGCTTTATCTCAAGACATACTTAATGTGTTTGCTTTGAGATTGATCATGATTCAATGTAGTTAAAGATATATGTATACATTTAGAATAATATACTATTCCTTTTACACTAGGGGTAACACTCTCATTGGTTAAACCATAATTCCCTGTTTAAATAGAAATATGCTGTTTCTGTTTTTTTTATTTTTTTCTTCTTCCCATGTCTTTCTTAATGAATATAGGCGCTACACTTGATAAAAAATGAATATTGATTGTATCGATTTCTGAAAATGGCATAACATTAACAAATGTATGATGTTGGCTTAAATTTTAATGGATTTATATATTCTCTCATATGTGTATATGAGTGTTTTTTTAAATGTTCGTATATATGTGTTTTTTCTATAGCCCTGAAGAAGTCTCTGTGTGAGACGAAACGCGTTGGCTATGGCTTTGTGGATTTTAATGAAAACACAATAAAGAACAGTTTTTATAAAGAAAAGATCGCATCTACAAATTGGATTTTTCTTTGTGTACACATCGTCTAATACATTATGATATACGTACTTATGGGGTGCTGAACCTAATGTGTTATGTTTTAAGGGAATCTTTTCTCTATTTAGGAGTGTAAAGGGGAGTGCTCCTAGGTTCTTTGCACTCAGCAACAATAGGAATTAATTGCTATATTTTTATAAAAAACTCTGCTGTCAAGTGCGGTATGTTATAGCCTCTTCCCCTTTTCTGGTTTGTGTAATGACTACACATCTACACTGCTAGGCATACATGAAAGCAAGAACGCACATACATGTTGAGCCTGGTCAGCCTGCCTGCAATCCCATGTATATGACCCCTCTATGTGTTTGCAGTGCCCAAATACCAGGATGCAGTAAAAAATAGCCAACAGCAACAAGGAAGGAACATGAGTCTGGTATGTCACCGAAAACAACATCACTGACCCCACAAGTATCCGAGTCATGAAGAACTGAAGTCCCCGTCACCCCTGTAAAAAAATGATAAGTCAAACAAGCCAGTGGCACAGTTGAAGTGGCACACAGAGCATGTGGCCCAGTAAATGTGAGACATACAGGAAAAGCCTTATTCAGTAAGGACAATGACACAACTGACAACATGAGCAACTGTTTTTATTCACAAATAGCACTAATAGGCAACAATATCAGACAGGACCAAGGCACAAGATGCAGAGCCTGAACATGAGAAGCTGCACAGGCAGGGGGCAAACTGCAAGGCCAGTGGCCAGTCCAAGGTGCTGACAGAGTCAATGAGAAGCTGCACAGGCAGGGGGCAAACTGCAAGGCCAGTGGCCAGTCCAAGGTGCCTACAGAGTCAATGAGAAGCTGCACAGGCAGGGGGCAAACTGCAAGGCCAGTGGCCAGTCCAAGGTGCTGACAGAGACAATGAGAAGCTGCACAGGCAGGGGGCAAACTGCAAGGCCAGTGGCCAGTCCAAGGTGCTGACAGAGTCAATGAGAAGCTGCACAGGGAATGTGTGTCACCAAACTCCGCCATGGTCAGCAACACAGTCTGGTGTGTCACGATGGGCAGCACAGGTACCGGTGTGGGAGAGATAGGTCTGTGACGTTGATCAACATTCATACTTGGCTGTCAGTCTGACTGGGAGCTGACTGTGTGTCGGGCACTGTTGGACCACTTGACTGGGGAGTGAGACGCCCAGCTGAGGAAGAGCTATCAGTGGCCTTGGACGCTGGAGGGCTGCTTGGACCAGGTGGTGTAGTGGCACGTGGAGGTGGACTCAGGCCGACGTGGGACACAGTGTGGAAGGGAGACAGTGGAGGGGTGCCTTTCCACTTCTTGGGGATTCTAAATGGCTTGCCTGTCTTGGTATCAATGGGAAGTGGTGTGGACACAAACGGCACACTCATCACCAAGGCTGCCGCAGGTGCACACGCTGGACCTCCCTTTGGGGATGTGCTGGATCCAGAAGGACGCTTAGCCTGGCATTGCCTCTGCCCCTCCATCCCCTCTTTACCCTGTGTGCCCCCTACAGTGCCCTCCTGTCCCTGCTTCACTGGACTTGGAATGGGAGTAGAGGTAGTTGGTGAAACAGCCTTGGATACCTTACTATGTGTAGCCTTGCCAGGCCCCACCTTCACAGTGGGCATGGAGAGTGTCTGCATGCCTTTGCGAGACGTTTTGGGACCACAGAGTCTGTGGCCGGGGATTGCTCTGAGGCTTGTGACCCTGAGTACTTCCTCCTTGAATCATGTGCCTTTGCAACGCCTGACGGGCTCTTCCCTTTGCGCTCTGGGGTTGTTTTTTCTTCGTAGGGGAAGGTGTCTGTGACCTTGACTGCTTGGGCTGCTGCTGCTGTGTGCTACGTGTGCAGTATCGTGACGTTGAGGTGTGTGAAGCGTGGTCACCGTCGTCAGACGTCGCCACTGGCATGGGGGTGGACAAAGGGACTGGAATTGGACTACGAGATTGAGCCAGTTGAAGTGCAGCCGCCATTGTGGAGGACATTGTCTGGACAGTGCGGTGCAGCCCACCCACGTCTGAATGTATGCCCTCCATGAAAGCTAACACCTGTGCCAATTTGCGGTCGTGGTCTGACAATGCATTGAGGAGCCCTGTCTGCCCCACACACAGCTGGCGCATAAGGTCCACACACTCTGCACTGATGGCAGCAGGGGGCACAGGGGCAGGGGCAGCGGTGCCTGGAATGAAGGACACTCTTCCCCTCTTTGTGGTGCGAACACGGGCAGCAACAGAGGAAGTGGCTGGGAGGGTGGGCACTGCACGCTGTGTGCTGGAAGATGTAGCAGACTCTCCGTTCCCTGTGTCCTCCAAGATGTCTGCACCACCGCCGTTATCAGATGATGTTGAACTTTGCGTCTCGGGCTGTGATTCCTCCAGCATACTCCTATCCCCCTCCGAGCGCTGGTCACATCTGTGTCACTGGGATCCTGTGCAGCTGTTGTGCTTGTTTCACCACCACTGGTGTCCGTCCCCTGTCCCTCCGTGCCCACGGGAGATGCTGCATAACAGAGAGACATGTAGGGTCAGCAAAGTGACAGCAACAGGACAAACATATTCAAGCAAAGCAACACTGAGGATGACAAAGTCTACATGTTGCAGGCCACCCCGTGCATTCTCACCATGCAGACACACTTCACTACCTCAAACAGTGCGTACAAACATCTAAACACGGCATAGCTGAGCCATGTGATGGGCAGACAGCACAACATCATGCATGTTGGGGCGTACAAACACTAACACCAATGGACCAGGCCTGCAGCACACCACCCACAATGCCATTGAAATTCCCAGGATTGGAAAATTATCAGTAAGTGCATGTATGTAAAATCCGTGACTGCCACACCCAGCACAGGGGCCACTTACAACCCACTGCATCACAGTAACCACATCACGTACACCAGCGCAGGTACAGGCTTGGTACACATGCAGCCACTCACAGACAAAATCAACCTTCACAGAATACTCACCCCTAGCTTGCTGTTGATGCTCCTTCAAACGTGCGTCCAGCTCAGGCTGTGTCACAGCCAAGATGCGGCACATCAGTGGTGTCAAGCTGCGTCGTGACAACCTGCCACTGCGAGGGAGTATCCCCAGTGTCATCTCGGCAACGTTCTTTGCCAGTCGTGATATGTCGTCCCACCTCTTGTGGCAGTGGGTGCGCCGGCGGTTTGACACTCCCAGAGCCCGCACCTTGGTTGCAATGGACCTCCACACGGCCTTACGCTGGTGTACCTTGAGCTGCAGGTGTGGGAGACAAGAGGGGAAAACATCAGTGACACACTCTCATGGTAAAACCTCTCTCTCTGAACAGTGGCATGACACAGACTCATCTCCACACGGCAGATATGGGTCATTGATGTACACTCATTCCAACCACACACGTATCACACTCTGTACAGTCAGTGATGTGTCCTTGTCACATTGGGCGTGGACAGTCCATGCCAGGTAGAATCACACAGAGATGGACAACGAGGAGCCACACAAACAGTCACATGAACAATAACTGTCCCGAAACATGCATCACCAGATAGCTGTCACACCATATAGATGTGTACACAACACATGTCCATCCACCCTTCATGTCCATGCATTTAATGTGTGGGTTGCATACACCCCCTTAACAACTAGGAAACAGCATGTCAGCCAGTGCATTACACAACCCCACACTCTCAGGCACATACACCATCTGATCGACTACATGTGTGCCCCCCTTGCACTCACACCCCCACTGTTGGAGACTTACCACAACATTTGGGCCACCATATAGCTGTGGGTACTGTGTCAGCACCTCGTCCACCAGGACATCCAGCTCCTCGCTTGTAAATGGACTGGCACAGATCTTCTCCGTCCTAGCCATCACTGTGGACATGAGACGTCAGCGGCGGCAGTGGGCGGTGAGGGGTCCCAGGCAGCAGTCCCTGGAGGCAGCAGCAGGTGAGGGGTCCCAGGCAGCAGTCCCTGGAGGCAGCAGCAGGTGAGGGGTCTCAGGCAGCAGTCCCTGGAGGCAGCAGCAGGTGAGGGGTCCCAGGCAGCAGTCCCTGGAGGCAGCAGCAGGTGAGGGGTCTCAGGCAGCAGTCCCTGGAGGCAGCAGCAGGTGAGGGGTCTCAGGCAGCAGTCCCTGGAGGCAGCAGCAGGTGAGGGGTCCCAGGCAGCAGTCCCTGGAGGCAGCAGCAGGTGAGGGGTGTCAGGCAGCAGTCCCTGGAGGCAGCAGCAGGTGAGGGGTGTCAGGCAGCAGTCCCTGGAGGCAGCAGCAGGTGAGGGGTCCCAGGCAGCAGGCTCTGTGAGCAGTGGAAATGTGGTGCTCCCTTCCACACATATATAGGGCCCTGGACTCGTTTCAGTGGTCATAGTCTTCTGCCATTGGTGTTCCAGGTCAGCCTTCTTCAAAAGCATCCAATGACCGCCTCCGCGGGGGCGGAGCACGCCTACCGCGATTTTTGAATCTGCATCATGCCACCGCGATAGCGGTCCCCATTGGCTGCAAGGGCATGGTTCATGACGGTGACACACCGCGGGGTCCTGGCCGGCGCTACCGCGGTGGTGCATCTTACAAATGCATCCTATCTCCGCATCCGCTGGGGGCGAAGCACGCCTACCGCGATTTTTGAATCTGCATCATGCCACCGCGATAGCGGTCCCCATTGGCTGCAAGGGCATGGTTCATGGCAGTGACACACCGCGGGGTCCTGGCCGGCGCTACCGCGGTGGTGCATCTTACAAATGCATCCTATCTCCGCATCCGCTGGGGGCGGAGCACGCCTACCGCGATTTTTGAATCTGCATCATGCCACCGCGATAGCGGTCCCCATTGGCTGCAAGGGCATGGTTCATGGCGGTGACACACCGTGGGGTCCTGGCCGGCGCTACCGCTGTTTGATTGCCATAGAGTGACATGGGTGACCGGGATGTGGCTGGTGGAGCATGACAAACGCCATCTGCAGCTATGTAGAGGGCCATCACTAACACCAATGTGTCATGTGCAGCACATGACACACTTGCGTCAGTGGTGGGCATCGACACAGGTACAAATGGTGGTTGGCATGCTCCGCCACCCAATTCACGGACAGTATGTGCGTCCGCTATGGGGAATATGCAGCATCACATCGTACACTCTGTGCGTCATTGTGTTTATGGGGCACGTTTAAGGCACCTACGGACAGTTCTTGTTGTGTGTGGATCAATGGTCATTACTGTACTACGCACAGTGGATACGTACAGTGGCACATGGCACTGGATAACATTGATATGGTCTCCTGTCACAAATGTCAGCTACTGTGTAACGTCTCACACCAAATGGAACACTGTACTCCATTATGTTGAGCAATATTTACACACAATGTCGTATCTGCCACCCATGCTGACCACTATCTCACACCTGAGCCCATGTGTTACACTGAAAACCCAGATGAACTCATTTATTCAGCATGACTGTCATCATTGGAAACAGATGTCACCCTGTTGTGTTATTGCTAAGACCAATTACATGCCGCATGTTATGTCTTTGTACACACTGGCAACTCCTGCAGTGTATGTCCACATGTACAGGGGGGCTCGACCTGCTAAAGGATGACGAGTACTTCAGCACCACACCTGGCATCCGTTGCATTATTATTGTTTGTCACTTGGGTAGACGGCCAGAGCAGATGTCTTTGCTACATGTCTGCCACCTGTAACCACAGGGACCTATGTGGTAGTGTCAGGTCTGTGCTCATGTTGTTTGGACTGTTGTATGTGAATCAGTGACATGTACATTTCAACAATGGTGCTTAGCTAAACTATGTTTTTGAGTGTTGTGCTGTGTTCCGGTGCTACTCACCTGCCACCAGTGCATGTCCATTGTTCACATCAGGAATGTTGCGTTGGCAGATGGACTGCATGCACGGTTGTGGATTGTGCTAACTGTATGGAATATAGTATGCGACATTTGTCCACAGGCTATGGGTGTCCAGTTTTGCCTGTGCAATGTGTGTGCACTGATTAGCGGGAATTGTCTGCAATGTTGGATGGTCAGCACAAGTGGCACACGTGTGCAGTGTGTTGCCACCAACACTAGTGTATGTGCATGCTATGGGGTGCTAGCCATCCTTGCTCACCATCTATTCCAGCACTGTGTGGGTGGATCACATCTGCTGGTGTATCAGGATGGAGTGGGCACCCAAGACAGTTGAGATGTACCTTGACTGTTGTGCCTGTGACACTCATCCAACTCCGACATTTGATCAATGTGAGGTACCAGTGTCCCACTACTCATGCACAGCCAGCATGTTTGTTAGATGTGGGATATTGATTGTATGCTGTGTTGGGCCTGACAGCCTGTGTGGAATGAGGGTCAGGATGCATGTCCTTTGGGACATGTGGTGTAAAATTTCATCCACTGGTGTCAGGTGTCTGAGCCAGTTGTCCATATGTCATGCATACAGTATGTTCATGCGTAGACTTGTTGGCATACTGGCTTGGCATTGTCCATGTAGTGTTGTATGTTTGTGTTGTGGCACTGTTGTGTCTTGAAACAGCTGGATGTGTATCACCATGGTATGTGTTGTGGTGCACATGTGTCCTTGGGCAGTCCCTCCTTGATGCTGCATGTAAATGTCCAAAATGGGGGAAGATTAAGGGTGCATACAGGCCCTGCTGATCACGTCCCTCATCTATTGTTAATGTGTGCCACATTGGCTATCTGTGTGCTTGTAGAGAGTATTGGGCAGTGGGGTAATGGTGGCCTGTTACAGTGGTACACATACTCTGCACAGTCGTGACATCATCTGTCACTGTCCGACTTTGTATTCAAGTCAGCAGCAGATATGGCCTGTGTACTGATGACATTGGCACATGTATGGGTTTGGGATGTGAATGTCATTGAATTTGAGTGTGTTCGAAGTGGCACTGAGTACAAAGACAATCCCAATGATCTATCCACATTGTGTTGTTGATGTGTCCCCTGCAATTATTGGCCAAGGAGGTGTGGCAGGTACAGCAGCAACGTGGAAGCCAGCAGTGTCTCTGCTTCACACATGTCCTGTGTCATGTACACCCAAGGCTGAGTCCACCTCAGCTCGATATGTGACTCTTGCCATTCACATAGACAGTGTTCGTATTGTGTCTACTGACTGTGCACATCAATGACAGTTGTACAATTAATCTGTCTCATGTTGGGACAACACTGAATTGCACTGTGTGCTTTCAGGGATGACAGTCAATGTTAGCGCTGTGACAGGACAGACTTTATGAATTTGTGCACATCCTAATTTATGTTGCTATGACGTGTCCCCTTTCATCTCACCTAGGAGGCGACCTAATGTGTTACGTACCTTCACCCTGCTGGCTAACATGGAGGATACCGACATCATAAGGCGATTCCGTCTGGATCGGACAAACCTCCTGGAACTTTGTGCAATATTGGAGCCACACCTGCTTCCACGCAGGACATACCCAACAGCACTCACGGCAACGGCAAAGGTGATGGCATTCCTACATTTCGTGGCTACGGGATCCTTCCAGCAAACTGTGGGCATTGCAGGGGGATGTCCCAACCAACATTCAGCATGGTGCTACGTGATGTCCTGTTGGCTATGATGCAACACAGGGACCAATTCATACATTTCCCCAGGCGGCATGAGTTGGCGGATGTGAAGGGCGAATTTTATGCACTTGGACACGTTCCTAATGTAGTTGGTGCAATAGATGGCACACATGTTTCCCTGATTCCACCCCAAGCACGGGAGCATATTTACCGAAATAGGAAACATTATCATTCCATCAATGTGCAGGTGGTGTGCCAGGCAGATATGGTCATCTCACACGTCTGTGCAAAGTTTCCAGGATCAGCCCACGATTCACACATAATGCGCAACAGCATTTTACCACAGCTGATGGCCAATCTGGCGCCGGAGCGGGCATGGATTGTGGGTGAGTACAAAGGGTTGAGTCGTGTGCTGTTTGTGTGCCATGCTGTCCTCGGACACATGTCAGACACTCAATCTGTATGTGTCTTTCACACTTAGGTGACTCTGCATATCCCAACGGACCTTGGTTGCTGAGTCCACTTCGCAATCCCAGGACACCAGCTGAAGTGCGCTACAACAATGCCCATGGGAGGACACGTCGGGTCATTGAGCGAACATTTGGACTCCTGAAATCGCGTTTTCGATGCCTCGACAAGACCGGAGGGGCTCTGCAGTACTCACCCGTCAAGGTGTGTCAGATAGTGGTAGCATGCTGCATGCTACACAACCTGGCCGTGCGGAAGGGGATCCCCTTAATCCAGGATGATGATGACCAGCCACAGCCCCCACCTGCAAACACCCAAACGTCAAGTGACGAGGATAGTGGAGAGGAGGAAGGTGTTGGACAGCGTCAGCAGCTCATCAACAACTACTTCACTTGATGGTCAGTGGCAATGTCAATACTGGCTGTTGTCTGATGATGTTGTGCTTGGTGAATATGTGTATGTGAGTTTTGTGACTACAGCATGTTGCAGAGTCAGTGCTGGCTGCAGATGTGTATGGCAAGGGATCTTTTGACACAGCTACTTGATGTCTATGTTGGTACAGTTGCTCCTTGTGACATGTGCAGATTGTCGTACCTTGATGTGCTGTGTTGTGTGATGGTTGTTAGTCCACCACCTGAGTAGCAACTGATGTTCTGTTGTGTTTTCCTAGGTCCCTTCAGCCTCTACTTGCCTGCGGAGTATCCCTGCTCCTGTGACATTGTAATCATGGGTGTGAGTTAACATACTGTGATGAACATGGAACAGTGACAACTACATTGGTGCGTTATTAGTGTTTATTTACAGTGGATACATGTGATGTAGATGTGGATATTTACAGATTTGTGAATGGTGAATAACAGATTTGTCAGTGATGGTAGATGAGACAATAGAGTATACACTAGATCAGTATGGTAACACAGTCCAACAGTCATTTGCCATTTCCACGGCATTGTGTGTGGGGACAGTCTGCAGGGTACACAGCAGGGTGAAGAGGGGTGCCATCATGGCTGGCTACTTGACTGGCTTTTGCCAGGTGCTTTGCCACGGGATGCTCCCAATGATTTTTTCGGGCGGCCCCTTGCTCTTTTGGCAGGGGGGACACAGGTGCATGGCCAGTGGTGTCTGATGAGTCCCCATGCTCGCTGGACGCAGGGGAGGGTGGGGGTCTGTCATCCTGCGTCACAACGGAGGGAGCTGTAGGTGTTGGCGGTGCCGCATGCCTGTCCCTGAGGACCCCCACTAGCTGGCCCAGGAGGTCCCTGATTTGGCCCATGCAGGCCACGAGTTGGCCCATGCGGTTGTCAATTGAGCGCAGCATCTGTTGTTGCTCACGGGCATCCTGCTGAGCCTGCCTCAACTGTCCCTGGGCGTGTTCATAGGCCCCCACAACTCTGTGAATGTGTGCCAGTGATTCAGTGCCAGGGTCTTCTTCCCTTTGGGTCAGCCTTGTCCTCACACCTGGCCTGCTGTCACGGCCCTGTTGCCTCCCTCCTGTGGGCACCGGCCTACTCTCCCGTACCTCCGCAGTTGTTGTGGTCTGGTTGGCCTGTGGAGCAGGGCGAGTGTTGCAGGCAGCAGTGGTAGTGGTAGTGGTGGTGGAGGTGGTGGTGGCACAGGTCGTTGCAGCAGGGCTCTGCGTTGATGTTGTTGCTGAGGGTGGTGGGGCTGTGGGGTCCTGGGACACATTACGCCCTGCCACACCAGATGGTCCGGGTTGGTCCTCCTCCTCCTCATTATCCAGGGAGTCTGCATCCGAGGGGAGATGTTCGGGAGCTGGTGACTGGCTGTGCTGGTTGAGGTTGTCGTCCTCTGCAGTCAGTTGTTGGTCACCTGTGGGACAGGAAGTAGATGGTAATTGCCTTACACACCTCAGGGTTGCTGTGTTTGATGTCTCTTATTTACATGTTATGCTACACACAGTTGCCTTTTTCACACATTGTATGTCTGCACAGAGATGTGCCTCATGCCATGAAGTGGAGTTACATTCATCATTTCACAATGGTGTGACCTGTGATTGGTTAGCATGCCACACGTCTAGTATTGGTGATTTCAATGTGAGGTTGTCATCTGACAACTGGCATGACTACAAGTTGATGTTCAGCATCTTTGCTGATCACTCTGCCTGGCAGACATTACCTGTGTGCATGGACTAGCCATTGTCATCACATGCATACCGTTGACATGTCCTGTGCTTGTATTTCTTTATACAGCAGACCATGCTAGTTTGGTTTTCCCATGGTCCTTCATGATCAGCACCCATGTACGCTACAGAGGGAAGTCTGGGTGATGCATGTCAGAGGCCCGTTTGCTTGGACATATTTGTTGAGAGTCACATTCCTGTTTCTGTCACAGTTACGTACGCTGAGCTGTCTGCATCCTGTCAATGGCTGTGCTTTCTTTTCTATTTTTGTGTGAAGTAGAGCCTCGTGTTGTCATGTCTCTCAATGCTTTTGTTGAGTGATGGTGGTGTACATGCACTGTCTGATTACCTGTGCAGTGTCACTTTGGTTTTTACTTACAGACACATGCTTCTGGGTGGGGTGCTCCATCCTGCTGAGGGGTGTGAGAGGGGGGCCTGTTGGGAGTTGTAGTGCTGCCTCCAGATACACATTCCCCATCCCTGTGAAGATGGCTACCTACCTGTTTGGTGGTGGGGGAGCATTCAATGGCTGACACATGCTTCTTGGTGGGGTGCTCCATCCTGCTGTGGGGTGGGTGAGGGGGCCTGTTGGGAGTTGTAGTGCTGCCTCCAGATACACATTCCCCAACCCTGTGAAGATGGCTACCTACCTGTTAGGTGGTGGGGGAGCGTTCAATGGCTGACACATGCTTCTGGGTGGGGTGCTCCATCCTGCTGAGGGGTGTGAGAGGGGGGCCTGTTGGGAGTTGTAGTGCTGCCTCCAGATACACATTCCCCATCCCTGTGAAGATGGCTACCTACCTGTTTGGTGGTGGGGGAGCGTTCAATGGCTGACACATGCTTCTTGGTGGGGTGCTCCATCCTGCTGAGGGGTGGGTGAGGGGGCCTGTTGGGAGTTGTAGTGCTGCCTCCAGATACACATTCCCCAACCCTGTGAAGATGGCTACCTACCTGTTAGGTGGTGTGGGAGCGTTCAATGGCTGACACATGCTTCTGGGTGGGTTGCTCCATCCTGCTGAGGAGTGGGAGATGGGGGCCTGGTGTGTGTTGTAGTGCTTTTTGTCTGTACACATGCATCCCAGTTGGTTTTGTTTAGCTTTGTGCTTTTTCAGGTTGAGTGGTGGTTACATCTGTGTGACCTGTTTTGGGTATTGTGGGTCAGACGAATGTCCTTTGGCCTAGGGGTTGTAGGTTTGAATTTGTGCAAGACGGTACATGGCAATGTGATGATATACATTGGTTTGTACTTACCAGCTTCCAGTCCCCCGCGGATTCCTTCAAGACTCTCTGGATGTAGGATTCCAAGGACCTTCTCCTCCCACGGACTGTATGGTTTGGGTGGGATGGGAGTGCCTCCACCAGTCCCGTCAGCCAGCTGACGGTTCTTGGCCCTCTTCCTCTTCACCACGGTCTTCAGGTCATGCCACCGCTTCTGTATTTCCTGCTTGTTGCGGGGGGTGGTCCCTACTGCATTGACCTTATTGACTATCCTCACCCACATTTGGGTTCTTGTGGCTAATGGGGTGTGTTGGACCATGTTGCCATAGAGTTGTGGTTCAACTCTTATTATCTCATCTACCATGACTGCAAGCTCTGCATCAGTGAATTTTGGCATTTTGTGTGGTGCCATGGTGTGTGCTGTGCAGATGTTCTGTGGTGCAGTTGTGTGGGTGTTGTGGGTGTTGTGGGTGGTGTAGGTGGTGTGTGTGTTGTGGTGGTGCTGTGTGCAGGTTTGCCTCTCCTTTGTTCTCTGGGGTTGGGACCTTCAGTTGTGGAGTGTAGCAAAGGATTGTGGTCAGGGAGGGGCTGGTTTTATGCTCGGCTATGGGGGGTGTGGCAAGCTGGTATGTTGCTGTCAGGTGTGTTGTGTGTGTTGTCCTGTGATTGGTTATTTTGAAATTTCTGGGGCTGTTGTCATTGGGCACTTTTGGTTTGTATTGGGACAGGTCTACTTCAGTGTGTGCATTGTTTGTATTTTTTTTCGTATTTTTTCTACGTCCGCCATTTTTTTTGCGGTTCCTCGGCAGCGGTTCCTCGGCAGCGGTGGCTATGCTGCAGCCCTTCCGCCGCCTATCGGATTCATCACTGTTCGCGCACGATGCGGTCGGATTCATAGGTAGGTACCATGGTGGTAGCGGGGTTGTCATAATGTCACGGGCGGTTACTCCGTGTGCATGGCGGCGGTTCTTGGCTTTTCCGCTGAGTATCCGGCCGTTGCTGTCGGATTTTCAGCTGGTCCGGCGAGTGCGGGCGGTTTTTCGTTGTCTCCCGCCGCCGCGGACGGATTATTGTGCCGGTTCATCGTAATGTATCCGGCGTTTTTCCCGGTGGCCATGCGGTCGTTTTTTTGCCGCTACCATGGCGGTCGGTATGTTTTTCCGACCGCCATCGTAATCGACCCCTTAGTTTGGTGACTCTGGCCCGGCTTGGGTGACAAAATCATACAGGGCGGAGGTCTAGGAGTCCAGTAAGGTAACTTTGAACAGTTACCTGGCCACCAGAGCCTTTTTCCAGTCCAGTTCCAGCCTTTAGGAAATTACCATCATAGACGACAATAAAGTGGTCCTGATGCTGGTGATGCAGGCAGAAAAGATGCCCAATGACGCTCCTGGAGTTGTGCGGTCGACTGGGGTGAAGTGCGGGTGATCCCTGGGTCCACGGATGGGGTAAAGCGACTTTGACCACAGCACTTGGGGTCCCATGACGTCCTCATTGCGACAGTAGAAGTCCATCTGCGGCTGGGGTACCTATCATGTGATGCAGCAGTCACAGCAAATATCCTTAGTGGGGGCTAGTGTCCCCAGTGGTGTAACAAAAGCCCCTGCAGCCCCCGTGGTGCGGGGGGCCGCCCCCTCAGCAAAAGTGATAAGTGGTGGGCTGGGGAGGGGGGCCCCCTTCATGTACTTTGCAGGGGGACCCACTCAAGTTTCGTTACGCCACTGAGTGTCCCTCTTGGGCAACGGATCCAGTCTTTGATAGCACTCATGGGTCCAGCAGACTTGGGTGCAACTTTTGGCTATCTCAGATTTGTCTCTCAGAGCGCCCATCGGCAGTCAGCAGTGATTCTTTAGAAGTGGCTATTTCTTTGCCGGTTTGGGCTTCCTCAGCTTTGATGCCCCTGGTGCTGTTCCAGGGGCCAGTTGACTGACCCTTTGAGTTAACGCTTCGATCTGGGGCTAGGAATCCACTTTTCCCTGAGCCACGAACCACAGGCACAGTCCAAACTTCACTAGCCCAAAGTGCAGCAAGTGCAGTCCTTCCGACGGTGCAGCCTCTCTTTGTGCAGCTTTAAAGGCAGCAGGGCAGTCCTCTTTCGGTCTTCTCTCCAACAGTAATGTGTCAGCGGTCAATCAAGCAGCGGTTCTTAACTTAGCTCAAAAAAACCTAATTTCAGTTCTTGTTGCAGATATTGTCAGATTTTTGAAGCCAGGGGTGCCCATTTTATCTCGGGAAAGTGCCTCGAGGGGTCAACGCGATCACTAGCCAGTAGTGCCTCTTTGGTGGCAAAGTTTCGGCAATGTGTGGCATTTGGCTATCCCTGAGTGCAATGTTCTTGGCACTCTCCAGATGTCTGAACCTTCCCTCGACCGTGAGGAGCTTGGTAGCCCACCCCAGAGGTGTGGCTACCTAAGGGCTACATGCCCACGGGAAAACCGATTTGGGGACAAGTTTTCCCTCTCTGGCCCTGTCTCCAACTTGTCTACATGAACAAAAGGCAGCCTGCTCGGGAGTGTTGTCACTGGTGGCCCTTCAAAGGGGGCTTCCCCTTTGAAGCTTGCCTTTTGGGCTAACACTCAGAGCGGCCTTCCTGGGAGAGGAGGTCACACCTCACTCTGTGGTAACTGCCTTTGTTCATAAGCTTGGGCGTCGTTCACATGTCTCCCCAGGCGGGCAGTAAGCTGTCTGTTGGCCAGGGCTTGTGCAAAGGCACTGGATCAGCTGAGGCACAGAGTGGCAACTTTCTAAAAGTTGATTAACTTTAATAGTGACATGCTTGTTGTACTTACTCCAGCAGCTCTACTCTCCTGGACCTAGATGGCCACCAAGCATACTAGAATGTGGCCACGCCCCTCTTATCAGGATAGAAAGAGCTAGCCAAGCAGTCAAGCAGCTGTAGTTGTGCTGCCGCTGTGCTGCTGTGCTGCTGCGAGAGGAAGCGAGTGCCAAGGACCTGAGGCTCCCCCGCCAACGACCTCGCATCCTCGGGGGGCCTGCGGACTGCAGCAGCAGCGGCTGGATTGGCAGGCAGGCAGAAGCGGCGGCGGGAGCAGGAAGGAAATTACGCCGCCGCCGCCATCAGTGCGGCATTAAGCAGCAGCGAGAGGAAGCAGCACCAAGGATCCTGAGGCTCCCCGGTAACGGCCCCCTACGGTCCGCGCTACACCGCATACGGGAGGCATTGGGAGGCATTGCATCCCGGGTTTAGTGAACTGTGGACAGCAGCTGGAGCGGCAGGAGCAGGAGAGAAAGCACGAGACCGCCGACAGTGCGCCCGGCTATTTGTTTCCCCCTCTCAGTCCCCCTGCCCCCTGTCTTTGGTCCTGGTTCTCAGCGGGCTTGGAGGGCTGAAAAACTGCGCAGTGGGACGAGGGCTCGGGGCCGGCGGCCCGGCTCAGCGAGGGGAAGAAGCAGCTGTGCCCTTACATCCACCTGCAAGTGTAAATGCAAGTGCAGCGAAACCCATGAGCCCATGAGCCCCTGCACCAACCCCCTGGCTGTATTCCCTTGAATCCTCCAGAAAAAAAAAAACTTGGAAATAATCGGTCAGTGTACGACAAAGATTCCGGCGCTCCCACCAAAATCACCTCCAGGTGGACGGCTATTAATATACACCGTTTCATCTGCTAAGCGGCCTCAACGCGGGTACGGGTCAAGAGCGGACCCGAAGCCCAGAACAGGAAGCTTGGCAGTGAGGCAGAGGGAGAGGTAGAACAAAAGTTGGCAGCCGAAATAGCCAGCAACCGCCTCTCTGAAGAACCCCTGGTGGGACGAGGGTCCCAGGGGCTACGCTGCTTCTTTCCGCCATACCTGCATTTCGCTGACACTCTGGGGAGGATTGGGGAGGACTGCTACTCCCAGAGTGCACCGCTCCACACAGCAGCTGCCGCGAGTTAGGGGGAGGCGTGTCCAACGCGCTTATAGCGCAGCCTCTCCCCCCGCGGCGCGGGAGTCTTTAGCAGCCTGTCTGTGTTTACCTGCTGTCCGAAATAGCCAGCAACCGCCTCTCTGAAGAACCCCTGCCTCTCCCACCGCGGGACCAAGGGCGGGCCCGTCTGTGCCCGTCAAAGACCGGAGTAGACTGGGCTGGGCCACCCCCCTTTCACTGGAGCCTTGCTGAACTCTTTGAGGTGAGCCTATCTAATCTTGCCTTATTCCTCACCCAAACTTGCCCAACGTGAATATGGGGAAACGAGCGGGCCAGTCGGCACTAAGGCCCGCCACAACAAGTATTGACAGCATGCTGGAAAGAGCTGTCAGTATCGTGACTAACGAGATAGAATTGACCGAGAGGCGCCTCTCTCTCGACCCGGGGTACCTCCTCTTCTTTCACCCCCCACTGTGGCAGGTGCCAACTTGAATGCTAGTGCACCAGATGGTGCACCAGATGGTCCTAACACCAACTGTGCGGTTTTCAATGATGGTATTATACCTTATGCACATACACCAGATGTTATCTCATTGGATATTTCGACGAGCTCTGAGGCAATTACCGGGGCGAAACGCAAAAGGAAGCCTGCTAAAGTTACAAGTGTCAAGAGGAAGCAGTCTATTCGCCCTTGCTCATCTCGCACAGCCCTGAGCTCATGGATACGCGCCTCTCCGAAACCCGTGACAGTTGTCGCCCATGTGCATACTCCAGCTATTGATTCTTGCCATTCTATCGGAACCCAGACTGAGACTGGTTCGTTTTCTTTTGAGAGTCACGGCTATAGCGAAGTCATTATTAGTTATATTGTGGATACCGTCTTTGAGCGTGTTAAAGGCGCTCTTGACAGTCATTTCGCCACTCTGAGGGAACACTTGCCTATGCCTCAGCTTGAATCTTTTAATATGATTTCCTCTGCTCAAGTTCACTCCACTGCGCCTACCACATCTGGAAGGTCACATACATCCGCACCACCTAACAATGTGTCAACCTACACCTCAAATACTTTGACCGGTGCGCTTAATTCGAACTTAGCGGTTAATTCATGTGACATGTGTAACAAAATTAAGATGTGTTTTGTATCTGAGGGTAATGGTGCAGAAAATAGCATCCCTGATAATGGAAGTGTAAACTGCCCACTTGTTAAGAACGTGTTGCGCCTTCCGATCACTGCTAGTATCCCTACTGTGGCTCGAACCAATACTCATGCTGCTGGTAGTATATCACGGGAGGGTGGCACTGACATTATATGCTCGTCAGACCCTATGGGTAGCAGGGAGGTGTTAAATTTACCACCGGCGGCTTGCCCTTATGTTGTGGTCTTGGTAGGTGTGCCCCCCCTAAGGCCAAATCAGACTTAATCTTGGGAGCAATTACGCCACAAGAGCTCAGATTGGCTATCTAAACATAAAGGGTTTAGGGCGTCATTTATTGACAATATTATTACGGTACGGAGAGTTGGTTGGGTGGGGCAGTCTTCAAAATGCATCAAGGGGGACTGCATAGTTATTAACTTTCGCAGACCGTCAGTGGCTAAATCAATATTATCGTCACAGGAGGCCCAGTCTAATTAACTACCAGTATCTGGGCTTTGCCATTGGGGTATTTTTATAAACCTTCCCTGGGGGCATCACCCCCTGACGCGCCTCTCACTGCCCGCCCCCTCTCTCAACACAATAGATTTTTGCCCCTATCGGGTCCGGATAGTCAGGATTGACTGTCTCCTCCCCTTTTAACACCAGTATCAGCAGAGCTAGCCCCTCTTTTAATTGTATCCCCATCTTGCGAACCTGACATCCCAACCGTACTTAATGTAGAATCCACTCTTAAAATACTGAGTTGCAATGTTGCAGGTCTCGCGTCTAAAATGAATCTGCCAGACTGGTTGGAGTTAGTTTATAAACAGGACATTGTAATGTTTCAGGAGACTTGGGCTACCCGGGAGCTATTTTTGGAGGGGTTTGAATGTTTTAACATCGTAGCTCCCACCCCAGTCTCCGGACGGCCGGCAGGAGGCCTTTCAATTTGGATTAATATCATGGCAGGGGGTCGGGCTAGGGCCCTCGCCACTAATAACGATAAATTTCAGGTCATTACCTATAAACGGGGGATCTCGTTTTACTTAATCAATTTTTATAACAATGATTTTAAGAACGTCCCTAACATGAATTTTATTGACTTGTTTAATTTCATTTCTAACTTACAGACAACTAATCGTGTTGTTAAACCTGTGGGAATCTGTTTAAGGGGTGATTTTAATGTTAAGCTATCGAGGGGTATTTATTCTGCCATCCATCCTACGAATATGGCATCATTATGTAATAGGGGGGCCCAATTATTAGACCTCCTAAGTACCAATAACTTCTCTGATGTGATGGAGCTTGCTGCAGACTCTACAAGAGCCTGCCGTATAGAACCTACCTATAGAGGCAGGGGCTCGTCCTCTACCATCGATTATATTTTTATTACTACCCCTTTAGAGAATTGTGTGCTAAAAGCTGAGGTTGTCTCTACACTATATGGGGATCACAACCCTATTAACCTAACTCTGAGTCTTGCATCCAGACCGACCTACGATAAAGAGTATGGCGCAAGGGATTTGTCCCCCTCTACTGACAACCTCAGATTGGTCTGGCGTGGTATAGACAACAAAGCCATATTTGGCAGGATGGTAAGAACTCACCCCGACTTAATCGACACTTGTTTGTCGTTTAAGGTACATAACCCTGAGGTAGTTGACGCTTTCACGCGGCTCTGTGCGGGCGTCAAAACTTTGCTGTCTAGGCCTATTAAGAAAATTTATCCGGACCCAGGTTGGTTTAACGCTGATTGTTCTGCAGCTAATAGAGCTCTCCGAAGGGCGCTTGCTAATAAACCTAGAGACAGCTCCCTTATTAAATCACTTAGACTATGCTATAAACTAGCTATAGCAACTAGAAAGGAGGAAATCACAAGAGAGCACTGGGACAATCTTGCTCGGGCTACCTCGCTAAAAAATGGCAAGGATTTTTGGTTAGCCGTTAAAGGCATGAGGTCCTTGGGACATTCTATGTCCACAATTAGCTGCAATATTTCTAGTGAGTCCTGGGAAGCACACTTTAGGAAGATCTATTTTGCCCCAGTCTCACTCACAGCCACTAACGAGTATGCAATGACTACTAGGGTCCCGATTGACTTATCGGAAGTAGAGGAGGCTATCGATCAGAGCCTGGGATGCAAAGCCCCTGGCCCTGATGGTTTGCCCATCGACCTTATTAAAAGTCACCCGGATTTTTGGGCGCCCTTACTGTTGAATGTTTTTAATAATTTAACAAATTCCACCACACCCAATACTTGGTCCTCCAGTATTATCGTGCCAATTTTTAAAAAGGGGGACCGTTCTAACCCAAGTTGTTACAGGTCAATCTCCCTGATTGATAATACGTTGAAAATTCTGGGGAGGGTCCTGTATAACAAGATCAGGTCATGGGCCGAGGAAGCTCAGATCCTACACCCTTGTCAGTTGGGGTTCAGGAGTAATATTGGCACTGTCGAACAGTGCCTTAACCTCAACTTGATTATCGGTAAATACAATGTTGCTAAGAAAACACCTATATATCTAGCATTTATGGATCTCACCTCGGCCTTCGACTTTGTCAACAGGTCACGGCTGTGGATTACTCTTTTAAATTATGGCCTGGACGAACCCCTCGTATATCTTTTAGCTCATTTGCACAAAGATCTACACGCCCGGGTGCGTATTAGCAGGGATGGTGAGGTTTCCAAAGTCATCGAAGTTGGTAGAGGGGTCAGGCAGGGCAGTGTCCTGGCCCCCCTCTTATTTATTCTGTATATCAATGACCTGAATAAGTCTTTGGTAACACTTACCCATGATGTTCCCTGCATCAACGGTAACAAACTTCCTGCCCTGTTATACGCCGACGATGCGGTGCTGATGGGCCGCACACCAAAAGCTCTCCGCATTCTGGTGCGGGGCTTTGTAGACTTTATGGCTGCCCTGGATTTATGTACTAATTTAAAAAAATCCTTTTTAATGATGTGTGGGTCGAAGAAGTATTTTAATACATCAATTGTTTTAAATTCAAATAGTTTACAAAGCACTCGCACTTTTCCATATCTTGGGCTGGTATTTGCTTCAAATGGATTGTGGGCTGACTATGTGGCTCACTGTAGGAGAAAGTTTACAAATTCTACTAATATGATACTCGGGTTGCCAAAGCCAAGGAATACAGAGGTTGTATCTGCCACTGTTAAAATATTTAAACTCCAATGTATACCAATTGCCACTTATGGTGCAGAAGTTTGGGGCCATACTAATAGCGGCAGCATCCATGATGAAGAGAATAGATTTTGCCGTAAAATCCTGGGTGCACCCATTTTCTCTTCTAAATATGCCAGTCATTGTGAACTGAATTTGCCATATATTGAAGATTACATCAAGGCTCGCCCAGCATTATTTTGGCTGAGAGTTTGTAGAAACCCCGCGGCCCAACTTACCAGGGAGATAATATCAGATTGTCTAAAATGTGATAAGGGGATGGAAATACCTTGGCTGGCCGCTGTATACAAAAGTTTAATCAGTGTGAATCATGAATATTTATTTTTAAACCCCTCAGACCTTGGTACTATTAGTAAAAAATCGCTTCAGACGACCCTTTACGCATCCTATAGGAATGCTAGATTTGACAAAGAGTGTAAGAAAACTTCCGTCGCTAGATACATGCGCATTGAGAACATCTCATGCGCACCCTCTAGCTATTTATTAAAACCCATTGGTCGCTGGGAAAGGGGTCTACTTTTCCGGCTGAGGACTGATACTATGAAATTCATGCTTTCATTCCCTGCAGGGTATATTTCCAACCTCGATCGTTTGCCTTGTCCATGCAATAGCCAACATAAACAATCTATGCTGCACTTTTTATTTTTTTTGTGGTTACTATTCAACACTTACTAAAAGGTTTTTGATTCCATATTTTAAGGCTTTACCTGAGATTGACTACAAGGCAGCTTATGGGAAGGTCATTGCTTTGAAAGACAATGAGCTAACCTTCCGGGTTGGTTCCTTTCTGAAAGCGGCGGTGCGCACTCGTAATTCTATGTGCCCCTGCTGAATCATATCATTTTATTCCGCTCTTTTTAACTTTTAAGCTATATGTATTTGCTGGTGTATAAATATTTTAATGAATTTTGCTTTCTTTGTACCATTTTTGTGTATTGTACTACTGGAGGACCAATTTTAATTGGATATTTTAACTGCCCCTTTGTTGTTGGAATTCTCATTACATATGTTGTTTACTGTCTGTACTTTTATGGATATGTATCTGTATCCGAATAAAGATGATATTGATTGATTCATTAATAGTGACATTAATCTCGACTTGGGCATCAAGTCGGATTTAATGCCATGATTAATTTTTATACCTTACAGTATCCAGTTAGATAGTCCCAGTCAGAAGTTAGCCAGGCTGGAATGCCACCCTGTAACCCTGTGTTAGCCAATGGGGCTACTTAATTTCCTCCGCAGAACTACAACTTTGAGGGTTTTGCTGCTAAGACATATATAAACCTATATGTCTTGCTTAACAATATACAGCTACCTGCCATAGGGCTCGTTAGGCCTTTCTTAGGGGATACTTACATATATTATTAAGGGATGTGGTGGCTTTGCCATTAATGGTAATGGCAAAGTCGAACAAGCATTGTGAAAACTGCCCTTCCAGTCTGCAGTGGCAGGCTGGTAGCCATTTTGTACTTTGTCACACACAGGGTGGCACAAACAGTGCTGCAGCCCTGGGTGTACACTCTGCCTTACATGCCCTTGTTACCCTGGGTACCATCTACTAGGGACTTATAAGTAAGTCAGTACTTTCCAACTGACGACGTCCATTTCAACATATCTTTTGCAATGGGTCAAAACACTGGCATTGGGGTCTGGTTAGAAGGCCTCAGTGCACTCTCAGAGTCGAAAAACCAGCAGCTAGTAGTCCAAAAGGGGGCAAGAATTAGAGGGAAACCTACAAAAAGCCTGTTCCCTTACAATCCTAAGGGGGGCAAGCCCTCTTTTTCCTACAGGGATGGCCCCTTGCACAAGAGTGAATTATTTGCCTTTGCATCTGTTCTATAAAAGAGATGTGGAGGTGGAGATAAAGAGACCATCCGGAGTTGTACTGATTGTGCACCACATAGAGCTAGTGCACAGTTAGTGCGCCAACCATAGGTGCCATTGTGAGGAGGGCATTTGTCCCAGAAACTGTACAGGCAATCCCCTACAGACGCGAACAGTCACACACTGCACACTTTTGGAGGGGATCTCTGTTTCCCGTTTTGAATCAATTGCTGGGTTGTTTCCTCCAGTGAAACGTGGACCAGCGGCTTCAAATAGCTAGTCAGCTTTTCACTAATTTGCTGTTCCCAGTGCAAGCACAGATCTGGGAACAGCACATTTGCTGTAATAAGGTGCTCTCTTCTAGTCTGCGCTTGGCTCACACACTTAAGGGTGTGTTGCAGCACCGCATGGGGCAGTGCTCTGTTCCTGTAACGTGGCCCCAGGAAGTAAACAGAAGACACTGGAATACTAGCCAACACCACTGATACACTGTCTTACAAAATATCAAAGTGGGAAATCTTGACCAGGCTAACTATTAAAGATCTCCCAAGGCTCACCAACTCTCTGAAAATCAAATTCTATCTAGACATCACCCCATGATCCATACTGATGTCAGCCAATGTCAAAAGTAGTAAGACCACTCCTCAACAATGCTCTCTGCTAGAGAAAGGAATGCTGAATGTAGAGTACTTGTCATGAAACTAAAACTTCACTCAGAGAAGTGCCAGTGCTTGGTTTTGTGTAAATTCATTTAGTTATTTTCTTGAAATTAGCATTAGAATATTGTGTCATTCGGCTCGATAAAATCAAAAATTAGATATATCTGGAGTCTATGGGCAGCCCCCAAATCCAGCTGTACAGGTTTTCCATTGGCCTAGATTTGAAAATAAAATCCCTCCTCATTTAATGAGGAAACAATTAGCTCCTGGTGTCCATTTCGAGTCTAATGTAGTTGGCGCTGACATACTGGAGCAAAATTCTAACACCCGGACATTGGGTTAATTCTTGATAAAAGGGAGGGCAACTGTGAAATATAGTAGAGGGGCAACCATCACAAAATGCTGGCCTTGAAGTGCTGGAGGTAATTTTCGACATAAAGGTCACCCTTGGCATATGGACAGCATCAATGGTAATGTTCTGGCACTGAAATATTGTTTGTAATTTGTGTCATGGGGGCACCATGACACATGGGGGGCATCCATGAGAAAAGCTTGCATATATTCACAATAATGATGCCTGCTTGTTTCTTGGGTCATTTTGTATTTAATGAGAAGAGTGTATGTCAGAGGTCTTCAAACTATGGGGCGCGACCCCCAGGGGGGTCGTGGAGTTCTAGGAAGGGGGTCACAGATTCCCCAGCTTCACTTGTCCCTGCAAAAAGACAGCCGTCCTGGGAGGGCTAATTGAGATCGTTATCAGCTGCTTGCCTGAATGAAAGGCAAATGTGCCTTATCTGTTAATCTGCAAGTGTAAATGATGCTTGGGAGCAGTCCTGGCTCTTTGTGAAGACAAAGATGTGTTTTTTTGAGTGGAAGTGCAAAGAGTTAACAACTGGGCTGGGAAGTTCTTGCTTTTAATTTTAACTGCATTTAAACAGCCCTTAGTGCCCCTAAAGAGGTGTTGAAGGGACAGTTATGTAAAACTAGGCTCTGGTATTACTAAAACCTACATTTTGAAAGCACCATTTTATGGTAAAACTATTCACACGTTTTGCAGCATTCTATCTTACCCTGTGTGTAATGCAAGTTTAAACAATTGACTTACATATTCACAGTGCTTTCCGTCACAGGCTGTGACTTCGTAGCACTAAAAATACACATCACTATTCTCCACTGCACCAATCAAGATTTAATTATGTGGTTCTCTGGTTACACACAGACCTCTGCAGTGCATTAACTAATATAGGTTTCATAATGTACTACAGTGCATTTCCCACTGAGCAATAACTTTTTTTTATTTATTTTTCATTTACGCTGCCCATTATTTTATATGTAGATACCTGAAGGTGAAAGACCTAAAAAATGTATAGAATATTTTGGGCTTATTTATGAGAGGCTTGCATCTCTAGAGCATCACTTTTTTTGATGCTCCGGTGGCGCAAGCATCTCAACCATACCTATGAGGCAGTGCAAAGTCACCCTGCATGGCTTTGCATTGCCTCATAGATATGGAGTAAGACATAGCAGCGCAAGTCACTGCATTGCCTTACTCCGCGTCAAGGAGGTGTCCCATGGGCGTTGCGTGGTTCCCACGCAAAGCCCATGGATTTTGATGCTGCCCCATATTTACAAAATCACGTAAACCTGGGGCAGCTCCAAAAACTGACGCCTCTCCAGTGGAGGTGTAACGAGGACAAATGTTTTCATTTCTCCTCGTGTTTTCCTTTTTCCATGTGTGCTGCATTCTGCAGCTCACATAGAAATAGGAAAACGCCCCTCAGAATTGTTTTGGTGAAGAAAGGTGCCTCTTACCGTACAAAAACAATCCTGCCTACGTTGGTGCTAGGCAGCAATTTGTGAAGGGAAAAGGACTAGAATGCACCGTATTCCTGCCCTTTAACATTGGCATAGGGCAGCGCCGCAAGAAGACTTGCAGCGCTGCCCTATGCCAATTCCTCATAAATTAGGCCCTTTGTTTTTAGCTACACCTTTGGCTACACCCCTACGCTCAATGACCTTTGGTTTGCTAAACACTGTTTAATATCATTTCCCCACCGTAAAAATTATTTGCTGTGGTAATTGGGGGCTGTTAGAAATGGGGGTCTCTAGTTGGCAATTGTTTGCACCTTTGTCCAAGTAGGGACCCTTCCTTCTAGTCAGGGTAAGAGGGATACACTACTGAAATAACCCCTGCTCACCCCCTTGGTAGCTTGGCACGAGCAGTCAGGCTTATTTTAGAGGCAGTGTGAAAGGATTTGCACATAACCAACAGTAATACAGTGAAAACACTATAAAAGGACACCACACCAGTTTAGAAAAATATCCAATACTTTATATATTCAAAACAAGACCAAAACAATAAAAATCCAACATACAGTACTTAAAAATATGCACTTTGCGGGGAGCTGGCATCCGGACTGCGGTGTGGGATGGGGCAGTGTGTCGCAAGACTTATGAGCAGTGCCCCCAAGCCATGGTGCCGTCACGGTTGTCGAAGTCAGCAACGGCGTCAGTGAGACCAGGGCGACGAAGTGAAGCGGGACACTGCAGAGTGCGGTGCCCACAGGTCACGGTGCAAGCAGCAGCTCGGTGGCCGTCGTCAGTGAGACCAGGCTTGCGGTGCGAGATGCAGCGGTACCCTCTGGGGTGCCTTCAGGACAAGAAGCCAACGGCGGAGTCAGTGGCGGAGTTGGTTGCTTTCCCCCCTCTGTGGCAACTGCAACCACGGTTCCAGAGGCGGTACCCAGATGTCAGTGAAGTCGAGGTGGTCCCTGAGACTTCAGAACAGGAGGCAAGCTCTACTTCAAGCCCTTGGAGATACTCAGCAACAAGTAAAGAAAGTTCAGTCCAGTCCTTTCACTGCCCAAGGCAGAAGCAGCAACTGCAGGCCAAAGCAACAACACAGCAAAGTTGCAGTACTCCTCTTGGCAGTTCTTCCAGCTCTTCTTCTTTGCAGGTTCCTTGATTCCAGCGAGTTCTAAAGTTCTGGGGTCTGGACCCCAATATTTATACTCAGTTTCTCATTGTGCTTTTGGGCAGAGAGTGCATGTGCCCAGCCCAAACCAGTTCCATCCTCTCTGGCCCAGCTTCCTGGCAGGAGGTGGAGACAGCATTGTCCAAGGCAGACCAGGCCCATTCAGGTGCAAGGAAATCTCCTCCCACTACTATGCAGCCCAGTGTCGTGTAGTTCCTATAGTACCCATGCAGGACCTGCGCGTTTAGATAACATAAACTGTGGGTTTGGTGGCAGACTGATTCTGAGCACCCCCACCGAGAATGTTAGCCTGTTTGCATAAGCTAGCTCACAGTGCCACTAGTGTCTCCTCTTATCGGGGAGAGATTAGTTTCTGGCAACCTCAGAACATGACAACCCTGATCCCTCAAGATCGTGGAAACAATGTACTACTTTTCACTCAGTCACTCGTGCTCATTTAATTTATCTCAGAGGTACACAGAATAAACAGTCTGGGCGTTTCAATAAGGATTTATTGAACAGTTGTTATTCTCGTGTAAAATATATGAGCTGCAACAACCATTAGACAGTAGCAGAGATATATGATTAGCAGTACTATGAATATAAAAGGATAGTACAGTTCTACCATCTTGCAATAAGCATGAATAAATTCATGGATATAAAATGCAGGATAAAAGAAAGCGCGTACTCCTACGATGCCTGTCTAGATGTACCTAAGTGTACCTAGCATGTGAGTAGGTGTGAAGCCAAGAATCCCTCTAGGATTTAGTCGAACCCCATTACCTGAAGTGTGAGAATGTAGGAGCCCTTCTTGGCCTCGAGTTGGACACCCCGCGAGGGATGTTCAGACCGCTGTCAGCTGGAGCGTCTGCATGCAGGAGCCTCAGCGTCTCAGGTCAGTGTGTCGGCCTGGAAGTCTCGGTTCCCTCTGACTAACATTAGCAAGAGGTGTTATATTTATACAGAAAGTATCTAGGGCTCCTTTGTCCCTTGTTGCTTGTATTAGCCATTGTTGGATTTGAGGATGACGTATGGGATGAACCGTGTACGTAGATATGGGGAGGAAGGTGGTGTAGCCCCAGCCTGGTTTCTAAGAACCCTTATGAATATTCATTCATATTGTGTGAGTCTATTGATAAAGTTATAGGACTCTATTGTTCAGGAGAAACCCTCCTTCTGCACCCAGGACTAGAACTAGGTAAAGGTTCAATCATAAAAGGCTCGTTACAGTGTAGTGTAGGGGAGGTAATGTAGGTGAAGGGGTATGATGTCACCCAGGCCTATATTAGGGTACCTATATGAAACATAACACCAGGTCTATTCAGCCCAGCCCTGACTTCCAGGAAAGGCAGGACACACCTTGACCCCCCAGTGGCTGTCTCATGAGAATGCACATCCCCAGTCCCTGTCACTCCAAAGCAAGACAGTTAATCCACAAACCCTGCAGAGGCACACAGGATGGCTAAGCAAGAAAATACCTACTTTCTAAAGGTGGTATTTTCAAACACAGAACATATAAATCATCTTTACTAAAAGATGCATTTTTATATTCTGAGTTCAGGCATACTAAGCCCCATTTCTCTATCTTGTCCCAATGGGAAGATATGCTTCTATGATCCAGCGCCAATACCAATAATTAATCAGGGATCAATACTTAACAACAACACACTACAATGGCCCATACACATTCACCCAAATCCCTGATGCGCTGGGGTCAATTTATACGTTCCAAAGATTCTTCTCTTCATAGATTTAATTGAGACATTTTAATAACCAATCTCTTATACATCAACTTTCCTTCCACTTGGTCGATGGACCAATTAGTTGAATAGTTGATGGCAATGATCACCACTGACTTTATCAACCATTTAGTCAATAAAATGATCACAGACTCTCGATAAAGTTAATAATGAATTTTTATCCCAAATATTAAAGATTAATGCTCAGTTGCATTTGGTCACAGATTACAAACACTGAACCTCACGAAAGAATCAATTTTATAAATTGTTCAAACTCATTATACAATGACATTATGCAATGAAGGAGTGGATAGAGTAAGAGACAAAAGTTTCAGCAAAATATTTATGCCAACATAGTATACTTAATGGAGGGATAGATGAAGAGACAATAGATTCATCTAAATAATACGCATCAATTAATTTGTTGACGGAGTGGATAGGTGGAGAGACAAAAGTTCAGAGACAAAATACATCAATTAGTAAAATTCTGACAATGAATTAGACTAAATACAAACCTATTGGTCTGTAGGAAAACCACCCCCTCGGCCTAAGGAATGGTGGGGGTCCCCTGAAGCAGAATCAGGGAACAAAGGATATAGGGACTGTGACAGGACAGGTCAGGTCAGGAACAGCTAGGCCTCTCTGCAAACCGACGGACAGCGACGCATCTCCCCTCTTTCTTCCTGTCAGCCTAAGCTCTAAACCACACCCCTAAAGGCACCCCAGATATACCTTAAAATTGACATGTCCATCCCACTAATGTTGCAAACTAACATCGAACTAGTACAGTGATTGGCGGGCTTGGGGGGTGGCGTGGTCACGCCACCATGATTTCACCTTCTATTCGACAACTTTATTGTAAAATTAATTCCCATGGTCTGAATCTTAGTTTATTCACACGTTCCCCATACAAGATACAATTTTATAACGTTTTCTTTCATATGTTTAACATTTTCACAGAGTACATCTCCGGTCCCACGCTCATGTACAGTAGTTGGCAGTCGTCTGACATCCTGGCCTTCACTCCTTCATGTCATCTGCGGTGCACAGCACATTTTGCTTGCTTCATGTCAGAACGGAATCACTCATTGGCGCTTCCCCGCTCCCACTTTGGACAAGTTTAGGAAGATGGAGGCTCCAATCAGCACACTATATTAGATGAAAATGAACATTTATTAATTATATGATAATGAAACCTTCACTGTTTACCACCCACCTTGTACTATTCCCCATTAACGTTACCTAGCATAAGCATAGTGCAAAAAGCGGCATTAATTATTACTTTAAAGCAAGATGCGATAAGCATAATACTGAAGCACATGCGGCCTATTCATGCAACATCTTTTATTTAAACCACAAAATTATTACATTATTTATTTACGTGTTAGTTCAGGCATGCGCAAAGCAGTTCCCCATGTTTATGTTGGGTGTACGTTAGTTTTACTATATCTGCTTACTGTTAGTACTTATTATGGGGGTACTTAATTCGAGCAGGTTTCATTTTTGCGAAACCCTGCTCCATCAAGTCCCCCTTTGATAGCCTTTTAGGAGCCATCATAAAAATACCTACCATACCAAGTGCCATCTTTATTCAATTTAAAACTCTGTACTTTTCTCTCTTTTATGGCACCCTCATCTAAATCTTTCATTAAGTCATAGAACTCTCCTTTCATCTCTTCTAATTCTATCTCTTCTCTTTTTCTCTTTCTTGCTCTTCGTTTATTTTCTGTCACTTCTTTTCTCCCACTTTTATACTTACAACACTTATATGCTGTCATTATTACTAAGACTATCATTGCTATTGAAACAATGGGCATAATTATGTTTCCTAATAGACTACTTCCAAATGTAGAAAACCATTTACCTATAGAGGAGAAACTCTTACCAAGTCTCTCCCAAACACTGGCAACCTCCAGTTTGGTCAAATCTTCATGTAATTTTGTGATATTCTTTATATATCCCTCAATTCCTTTACTCTTATCAGGGATATATGTGCAGCAATGTTGAACTTTCAGCATACCACAGACTCCAGCCTCTTTTGCCAATAAGATATCAAGGGCAAGCCGATTTTACTGAACCATCGATCTGATTGCAACCATTTCTGTGTCAATCATCAAGAACCCACCAGCAGTATCCGTGAATAAACGATCAACCACTGTGGACAATTTTCGAATTTTGTGTGAATTCAGAACGACTCCAACTGAGGGTATCAGTGCACCAAAAATATCACCTACTATTTCTGAGAAGCTTGCTCTTCTGTTACGTGTTAGTCCTTGCTTTATTTCGTTTAATTTAAGACTGTTTCGGTCCATATGATACACTTTCTGGAAAACAATGGCAAAATAACAACTTCCATACCAATGTGCAGGCAACCTATAATAAGCTTTCTTGCCACACACATAGTAAACTCCTGGAAACACAGGATCAGTTCCACCTTTCAATCCCCAACCTCCAGTAATTTGGAAGGTATGTTCACACTCACTAGAACCTATAAAATAATTATTATAGTTAGTTTTTGTTCTAAGCAAACAAATCTTCCCTCTCTGTGACCAGTCCAGGGACATTGCAGCGTATTTCTCGCCCTTCTCATAATTTCCTTCTCTAAAATCCCATGGTGGTACTCGTGACTTCTGTTCAGCAGCTTTCTTTTGGAAACTCTCTCTTCTATCTTCTACCATCTCTATAAATACTTTTTCCACAACTCGCAAACTGCATGTTAAATTATTCTTATAAGCATACTCTATGTCTAAAGTTTTAGTAATATGGAAAATTCTCCCATGTATCGTGCATTCTTACCACTTAATACCTTGTTTAATTCTTTAATAACAGGAATTTCAGAAAATACTAAATGTATATTGGAGAAGTGATACTCAAGTTTCCCTATTACATAAAACAGGCTTGTAAGAATACTGTAAGACACACCATAGGTTAGAGGAAGGTGGTGATAGGTCACCCCTTCAGAAACAGACAAAGGTAATTTCATGCACACATAGCAATCACTCACATTCATAGTTTCGATATATTCGTAGAGTAGTTTAGTAAAGACGTTTAACGAGAAATCACCAATTGATTTATCATGATGGAGAATGTTTCCATCAAAGGGCACTATATTAGTATTTGGGGTTTCATTAGTAACATCATTCCTTCTTTCACTTATTACATCATTTGTATTGTTCCTTTTATCAGTTATCATGAGAATAGGTACAAGTACAGTTAATAGTAACCACATAAATGTTAATAACAAAATACTACATAAGCAAGCTTTAATACACCTACATTTTAGACTAGATTTTGGAAGTTCAGTCACTTCTGCTTCAGCCATTTTTGTTTCTCTATATGAAAATTAAAAATCTATCTATACCTCAAATAAAAAAAAAAAAATAGTAGTGTAATCCTACACTTCAAGGCTTTCTTCTTTACCCCCTTCTTTTATTCTTTTTCTTTCACCTGCTTTGAGTCTTTATTTCGTTTTCTTTCAATCAGCAAGCTTGCTCCTTGTTTTGTCACAGTTCTTTAAGGGGTCTTAGTTTGGTTTCATCAACTTGCTCAGTGTCAGAATTGCCTTTGTTATCTTCACTTGGATCTAAGCTTTCAAATTCTTCCAAGATTACGTATGACCACTCAGGTGCTCTGTACTTCCTACTCGGAACTCTTACTCTTCGTGTTTTTCGTACTAATTCTTTTCCTGACTCTTCTTGATCTGTTTGACTTGAAACCTCATTACTTTGTTGTGGTCTTTTTCTTAACCTTCTATTCACGAGAGTGTATTTTAGTCTCTTCACTCCACTTGGCCAATTATCACCTTTTCTTGGTTTCTTTGCTTTGACCACCTTTTCGTCTTCTACATCTGGTTCACAGGCTCTTTTGCTTGCCCTTTCTTCTGAATGTCTTTTTTTTTGATTTTCAGTTTCTTCTGGTTCTTCTGTTTCTACAATGACTTCTCTTTCAACTGTGAATTCACTTCCATCTGGTTCAAATACAGTATCACCCACTTCAGGTTCAGCTGAAAATTCACTTTCTTCTGGATCATTAGTGAACTCGCTTTTTCCTGGTTCAACGGCAGTCTTTGGAACCCTAGAATCTTGTGCCCACTTTACTTGACTTGTGCTCGGCTGTTCACCATCTGCAGGTTCGTCAGAATCTGTCACTCTAGATTCGTCAGCTTCACACACTTCAGCCACTGGTCTTTTATTTTGATTCACCAGTTGATGGTCTTTCAGGTGGATCTATGGTTCGTTTAGTGTGGCTCGCATGAATCCAGTTTGGCAAGCCAGCACACTTCACCGCCGTTGTCGTCACCAGGATGATTTGATAAGGTCTGTGCCACCTGGGTTCTAAACACGATTTTCTTACGTGCTTCTTGATGTAAACCCATTCACCAGGACTCAGATCATGAGCTTGATTCCGATGTATTGTTGTGGCATCTTCTCCAACCTGGTGAGACACAGAAAGTACCAGTTCAGCCAATCCCCTGCAATAGTCAAGCACCAGATCATCAGATATACTCATCAGTTTGTTCGCTGGTATATATGCCTGTCTCATCGCTCTTCCCATGAGGATTTCATGGGGTCTCAATCCAGTCTTTTTGTCAGGAATGCTTCTCAGACTCATCAGCACAAGGGGTAAAGCGTCAGGCCATTTCAGTGATGTGGATGCACACACTTTCCCTAATCTAGATTTTATAGTACCATTGATTTGCTCAACCACTCCAGATGCTTCGGGTCGATAGGCGCAATGCAGCTTCTGTTCAATCTTAAATGCTGCACAAATCAGCCAAATTATCTCATTATTAAAATGAGTTCCTCTATCTGTCTCCAAAGTGACTGGAATTGCAAATCTAGGGATCAGTTCTCTCAAAAGTAGCTTAGCTACTGTAAGGCTGTCACTCCTTCTCGTGGGATAGGCTTCCACCCAACGAGAGAACAAACAAACAATGACTAGCATATATTTAAGCCCATTGCAAGGGGGAAGCTCGATAAAATCAATATTATCCAATTGGGTGTAAAGGGTATTCAGGCGCTCATACAGCTTAACACTTTTTCTCAATATGCAAATTAATTCTTAGTGTCCTGCGGTGCCTTCAACATGGGGAATAACACCCAAACCCCCTAAACTCAATCAAAGATTGATTAAACTATTCACAATTGTTGAAGCACACGCATATTATAATATATCACCGTACGGTAATGTATCAAAAATAAAGCAGTAATAAGCTGGGCTTCTGTTCTTTCTTTCTTTTATTGCCAATGGATCTTCCACTCCCAACGCGTTTCGTCGCTATAGGGATTAACCCAAACGACTTCCTCAGGGCTGGAAGTAATACAAATACCATAGTTGGAGTACATAACACAATTACAGCCATTATTATTAAATATTGTAAGCCCAAAAACTCCAACCTCGTGCAGAGGGACTATTCAAAATGATTGACAAGTGTGTATAAAGAGACAATAAGAGTGCTCTTAAACATAATTATGCACGTATTTACAGATTATTCCATACAGTTCTATTCACTGAAATTCAATAGATTAATACATATCAATTCTAATGCCACATTATCTATTAATTTCTACTTATTGCTACACCCAGTTCCTCATTATTACCGTGTCAGAGTAGTGGTAATAAGACCAGTAAAAATCTGTAGTGTTGTTTTATCTTATCCAACCCAAGTGAATGGCATGCTCCATAAGTATTGAATAAATAAAACTGAGCTGTAGATCACCGTGTTGCTTCTGGCCGCGGGGGAGGACTACAGAGACCAGGCTGAATCGCGGCAGGAGCCGCGTCAACATCCCGCGCCAGCCGGCGCTTTAAATACCTGACTTGCCTCCCGCAGCGCGGGACGCGCGCGGGCGCGCCCGGTCGAAGCCTCGTCCGAGACCGGTCGAGGCTGGGCTGGGCTGGGCCAGCCCTCTAACTTTGAAACCTGCGGTGAGACTTTTCCTCCTATTACTGCTTATGATTTGAACGTTTTGGGGGTTGCAAGTGGCAATAGCTGCCTGACACCGTCCTTCAGGAGAGCACGTGCACAATGAGCAAGGCCAAACATCTAACAGGGAAGGGTGTGGTGGGAACACTAGATGCTTTCCTGCAGAGAGCAGAATCTACGCTGATGCACGAAATAGCATTGACCGAGCGGAGATTGTCTCTAGAACCCCTGGCGAGGTCTCCTCAAACGCCTCGGTTACGTGCAATGCTCCACGACCCTATCCCCACTGACGTACTGCCGGTGGAAACATCATCACCGGCATCTTTGGCTCCGGTGCCTCTGGTGGGGAATGACCATGTCTGTAGCCCAGGACAACAACTCCCTATTGTGGAAAATCCCATAACTGCAAGGACTCGGGGGCAGAAGTCAAAAATCAGCCAGACGAGACCGCATCAACCGCCCGCAAAGAAAAGAAAAGGTCAGGGCTCAGTCAGACAAGGAAATATAGGAGGGAAAAATCAAATAACTGTCTCTGCGCAAGTAATCCCCCACTTGAAGGAAGCCAGTACTCTAACGAATACTCTCCATGACCATGACGACGGAGAACTCTGGAATAAAGTCAAGGAAATCATTACTGAACTACTAAAACCTGTCGTAAATAAGTTGGACATCATGGAGAAGCGGTTAGTTAATATAGAGAAAGGACTGCTTACTCAGATAGCGCCATTGAGTACCCATACCCCCCCAAATATCGATTCACATCAGCTGGTAGAGGATCAGACGCCCGTATCTCGGGTGAGCGGGTATAGCGATACGAACCGCAGAAACCACACTAACATAGGTCTGCACCCCCCGACAATAACAAATGCCTCTGCCGGTCCATCTTAACAGGGAACGGGGAAAGACAGGATGGCAGAGAATAGGAAGGGGGGTCTACCGCACCCACAGATAGAGTCCTCGGGGCAAGCTCATCAAGGTCGTCAAACAGATAGAGGGGACCAAGGAGCTAAAAAGGAAAATCATACCTTTTTATATCCGCAAACACCATCGCAAACACAAACACAAACACGACCCCCTAAGACTCTACACTTACCACCAGATGCGACTCTGATAACTGTGGTGTTGGTCAACGTCCCGCCTCTCCCATTTGGAGAAATAGAACATTGGCAGGCACTAAGAAATAAGGCCCTAAACTTTTTGTCGGGGAAAACAGGAATTAATAGCAGACTTTTCTCCGAATTTAAAATGGCTCGGCGAATCGCTTGGGTGGGGAATTCTGCGAAAACCCTGACTGGTGACTGCATAGTGTTATCTTTTGCTTCACGACAACTGGTACGAATGATTATGGAAAGCGTGGGGAATTGGCCAGTAAGGAGCACTGGGATTAGTGTGGTCCCGCTGGGTTTCTTTTATCGCCCCCCTAAATTAGCATGGCCCAGCAGAGAGGATGGTCTCTCAACCGGTCCCCTGGCGTATGTTTACACGGTACCTACTTCCAACCATTTTCAGGCGTTAAACAACCTGGAGGAGATAGACTGACTCTGTAATACATCTACGTTGAGATCAGGGGAAATAGCAGCTTGTGATAACATCTCTACAGGGCAGTCGAACAGGGGGAATGACGCATCTTTTCCTCTAACTCTAGGCCAAGCAGCGACTTCACCCAAAATATCGGTCCTAGCAACTCCTACCGCTGAACAGGCGGTGGCGAGTGACCGCAGTATTGATATAGGGGGTTCGGATATCAATAATCTTAATTATGCATTGCGCCCAGGTAAGGAAAGCTGTGTAACTTCCCCCTCTGCCATAACTTGGAACATTTGTGCATGGAATATAGCAGGGCTGCGCCCCAAGATCGATAATAAAGAGTGGGTTGAGTTCATACAAGATCTGGACATCATAAGCCTCCAGGAAACGTGGTGCTTAGAACCGATACATATCAATGGCTTTAAAACGTATAATAGTCAGGCCATGAAGGGTAGGGGGGGGAGACCTAAAGGAGGGCTGTGTACTTATGTCTCCAACCGCCTTAGTGTGGACAAAATTATATTCCATCAAGGAGATTGCCATTTCCATATTATTGAAATAGTATGCAGAAGAACCTACTCCTTGATTGTGACACATTTCTATAATAATGCCCCGATAGAAAATCTTAGCAGTGTGATCAAAGAGTTGAGTGGGAATCTAAGTACCATTCTTGAAACAGGCACCAGAGACAGTATGATTATAGTTCAGGGAGATTTAAACTGTCCACCCTGCCCAAATAGGGATCCTAAGATGTGTGGTCTGGCCCAGATTGGAGATGAATCTTGTACTCATTTTAGTCACTCAAGGGCAGGAGACTGCTTCAACGAATTCCTGCACATGTTTGATCTCAGCATAGTAAATGATCTTTTAACTCCTTTTTACCTTTGTCATACACCTTCAACGGTCGAGGCTACTGTTCTATAATAGATTACATGCTAGTCTCTCACCCCCATTCATCAAGGCTCAAAACCTTTAAGGTAGGGGACATAGCAATAAGTGACCATTTTCCCCTTTGTTTATCACTTACGCCTCCCCTGTTCACTCACGATGAGCATAAGAATAACAGAGGCATTATTTTGCCAGGAGATCTAGTATTAAATCAAATAAACGGACATTCTATTCGATGGTCTAAGGTGGACCCCGTGGCGTTGACTAAACAACCGATCTCCACTAGTAAACACGCTATGGATATCTGTCTGAATGAGCATGCTCCCTGCGATCAGATAGTACAATCCTATTTAGAATTATCTAAAGAGGTGAAGAACCTCTTGTGGGTTCAATTAAAAAATAAACAGAATACTGTGGGTTGGTTTGACAAAATTTGCTCGCAAGCCCATTCCAAGCAAAAGACGGTGTTGCATAAAAACCCGAGGTCTATCCCTGAAGTCAAAGCAGCTAGGTTTGATTACAAGAGAGCAGTTAAGGCAAGAAAGAGATGCCTAAGGGAAGAGGCATGGGAAGCACTCCAAACAGCTGCACTGCAGAAAAACAATGTGGCTTTTTGGCGTATAGTTAGATCCCCCTGTTTGACCCCGGCTGAGGGACCCTCTATAGAGATAGCGATCGCAGAAGAGGACTGGGTAACTTTTTTCTCTAATGTATATAATGATAACTTGGATGATGACCCTAAAAGGTGTGGGAATAATGGCTTTCAAGAGGCCATTCACCTAGAAGCAATGCAGGTGACATTAGAGGAAGTGATTACGGCTCTGTCACGGAGCAAGGGAGGTAAGGCCCCAGGACCCGACGGGGTCCCAGTCGATTTGTTTAAAGATAATGTCAATCTGTGGGGTCCCGCAGTTACTCAGGTAATTAACGCTAGCCTTAGGTCAAAACCGCCCAACTCCTGGGCAGAATCGACCATAATTCCGATATTCAAGAAGGGGGAGAGAACTGATCCGGGGTGTTATAGACCTATCTCCCTCCTTGATTCAATGGTGAAAGTGGTAGGGCGGATTATATTAGAGCGATTGGAAACATGGGCAGATGAAGCCGGTATCCTCTCGGACCTACAATACGGTTTCAGAGAAGGACTGGGCACGATTGAGCAAAGCCTGAACTTATCAATGCTAGTAGGAAAGTACATAAGGGCAAAAAAGGGCCGTCTGTTTATGGCCTTTGTGGATTTAACGGCCGCATTTGACTCAGTGAGACACTGTAAGTTATGGAAGATCTTAGTCTCACTGGGTGTGGATCAGAACATAGTAAATTTTTTACAGCAATTGTACAGTGATGCGGCAGCTAGGGTCCGATATGGTAAGGGAGGTGAATGTACTAAAGCCTTTCCAATTAGGAGGGGGGTCAGGCAGGGTTGTGTCCTGGCCCCCTTCCTTCTTAATTTGTATATTAATGAACTAGGTAATGAACTTCTCAAGAGCGGGCTAGATTTTCCTCAGGTGGGAGGTCGCTCGATACCTACCTTACTATATGCGGATGACGCACTATTGATGGCTCGCACGCAGAATGGTCTCCAAAGGGTTTTAGTTAGTTTTAACGATTTTATGAAGAATCTGGGTTTAAATATTAATATTACTAAAACTTTTATAATGAGTTCTGGTCATAAGAAATTTAGAGGTAGAGGCAGGGAAATATACCTGGAGGGTAAAAGGGTATCTCAGACTCTAAGTTTCTCATATTTGGGTATATTATTCAATGACGATGATACTTGGGCAAAAACTGTAACTGCAAAAAAATTAGCCTTCATGAGAACCACTAGTGCACTCGTCACTTTTTGTAGGAATCTGGGACGCAGGCCACCAGCTGAGATCATACAAATTTACAAGGCAAAATGTCTCTCGGTGGCTATGTATGGAGCAGGGGTTTGGGGCTTTACGAACACACACGAGTTGCAACTAGTGGAAAATGCTTTTCTACGTTTTCTGTTATCGGCCCCACAAAGTACTTCCACTTTTGTGTGCCATGAGGAATTGGGTCTTATGCATGTCTCGAATCTAATTAAATTGGAACCCATACTCCTCTGGCACAGAATATGGACTAGGGAGCAGACTGTGTTAAATAGAACCATTATGCAGGACATAATGAGACTGGAGGGGGTTCATTTGATACCGTGGGTGAAGTACGTGGAAACATTTTTATTAACATTAGGCCACCCAGAGTTTTATACAAACCCCGCCTTAATGTCCAGACTCTCTAGAAAAGATTTGAAATTAATGGGCTTAGCATATTTGGGTGAAGTAAGATCGGCAGGAGAGCTATCGAAACCTAGTGCCCTGCAACACCAGCTAATACGCACTTCGGAGGGGTTGGAGCCCTATCTGTCATTTGTTCCCAGCGGGTTTGATAGAATGATATTATTTAGATTTAGGATGGGTACTATCCACAGACTCCTGTCTTTCCCGAAAATGAATGACTGGTCCCGCACTTTACCTCTCTGTCCGTGTGATTTGCAATCAACTCAATCTACATCACACGTGATGTTCTTTTGTAAATTTTATATGAAGCAAAGAAAAGAGTTACTGATCCCAGTTTTAAAAGCTTACGGCCTTAAACAGTGTCGCCCAGCACTAATCCGCCTGCAATTTCTGGAAAATGTTCATACTGCATGGAGGATTGCATTATATATTAAAAGAGTCCTACGGCTCAGAAAAACTATGATCTGGGATAGCAATGAGATGATGGGTCAGGATCGAGATTGTTGACTAGGACTTTGGACATACATTCTTAAATGTATTAACCGCTATGATTGTATCCAATAAGTGCTATGAACTTGTTTTTATGTGATCTTTTATGCTTCGGGTGACAAGTACATTGGATACAAATCTTTTTTAACGTATTAGTATTTATGATTGTATGTAATCAGTGACATGAATTTGATTTTATGTGCCTTTTATGCTTTTATGATTGTCTTTGTAACAGTCGAATAAAGCTTATTATTGATTGATTGATTGATGAATAAATAAAACAGATACCTTAAAACTTCATCCAAATCAAATGTCTGTAAGGGTTAAAGTGATAGAATTCATCACTATTAAAATTCTGGAGCACATGAGGCACAGGTCTCTCAATACGTTTATTATTGACCACTAAAAACGAACTTCCTGTTATACAATCTTACCTCTAAGAGGTCATATCCTCCACTCAAGATCCTTTACAATGGCCAATAATATCCAAATTCAATGCTGAAATGCGACCCTAAAAGAGACGTGATTCCGTCAAAACATTGCCCAAGTCTTCACTCTTAGTTACAACAAACAAAGTCAAACGCACTCCACCGTTCCCATCTCTTACCTTCACTTCAGCTAATCGTGAAGACAAGAATAATAATGCTTTCCATTCAATAAAATGCCACGGCGTTATATATGACACGGAGACAATCCCTCCGAGAATATTCAACAGATCCCTGAAGTACGGGGAACCTGTAATGAAAGATGTATACTTCTTCAAAAGCTGCTACTCCGTGTATACCTCAACTTATTATTAACGACAAATAGACGCATAACATACCTCTCACCGCTCCCGCCACCCGGATACAGGTAAATGCAGGAGGCTTCCGGGATTCTTCGTACACATAGCCTTCCACAGAAATTGAAGAGGTGACTGTTCGACCTCGATAACCCGCGCCCTCTTAGAGTGGTAAGATAGTGCGGAATGAGCGCCATTATAGAACGGTCGTTCAAAAAGTGAAGACTACAATTCGGAGATTAATCCTCTCCAAATTCATAATATTATCTCCTTAAATTCAGGAAAAACAGGTAAAAACAACAAAACATACCCATCGTGGTATATGCTTAAATTAGGGTCAAAATTATATTATTCTCCCTATAACCTACATCCAGGGTATTACCAATCCACGTTGTATTCAGTCACCTAACTCATTTAAAAAGTATATAATAAGAACATGATGAAGGTGCTATCTTTGGGTCAAACAGCTAGCACAGTTGTAAGATGTGTTAGGTTACCCAGCATATGGAAAATAAACCCATAAAATAGCACCCTCGCAATGTGTATAATCAAAAAGCTATCAATGTCTTATCTGTGCTTACATGTGCCTAATGAGACAGAGCATGATCAAGTTATTCCTACATCATTATGTAGTTATAAAGAAAATATTGAGATTGATGTTAAATACTATCTTTCACTAGAAGGTTCGAAATACCATCTCTTCAGTTATCTATCCTAATCTCCCAAGAAATATTGTAGTTCCTGATCAAAATTAAGACCATCTTCTATGGCCCTAAAACGCATGATCCACCTTGCCTCATGCCTACGCAGTTTCAATTCTCTGTTACCACCCCGTGGGTCTTGTTTAATGTGTTCAATGCCAAAAAATTGGAATATTTTGGTCGGGCCCTGTGCATTGCAACTATATACATGTTCTGCAATAAGGTATCTCATGTCGTTTTGCTTTATCGCTCTCATATGTTCACTGACACGATCCTTTAAGGCCCTTATTGTGCTCCCCACGTAGATTTTTTCACATTTACATAGAATGATGTATACAACATACTTTGTACTACAGTTTATGTTGGTCAGAATACTGTACATTTTATCATTTTTATCCATGAATTGTTTGGTTTTGTCTTTCGCATATTTACACATGCCGCAGTGGCCACATTTAAAGAATCCCTTTGTAAATTGTGTCAACCACGGTTCCTGTTTTTTTTTAACAGGATAGCTGGGACTTAATATTGTACCCAATGTCCTTCCTCTGCGGAATGTGATCTGAGGCTTATCTGTTAGAAATTCCTGCAATGTCCTATCTGCTTTTAATATATGCCAGTGCTTATTTAAGCTCTTGCGTAAGTTATACTGATCGGCGTAAAATCTGTGATCATTCTAATGGGTGGCATAATCTGTCCATCTTTTTGGCTCGGTTTCAAGGTAGATATACGTTTTATCTTTGAGGCCCTTTCTTTAGCTGTGACTACGTCACGTTTCGAGTAGCCCCTCAGGATAAACCTTCTCTCCATGTCATTAATACATGTCTTGAAATGTGTGTCTTCGCTACAATTACGTCTGGCTCTAACCATCTCCCCAAAAGGGATTGCTTTTATCTGATGCCGGGGATGAGCACTGTCTGCGTGCAATATGGCATTGCATGACGTGGGTTTGCGGTACATATCACTCTGGATTTGATTATCTTTTATGTACAGCTCTACATCTAAAAAGACCACCCTTTTGGTGCTCGAATGTGTAGTGAATCTAATATTCATGTCATTGTTATTCAAATAGCTAATAAAGTCATGTAGTAGTTGTTCAGTACCTGTCCATATCATAAGGCAGTCGTCGATGAAACGCCCCCAATAAAGGATATGTTCATTCCAACGACTGCCCGATGAGCCCCAGATCATCACTTCCTCCAGCCAACCCATGAAAAGATTCGCATAGGCTGGCGAAAATCTAGAGCCCATGGCTACACCTTGGATTTGCTTAAACCATTCATCTTTAAACAGAAAAAAGTTATTACACAATATCAGTTCTGTCATGGCCAGTAGCATCTGGGTATGTTCCCAATGGCTTGCCGGTCTCTTGGATAGAAAATGATTTACCGCTTTCAAGCCTAGTTCATTCCGTATACTGGTATACAGTGATACCACATCAAGAGTCACTAACATCATATCTGTATCCCATGCGATGTCTCCCAATATATTCAAAATGTGTCTAGTATCCTTAATATATGAAGGTAGGTTTACCACTATCGGTTGTAAAAATAAGTCCACAAATTGTGACATACGTTCTGTGGGTCCCCCTATACCCGACACAATGGGCCTCCCTGGTGGAAATGGGAGGTCCTTGTGGATTTTTGGCAATGTGTACAAACAAGGGTATCTTGGACGTTTAACTTTTAGATACAAGAATTCATCATCATCTAAGAGACAATTATCATGCCATTTCTTAAGATATCCATTAATAGTAGTCACAAGAGAAAACATAGGGTTGTATACAATCCTTTCATAACAGTGTACATTATTCAACTGGGAATATAATTCCTGTTCATAGTCTGTCCTATTCATTACGACTAAATTACCCCCTTTGTCGGCTTTTCTAATAATCAATTCAGAATCTTCTAATAATTTCAAAGCCTGTCGTTCTGGTACTGTTAAGTTATCCTTCAAATTCCCACGGGGGGATCCCATTTTTTCTGCATCGGTATCTAAGTCATTAATGACTAAAGTATGGAAAATTTCTACATTATTGCCACTTGCTAAATTCGGGGACCACCGGGATTTTGTTTTCAGTCCACTCGATATTGTAAGATCCGGTCTAATATTCAAATCTTCCAATACCTTCCCTATTGTTACTGGATCTTCCTCCAATTCCGTGATTGAAAGCAATGTCACGGTATCCTGAATATCCCCAATAGTCAATACATTTGACGCTGAGCTGTATATTGGTGAAACAACCTCTTTATTTGGTTTAGGATTCATAGCAAAATATTTCTTCAATTTCAAACGTCTAATAAATCTGAACAAATCAATCTTAGTATCACAAATGTCACCCCTAAAGTTAGGGCAGAATCCCAAACCTTTCTTCAATAAGGTAATCATCTCATCGGTGAGTATACGGTCTGACAAGTTAACTACTTCTACCTCTTTTTCATCTGGTGCGTCTATTCCTTCTTGTCCCAGGAACGTGTTTTCATCCCTGCTCTGTCTCCTTCTGCTGCCGCCCCTCTTCCCACGCCTTGTTTTCTTGTATTGCCTGTTCTTTTGACCTGTTCCCTGTTTCCCCTTTTGATGCGGTTCACCTCTTGTAAAAACGACGAGTTCCCCAAAGGGTGTAGTTGTCTGACCAATGATCCTGGTCCTCCCTCTGTATCCCTGCCACTTGTTGGGATCGTACTCAAAGAGGTACTACTAGAGCTTGTAGATACAGGTTCAGACATCTGTTTATTCTTGTCTGTTGAAATAAGGTAGTCATATTTTTTAGAGAAAGTGAAAACTCTCCCACTGTTGTAATCAACCTCATCCCTCTTTAGCTTGCGAGCCTTTCTTTGCTTGATATCATTTTGATGGTTAGATAGGACTCCCTTAAGGATTTCATAATTTTTAGCTGTCACTTCTGGCATGTTAAGTGATATGATCTCCCCTTCTAGCTGTGCAATCTCCGTCTGCAACTTCATCACCTTTCTCTCAGCATTCTCTATTAAGATTTCCATTAACTTCATTGAACTGGATGTCAATTCTTTTTCCCAGATGCCAAGGAGGTCTTCTTCCAGATCATCGTATGTTGGGATGATCTGGGAACGGAAGACCTCTAGGAATCCTGTTTAGCTTCATGTACTGTTTAAGTGTGGCGCCATCCCACCACTTAGACATCTCAGAACGTTTAAGTCTCTCAAGCCTAATGAATCCCTCATTTGTTGGGTGATTACTACCTTTAACTGCTTCTGTGACAGTACTCCCTCTACACAGGTTATCAAATAATTCTGCCGCTAACCTGTCTCTGTCCAAATTATCACTCATCTTGAATTTCCTAAAGTGATGTGCCTGAAGTGCTGCCCGCCCTGATTCAATATTATCCAATTGGGTGTAAAGGGTATTCAGGCGCTCATACAGCTTAACACTTTTTCTCAATATGCAAATTAATTCTTAGTGTCCTGCGGTGCCTTCAACATAGGGAATAACACCCAAACCCCCTAAACTCAATTAAAGATTGATTAAACTATTCACAATTGTTGAAGCACACGCATATTATAATATATCACAGTACGGTAATGTATCAAAAATAAAGCAGTAATAAGCTGGGCTTCTGTTCTTTCTTTCTTTTATTGCCAATGGATCTTCCACTCCCAACGCGTTTCGCCGCTATAGGGATTAACCCAAACGACTTCCTCAGGGCTGGAAGTAATACAAATACCAATAGTTGGAGTACATAACACAATTACAGCCATTATTATTAAATATTGTAAGCCCAAAAACTCCAACCTCGTGCAGAGGGACTATTCAAAATGATTGACAAGTGTGTATAAAGAGACAATAAGAGTGCTCTTAAACATAATTATGCACGTATTTACAGATTATTCCATACAGTTCTATTCACTGAAATTCAATAGATTAATACATATCAATGCTAATGCCACATTATCTATTCATTTCTACTTATTGCTACACCCAGTTCCTCATTATTACCGTGTCAGAGTAGTGGTAATAAGACCAGTAAAAATCTGTAGTGTTGTTTTATCTTATCCAACCCAAGTGAATGGCATGCTCCATAAGTATTGAATAAATAAAACAGATACCTTAAAACTTCATCTAAATCAAATTTCTGTAAGGGTTAAAGTGATCGAATTCATCACTACTAAAATTCTGGAGCACATGAGGCACAGGTCTCTCAATACGTTTATTATTGACCACTAAAAACGAACTTCCTGTTATACAATCTTACCTCTAAGAGGTCATATCCTCCACTCAAGATCCTTTACAATGGCCAATAATATCCAAATTCAATGCTGAAATGCGACCCTAAAAGAGACGTGATTCCGTCAAAACATTGCCCAAGTCTTCACTCTCAGTTACAACAAACAAAGTCAAACGCACTCCACCGTTCCCATCTCTTACCTTCACTTCAGGTAATCGTGAAGACAAGAATAATAATGCTTTCCATTCAATAAAAAGCCACGGCGTTATATATGACACGGAGACAGTCCCTCCGAGAATATTCAACAGGTCCCTGAAGTACGGGGAACCTGTAATGAAAGATGTATACTTCTTCAAAAGCTGCTACTCCGTGTATACCTCAACTTATTATTAACGACACATAGACGCATAACATACCTCTCACCGCTCCCGTCACCCGGATACATGTAAACGCAGGAGGCTTCCGGGATTCTTCGTACACATAGCCTTCCATAGAAATTGAAGAGATAAAACAACACTACGGATTTTTACTGGTCTTATTACCACTACTCTGACACGGTAATAATGAGGAACTGGGTGTAGCAATAAGTAGAAATGAATAGATAATGTGGCATTAGCATTGATATGTATTAATCTATTGAATTTCAGTGAATAGAACTGTATGGAATAATCTGTAAATACGTGCATAATTATGTTTAAGAGCACTCTTATTGTCTCTTTATACACACTTGTCAATCATTTTGAATAGTCCTCTGCACGAGGTTGGAGTTTTTGGGCTTACAATATTTAATAATAATGGCTGTAATTGTGTTATGTACTCCAACTATTGGTATTTGTATTACTTCCAGCCCTGAGGAAGTCGTTTGGGTTAATCCCTATAGCGGCGAAACGCGTTGGGAGTGGAAGATCCATTGGCAATAAAAGAAAGAAAGAACAGAAGCCCAGCTTATTACTGCTTTATTTTTGATACATTACCGTACTGTGATATATTATAATATGCGTGTGCTTCAACAACTCGATATAATCAAGCTGTAGTCAGGTAAATGGACCTCCTGCTCTCCCAATTCTTCCCCAACTGACAACTGTTTTTCTGCCGGGATTCTGCTGCTGACAGATGATGCACCTCTGGCAAAGGCTCTCTGCAATAACCCTGAACTTCGGATTATACCATGTCTGCTTGAAGAGTCTGATCATTGCATCTCTTCCAATATGTGCATGTCCATGGTAAACCCTGGCCATATGGGAAAGTAAGGAGTCTGGTAAAACTGGTCTTTCATCCTGATAAACCCACAATTCATCATCTGTTCTTTTTCTACAGCCTGTAAGTTTCCAAATCTCCTTTTCCTCATCTCTTGCATCTGTCTCACCTCATCCCAAGTTTCAAATGTTGTTGTGTACATAAGATGGCATTCGGTATTTACTTTTTCAATTGATCTGTTTAACCCCTTCGATGCTCATGACGGAATGGTTCCGTCATGAGCATCGGTGCCCCTGTGCTCATGACGGAACCATTCCGTCATGAGGCCAGGGGCACGAAATCCCTCTGCTGCAGACAGCAGAGGGATTTCCTTTTCTCCCCCACAGCCTCGGGAGCTGGGGAAGAGCTTCCCCAGCTCCCGAGGTCCCTCCTTTCAGTGAAATGAAGATAAGTGCGCGCACGTCGCGCTGACTTCATTTCACTGAAAACGAAACTAAAATGAGCCTTTAGGCTCATTTCAGTTTCACTTTCTACGTGCTCAGGGGGCTATCTCAGCCCCCTGAGCACGTAGAAAGACGGGAGAGGTATCATTGGAAAGGGGAGAATCTCCCCAGGAGGGCGATCACCAAGCAGGGATCCACCCATTAAGGCACCAGGGAGGGGGGAGCGGCCCCTTGGGCAAGGGCTTTTGCTCCCCCAAAAATTGCCAATGTTCAGTCTTTCTGCCTCCTGGGGGCAGAAAGCCCACTAGACACTCAGGGATTTTTATTTGGTGAATTTTTTTAGGGTGGGGGCTGCCCAAAACGGGCATGCCAATGCCCCCACCCCCAGCCACTCATTACAGCCTTTCTGCCCCCCTGGGAGGCAGATGGGGCAGTAGCTCCAATCTGCCCCCTGGGGCAGAAAGCACACTAAATGCCAGGGATTTTTGTGTGCAATTTGTTTTAGGGTGGGGGCTGCCCAAATGGGCACCCCAATGCCCCCACCCCACCCGCCACCATTACAGCCTTTCTAGCCCCTCGGGGGCAGAAAGCCCACTAAACATCAGGGATTTTTTTGGACGCATTTTTTTAGGGTGGGGGCTGCCCGAAACGGGCATGCTAATGCCCCCACCCCCACCACCATTACAGCCTTTCTGCCCCCGGGGGCAGAAAGCCCACTAAATGCCAGGGATTTTTTTGTGTAATTTTTTTTTAGGGTGGGGGCTGCCCAAAACGGGCACGCTAATGCCCCCACCCTCGTCACCATTACAGCCTTTCTGCCCCCCCGGGGGCAGATGGGGGCTGTAGCCCCAATCTGCCCTCCCGGTGGGGCAGAAAGCCCACTAAACGCCAGGGATTTTTTTGTGCAATTTTTTTTAGGGTGGGGGCTGCCCAAAACGGGCACGCCAATGCCCTCACCCCCGTCACCATTACAGCCTTTCTGCCCCGCCCCTGGGGGCAGATGGGGCTGCAGCCCCCAATCTGCCTCCCGAGTGGGGCAGAAAGCGCACTAAACGCCAGGGATTTTTTTTTCGCAATTTTGTTTAGGGTGGGGGCTGCCCAAAACGGGCACGCCAATGCCCCCACCCCGCCGCCACCATTACAGCCTTTCTGCTCCCCCGGGGCGGCAGAAAGCCCACTTGACGCCAGGGATTTTTTTTTGCGCATTTGTTTTTAGGGTGGGGGCTGCCCGAAGTGGGCACGCCAATGCCCACATCCCCGCCACCATTACAGCCTTTCTGCTCCCCCTGGTCTCCCGATAAAAATGGTACCTCACACGCGTGGGTGGGGCAAGTACCCGCGACAGGCAAGGGCCCAAAACCTAGTGAGGCGACATCAAAATTACCTATCACAAACCAACCTGGTTTCAAGGGGGGTCCCATGAGTTTTTGGCCCGGGGCTCGGCGGCCACCTAGGGAAACCTACCAAACCCACACATTTCTGAAAACTAGACACCCGGGGGATTCCAGGGAGGTATGGCTTGCGTGGATCCCCCAACGTTTTCTTACCCAGAATCCCCCAGAAACCTGAAATTTTGCTGAAAAAATCACTTTTTTCACTCATTTTTGTGTGGGAAAGTTGTGGCATCACTGGGCTGACACAAATTTCCTACCACCCAGCATTGCCCCAGGTCTCCCGATAAAAATGGTGCCTCACTCGGGTGGGAGGCCCAAGTACCCGCGACAGACAAGGGCCCAAAATGTATTGAGGTGACATCAAAATAGCCTATCACAAAACGACCTGGTTTTTCAAGGGGGGTCCCATGACTTTTTGGCCCGGTGCTCGGCGGCCACCTAGGGAAACCTAGCAAACCCACACATTTCTGAAAAGTAGACACCCGGGGAATTCCAGGGAGGTATGGCTTGCGTGGATCCATCAACGTTTTCTTACCCAGAATCCCCCAGAAACCTGACATTTTACAGAAAAAGTCACTTTTTTCACACATTTTTGTGTAGGAAAGTTGTGGCATCACCGGGCTGACACAAATTTCCTACCACCCAGCGTTGCCCCAGGTCTCCCGATACAAATGGTGCCTCACTCGGGTGGGAGGCCCAAGTAGCCGCAACAGGCATGGGCCCAAAACGTATTGAGGCGACATCAAAATTGCCTATCAGAAGACGACCTGGTTTTGCAAGGGGGGTCCCATGACTTTTTGGCCCGGGGCTCGGCGGCCACCTAGGGAAACCTAGCAAACCCACACATTTCTGAAAAGTAGACACCCAGGGGATTCCAGGGAGGTATGGCTTGCGTGGATCGACCAACGTTTTCTTACCCAGAATCCCCTGCAAACCTGAAATTTTGCAGAAAAAATCACTTTTTTCACACATTTTTGTGTGGGAAAGTTGTGGCATCACCAGGCTGACACAAATTTCCTACCACCCAGCGTTCCCCCAGGTCTCCCGATAAAAATGGTGCCTCACTCGGTGGGAGGCCCAAGTACGCGCGACAGGCAAGGGCCCAAAACGTATTGAGGCGACATCAAAATGCCTATCACAAAGCGACCTGGTTTTGCAAGGGGGTCCCATGACTTTTTGGCCCGGGCTCAGCGGCCACCTAGGAAACCTAGCAAACCCACATTTCTGAAAAGAAGACATCCGGGATTCCAGGAGGTATGGCTTGCGGGGATCCTCCAACGTTCTCTACCCAGAATCCCCCAGAAACCTGAAATGTTGCTGAAAAGTCACTTTTTCACACATTTTTGTGTAGGAAAGTTGTGGCATCACCGGGCTGACACAAATTTCCTACCACCCAGCGTGCCTCAGGTCTCCCGATACAAATGGTGCCTCACTTGGGTGGGAGGCCCAAGTACCCGCAACAGGCATGGGCCCAAAACGTATTGAGGCGACATCAAAATTGCCTATCAGAAGATCGACCTGGTTTTGCAAGGGGTCCCATGACTTTTGGCCCGGGGCTCGCGGCCACCTAGGGAAACCTAGCAACCCACACATTTCTGAAAAGTAGACACCCGGGGATTCCAGGGAGGTATGGCTTGCGTGGATCCACCAACGCTTTCTTACCCAGAATTCCCTGCAAACCTGAAGTTTGCTGAAAAATCACTTTTTTCACACATTTTTGTGTGGGAATGTGTGCATCACGGATGACACAAATTTCCTACACCAGTGTTCTTCAGGTCTCCCGATACAAATGGTGTCTCACTCGGGTGGAAGGCCCAAGTACCCGCAACAGGCATAGGCCCAAAACGTATTGAGGCAACATTGAAATTGCCTATCACAAAATGTTTTGGGCCCTTGCCTGTCGCGGGTACTTGGGCCTCCCACCCGAGTGAGGCACCATTTTTATCAGGAGACCTGGGGGAACGCTGGGTGGTAGGAAATTTGTGTCATCCCGGTGATGCTACAACTTTCCCACACAAAAATGTGTGAAAAAAGTGATTTTTTCAGCAAACTTTGGGGATTCTGGGTAAGAAAACGTTGGTGGATCCACGCAAGCCATACCTCCCTGGAATCCCCGGGTGTCTACTTTTCAGAAATGTGTGGGTTTGCTAGGTTTCCTAGGTGGCCGCCGAGCCCCGGGCCAAAAGTCATGGGACCCCCTTGCAAACCAGGTCGTCTTCTGATAAGCAATTTTGATGTCGCCTCAATACGTTTTGGGCCCTTGCCTGTCACGCGTACTTGGGCCTCCCACCCGAGTGAGGCACCATTTTTATCGGGAGACCTGGGGGAACGCTGGGTGGTAGGAAATTTGTGTCAGCCTGGGGATGCCACAACTTTCCCACACAAAAATGTGTGAAAAAGTGATTTTTTCAGCAAAATTTCAGGTTTGCAGGGGATTCTGGGTAAGAAAACGTTGGTGGATCCACGCAAGCTATACCTCCCTGGAATCCCCCGGGTGTCTACTTTTCAGAAATGTGTTGGTTTGCTAGGTTTCCTAGGTGGCCGCCGAGCCCCGGGCCAAAAAGTCATGGGACCCCCTTGCAAAACCAGGTCGCTTTGTGATAGGCATTTTTGATGTCGCCTCAATACATTTTGGGCCCTTGCCTGTCGCGGGTACTTGGGCCTCCCACCCGAGTGAGGCACCATTTTTATCGGGAGACCTGGGGCAATGCTGGGTAGTAGGAAATTTGTGTCAGCCCGGTGATGCCACAACTTTCCCACACAATAATGTGTGAAAAAGTGATTTTTTTCAGCAAAATTTCAGGTTTCTGGGGGATTCTGGGTAAGAAAACATTGGGGGATGCACGCAAGCCATACCTCCCTGGAATCTCCCATGTGTCTACTTTTCAGAAATGTGTGGGTTTGGTTGGTTTCCCTAGGTGCCGGCAGAGCTAGGGTTCAAAAACTACAGCTAGGCACTTTGCCAAAAAAGGGTCATTTTTCACAGTGAAATTGGGGTGTGTCCACGTTGCGTTTTGCGTCGTTTCCTGTTGCGGGCACTAGGCCTACCCACACAAGTGAGGTACCATTTTTCTCGGAAGACTTTGGGGAATGCGGGGTGGGTGGAATTTTGTGGATCCACGCAGATTCCAGAACTTTCCACCACAGAAAAGTGAGGAAAATGTGTTTTTTTTTACAATTGTTTAGGTTTGCAAGGGATTCTGGGTAACAGAACCTGGTGAGAGCCAGTCAAGTCACCCCATCCTGGATTCCCTGGGTGTCTAGATTGCAAAAATGTATAGGTTTGCTAGGTTTCCTAGGTGCCGGCAGAGCTAGGGTTCAAAAACTACAGCTAAGCACTTTTAAAAAAAAAGGGTCATTTTTCACTGTGAAAATGTGGTGTGTCCACGTTGTGTTTTGCGCTGTTTCCTGTCGCGGGCACTAGGCCTACCCACACAAGTGAGGTACCATTGTTCTCGGAAGACTTTGGGGAATGCGGGGTGGGTGGAATTTTGTGGATCCACGCAGATTCCAGAACTTTCCACCACAGAAAAGTGAGGAAAATGTGTTTTTTTGACAATTGTTTAGGTTTGCAAGGGATTCTGGGTAACAGAACCTGGTGAGAGCCAGTCAAGTCACCCCATCCTGGATTCCTCTGGGTGTCTAGATTTAAAAAATGTATAGGTTTGCTAGGTTTCCTAGGTGCCGGCAGAGCTAGGGTTCAAAAACTACAGCTAGGCACTTTGCAAAAAAAGGGTCATTTTTCACTGTGAAAATGTGGTGTGTCCATGTTGCGTTTTTTGCTGTTTCCTGTTGCGGGCACTAGGCCTACCCACACAAGTGAGGTACCATTTTTCTCGGAAGACTTTGGGGAACGCGGGGTGGGTGGAAGTTTGTGGATCCACGCAGAATCCAGAACTTTTCACCACAGAAAAGTGAGGAAAATTTGGTTTTTTTGACAATTTTTTAGGTTTGCAAGGGATTCTGGGTAAAGAACCTGGTGAGAGCCAGTCAAGTCACCCCATCCTGTATTCCCCTGGGTGTCTAGTTTTTAAAAATGTATACGTTTGCTAGGTTTCCCTAGGTGCCGGCAGAGCTAGGGTTCAAAAACTACAGCTAGGCACTTTGCAAAAAAGGGGTAATTTTTCACTGTGAAAATGTGGTGTGTCCACGCTATGCGTTTTGGGCCGTTTCCTGTCGCAGGCACTAGGCCTACCCACACAAGTGAGGTACCATTTTTATCGGGAGACTTAGGGTAACACAAAATTGTAGAGCAACTGTTATTATCTATTGACTTTTGATGCATTTTTGCCTTCCAAATGAAAGACAATGTGTAAAAAGAAGTCATTTTGAAAAATGTCCTATAATTCTCATTCTAGTATGGGTACTCCCAATCTCGGAAATGTGCAAATATCTACTATTTCTAAACTCTATATTTTGTTCCCATCTCAGAAATACATAGGTGTCTTTCATACCGATTTTTCCATGTATAAATTTTCCCAGAATAATTGCTATATACCCGATACATAATAAAAAACCATTGCAAGACGCTGCTCAGTAATTGGCTCTGGGTTCGTCGGGTTCTTGGTGAACCTACAAGTCCTATATATCACCACAACCAGAAAGGTCCAGCGGATGTAACGGTATATTGCTTTCAAATAGCTGTCATAATTAGAAGAAGTTACAGGTGAATTTTCATTTTTTCCTATATTTAACTTTTTGTTTCTATAAAGAAAACTTGAAGGATCTACACAAATGACCCCTTGCTGAATTCAGAATTTTGTCTACTTTTCAGAAATGTATGGCTTTCCAGGATCCATTATTGCTTTCATACCCATTTCTACCATTAACTGGAAAGAGGTTGAAAGCACAAAAATAGCAAAAATAGACTATGTCCCAGAAAATGCCAAAACTGTGTAAAAAATTTTGGTTTTCTGACAAAAGTCTGCTTGTCCCTGAAAGCTGGGAAGATGGTGATTTCAGCACCACAACCCCTTTTTGATGCCATTTGCAGGAAAAAAACAGACGCTTTCATCTGTAGCCCTTTTTCGCATTTTTCCTCAAAAACCAAAATTTAGCTGTATTTTGGCTAATTTCTGGGTCCCCTCCAGGGGAATCCACAAACCCTGGGTGCCTTTAGAATCCCCATGATGTTGGAAAAAAGGACGCAAATTTGGCGTGGATACGTTATGTGGTCAAAAAGTTACAGGGGCCTAAGCGCGAACTACCCCAAATAGCCAAAAAAAGGCTTAGCACAGGAGGGGAAAAGGCCTAGCAGCGAAGGGGTTAAAGCCATAGTATTTCATGCACAATAGCGTGCAATTTGGTCTGCATATCTGTTGCCTTTTGTCACATAATCGTCTCCTGATTGATGTGCGACACATTTGACTACTGCAATTCTTTTGGGCAATTGTAAAGCATCCAATAGTTCCTTTACAAATTTACCATTTCGAATAGGGGAACCTGAGGAAGTCAGAAATCCCCTTTGCATCCATAGCTGGCCGAAATCGTGTACAATTCCGAATCCATATTGGCTGTCTGTGAATATTGTTACTTTCAAACTTTTGGCAACTTTGCATGCTCTAGTCAGAGCTATCAGCTCAGCTATTTGGGCGGAGTTTACTCTTTCAGACAGGATGCTTCAATAACTCCTTCAAGGGTGCAAACAGCATAGGCAGTGCATAATTCACCTCTTTCATTCCTCAGACATGACCCATCAACAAACATCTCACAATCTGATTCTTCCAAAGGACTATCTTCTATATCCGACCTAGGCTTGGTGCATAACTCTGTCACATCCAGATAATCATGATCCGCTTCTTCTCTCACTTCCTCACAATGTGAATTAGGCAACAAGGTTGCCGGATTCACAGTAGTGCACCTGACCACAGTCACATTTTCTGCACCCAGAATCATCCTTTCATACTTAGTCAGCCGACTAGAAGTAAGGTACTGGGTCCTGGTGCGAGTCAGAAGAATCTCAACAGAATGCGGCACATACACTTTGACTGGGTAACCCATCACAATCGGTTCACTCTGTTCCAGACTCAAACAAGTAGCTGCTACTGCTTTCAAACATCCTGGCAATGCTGCAGCCACTGAATCCAACGTAGCAGAAAAATATGCTACTGGACGTCGTGCCATTCCATGTTTCTGAGTTAGGACTGAAAGTGCACATCCATCTCTATCACAACAGTACAATGCAAATTCCTTTGAATAGTCTGGCATTCCTAGTGCAGGCGCTCGACAAAGACTGCTTCTCAATTTTATAAAAGCATCCATACTTTCATCATCCAAAACAATTGGATCTCTCACATCCTTTCGTGTCAATTTCTGTAGAGGTTTAGCAATCGGTGAGAAACCACATATCCACTGACGACAGTATCCAACCATTCCCAAAAACATTCGTACTTCTTTCTGAGTTTTGGGTGGACTCATCTGTTTGATTACACTGATTCTCTCTGGAGTTACTTTTCGGACTCCTTTTTCTATTTTGTGTCAAAGATACTGTACTTCCTGTTTACAAAATTGCAGTTTTGCGGGGGACACTTTGTGTCCTCCTTCCGCCAAATAGTTCAATAGGGCAACTGTGTCCGTCACACATGCCTCTCGAGTCTTTGATGCCACCAATAGGTCATCAATATATTGAACCAAAACCGAATTTCCTGGCATGACTAGAGTCTCCAGACATTTCTTCAAGATCTGATTAAAGATTGAGGGGCTCTCTGTGTACCCTTGAGGAACTCGGCACCATGCCAAAACACGGTCTCCGAACCGGAAGGCAAATAAATACTGTCTTTCCGGATGCAAAGGAATCGTAAAGAATGCTTGGCACAAATCAATCACGGTGTACCATTCAGCATCACATGGGATTTGATTAAGAATTACTGCTGGATTTGGCACTACTGGACAACAGGGCACTACAATTTTATACATTTTTCGTAAATCCTGCACTATACGGTATTTCCCACTGGGCTTTTTGATACCAATGATAGGTGAATTACAAGGACTGCTCATTATTTCTTTTAAGATTCCTTGCTCAATCATTTGATTAATTACGGGAGTAATTCCTGCAATCACTTCTGGACTCATCTTGTACTGAGGCGTGTTTGGATACACAGCACCATCCTTCACTATTACCTGAATCGGATCTACTTTGGTCATTAGGCCAATTTCTTTTCCTGTGAAATCCCACACATCTGGATTCACTACACTCTTTAATTTTCATGCAGATTCTCTTCTGTGAGAAGTGAAAACAACTCATCCACTTCTGTCCCTTGCTTCGCTAACATCAGGAGTTATCTCGTGTAATCTCGTGTTATCTCGTGTAACTTATGTGGGACGCTCACCCTGGTGTCTGGTGTTTCCACCGTGATGTAATCATTCAAGCCCGCTGTCACCAGAAATTCCTTCAGGTTCTGGAGAGCTATTGTTACTTCTGCCGCACTGTCTAGCATCGTCTGAGCCCATTCCCCGTTCAGAAACTGCGTCCTCAGAATTCTGGGCATGTCTGATCTTCAGACCTGCAACTTACTTTTTCTTAAATTGAGGTTTTGATTTTTGCTTGTCTTCTTTTTTGGAAGTATAGTCTTGAGCGTGCTGCTTGCCTCTGGACTTTGTACGCTCTTCTTGTCTGTCTGACCGTCCTTCCCTCTCAGAGTTTTTCGATGAACCCTGAAAGGAACGAGAGGAACGTGTATCAGTTTCCTGATACCTGTCAGGTTTACTAATGTTATCCCTATAACTAAGGATATAACTCTTTTCGGAGGGCTCCTGTGGAGGAGATCTACCTCTGGATTGAGATCTGTTTTCTTTAAAGTTTTGTTGTTTTTTATTGTCCCACTTCTTTTTCGTTGAAGCAGGTGTCTGCTTAGAAGTGTCCTTTTCAGGACTGCCCATCAGTTGTGGTTTTAAAGCTTTCCCACCCAAACTGTCTCTGCCTAATTCTGCATATGCAGTTTCAATTATTTTTGGTAGTTCGTGTTCCTGTTCTAAAGGACTGAACTCCCTTAGGCGTTGGCGGATAGCCACTGAAGCTACTTCCCCTTTAATATTAGCTAATATTATGGCTGTTACCTGTGCGTAGTTACCTAGTAACTTCATCCCTAAGTTCAGGGCAGGTTCTGCTCCGTACTCGGTTTGTATTTGTCTCAATACATCTGGTACTACTGCTAATGACTGGATACCATGAGTTCTGGTATAAATGGCTGCAAAGACTGTACCCCAAGTGGTACAATCCTCTATTTGTGGTGTTATCCCCATGGGCAAGCAGATTGTTAGCATTCTGTGTTTTTCATATGGGGTAGCATTCGGAAATACTGCCTCTAGCTGTGTTATTTTCTGAGCTACGCCAGAATGGCATTTGTTCACGTTTTGTGGGCATTTTACCCATCACCGCGTGTAATGTTTGTGGTGTGATTTTAGTTGCTGTACTCTGAGCTTGAGTTCCATTTGTTGCAACCATTGCTGGTTGGACTGTAAGTGTCCTCATGACGAATTGCGTCAAGTTTCTGTAGATTTTTATTAATTCTTTGTGTTGTGTGAGTAAGTCTCCTGGTGGCATTGTTTTAATGTCAGGATGTGGTGTGTAGGCCGCTAATATTGGCCATGTTGCCCCTTCTCTTCCGAGCGGGCCGAGTCTCACTCTTTCTCTTATGTGGGGTAGGGCGCCTTTAAACCAGTATAAGTGTTCCTGGTACGTGAGCGGAACTTCAATGTCCTCAAACGGACATTATTCCGCTGGTGCATCTCCTTCTGTGTAGGAGTGAAATGTTTTTGTTCTTGCATTTGCTGCTGGGAATGTAACCCACGAATAAAATACCTCTGTTCTATATAATTCGTGTGCCTCAATCACGAAAGCTACTATGCCACCCCTGGCTGTTACACCATGCAAACTAGTTTCAGGGTGACTGTATTTCTCAAATTCTCTGCAATCTGAATTGCATCTGCATTTTCTTCTTCATCTGAGAGGTGCAAACCATGCACAACTCCCCCGCGTCTTCCACGCCTTCAGTCATTTTTTAGAGGATGATTTTTCAAGGAAACTAAGATAAGGTGTTTTGCACTATTCTAGGAACACTGTGTCCTTCAGGCTTGATTAACCAACAGCCAATAAATAGGATTTTTTAGCCTACTCAGCTGTGGCGGAGTTTGTGCCCACCCACTCCAGACGTCTCTGGTGTTTTGTGAGTAGGGGTGTCTGAGAATAGCACGACTGAACTACTCAGATTCCACTGTTAAATAAGTACCCAACCAACGTTGGCAGCGCCATGTCGTGTAGTTCCTATATACCCTATACAGGATCTGCGCGTTTGGATAACATAAACTGTGGGACTGGTGGCAGACTGATTCTGTGCACCCCCACCAGATACGTTAGCCTGTCTGTATCAGCTAGCTCACAGTTCCACTATAATCTCCTCTTACCAAGGAGAGAATAGATTCTGGCAACCTCCGGGAGGAACCGTCAGAGAGCCTCTTCCGCAAAAAATTAGAAACATGGCTCTTTAAACTATAAGTAGTCTTTAGTTCCCCTTGTTCTCAGATGTGCTGATTTCCGGAGTTGCCAGATTGAGCAAATAGTGCGGGGACACACCAGTTGGTGTAACCAGGCGCTCTATAAATGCAGATTAATAATAATAACATGACAACCCTGATCCCTCAGTGTTAGACCTGTCAGCCCTAGGGTGGTCTTACCCCGTTTCTTCTCTTTGCGCCTCATTTTTGCCACTACCTTTTTGTTGGACCTAGGTCTCTGGGCGCCTTACCACTGCCAAACAGTGCTGAGGTGCAGGTGCTTTCTCCTAATAAGATGGCTGCCACAGGCCCCTGCTACTGCGGAGTGGCCTTTGCATATGCGCACCAGTAGTCAGGATCAGGCTGGGACCTAGTGTTACTGTATCCATGCCGTCCCGCCTCTGGGCCTCATAGACAGACATGAGGGAAGCCCAGGGAGGAGTTATGTTTTGCCGCCTTTCAGGAGGGTCACCTGACCTAGGGGTATAAGAGGTTTGGAGGGAAACCTAGTTAGTCAGTTGGGCCACTGGACCTGGGGGAACCTCTGCCGGAATACACGCTGTTGGGCCTAGGGGGGAGACCTACACTACTGGTACTGACTGGGCTTAGGCACTGCTGTGCTAAGATAGATGAGGAACACCTTCCACCTGCTGACCTTGCCCAGCGTGAGGGGACCCAGGGAACCACCTCCAGTGTCCCTGCAGGGCACCTAACTGCCTCTTGTGCCCACCAACTCAACCCCCCTTTCCCCCCCAAGTTACTGCAACCAAGCAACCACAAGCCAACTGCTGAAACGACCAAGAAACTGCAACCAAGCAATTCAACTTATATACGCTACTGCTGGGGATCACCAGGTAAAGCGCTGTATGCTGTGCCCTGAAGAAGCGCTGTGACCTTGAGGCGCTGTGACTGTAAAGCGCTGTGCTTCTAAGCGCTGGGCCCCCACAGCCTGCGTCCTGCCACCAACACTGTGCGCTCCCCTAGCGCTGCCCTGTCCAGCATCTGCCGCCCACGAGGCGCTGGCCCAAGGAGACTAACTGCGCCGCGGGGCGCTGCGAAGCGCGCTCCTGCTGTGACCTGTATCACCGCCGCAGCCCCTGCGCTGATCGACACAGAAGCGCTGTGACCGGTATCACCGCCGCAGCCCCTGTGCTAATTGCCCAAGAAGCGCTGTGACCAGAACTCACCGCCGCGACCTCGGGATCGCGGGAGAAGAAGCGGAGGCCTGTAGATCACCGCCGCGGCCCCCGCGCTGTCCGGAGGAGGCGCTGTGCCCAGGATCACCGTCGCCGCCCGGGCGCCGCGTAAAAGCGAAGGCCGCGCGGGGCCTAAAGAAGGGCGGGAGGCGTTGCTCAGCAACGAGGGCACCGGCCGCGTCAGAGGCCGCGCCCCCAGGAAGCCGCGACATCATTGGCCCCCGGGTCCGGAGGCCGACGGAGGCCCGGAGCAGGACGACGTCAGGGGGCTCCACTGTCTGTGGGAGCCCCTGGAACAGGCCCCCAGCCCCCAAAGAGAGCACCGAGGTCCCCAGAGGTCGCGCCGCCTCCCCCGGTCGAAGCCCCACGAGCAACTAGGAGCGGGCTGACCGGGGAGGAGGCGCCCGGCCCCATCGAGGCCCACACGCATACCAGGACAACAAGGTGAGCCCAGGAGGCCCTGGGAGGGATTCTGCGCAGCAAGGAGGCCTCACGTTAGCAGCGCTACCCCCGCCTATCGTCCAGAGTGGACTAAGAGGGGCAGGGGCCATCATTCTGCTGTGCTGACTGCCTCCTCTGCGCATGAGGCTGGGCCCTGTCTTAACGCTTGGGACTGGCCTGCTCACCCCCTACTTTCCCCTGCCATATGGATTTACCTAGGTGAGCCGTATGACCTGCCCTGTACAGGAGATATGTCCTTACCACAGGGGCCTCAGAAATAGGGCCTGAATTGAGTATGAGCAGGGGCAAAGCTGCTTGTGTAATTTACCTGCATTGAGTCCCTTATTGATTGAAATGTTACCAATGTTGTTGCATACCTACATTAAGATCTGCATTGAATTGAACGTGCCTAGATGTATTGAACCTCTGAATTCACCTGCTATGGTTTAGATGTTCCCATGTTGAATGCCTACCTGCATTGAGGCACCCACTGTACTGAATGTGGTTGCGCCTAGGTTGACACAGGTTCCTCATCACCTACCGTGTTAAGTGCATACCTGCATCTAATTTCTTGCTAATTGAATGTACCTGAATGCATTGAAGACTATGTTTTGACCTGCAATCTATGACCTACAGTGTTACCTGCTTTTCCAGGAGGTTATTGCTACTGCCTTCTTACTGGCATAAAGTTTTCCTGTTATGATGTGCTTGAATGAATTTACGCACTGGTTTTAGGAAGCTAAATGAATTGAAATGTTGCCCTGAGATTATCTGCCTCATCTACTGCTGATTTAAATTAGATAAAGAATCTTGTTTTTACATAACAGCCTGGTGTGGTGTCTCCTTATTGTGTGCGCATTACTGGGTCAGTGTGAGTGTGTGCTGCACAACTGCTTAACACATTGCCTTCGGGTGCCTTCCTGCCTCGCGCCAAGCTACCGTGGCGGAATCGGTGACCCCGGTTCTAACATTGGTGTTCAGCGGTGGGATAAGGACTTGTGCTTGTGCAGCACCCTACAGGGATTCAGTGTGCGCCGCAATTGGACACCTATTTGTATTCAAGCCTAACAATTCGCCCTTCACTGCCTGACTGTACAGACTCCTGTGTTAACCTGTTGCCTACATCCTAGTAGTTTTTCCCTTAAGTTGTCTGGGGCCCCACCTGTCAGGATGGAGTTCGAGCTGGCCAACCTTGAAATGTATACGGTGGCGCAGCTGAGGGAGTTCTGTCGGGGATGGGGGTGCCCGTCAAGCGAGGCGCCAAGAGAGAGGAGCTTCAGAAAGTCTTGAGGGCATGGGTATTGGCCCACCCGGGAGGGAGAGTGGTCGAGGAACAGGGGGAGCCGGACGCTCCAAGAGAGCTAGACCTACTGCACATAGACATCAGTGAGAATGTGTTGCCAGGGAGACGTTCCAGGGCAGGCAGTAGTGTGTCAGCGAGCAGTGTGTCTGTGGAGGAGTCCGAGGACAGGAGGGAGGAGAGGCAATTGAGGCTAGAGCTTGCTAAGATGGACAAGGAGCGAGAAGAGGCAAGGCTAGCCATGGAAGAGAGGAAGCTTTTGCATGAGCTTAGCCTGAAAGAATTAGAGCTCCGAGCATTGCAGATGGGGGCGCAGGGCAACTTGAATGGTGGCAGCGTACCCGCTGAGGCTCCACGAGAGCCTAAGTTTTACCTACCTAAGGAGGTGATGGCCAGTTTCAGTGTAGGGGATGACATTGATAAGTGGTTGGCGGCGTATGAGTTGTCTTTGGTGGCCCATGGGGTGCCTGAGAGTTACTGGGGGGGAGGCCTGAATAGGTACATACCTCCGGTGGCGAGGGACACACTCTTGACCTTGGACAAAGGGGATCAGACGAACTACCCTGTGATGAAGGAGGCCCTGCTTAAAAAGTTTGGCCTCACTCCAGAAAAGTATTGCCAGAAATTCCGCAACAGCCACAAGCTTCCCACACAGAACTGGGTGGATTTTTTTATTATGCCCGTAAGGCATTGGAGGGTTGGGTGCGTGGCAGCGAAGTGAGTGACTATGAAGGGCTGTACAATCTGTTTTTAAGGGAGCACCTTCTTGATAAATGTTTTCCAGAGCTGCGCCAACACCTGGTGGACCGCAAGCTGACCGATCCTCGGGAACTTGCGGAGGAGGCGGATAACTGGGTTAGCACTTGGGTGTCCCACAAGGGATCCGGGGGAGACCCCCGAAAGGTGGACAGGGTTTTCCCCAGAAGAGAGAGGGGGGAGATAAAAAGAAGGAGTTCTTTAAAGGCCCCCAAAGTAGACCGCAGAGGAAGGGGGTAGGTTCCCCACCCCACTCTGGATTCCAGAAACCCACTTACCCTGACAAGAGTCAGCAGCCCAGAACTGTCTGGTGCTACGAGTGCGGGGAGGTTGGACACTACAAGGGGGATCCCCAGTGTCGCAAGAGGACCCCAGCCCCCACAGGAGGTAAGAGCCCCGGGGTGGCCAGTGTAGCGCTTGGGGAGAAGTTGTCCCTAGGTAGGGGGGGTGAGTGGACAGGCTTGACCTTAGTTTCCCTGGGGGATAGAGAGATGATCCCACGGGTTCAGGTACCCTCGAACACTGCCAAGTACCGGCAGAGGGTCCTGGTGAACGGGGAGGAGGTGGAGGCTCTGAGGGACACGGGTGCCAGCATGACGATGGTAAGGCGTCAGCTGGTGTCCCCAGAGCAGGTGATTCCTGAAGTATTCCACCCGGTTGTCATGGCTGATAATAGCCTGGGTCATTACCCCGTGGCCCAAGTTCCCTTTGAGTGGGGAGGAGTCTCAGGCCTGTTGAGAGTTGCGGTGAGCCCTGCCATGCCAGTTGACTGTCTGCTCGGAAACGATCTGGAACATACTGCCTGGAAGGAGGTGGAGTTCAACGCCCACGCTGAGATGCTGGGATTACCAGGGTGGACTTGCGTGGTCACGCGGTCCATGGGTGCCCGGCAAGGAACTCAACCCGGGTTGGAGCCTGAAACAATGGCCCAGCCCACTGCTGGACAAGAGGACATCTCTGAGGATGCACTCAGCGAGATGGATGGGGAGCCCGCGGAGGTGACCCCGGAGTCCGCTAAGATAAATGTTGTTCCCGTGGGGGACTTGCCGACCCCTGCAGAGTGGCAGGTGGAAGGAGGGCCTACCCGGGAGGAATTCTGTTGGGCGCAAAGAGAGTGCCCAACGCTTGAAGGCATGTGGCAGCAGGCCGAAGCCCAAGCAACTGGTACAGAGATCGGTAACTACCATGTCTACTGGGAGGATGGTCTCCTCTACAGTGAGCCTAAGGCTCCGGTGCATGGGTCATCAAGGGCCTTAGTGGTCCCCCAATGCTACCGAGCCTTCCTGCTGGAATTGGCACACGAGATACCACTGGCAGGACACCTGGGCCAGGACAAGACATTTGCTCGTTTGGTCCCTCACTTTTACTGGCCCAGAATGCGAGTTACCTCTGACACCTTTTGTAAGACCTGTGTGACTTGTCAGGCGAGTGGCAAGACTGGGACTAAGTTGAAGGTCCCTCTGGAACCGCTCCCGGTTGTCGGTACCCCTTTTGAGGGGGTAGGAATTGACATTGTCGGGCAAATGGACCCGCCGACTTCTTCAGGACACAGGTTCATCTTGGTGTTGGTGGACCACGCCACCCGGTACCCGGAGGCAATCCCTCTGAGGACCATCACTGCACCTGCGGTGGCGCGGGCCTTGATGGGGATTTTTACCCGAGTGGGATTCCCCAAGGTCGTGGTGTCAGATAGGGGCACAAATTTCATGTCGGCCTACATGCAGGCCATGTGGAAGGAGTGCGGAGTGACCTACAGGTTCTCCACTCCTTACCACCCCCAGACTACCGGGCTCGTAGAGCGCTTCAATAAGACCCTGAAGGGGGTGATCCGGAGCCTACCCGAGGACTTGAGAAGGAAGTGGGACGTCCTCTTACCCTGTCTGCTCTTCTCCTACCGAGAGGTGCCGCAGAAGGGGGTCGGTTTCAGCCCCTTTGAGCTGCTCTATGGACACCCCGTTAGAGGGCCCCTCAGTCTTGTGAAGGAGGGGTGGGAGAAGTCTTCCCAGAAGCTTCCCCGTGATGTGGTCAGCTACATGCTGGCATTCCGCAGCCAGATGGCCAAGCTGTGGAAGGAAGCCTCAGACAATCTAGAGGCTAGTCAAGCTGTCATGAAGGAGTGGTACGACCGGAATGCTCGGACGGTGGAGTTGGACGCTGGACAGAAGGTGTGGGTCATGGAGCCCGGAGAGCTTAGCGCCCTCCAGGACCGGTGGACTGGACCGTATGAAATTTTGGAGAGAAGAGGCCAGACCACTTATGTAGTAGACCTCAAGACCCCCGTCAACCCCACAGGGTGCTCCACGTCAACCGCCTTAAGCCACACCAGGAGCGGTCAGAACTTACCCTCCTGATGGTGACGGATGGGAGTGAAGAGGAGGAGAGCGAGCCTCTTCCGGACCTTGTGGCGGCCCATGAGAAGGATGGATCGGTGGAGGGAGTGCTCCTCTCCCCATCCTTGATACCGGAGCAACAGAGGGACTGCCGCCAGGTATTGGAGCAGTACGCCTCGTTGTTCTCCCTCACGCCTGGGATCACGCACCTGTGTACCCATGATGTGGACACAGGGGACAGCCCACCAGTAAAAACCAAGTCTTACCGGCTGTCCGACAAAGTCAAGACCAATATCCAGGGTGAGGTGGCCAAAATGCTGGAGCTGGGGGTGATTGAGCCTTCCAGCAGCCCTTGGGCTAGTCCGGTGGTGTTGGTGCCGAAAGCGGCCCCACCGGGCACCACACCAGAACTTCGGTTCTGGGTGGACTACCGTGGTCTGAACTCCGTGACCAAGACCGATGCTCACCCGATCCCTCGGGCGGATGAGCTCATTGACCGACTGGGAGCAGCTCGGTATCTGAGTACCATCGACCTGACGTCAGGATATTGGCAGATTGCCATGACGGACGGAGCGAAGGAGAAGATTGCGTTCTCCACCCCCGAGGGCCACTTTCAATTTCGGGTGATGCCCTTCGGGCTAAAAAATGCTCCGGCCACTTTCCAGCGGTTGGTTAACCAGGTACTGTCTGGCCTAGAGGCCTTCTCTGCTGCCTACCTGGATGACATAGCTGTCTTCAGCAGCAGCTGGGAGGACCATCTGGGGCATCTCCAGGAGGTGCTGCAGGCCCTACAGCGGGCTGGCCTAACCATTAAGGCCAGCAAGTGCCAGATTGGACAGGGATCTGTCATCTACCTGGGGCACCTGGTGGGCGGGGGTAAGGTGCAACCCCTCCAGGCCAAAATCGAGACCATCTTGGCCTGGGAGCCCCACCAAAACCCAAACGGAGGTCCGGGCTTTCCTTGGCCTCACGGGTTACTACCGCCGGTTTGTCAAGGGCTATGGGACCATCGTGGCCCCCCTGACTGAACTGACATCCAAGAAGCAGCCACGTAAAGTCATCTGGACGGCTGCCTGTCAAGAAGCGTTTGACACTCTGAAGCACGCGATGTGCACCGCTCCGGTGCTCAGGACTCCGGACTTTGGGAAGGAATTCATTGTGCAGACAGACACCTCTGAGCATGGCATTGGAGCTGTGCTCTCCCAACTCAATGATGACGGCCAAGACCAGCCAGTGGCCTTTATTTCTCGAAGGCTACTCCCCCGGGAACAGCGGTGGAGTACGATAGAGCGAGAAGCCTTCGCTGTGGTTTGGGCTTTGAAGAAGCTGAGGCCATACCTCTTTGGCTCTCACTTCCTTATTCAAACCGACCACCGACCCCTTCGCTGGCTCATGCAGATGAGAGGCGAAAATCCCAAATTGTTGAGGTGGTCCATTTCCCTCCAGGGGATGGACTTTCGGGTGGAACATCGACCCGGAGTAGACCACGCCAACGCTGGCGGTCTCTCCCGGTTCTTCCGCCTTAGCGATGAGAACTCCCTAGAGGTTGGGTAGCTCTCCCCACTTTCGGCTGGGGGGGACGCGTGTTAGACCTGTCAGCCCTAGGGTGGTCTTACCCCGTTTTTTCTCTTTGCGCCTCATTTTTGCCACTACCTTTTTGTTGGACCTAGGTCTCTGGGCGCCTTCCCACTGCCAAACAGTGCTGAGGTGCAGGTGCTCTCTCCTAATAAGATGGCTGCCACAGGCCCCTGCTACTGCGGAGTGGCCTTTGCATACGCGCACCAGTAGTCAGGATCAAGCTGGGACATAGTGTTACTGTATCCATGCCGTCCCGCCTCTGGGCCTCATAGACAGACATGAGGGAAGCTTCTAGAACCTTCCAGCCCAGGGAGGAGTTATGTTTTGCCGCCTTCCAGGAGGGTCACCTGACCTAGGGGTATAAGAGGTTTGGAGGGAAACCTAGTTAGTCAGTTGGGGCACCACTGGACCTGGGGGAACCTCTGCCGGAGTACAGGCTGTTGGGCCTAGGGGGGAGACCTACACTACTGGTACTGACTGGGCTTAGGCACTGCTGTGCTAAGATAGATGAGGAACACCTTCCACCTGCTGACCTTGCCCAGCGTGAGGGGACCCAGGGAACCACCTCCAGTGTGCCTGCAGGGCACCTAACTGCCTCTTGTGCCCACCAACTCAACCCCCCTTTCCCCCCCAAGTTACTGCAACCAAGCAACCACAAGCCAACTGCTGAAACGACCAAGAAACTGCAACCAAGCAATTCAACTTATATACGCTACTGCTGGGGATCACCAGGTAAAGCGCTGTATGCTGTGCCCTGAAGAAGCGCTGTGACCTTGAGGCGCTGTGACTGTAAAGCGCTGTGCTTCTAAGCGCTGGGCCCCCATAGCCTGCGTCCTGCCACCAACACTGTGCGCTCCCCTAGCGCTGCCCTGTCCAGCATCTGCTGCCCACGAGGCGCTGGCCCAAGGAGACTAACTGCGCCGCGGGGCGCTGCGAAGCGCGCTCCTGCTGTGACCGGTATCACCACCGCAGCCCCTGCGCTGATCGACACAGAAGCGCTGTGACCGGTATCACCGCCGCAGCCCCTTTGCTAATTGCCCAAGAAGCGCTGTGACCAGAACTCACTGCCGCGACCTCGGGATCGCGGGAGAAGAAGCGGAGGCCTGTAGATCACCGCCGCGGCCCCCGCGCTGTCCGGAGGAGGCGCTGTGCCCAGGATCACCGCCGCCGCCCGGGCGCCACGTAAAAGCGAAGGCCGCGCTGGGCCTAAAGAAGGGCGGGAGGCGTTGCTCAGCAACGAGGGCACTGGCCGCGTCAGAGGCCGCGCCCCCAGGAAGCCGCGACATCATTGGCCCCCGGGTCCGGAGGCCGACGGAGGCCCGGAGTCCGGAGCAGGACGACGTCAGGGGGCTCCACTGCCTGTGGGAGCCCCTGGAACAGGCCCCCAGCCCCCAAAGAGAGCACCGAGGTCCCCAGAGGTCGCGCCGCCTCCTCCGGTCGAAGCCCCACGAGCAACTAGGAGCGGGCTGACCGGGGAGGAGGCGCCCGGCCCCATCGAGGCCCACACGCATACCGGGACAACAAGGTGAGCCCGGGAGGCCCTGGGAGGGATTCTGCGCAGCAAGGAGGCCTCACGTTAGCAGCGCTACCCCCGCCTATCGTCCAGAGTGGACTAAGAGGGGCAGGGGCCCTCATTCTGCTGTGCTGACTGCCTCCTCTGCGCATGAGGCTGGGCCCTGTCTTAACGCTTGGGACTGGCCTGCTCACCCCCTACTTTCCCCTGCCATATGGATTTACCTAGGTGAGCCGTATGACCTGCCCTGTACAGGAGATATGTCCTTACCACAGGGGCCTCAGAAATAGGGCCTGAATTGAGTATGAGCAGGGGCAAAGCTGCTTGTGTAATTTACCTGCATTGAGTCCCTTATTGATTGAAATGTTACCAATGTTGTTGCATACCTACATTAAGATCTGCATTGAATTGAACGTGCCTAGATGTATTGAACCTCTGAATTCACCTGCTATGGTTTAGATGTTCCCATGTTGAATGCCTACCTGCATTGAGGCACCCACTGTACTGAATGTGGTTGCGCCTAGGTTGACACAGGTTCCTCATCACCTACCGTGTTAAGTGCATACCTGCATCTAATTTCTTGCTAATTGAATGTACCTGAATGCATTGAAGCCTATGTTTTGACCTGCAATCTATGACCTACAGTGTTACCTGCTTTTCCAGGAGGTTATTGCTACTGCCTTCTTACTGGCATAAAGTTTTACTGTTATGATGTGTTTGAATGAATTTACGCACTGGTTTTAGGAAGCTAAATGAATTGAAATGTTGCCCTGAGATTATCTGCCTCATCTACTGCTGATTTAAATTAGATAAAGAATCTTGTTTTTACATAACAGCCTGGTGTGGTGTCTCCTTATTGTGTACGCATTACTGGGTCAGTGTGAGTGTGTGCTGCACAACTGCTTAACACATTGCCTTTGGGTGTCTTCCTGCCTCGCACCAACCTACAGTGGCGGAATCGGTGACCCCGGTTCTAACACTCAGGATCGTGGAAACAATGTACTACTTTTTGCTCGGTCACTCGTGCTCACTTAGCTTGACTCAGAGAGATACACAGAATAAACAAGCTGGGCGTTTTCAATAAGAATTTATTGAACAGTTGTTATTCTAGTGTAGAATAGATGAGCTGCAACAACCATTAGACAGTAGCAGAGATATATGATTAGAAGTACTACGAAAGTAAAGGGATGGTAAAGTTCTACCATCTTGTAATAATCATGAATACATACAAGTATATAAAACACATGATAAAAAGTGCGTACTCCTACGATGCCTCCCTAACTAGATGTACCTAAATGCACCTAGCATCTATGTAGGTGTTATGCCAAGAATCCCTCTAGGATCTAGTCAACCACATTACCTGAGAATGAGAGAATATGGGACCCCGTCCTGGTCTCGAGTTGGACACCCCGCGAGGGATGTTAGGCCACTGCGAGCTGGAGTGTCTGCATGCAGGAACCTCAGCGTCTCTGGTCAGCGTGCCAGCCGGGAAGTCTCGGTCTCCTCTGTCCTTCTAAGCAAGATGTGATGTATATATACCCATAGGTCTCCCCAGGGGTCCTACCTTGCTGTGTTACTGTGTCGGCCTAAAGGATGACGTCGGGCCTGAACTTTATACAGAGATATTATACAGGAGATGTTCGTCCTGCTGTTAGTCCTGCTGTGCTTCCAAGAAGCCTCATGCATAATGTATGAGATTCGAACTAGGGGGAAACCCGCGTTCTGAATGCAGTGTCGTATCTAGGTAAAAGGTCAGTCCCTAAGAACCGTTATGTATGTAATGTAGGGAAGAATAAAGGTGAAAGGTTGCAATATTACCTGTGCCTATCTAGGGTACCTATATGGAATATAACACCCACTCCTCTTCCGACTGGACGACATATGTAACTTATTACCGTACTACTAGCCTAACTAAATATTGGTACGCACAAAGTTTATAAAAACGTTTGTTTTGCTAAAATGTTTAAAACTTCTAAAAAATTCTAAAAACTTAAAAATGTTTTAAAAAAATGTTTGCAAGCCATAGCTCTAAAGCGTCCGTAGTTATAGTCCGAACCACTATAAGCATTAGAAAGCCATGTATGCCCAATAAATGAAAGGAATGTCAATTTTGTTTTTGAGTTCCAAATTTGAGCTTGTTTAGAAAAGGGCGAATTTCTTCCAGCACACGACGAGCCAAATGAGTCAAATGTTTATGTGTCCTGGCTGGCAGACGCAACATTTTCGTTGCTTGCTTCCGCAGTAGACGGCCCCTCTAGCACCTCGCAGAGTACGGTAATTGAGCACAGATGATGTTCCACACTGTCCGCAGCCGGTGCTGGGGCAGCCTGTGCACCATCCAATGCCTGGGTGTCAGAGGAGGAGCCGGTTTCCATACCAACAGGTGCTATTACTACCTGTGGGTGCTCAAGGAATGCCGCCATCAACATCGGAATACGCCGAGGACACTGCAGAACATGGGCCATTATCGGGTGCAGTAAAGCATTCACGTCCGGTTGCGCACATGAGGGAGTGTCAAACAAAGGTCTAACATGCATTCTTCTCCGCAAAACAGGCATCGGAGGACAGGTAAGGTGCAGTCCATTCAGACTGTTCGAAATGACTAGAACCAAGATGCACTAAGTTCTCTTAGGCGAGGCATGCCAAGATGTTGTACCATGCGGTCACGGTATTTACGCTCCAGGAGTGCTTTTTCCATCTCCTTGGTGACTGGGACGTCCATGGCGTAGCAGATGGAAAACAATCAGGATACCTGCTACCAGAAACAGGATGAGCGGAAGTCCTCCAAAGATGCTTCCGAATACGGAGTGTATGAAGTTTGGTATAACTCCAAGTACCGTCTGAAAGGTGCCTAGAAGTCCAGAACCTATGTTCTTAAATAGGTGGACTATGCCTGTCGTATCAGACATGTTAAAGATACGATTTACCATTTCTGCGAAATGGAAAGGGCAGTTTCTATGGATAAGCACCTGTATCTCTGCCGAAGACCTTTCAATCTGGAGATCAAAAGTCTCTTGAGCGGAGGTTAAGGGCACAGACTTCTGTAAAAGCATGGCTTTCATTCTGCTTAGAGTATCAAACCGTATTAAAGAAACATTCAGTGAAGGCCATAACGGTGCCTCCCTGACTATGTGTCGGTGGAAACAATACTTGCATACAAGTAACCCTGGAGCTCACGGTTACCAGATATGCGATGCCCGGGAGCATTCTGCAGCAGCCTTGACTGTTCAGCATCAAGTAACTCCCATTTGAAAGTAGCCTGAATGCTGAAGTAATCACTGCAGCTGGGGCACCCCTCAAATGGCAGGACAAGTTCGCTACAGAACCATTACAAGCCCTGTGCAGCATTATATCCTGGCATATGAGTGATCCACTTTAAGCGTTCTCACAGTTTGTACCCCATAGAAACACTTCTCGATCCCCACTCCGGCATCGAAATCTGTATGGTAATACCTATGATTCCTTAATGTATTCCTTACCCATTTCTTCATATCTGCCTGCCTGCTTTTGTTCAAGGCAATACTGAAACTGAAAAGTAGTGACCGGTAGAGTTATGTGGCCATGGATTAGCCATTCTGTGGACGGTAATTCTGCCACTGTAAATGCTAATCTATCCAGTTTTTCGATACGCAGCATTGTATATTTTGCCCCCGTTTGTGCCATTTCTATCTGTTTATCTGTTAGATTGTATTCAGAGAACAGAGACGTGCTGTTAATATAACGCCAAGGCACATAGCCTGCACGCAAAGATTGCAGTTTCCAGCTTAACAACATAATAGAACGTAATTGAGATTGCCTGTGTTGTAATATGGCCAAATCTTGTTCTAGTATGTCTATCGCAGAAGATACAATGTTGCCTAAGGAATATATCCTGGAGGTCAATGTAGTTAACCCATTGTCTACCACTGCTAGAGATTTTTCTAGATTTATACGGTCTATTTCACGTAATCTCTCTATGGCCTCTTGTTGGGATATTTTCCATATTTCATTGTAGACAGCATAAATGAAACGTTTCTGACGTGGTTCCCTGGGACCTAGCAAAAAATCCCTGAGAGCCACATCCTGTGACAGTAAGGATAAGTGTTGAGGTTTTTAGCCAATCAAGGCACAACTTCCCAACACTGTAGGATGTCACTACCCTTTGGATGTTCTCTCTGTACATAACGTGGATCTGGCTTATGGATACTGAACTCTTCCATTCTACCCATGAATCTTGCCTGACAACTATTGGTGTCTGTGGGCCAAATCAACCATTTCTTCCAATCGGGCCTGATCTGTTGTATTGTATAATGTCATCTACTGTAATCTCTTTCTGTGATGTAATGTTACCCTCGGTGTGTGATGGAGTTGGCATCCAAGGTTGTTCAAGTCCTTGTTCTTGGCTAGTCCAAGGCAAGACGTTTGTTGCACTGTCTCATTCAAAAACATGATCTGTGAGGGATAAGGCATGCTCTAAATAAAGCTTCCGTTCTCTGAACTTGCCATTCTTGAGTACCCCATTAATTCTATAGTGTCTTTCCATAAGTCGAAACCTTGTTCAGACAACTGGGCAATAAAGGAAGCAAAGTAAATCTGTTTGGTGTTTTGTTAGAAATGGGGGTCTCTAGTTGGCAAGGGCTTGCACCTTTGTCCAAGTAGGGACCCTTCTTCCTAGTCAGGATAAGGGAGTTACACTCCTAAAATAACCCCTGCTCACCCCCTTGGTAGCTTGGCACGAGCAGTCAGGCGTATCTTAGAGGCAGTGTGTAAAGCATTTGCACATAACCAACAGTAATACAGTGTAAGCACTACAAAAGGACACCACACCAGTTTAGAAAAATATCCAATATTTTTATATACTTTAAACAAGACCAATACGATAAAAATCCACAGTACAGTACTTTAAAAATCTTCAGTTATCACAGTGTCCTTAAAAACAGTTCCTTGATGTCGATAGCTCCGTCCGGGGCTATCACGGCGTCGTGAACAAACAAATCCAAACAGTCCTGGCTGACCGCGGCGTCGCGGGTCAGCTACGGTGTCGGGAGGATCCGCAAACAGTACCTTTCAGAAATGCAGGGCGTCGATGACCTCGCGGTGAGCTTCCGAACACACGGTGTCCGCAGGCGTCGGTTCCGGAGGTCGGTGCAGGCGTCATCGGGGCCCTCGAAGTCACACGCGTTGCAGATGATCTCCTCTCTGTTGAAGTCAGGAGCGCTGGCGTCGGCCGGCGTCGGGTGCTGCGGTGCGAAGTGCAGCGGTGCGGCTTGCGGTGCCCTCAGGTCGGCTCGGTGGCGGCGTCGGATGGCGTCGTCGGTGAGACCAGGGTCGCGGTGTGAGATGAAGGCGGTGCTCGTCACGGTGCTGGCAGGTCACGGTGCAGCAGCGGCGTCGTCGTTGCTGAAGCACTGTCGTCGGCTGACGGACTGGAGTCGATGGCACCGGCGTCGGTAGGCCAAGGCTGCGGTGCGGGATGAGGGCGGTGCGTTGTGTAACTGTACGAGCGGTGCCCTCGAACCACGGTGCCAGCAGCGGCGTCGAGTCCGGCATGGAGCGGCGTCGTCGGGGATACCAAGGCGTTGTCGTGAAGCGAGGCGGTGCGGAGTACGGTGCCCACAGGTCGCGGTGCGAGCAGCGGCTCGGAGGCGGCATCAGCAGGCGAGACCAGGGTCGCGGTGCGGCGGTGCCCTCTGCGGTGCCTTCAGGACACGGAGTCGGCAGCGGCATCGTAGACGGCGTCAGGCTTGAAGTCTTTGCTGTTCCTGAGACTTCTTGAACAGGGGGCAAGCTCTACCTCAAGCCCTTGGAGACACTCACAAAGTAGATTGCAGAAAGTTCAGTCCAGTCCTTTCACTGCCCAAGACAGAAGCAGCCACTGCAGGCCAATACAGCAAAGCACACAGCAAAGTGGTAGTTCCTCCTCACAGCTTCTCCAGCTCTTCTTCTTGGCAGTCTTCTTGATCCAAAAGAGTTCTAAAGTTCTGGGGTTTGGGTCCCCCTTTTTATCCTTAATTTCTCTTTGTTCTCTGAAGGCAGAGAGGCCTTTGCCTAGTCCAAACCAGTTCTGGTCAGTCCTGGAGCACTTTGTTGACAAGTCTCCTTCTTTCCTTTTGCAGTGTAGGCCAGGGACATCAGACACACCACAGGAGGTGGAGCCAGCATTGTGGAGGGAAGGCACAGCCCTATTCAGGTCCCAGGTGCAACTTCTCCCACCCATCTACATGTAGATCTTGCTATTCAGCCCTGTGCTGACTCACCCTGTCTCCTGGCATCCCCCAGCCCCTGTCACTCACACTCCAGACAAGGAATACACAACCTAGCAGAGGCAGGCTTGGATGGTTAGACAAGAAAATACCTACTTTCTAAAAGTGGTATTTTCAAACACAGAATGTTAAAACCAACTTCACTAAAAGATGCATTTTATCATTCTGAGTTCAGGCATACTAAACTTGAATTTCTACCATGTTCCCTGGGTCAGTTAGGATCATCGGATGTAATAATCAGAACTGCCCATTCTGGCCTATGGGGAACAGGTAGCCTTGCCATAGTAAAAAACGAAATAGGCTGTAATTCACTATCAGGACATGTCACACACACCAGGGCATGTCCTACCTTTCACATACAATGCACCCGGCCCACAGGGGTACCTTGGGCCTACCTTAGGGGTGACTAACATGTAGAAAAGGGAAGGTTTAGGGACTTGCAAGTGTGTGCACTTGCCAAGTCGACATGGCAGCCCCAGGCTGCACACAGGCTCTGCAATGGCAGGCCAGAGTTACACTTTATGGGCTGTTTGCGTGGGTGGCACAATCCAGTGCTGCAGCCCACCAACAGCATTTGATTTATAGGCCCTGGCACTCGCAGTGCACTTTATTAGGAACTGACACATAAATCAAATAGGCCAATCATGAAAACTCCAATCCATAACACATTTTCTACAGGAGCACTTGCACTTTCCCACTGGACAGCAGTGAGGAAAGTGCGCAGAATCATTACACCCAAAAAAAACAGAGTCAAAACCAGGAGGTCAGAAAGCAAAAAGTCAGGGGAAACACACCAAAAGATGCCAAGTCTAACACATGTCCCCTCCAGCTGAAAGTAGGGAGAACTACCCAACCCCCTGGGAGTTCTCTTCACTAAGGCGGAAGAACCTGGACAGACCATCTGCGTTGGCGTGTTCTGTGCCAGGGCGGTGTTCCACCGTAAAGTCCATTCCCTGTAGGGAGATGGACCACCTCAGCAGTTTTGGATTCTCACCCCTCATTTGCATCAACCATCTGAGGGGCCTGTGGTCTGTCTGAACCCGGAAGTGAGTCCCAAACAGGTATGGTCTCAGCTTCTTCAGTGCCCAGACCACAGAAAAAGCTTCCCTTTCTATGGCACTCCACCTCTGTTCCCTGGGGAGTAGTCTCCTGCTAAGGAAGACTACAGGCTGATCAATGCCCTCTTCGTTGAGTTGTGAGAGCACCGCTCCCACACCATGCTCTGAAGCGTCAGTCTGCACGACAAATTCTTTGGAGAAGTCAGGTGCCTTGAGCACGGGCGCCGTGCACATGGCGGCCTTCAGGGCATCAAAAGCTTTCTGGATGGACTCAGTCCAGATCACCTTCCTGGGCTGCTTCTTCGAAGTCAGCTCTGTTAAGGGGGCAACGATGGTGCCATAGCCCTTAACAAATCTCCTATAGTAGCCGGTGAGACCTAAGAAGGCTCTCACCTCTGTCTGGGTCTTGGGGGTCTCCCAAGCCAGAATGGTGTCAATCTTGGGTTGTAGGGGCGCCACCTGGCCGCTTCCTACCTGGTGTCCCAAGTACACCACAGAACCCTGCCCGATCTGGCACTTACTGGCCTTGATCGTGAGGCCTGCACCCTGCAGAGCCCTCAACACTTTCTCAAGGTGCTGTAAATGTTCTTCCCAGCTGGAACTGAACACAGCAATGTCATCCAGGTAGGCGGCACTGAAATCCTCCAGTCCAGCCAACACCTGATTGAGCAACCTCTGAAAGGTGGCAGGGGCATTCTTCAACCCAAAGGGCATCACCCGAAATTGGTAATGACCTTCTGGGGTTGAGAATGCTGACCTCTCCTTGGCCCCATCGGTTAAGGCAATCTGCCAGTACCCAGACGTTAAATCAAACGTGCTGAGGAACCGGGCAGCTCCCAACCGATCAATGAGCTCATCAGCTCTGGGGATGGGGTGCGCGTCAGTCCTGGTGACGGCATTGAGCCCACGGTAGTCCACACAAAACCGGAGTTCTGGAGCGGCACCGGGTGCAGCAGCCTTTGGGACCAAGACCACCGGGCTGGCCCAAGGACTGTTGGAGGGCTCAATCACCCCTAATGCCACCATCTTAGAGACCTCCTCCTTGATGCTGGCCCTGACCCGGTCAGTCAACCTGTAAATCTTGTGCTTCACAGGAGGGCTGTCACCAGTGTCCACGTCATGGGTACACTAGTGAGTAACACCGGGGGTCAGAGAGAACAGTGGGGCGAACTGTCCCAACAACTGGTGACAGTCCCCCTGCTGCTCCTGAGTCAGTGTAGCGGCGAGGATCACACCCTCCACTGACCCATCATGCTCCTTGGTAGACAGGTCAGAGAGAGGCTCACTCTCCTCTTCCACCCCATCATCTGTCGCCAAGAGCATACTCACTTCGGACCTCTCGAAGTGGGGCTTGAGGCGGTTCACGTGAAGGACCCTCAAAGGGTTCCTTGGAGCCTGCAGATCCACCAAGTAGGTGACGTCACTTTTGCGCTCCACCACCTCATATGGCCCAGTCCACTTGTCCTGCAAGGCACAAGGTTCCACTGGGGCCATGACCCACACTTTTTGCCCAGGTTGAAATTCGACCAGAGTGGCATTCTGGTCAAACTACCTCTTCATTTCTTCCTGGCTTGCTTCTAGGTTCGCCTGAGCGAGTTTCCTGAAGCGGGCAGTTTGGTTTCTAAAGGCCAGCATGTAACTAAACACATCCTGGGGAGTTTTCCTGGGAGCTGCCTCCCAGCCTTCCTTTACCAAACTCAGAGGTCCTCTGACAGGGTGGCCATACAGGAGCTCAAAGGGGCTGTACCCAAGAGACTTCTGAGGCACCTCCCTGTATGCAAAGAGTAGGCATGGCAAGAGGACGTCCCACTTACGCCTCATGGGTTCTGTTAGACCCTTGATCATGCCTCTCAAGGTCTGGTTGAATCTCTCCACCAGACCGTTTCCTTGTGGGTGGTAAGGCGTGGTGAACTTGTAGGTTACACCACACTCCTTCCACAGGGATGTCATATACTTGGATATGAAATTGGTCCCCCTGTCAGAAACCACCTCTCTGGGGAAGCCCACACGGGAAAAGATCCCCATTAACGCCCGGCCCACCACTGGCGCCGTCGTTGTCCTGAGAGGGATTGCCTCCGGGTACCGGGTGGCATGGTCCACCAAGACCAGGATGTACCTGTTGCCCATGGCTGTCTTGGGATCCAGTGGCCCCACAATATCCATCCCTACCCTTTCAAAGGGTGTTCCAACAACAGGAAAAGGTTGGAGAGGAGCTTTGACCTTCCTTCCACTCTTACCACTTGCCTGGCAAGTTTGGCAAGACCTACAGTGTGCATCTGACTGCCTTCGCATTTGGGGCCAAAAGAAGTGGGTGACAAGCCTGTCAAAGGTCTTGTTCTGCCCCAAATGTCCTGCCAAAGGCACGTCATGAGCCAGACCCAGTAGGAAGGTCCTGAAGCGCTGGGGTACCACCAGCACACGGGCTGACCCAGGCTCAGCAACCTTAGGCTCACTGTATAGGAGACCATTCTCCCAGTAGATCAGATGTGACCCGGACTGATTACCAGCTGCTTGGTCTGCAGCCTGCCGCCGCAGACCCTCAAGAGTAGGGCACTCGCTTCTGCTCCCTGCAGAACTCCTCCCTGGTGGGACCCCCTTCTTGCTGCCAATGGGTCAGCTCAGAGATGTCTCCCAGTTCGGCTACCTGCTCCCCTGTAGGCACCGGGGCGTCCACCTCGAGGTCCGCCTCCTCCCGGTCTGTGGGAACTTCAGGGGCCGGTTTCCTGCGCCCCTGCCCTTCCTCTTGGCAGGGACTTGGGCCATTGTTCCAGGCTCCAAGTCCTCTCTGATCACCCTTTCTGGCTGCCATTGACCGAGTAGACACACATGCCCACTCTGGCAACCCAAGCATCTCCAAGTGAGACCTGAGCTCAGCATCCTTCCATAAGGACTGCTCCAGGTCGTTACCTAGCAGACAATCTACAGGCATGGTAGGGCTCACAACCACCCTCAAGGGACCTGAGACCCCCCATTCAAAGGGAACCTGCGCCACCATACACTGGCGCTCAGAGTTGTCTACAGCAACTACTTGGTGGAATGCCCCTGGGACTACCTGTTTCTCAGAGACCAGGTGACACCGGACTGAGGTCACACTGGCTCCAGTATCTCTGAGAGCCTCTACCCTGTTCCCATTGATGGTCACCCAGGTGCTATATTTCTTTGTGTTAGGAGGCACCTGGTTTCCTGGGACCATCTCACTGTCCCCTAGTGAGACGAGGGTCATTTCTGCAGGATCCCCACCCTCCTGTGGGCACCCCTCCTCCCCAAGCGCTACACTAGCCAACACTTTGGACTGTCCACCGGTGGGTGGCTGTGTCCCCTTTGGGCACTTGGGGTCCCCCTTCAAGTGACCCACCTGGTCACATGCATAACACTTGCGGGGGCTGGTCTCACCAGGCTTCCCTGTAGAGACCCCTTTCTTCTTATCACCTGGGGGATGGGAACCTTTACCCTGGGTACTAGTTTGGGGCCCTTTAGAGAACTCCTCTGCTTTACCCTTGTCCCCCCACTTTTCTGCTGGGGACCCTGCCCACCTTTGGCTGAGTCTCCCCCAAACGCTTTCTTGTGGACCCTGGTACTCACCCAGCGGTGCGCCTCCATAGCAAGCTTCCTGGGGTCAGTTAGCTTACTATCAACTAGGTGCTGGCGCAGATCTGCAAAACATAGACTAGACAAGTGCTCCCATGCAATCAAATTGTAGAGCCCCTGAAAATCTGTTACATTACTGCCCTTCACCCAACCATCCAGCGACCTACAGAACATATCCACACATTCCAACCAAGTGTTGGCTTCAGACTTTTTACTGGACCTAAACTGATCCCTGTACTTCTCAGGAGTGAGCCCATACCTAGTGAGGAGAGCGTCTTTCATGTCAGCATAGGTGAGGTCCTGCCCCTTACCCAAAGCTATCAGGGTATCCCTAGCTTCTTCTGGAAAGAGAGGCCACAACCCTGCCCCCCAGTTCCTTTCAGGGACCCCATTCATATGAATAGACGACTCGTACCCTTGAAACCACCTTTGTATGTCATCACCCTTTTTGTACTCTTTACCTACATTCTTGGGGATGTGTACAATCCTGTCTGTGTGTGCTGAAGCGTTGCTGCCACCATCTGAGCCGGTTCTACTCTTTAGCTCCAGCTCCTTGATAATTCTCTCATGATCTAACATCATCTTCCTTTCCTCCATGGCTATTCTCTTGTCTTCCCTCTCACTTTCTATTCTGAGTTTCTCCAATTCAAACCTCCTTACTTCCCGCCTGTCCTCCAGCTCCTCTGGGGACAAGCTACTGCTGCCTGGCCTGGAGGGCTCCCCCTCCCAAAAGCACATCCACCCTAGGAACAGGCTCCTCCACCTCTCCACTGAGATCACCAGATTGCCCACTGGCATGTCTGGCTGCTACCCAGGCCCTCAGCGCCTTCTGTAGCTCATCCTTCCTGGTGAGGCCTCTGACCTGGACTTTCAGGTTCTTGCAAATCGATTTTAACTCCTTGACATTGTAGGCTTCCAATCGATCCTCCTCAAAGGCAATTTCTACTGATGCAATTGATGATACTATAGATTCAGGCATGTTGAAGTAGCAAGTTCAAACTGGCAAGATCAAAAATAGGCCAAAAAAGAAAAAGAACCTGTAAGTGGTACGTAATGGTCTGCGATATGGTAGTAGTGCACACCAATCACTGTAAGTCAAGTGCAAACACAAGTCCTATCCTCACCGCTGACAACCAATGTTAGAAATGGGGGTCTCTAGTTGGCAAGGGCTTGCACCTTTGTCCAAGTAGGGACCCTTCTTCCTAGTCAGGATAAGGGAGTTACACTCCTAAAATAACCCCTGCTCACCCCCTTGGTAGCTTGGCACGAGCAGTCAGGCGTATCTTAGAGGCAGTGTGTAAAGCATTTGCACATAACCAACAGTAATACAGTGTAAGCACTACAAAAGGACACCACACCAGTTTAGAAATATATCCAATATTTTTATATACTTTAAACAAGACCAATACGATAAAAATCCACAGTACAGTACTTTAAAAATCTTCAGTTATCACAGTGTCCTTAAAAACAGTTCCTTGATGTCGATAGCTCCGTCCGGGGCTATCACGGCGTTGTGAACAAACAAATCCAAACAGTGCTGGCTGACCGCGGCGTCGCGGGTCAGCTACGGTGTCGGGAGGATCCGCAAACAGTACCTTTCAGAAATGCAGGGCGTCGATGACCTCGCGGTGAGCTTCCGAACACACGGCGTCCGCAGGCGTCGGTTCCGGAGGTCGGTGCAGGCGTCGTCGGGGCCCTCGAAGTCACACGCGTTGCAGAGCGATCTCCTCTCTGTTGAAGTCAGGAGCGCTGGCGTCGGCCGGCGTCGGGTGCTGCGGTGCGAAGAGCAGCTGTGCGGCGTGCGGTGCCCTCAGGTCGCGGTGCGAGCAGCGGCTCGGTGGTGGCGTCGGATGGCGTCGTCGGTGAGACCAGGGTCGCGGTGTGAGATGAAGGCGGTGCTCGTCACGGTGCTGGCAGGTCACGGTGCAGCAGCGGCGTTGTCGTTGCTGAAGGGCTGTCGTCGGCTGATGGACTGGAGTCGATGGCACCTGCGTCGGTAGGCCAAGGCTGCGGTGCGGGATGAGGGCGGTGCGTCGTGTAAATGTACGAGCGGTGCCCTCGAACCACGGTGCAAGCAGCGGCGTCGAGTCCGGCGTGGAGCGGCGTCGTCGGGGATACCAAGGCGTCGTCGTGAAGCGAGGCGGTGCGGAGTGCGGTGCCCACAGGTCGCGGTGCGAGCAGCGGCTCGGTGGCGGCGTCAGCAGGCATCGTCGGTGAGACCAGGGTCGCGGTGCGGCATTGCGGCGGTGCCCTCTGCGGTGCCTTCAGGACACGGAGTCGGCAGCGGCGTCGTAGACGGCGTCAGGCTTGAAGTCTTTGTTGTTCCTGAGACTTCTTGAACAGGCGGCAAACTCTACCTCAAGCCCTTGGAGACACTCACAAAGTAGATTGCAGAAAGTTCAGTCCAGTCCTTTCACTGCCCAAGACAGAAGCAGCCACTGCAGGCCAATACAGCAAAGCACACAGCAAAGTGGTAGTTCCTCCTCACAGCTTCTCCAGCTCTTCTTGTTGGCAGTCTTCTTGATCCAAAAGAGTTCTAAAGTTCTGGGGTTTGGGTCCCCCTTTTTATCCTCAATTTCTCTTTGTTCTCTGAAGGCAGAGAGGCCTTTGCCTAGTCCAAACCAGTTCTGGTCAGTCCTGGAGCACTTTGTTGACAAGTCTCCTTCTTTCCTTTTGCAGTGTAGGCCAGGGACATCAGACACACCACAGGAGGTGGAGCCAGCATTGTGGAGGGAAGGCACAGTACTATTCAGGTCCCAGGTGCAACTCCTCCCACCCATCTACATGTAGATCTTGCTATTCAGCCCTGTGCTGACTCACCCTGTCTCCTGGAATCCCCCAGCCCCTGTCACTCACACTCCAGACAAGGAATACACAACCTAGCAGAGGCAGGCTTGGATGGTTAGACAAGAAATTATCTACTTTCTAAAAGTGGTATTTTCAAACACAGAATGTTAAAACCAACTTCACTAAAAGATGCATTTTATCATTCTGAGTTCAGGCATACTAAACTCGAATTTCTACCATGTTCCCTGGGTCAGTTAGGATCATCGGATGTAATAATCAGAACTGCCCATTCTGGCCTATGGGGAACAGGTAGCCTTGCCATAGTGAAAAACGAAGTAGGCTGTAATTCACTATCAGGACATGCCACACACACCAGGGCATGTCCTACCTTTCACATACAATGCACCCGGCCCACAGGGGTACCTTGGGCCTACCTTAGGGGTGACTAACATGTAGAAAAGGGAAGGTTTAGGGACTTGCAAGTGTGTGCACTTGCCAAGTCGACATGGCAGCCCCAGGCTGCACACAGGCTCTGCAATGGCAGGCCAGAGTTACACTTTACGGGCTGTTTGCGTGGGTGGCACAATCCAGTGCTGCAGCCCACCAACAGCATTTGATTTATAGGCCCTGGCACTCGCAGTGCACTTTACTAGGGACTGACACATAAATCAAATAGGCCAATCATGGAAACTCCTATCCATAACACATTTTCTACAGGAGCACTTGCACTTTCCCACTAGACAGCAGTGAGGAAAGTGCGCAGAATCATTACACCCAAAAAAAACAGAGTCAAAACCAGGAGGTCAGAAAGCAAAAAGTCAGGGGAAACACGCCAAAAGATGCCAAGTCTAACATGTTTGTTCACATATTTTCCTGTGCTGATGTTGGTGCAACCGTATAATAATATGAGGCTGGGTCAGACATATTAAACCCTGAAAAATATGGAAATGTTTGTACAAATGTTTTTGAACTGCCTTTCGGCGGTGTTGGACAATGCTCCCACTGGTGGTATGTGAACACATTTCTAGGACTAGCAGATTTATGCAAAAAGTGACGACCATAGTGTTGATAACAATACATTGTTTCGAAATCTGATGTGCTTTCCAATGTTTCACTATTAGAAAATGCAGCAGATTTTTCTAAATCAGACAACATGTTATTTACAGTTTCAAAATCCCAATCATCGGAAAATGTACTTGAGGTAATGATATCACTCAACGATATTTTAAATAAATGAGGAATTCTTAAAAGTTCGGTCGGACCAAATATATCGAAATCAACCTTGTCCCAAACTATACCATCAGGTATAGCAACTGCTGTAATGTTCACTGATGACAAGTCTCTTTGTTCTCAATGAGATGATTGGTGTGGTTTTAAAATTAAATTCAACTTTTGGGCTGCAGAACTTTGTCGAAGGTATTTTCCATTAACAAGCATGCTAAAAACTATTACTAAGCCTAACCAGAAATGAAAGAAAAGTATCCCGGTAATTACCCATAGTTCTACCCAAGGTGACACCAGGTAAGTCGTTTTAAGAAAGTTCAGAAAGTCTTTAACTTGCTGCTTGCGCGATTTCTGGGCTGGCATCGTTTCAAGTTCACTTGGATCCAAAGAAAACGCATCAAAGTTTATGAAGTAGCCAGAAGCAGTTCGATCAATTGTTGGTATTGCATCAGGATTTGTGGAAATTGTAGTTTGCTCTTGTTGAGGCATGTTGATGTAGACATCTGTATTTGGTTGAATTGAAATTTGTCTTTCATTGTGATTCTGAATTTGAACTTCAGTTTCAAGGGGAACAAGTTCCTTAGCATTATTGCATAGTCCATCATTCCGTGTAGGGGACTCTTCAAACGTGATGAGTCTTTCCGTTTGAACTTCTTGAATTGTAGCAAGAAGAGGGCGTCTGCTACTTTGGAGTCCACGTAGCCTACTACTCAGTATCGGCCACATAGTGTAGTTTGATTAGGTCGATTGAGCAAATCTTTTCTCCTTTTTTCCGGCAAGAGGTGGTACAAGTACAGTTCTTGTTCCTTCAACTGCTAGAACCTGTACAGGCTTTCTGTATGATGGCCCAAATTCTTTCTTGTCCGCTATTTTCTCTCTGACCAGATCCCCGACTTTCGCGATCCAGACAGGTCTTGCCGTGACTGATTTGACTTCCCCAGTGGCGGTCTGCTTCATATGGACATTACTTTGTTGTGTCCTGGATTCATTTAGATCCTGTAAAACAGCCAAACGATCATGGATGTCAAAAGGCTTTTCATCCGCCACTGCGCCTTCACAATCAAGATCAGATACCCACATTCTTGTCCCAAATAGGACCTCATATGGAGTGACCCGCCCTAGAGAACTTCTTGGCATGTTATTCAATGCTCGCTGCACTCCATACAGATGTTTTAACCAACTCTCACCCGTGCCTAATACTCTAGCTGTTAAAGACTGCTTTAAGTCTCGGTTTTTCCTCTCCACGACCGAATTTCCCTCTGGATGGTACGGAGAGGAGTACCGCAATGCTACACTCAATCCTCGCATGGCCTCCTTGTAAGCCCGAGAGCTAAACGTAGGGCCCTGGTCAGAATGTAATGTGCCAATTGCGTATGTCCCTATAAAGACTCGCAAATCTTTTATAACAGTTCGAGCGTCAGCCGAGCGCTGGGGCCACACCCACAGGAATCTTGAGCAGGAATCCACTGCAACCATGATATACCTGTAAGCCCCATCCCTTTGTAAGGGGCCGCAGTGGTCCAAGTAAACACACGCTAGTGGTTTGTCTGATATTAATAATGGTGTCTGTGCTGGACGTATTATGGTGTAACCTTTCATCTGCTGGTAGATGTCGCATTTCAAGACATAGTCTTTATTCTGCTTTGTTAACCCAGGCCACCAATAGCGTTGTTTCAATAAAGAAACAGTCGCCGTAACTCCTGCTTGTGCAGAACCTATCCCTTTGTGTGCTGCTAGAATTAAACCTAACCTACGATCCATGTTTGGAATTACTCTATTCCCCACTCCAGGAATCTGAGCAAATGGAATGTTTTTGGCATCTAACTTGTAGGAGTACTTGAGTGGAAACCTTTTTGGTACTGCTTTGCTGTTTTTGCGTGAAGCAATGACAGCCACCATAATCTCACCGTCTGTTCTCGTTTTAGAACGAGTGATTGCAGCTACGGAAGCCATGCGTACAGCCCCCTTTGCGGCTTCATCAGCCAAAGAATTCCCTTCAACGTGAACGCCATCACGCTGATGACTCGGTGTATGTATCACGTGAGCTCTCGGTAGTTCGGTTTTCAACTCCACTACCTGCTCCCATAGCATTTTATGCTTAATTGTGCCACCTTTTGCATCTTTGAACCCGTTTTGAACCCAGTGCTGCAAATATTCCTTATATGACTGTACACAGTAAAATGAATCGCACACAATTAGTGTGGGGAATTCTCGATCCATATTTACCAGTGCCAGTATCAAGGCTTTTAACTCTGCCAGCTGTGCCGTGCAGTCTCCTAGAGATGGCGTTTTTGTGCAACTTGGGTGGAACTTTCCATCCCGCATGCGACCTTTAACGATTGCGCATGCCGCGCAATCATGTTGCTTACTTCCTATGGCCGGTTGAGCAGATCCGTCAGTGTAAATTATATATTCATACTGATCTAGAGGCATTATTTAGTTTGGTAGAGGATATTCTTGTTCGTGTTGCAGAAATGCTTGTGTCTTTAGATTTGGGTCGTACCTGTATTCTACATCTGTTGCAGTGAGAGAATTAGCCCATTGTATCCATCTCGGATGTAAGGCTTTAGCGTTCGGAACGCTTGCCTTTGTCGCAGCCTCTAAGGCTGGAACCGGAGTCACTACTATTATTCGTTTCCCCTGAGCCAGTGCTCTTTCTCTCACTACAGCAGTTTGTACTGCTGTCAGAATCTTTTCTGTAGATGCGAAGCGCATCTCAGCATTTGTGTACAAATGTGATTTATATGCAATTGGTACCGTTTCACCTTCATTATATGTTAGATAGGTGTACCCAGATTGACCCACAACTATACGGATCACCACGTTGCGTACGTTTATGCGTGTCTGTAAATGTTTGGAAGCTATCATATCAGCTTGTAAGGAACGAAGTGTATCTGTGTGTTCCTGTGTCCATTGTCTTACTGAAAAATCAGGTTTTATTAAATCGTAGAAAGGTTTTACTCTTTCTGTGTAATCCAAAATGTATGTTCTATCAAAATTTAGGAATCGCAGGATTGATTGTAAAATTTTTAATGATTTTGGAGGTTGGAGCAGCGCGCATTTTTCTAAAAAATTGGCTGCCAGGCTTTTCCCTTCACTTGAAAGCTCATATCCTAAAAACAGGACACTGAGTTGGGCAATTTTTGATTTTTTTAAAGTTGAATTTGTAGCCCTCAGGTGCAAATCCCAAAATTATGGTATTCACTCTGTTCAAGTGTTCCTCTAGGTTATCGTCCGTTAGATAAATATCATCCACATAGGACAATGCCTCTTCATCCAAATTCTGAAGTAACTCAGTTACTCTGGCCAAAAACAACCCCGGGCTGTTCTTATACCCTTGGGGGAGTCAACAAAATTGACGCTGGGACCCCAAAGCTGAGAATGCAGTTAGATACCTGCTTTCAGGCGCTATATTTTGGCAGAAACATCCATTTGAGATATCTAGTGATGTTTTATATTTTTTCCGCACAATGTTATTCTTTAATGCGGCACTGTGTGCATTTTGGACTGCAAATGTCTTAGTGCAAGTGTTTAAATGTCTATAATCTGAAACTAAACTATATGAATTGTCAGGTTTCATGACCGGAAACAAAGGATTATTCATTGAGGAGGTGCAATTTTCGATCACCCCTTGGTATTCAAGTTGATCTAAGATCTCCCTGACCTGTTTTTTAGCTTCTTGCTTTATTGGATACTGCCTCTCTGCAGTTGGAGTATTTTTTAAAGGAATTATGTGGTGGGTTGAATCCTCATCCCATCCTACATGGTTTTTGTATAATGCAGGGGCTTGAGCTACAGCCCACTCCTGCGCATATGTGTGTTTGAGGTGCCTGGGAATATGGTCTGAGAATGCCGGTAAAATTACTGTTTCTCCTTTAGGGCAATCCATGACGAATGCTGGCGGCCAATCTTGTTCATCTAACAAAATGTCATAGCCAAACGACATGTTCTCCCAAAAGAGACCTTTAACTGTCCTACATTTGTCCTCCTCCATTTGGAGTGCTATTTCATATAACTTATGTGGGACACTTACCCTAGTATCAGGTGTTTCCACCCTGATATAATCATTCAAGTCCGCTGTCACCAGAAATTCCATCAGGTTCTGGCGAGCTATTGTTACTTCTGCCGCACTGTTTAGCATCGTCAGAGCCCATTCCCCATTCAGTAGTCGAGTCCTCAGAATTCTGGGCATGTCTGATCTTTAGACCTGCAACCTTCTTCTTTTTGAACTGTGGCTTTTGCTTTGGTTTCTCTTCTTTTTTAGAAATGTGATCCTGAGCGTGCTGCTTGTCTCTGGACTTTGTACGCTCTTCTTGTCTGTCTGACCGTCCTTCCCTCTCGGAGTTTTTCGATGAACCCTGAAAGGAACGTGTATCAGTATCCTGATACCTGTCAGGTTTACTAATGTTATCCCTATTCCTAAGGTTATACCTCTTTTCAGAGGGCTCCTGTGGAGGAGATCTACCTCTGGATTGAGATCTGTTTTCTTTAAAGTTTTGTTGTTTCTTATTGTCCCACTTCTTTTTCGTTGAAGCAGGTGTCTGCTTAGAAGTGTCCTTTTCAGGACTGTCCATCAGTTGTGGTTTTAAAGCTTTCCCACCCAAACTGTCTCTGCCAAATTCTGCATATGCAGTTTCAATTATTTTTGGTAGTTCGTGTTCCTTTTAAAGGACTGAACTCCCTTAGGCATTGGCGGATAGCCACTGAAGCTGCTTCCCCTTTAATATTAGCTAATATTATGGCTGATACCTGTGCATAGTTACCTAGTAACTTCATCCCTAAGTTCAGGGCAGGTTCTGCTCCGTACTCGTTTTGTATTTGTCTCAATACATCTGGTACTACTGCTAATGACGGGATACCATGAGTTCTGGTATAAATGGCAGCAAAGACTGTACCCCAAGTGGGCCAATCCTCTATTTGTGGTGTTATCCCCATGGGCAAGCAGATTGTTAGCATTCTGTGTTTTTCATACGGGGTAGCATTCGGGAATACTGCCTCTAGCTGTGTTATTTTCTGAGCTACCCAGATTGGCATTTGTTCACGTTTTGTGGGCATTTTACCCATCACCGCGTGTAATGTTTGTGGTGTGATTTTAGTTGCTGTACTCTGAGCTTGAGTTCCATTTTTTGCAACCTTTGCTGGTTGGACTGTAAGTGTCCTCATGATGAATCGCGTCAAGTTTCTGTAGATTATTATTAATTCTTTGTGTTGTGTGAGTAAGTCTCCTGGTGGCATTGTTTCAATGTCAGGATGTGGTGTGTAGGCCGCTAATATTGGCCATGTTGCCCCTTCTCTTCCGAGCGGGCCGAGTCTCACTCTTCTTATGTAGGGTAGGGCGCCTTTAGACCAGTATAAGTGTTCCTGGTACGTGAGCGGAACTTCAATGTCCTCAAACGGACAATATTCCGCTGGTGCATCTCCTTCTGTGTAGAAGTGAAATGTTTTTGTTCTTGCATTTGCTGCTGGGAATGTAACCCACGAATAAAATACCTCTTTTCTATATGATTCGTGTGCCTCAATCACGAAAGCTACTAGCCACCCCTGGCTGTTACACCATGCGCAAGTAGTTTCAGGGTGACTGTATTTCTCAAATTCTCTGCAATCTGAATTGCATCTGCATTTTCTTCTTCATCTGAGAGGTGCAAACCATGCACAACTCCCCCGCATTTTCCACGCCTTCAGTCATTTTTTAGAGGAAGATTTTTCAAGGAAACTAAGATAAGGTGTTTTGCACATTCTAGGAACACTGTGTCCTTCAAGCTTGATTAACCAACAGCCAATAAATAGGATTTTTTAGCCTACTCAGCTGTGGCGGAGTTTGTGCCCACCCACTCCAGACGTCTCTGGTGTTTTGTGAGTAGGGGTCTCTGAGAATAGCACGACTGAATTACTCAGATTCTACTGTAAAATAAGTACCCAACCAACGTTGGCGGCGCCATGTTGTGTAGTTCCTATATAACCTATACAGGATCTGCGCGTTTGGATAACCTAAACTGTGGGACTGGTGACAGACTGATTCTGTGCACCCCCACCGGATATGTTCGCCTGTCTGTATCAGCTAGCTCACAGTTCCACTATAATCTCCTCTTACCAAGGAGAGAATAGATTCTGGCAACCTCAGAACATGACAACCCTGATCCCTCAGGATCGTGGAAACAATGTACTACTTTTCGCTCAGTCACTCGTGCTCACTTAGCTTGTCTCAGAGAGATACACAGAATAAAGAGGCTGGGCGTTTTCAATAAGAATTTATTGAACAGTTGTTATTCTAGTGTAGAATAGATGAGCTGCAACAACCATTAGACAGTAGCAGAGATATATGATTAGAAGTACTACGAAAGTAAAGGGATGGTAAAGTTCTACCATCTTGTAATAATCATGAATACATACAAGTATATAAAACACATGATAAAAAGTGCGTACTCCTACGATGCCTCCCTAACTAGATGTACCTAAATGCACCTAGCATCTATGTAGGTGTTATGCCAAGAATCCCTCTAGGATCTAGTCAACCCCATTACCTGAGAATGAGAGAATATGGGACCCCGTCCTGGTCTCGATTTGGCCACCCCGCGAGGGATGTTAGACCACTGCCAGCTGGAGTGTCTGCATGCAGGAATCTCAGCGTCTCTGGTCAGTGTGTCAGCCGGGAAGTCTCGGTCTCCTCTGTCCTTCTAAGCAAGATGTGATGTATATATACCCATAGGTCTCCCCAGGGGTCCTACCTTGCTGTGTTACTGTGTTGGCCTAAAGGATGACGTCGGGCCTGAACTTTATACAGAGATATTAACAGGAGATGTTCGTCCTGCTGTTAGTCCTGCTGTGCTTCCAAGAAGCCTCACGCATAATGTATGAGATTCGAACTAGGGGGAAACCCGCGTTCTGAATGCAGTGTCATATCTAGGTAAAAGGTCAGTCCCTAAGAACCGTTATGTATGTAATGTAGGGAAGAATATAGGTGAAAGGTTGCAATGTTACCTGCGCCTATATAGGGTACCTATATGGAATATCACAGATCCTACCCTTCGAGTAGCATGGCAACAAGCTAGGAACTCCCCCTCTCCTTCCCAAGTCTGTTATCCCCACTTCCTGATTAAGAACGATCTTTTATACCGAGTAGAAAAACAGGATGAACCCCCGCAATTAGTGGTACCCCAAAGTTTCCTTGACATAGTCCTCTTCTTTGCTCATTCACATCTCCTCGCAGGGCACAGTGGAGCCCTGAAAACCACTCAAAATGTTTTAAGACATTTTTTATTGGCCCAGTATCTTTGCTAATATATCTTAATGCTGTCAGGAGTGTGAGGTCTGCCAAAGAAAGAATCCTTACAAACCTCCTTCTGTTCCACTACAGCCCCTCCCGGTAATTGGAAAACCCTTTGAAAGAATGGGTATGGAACTTATAGGCCCCCTTTCCAAGTCTAAAAAAGGGAATCTGTACGTATTGGTTATAGTGGACTATGCAACAAGATATCTGGAGGCTTTTCCCTTGCGGGCTCCCACCACCGCTAACATAAGCGACAAACTGTTGGAACTCTTTTCTAGAGTGGGATTTCCCAGAGAAATCCTAACGGATCAAGGTACTCCCTTCAGCTCCTGCCTCATGGGGCAAATATGTAGGACTCTGAATATTTCTCATATAAAGACTTCCGTATACCACCTGCAGATGGATGGTTTATGTGAGAGATATAACGCCACGCTCAAATTGACCCTTAAGAAGATGTTAACAACTGAAGGAAAGAAATGGGATTTGCTCTTGCCCCTTGCCCTCTTTGTCATTAGGAGCCAGGTACAGAGTAGTCTCGGTTGCTCTCCCTTTGAACTTCTCTATGGGAGACAACCCCAAACTTTGTTGGAGAAGATGCCTGGGAACAGGAGAAACCAGAAGAAACCCAAAACCTCTTGGGCTACACTCGGGGATTATGGACCTGTATCCGTAAATTACGGGATTTTGCCCATGCCAACCTAGAAAAGGCCCAAATACGACAACAAACATTCTATGATAGAGGAAAGAAATGGCAGCATCTAAAAGTCCATGACTGGGTATTAGTCCTCCTGCCATCCTCCATAACCGAAAAAAAATCAGAGTGGAAGGGCCCTTATGAGATAGACTCATATCTCTCCCAGGAAAACCCAAATCTACCATATAAATCTTCTTAAAAAGTGGTCAGGACCTCTTCCTACAAATACCAATCTACCTGTCCTGGAACCACACCCAAACTTGCCTTCTCTTAACCATTTGGTTATAAATGAGACCTTGACTGAAGACCAAAAAGCCTCCCTTCAAGTAGTTCTAACCCCTTTTTTCTTCCATCTTTGCCAACCTCCCGGGTAGAACAACCCTAGTAGAACATTCCATAATCACTCCCCCAGGGAAGGTAGTAAAACAACGTCTTTATCGTATTCCAGCAGCCAGACGAGACACCATCTCAACAGAAATAGAAAACATGTTGAAAATGGGACTTATAAAACCATCACACAGCAATTGGTCTTCCCCTATTGTACTAGTACCGAAGCCGGATGGCTTGATTCGTTTTTGTATTGATTTTAGAGCCATCAATGCCATTTCGAAATTTGATTCCTACCCTCTCCCTAGAATTGACGAACTAATCGAAAAACTGGGAGAGGCCCAATATATTTCCACTCGCGACCTTACAAAGGGTTATTGGCAGGTACCCTGAGAGTTGAGGACCAAGAGAAGACCACCTTTAGCACTCCTACCGGCTTATTTGAATTCACTGTACTGCCTTTTGTTACATGGAGCCACAGCCACCTTCCAAAGGCTTATGAACAAGGTACTCTATAATCATCAATCCTGTTCATCAGCCTACTTGGATGATATAGTAATATTCAGTCCCAGCTGGGAGCAACATCTTTTACACTGCCAAGAAGTGTTTCAGGCCTTAAAGACAGAAGGACTCCATATCAAGGCAAAAAATATCCACAATGGGGTTCAATAAAGTCAGGTACTTGGGGTACCTCTTGGGGAATAGTGTCATCGAGGGCCAACAAGAAAAAGTCAAGGCGATCCCAAACACTCCATTTCCGACCACTAAGAAGGAAGTCCAAGCCTTCCTAGGTCTTCTGGGATATTACCGAAGGTTCATACCCAAATACTCCGAGATCGCATCCCTTTTAACTGATCTTTTGAAAAAGGATAGAAAGATGAAGGATCTAATAAACGCCTCGCAGTCCGCACAAAAAGCCTTCCAAGAACTCAAACGGGCTATAACCTCCGGTCCAGTCCTAATATCCCCGAACTTCAACGAACCCTTTATGTTGCAGACAGACGCTTCTGAAACAGGGTTAGGGGCTGTTCTGTCCCAAAAATCTAGGGATGGTACCGAACTCCCTGTACTATTCATTAGCCGCAAGTTATATCCCCAGGAACAAAAATACCCAGTAATTGAAAAAGAATGCCTCACCATCAAGTGGGCTGTAGAAAAATTACGATATTATTTGGAGGGATCTCCCTTTACCCTATATACAGATCACGCCCCTTTACAATTTATGAGGCGCAATAAGTGTAACAACCCCCACGTTTTGCGTTGGTTTTTGTCTTTACAACCTTTTGTGTTTCAGGTTAGGCATCGTAAGGGCTCCGATAACGGGAATGCAGACTTTCTCTCCCGTATTCCTCATTTCCCCGCCGGGAAAAGACTGCGGGAGGGGTGTGTCATGAAGTGACCGGACACAGCGAGACAATTGAAGAGAGGGAAGAGGAAGAGGATGCTCTCCCTCCTTATGTTTCTCCTCTGTTTTCAGCCCCCCCCACATACTGCCTACCTCGACACCAGCTTCATCCTAGAAGAAGACGGCCCCCTTAATGAAGACGACTTCCTGGGATCCGAGCGTGCTCACGTCATCGTGTACCAAGCACGATGATTCTCGGAGCACGGACTCTTTCAAGCCCCGACTCTCTGGAGAAAACATCGTCAACGTCCTGAGCAACAAGGAAGACTCGAGACAAGAGGACCGACAGAGGAGATTTTCCGCCGACAGGAGTTTCGCTGAGGAGTATGAGTCGGGAGACTCAGACCTGCCAAAGATAGCGGTCTATGTCGCGGAGCTGGTCTCAGAGAGCAGAGGCGGGGCGTGGCCAAGCAGCATGGCCGACAGGACGTGAGCTCCTTCGGCTCCCGACCGCCAGCCGATTAAATCCTGAAATATCCTGTTTCCCGACGCCCACGACCAAAGTCTTTGAGCGGCTGGGACCCTGCAGGCGGCTGGAGCGCCCTGGGAGCGAATGAGACTGGGCAACGGCCGCGCCTCGGCCGCAACGACTCCGTGCCCGCCAACCTGACGGGCCGAATGCACGCGAGGCCGGGGATGCGGCCTACGCCTGCCTGAGCTGTGCCCGGACATCGGAGACGGCGATTCCCTTTCCGCTCGCCCCCGCGACCCTGGCGACTGCTGAGGGGGTGCCCTCTGTCATCGGGGGACTCCCGGGGTGCTTCGATTCCGGCTGTCATCATTAGACCTCGGAGCGAGCGATGATACGCGGGGGGCGCCGCGAGGCGTCCGAGGTCCGCCTGCGGTGCATCGGGGGGCCGGGCCTGTCTCCCATTGCTCCTGTGACCCCGGCAATCGTGGAAGAGGTGCCTGCTGCCGTGGGGAGGCTACCGGAGTGAGCGGTGTTCCTGCGCTACCATGCCGGCCCTGAGGTGAGCCGTGAGGCGCGGGCTGGGCCGCGAGACGTCCCCGAGCGGAGGTGCCGGGGGAACAGTGATCGGCAGCGGCCGCCCAGAAGCATCGGGCGGTCGCGTTCTCCCCCCTGCTGTGGCGGAATGTCTGCAAGAACGAGGCACGACGCGACTGGCTGCTTCGTGCGCCCCCTCCCGCGGGGCCGTTGCGGATCTTCCTGCTGGCGCCCTGCGGCCCCCTGGCCTGTGGGGTCCCTGGGCGCTGAGACCCTGACGCCTTGCTGATACCCTGCTGGGAGGCGGCTGCCTTGCCGTGGGAGGGCTCATCCTGCTCCGGGTGCGGAGACGCCCGGCTGGCCTCTTGAAGTATTTGCCTCACCTGCCTGGTGATCGCGGGGTGCCTGACCCCTCTGGGGACCCTCGGGCGGTTGACCTGCTTTGAGACAGCTGTGGAGGCGATCCCAGTGTTCGGGAGAACTGCAGGTGCCCTTCCTGGCGTGTGAGGGGCCCGGATAATCACTCTGCAGCCACCGGCCTGGCGGCCATATTGAGGTGAGCGGCCCTGGGATTGCTGTTGGACCACCTAATCGGCCCTGTTCTGGTGCATGACGGGCTGAGATCTCCTAATACGCTGGGTGGGGACGGCGGGCCTCTGGACCCCCGCGCTCTCTGTGACACCTGCGGGAGGGACGTGCACTTGATGCCTGTAGCCCCATAAAGTGGGACTGAGCTCGGTCGTTGAAGCGCTTGCGGACTCCTGAGTGGTCCTCTGTTGCCTGCATCATGGGTAGGGACAAGATACCCCCCCTCCAACCCCAACACCATCACGCAGTATACCACGCAACGCATCCCCACGCAACGCATCACTCATCAGTCGGGCCTGGACGGAGAGGGCGACACCTCCAACGAGCTGTCCCGAGCTGATCTCCTAGAGGCGATACAGGGGTCCCGCACCACCCTGGAAAAACAAATAGAGACAGTCTCCATTGACGTGAACCTACTGCGGGTGGATTTGCGGAAAGTGGCGGATAAGGTCTCGACGGCAGAGGGGGACATCGTTCAGCTGCAGGGGGAAGTGGCCTCCCTGAAGCAACAGATCTCTCAGCTCACCCACACTACTGGAGCGTTGGAACGTCGAGCGGAGAAAGCGGAAGACAGGGCCCGTCGCAGCTACATCAGGGTCCTGGGTATCCCGGAACTCTCGGAACAGGGTAATGCGGAGCGATTCCTGGAAGACTGGATACGCACTAAGCTATGCCCCACGGGTCTGTCCGAGGTCTTTGTGGTAGAGAGAGCCCACAGGGTGCTGGTCCCGCCGCCGCCGCCGGGGGCTCCACCTCGGGCCCTCATCGCCAAAATCCTAAACTATCGGAACAGAGACTGTATTTTGAAAGCTGCGAGAGAAGCGAAAGACCTCACCTTTGACAACGCCAAAGTATCCATCTATCCGGACTATACCCGCCAGGTCCAGGAACAGAGGAAATCTTTTCTTGGCATCAAGCAGAAGCTACGTGACCTCCACCTGCAGTACATGTTATTGTACCCTGCGAAGCTTAAGGTGATATCCCAGGCTCATTTCTTTGACTCTCTAGAGGAAGTGTGGGAGTGGCTCGAGATCAGGGGAGAGGCCCTCCCCCAGCGTGAACAAAGGGGATCCCGGAACACTTGGGGGTCCAGACCTTCGAGGAATCGCAAGACCAGGCGCAGGAATCGATCTGCGGGCGACGCCCAGGTGGAGCGACGGCAGATCACGGTGGGGGACGATGGCGCCCTACGTGTGGAATCCTCGGACTCCGACGACTCTCCCCCACGGACTGTGACAGATACTCCCGAAGTGGGACTGGTACCAGAGACTCTCCCGCCAACCACCCATGTGGTTCCAGAAACTATCATGGACCTACCAACGCCAACTACAGGCCCGTCATGAAGGCGATATCCTTTTTTCTTTACACATATTGCTGTGGTAGAGGGGGCCAGACATTAGGGGCCTAGTGATTATTGACCCACAGGGACTCTGGAGAAATGCTTGTTGTGATAGTATGAGCAGGAATGTGTATATGGGTAAATGTCGTATGCACCTCATGGGCGCTGCCAAACAATCTGGCCCTATTGTTCCGCATGTTTAAACCTGGGCAGTTCGGGACATTGAAATATGCCATGAGGCGGCTGGTCTGAGTCGGGAGTTAGACCTGGGAGGGAGGGGGTTTCCTTAGTTTTTCTTTGTAAGGTAGTTTTGGCCCCGGTTGGGCTAATGGGGCAGCTGTGTACGTCCTGGCACCAGCATGGGAAGGGCAACTCTGCATGTTCCGTTGTCAGTATATTGCTTGTGGGAGGGGGGTGGGTGTTCTTAGGGGGTTTTTTTTTTTTTTTTCTTCTTAGGCATTGTATGTACAGCATCCGGGAAGCAGGGTCTACGTAGCCACACGGGGTGGGGACCACATGAAGTTTGGTCACTTTACCATCCATGGGGTTTAAATTTTTAAGCTGGAATGTGAGGGGGCTGGGCACGTGCACCAAGAGGTACAGGGTCCTGTCCTTTCTCCGCAGACATCAGGTCTCGATAGCATGCCTCCAAGAAACGCACCTTACTGACGAAGGGGCTCAGAGGTTGGCGAAGAAATGGCGTGGTCAGGTTTTCCACTCTTCACTCTCTACCTATGACAGGGGAGTCCTTGTATGGGTGGCCCCGGGGACTCCATTTGCCCTCCAGTACGTAGAAGCTGACATCCATGGGAGATATCTGCTCCTTAGGGCTAAGCTAGATGGTAGAGATGTTGCAATAATGAATACCTATGCCCCTAACATAGACGACTCGGACTTTTTTCAATACCTGCAGGAGGTTCTGGTATCGGAATTGGAAGTCCCATTGCTCTAGATGGGGGACTTTAATTGTGTCCTGGACCCCCACCTTGATAGGTTCCCACCCGCACAGGCACGAAACCGAGGATGACGATGAAACTCCAAGAGGTTATGGGAAATATAGGGGCACAGGATATATGGCTCCAGAGACACTCAACCCAGAAAGTGTATACTTGTTTTTCACCCACTCGTAATACGCACAGTCGCTTAGACAGGTTCTTAATCGCAAACCCAGACACGGCTATGTCCTTTGAGGTGACTCATCAAGCGCGATTCCTTTCTGATCACTCCCCTGTAGCGTGTGTGGTTGACTGGGGGGGCCCAATATGCCACCCACGGACTTGGAGGCTGCCGGCAGAGGTACTCGAGGACCCAGTAGGGAAGCATCACCTAGAAACTGCCATAACTGACTATATTGATCTAAACTGGGACGGGACGGACTTCTCACTGGCCACAAAGTGGGAAGCCTTGAAAGCGGTGGTGAGAGGGGCATGCATGAGTCTCACATGCGGGGTTCGGAAACAGCTCCAACGAGAGCTACAGGAGGAGGAACAACGCCTCTTAGAAGTACAGACTTGCGAGACCCCTGACGCAGAGGGGAGGGATAGGGAGCATGGCAGGCTTGACAAATACACCCTCGCACATTACAGACAGCGCCTTCATAGGGAAGGGGATAAATCGAGCCGTCTTTCGGCCTGGATTCTCCGGCGGGAACACGCCCCTGCCGCGATTGTGGCTTTGCGGGAGCCCGCGGGAGGCCTGGTCCACTCGGAAGTGGGGCTACTGCGAGTCCTGAAATCCCATCTGCAGACAGTGTATGCTGCGGACCCCGCAATCAGCGAGGCAGCCTATCTCCCTTACCTTCATGACCTGACCCTACGGTCTATCCCTGAGTCGGTACGGAAGGAGCTTGACGAACCCCTAACACTGGGGGAGGTACAATTCGCTCTGCAGCACCTACCACGAGCCAAATCCCTGGGTAGTGATGGGTTCCCTCCTGAGTTCTATCAATCATTTATGGGTACACTTCCCCGCCTCCTGTTACAGGTCTACCTCGAGGCATTTGAACGCGGAATTCTCCCACCAAGTATGACACAGGGGGAAATATGTATGATCCCGAAACCGGGAGGGGATGTTCATGAGCCCTCATCATATCGACCGATTACTATGATTAACACAGATGTTAAAATCTTATGCAAGCTCTTGGCTACTCGATTGGCGCCATACATGCCTCACTTGGTCCATGAGGACCAATGTGGGTTCATACCGGGACGAAACACGGCTATGAATCTGCGCCGGCTCAACCATGTCATGCATGAGGTACGCGATCGGGAGGATCAGTTGGTCTTGGTGTCCATTGACCTCGCTAAGGCGTTCGACACTGTAGACTGGGGTTACCTTCTCGAGGTCCTACGCGCTGTGGGGATGGGTCCCAAATTTTGTCGAAGGATTCGCATTTTGTATACGGCACCCCGCGCACGTGATCAGAAGACTGGCAATTGGGAAGGGGCACTCGCCAGGGGTGTCCCCTTTCACCTTTGCTGTTCGCCCTGGCTATAGAGCCCTTCGCGGTCCGGATCAGGGCTGAAATGGAACAATGGGGAATTAGAGTGGGTGACACGAGTCATGTTATCTCCCTATATGCCGACGATGCCCTGTTTTATTTGGCTTCTCCCCGGGACGCACTGCCGGTATTGCTGCGCCAGTTAGACAGGTTTGGAGAGGTCTCTGGATTGCGACTCAATCGCGGTAAGTCCCTGATCTTTCCGTTAGCGGGACTGGCCTCAGTGCCTCTGGGGGGGCTCCCGGACCTGGGGCTGCGCTGGGAACTGGTGGGTTTCCGTTACCTAGGGATACGGGTGGCCCCGGCGGACGCACAGGCGCTGGCCCGGAATGTAGACCGCATCATTACGTCTCTGCGGCAGTCGGTGACATTTTGGAACACTCTTCCCCTGTCATTGATGGGCAGGCTGGCCATCTCTAAGATGGTGATGCTTCCCAGGACACTCTACGTCCTCCAGAACTCACTATGCCTGTTACCGTCGCGAGTCTTCAAAACCCTGAACATGCTACTCACGTCCCTCCTTTGGGCGGATCGGCGCAGTAGGGTAGCTCTCAACACTATTATCCGCAGCTATGAGGAGGGCGAACTGGAGGCTCACGCTTCGATTTATATTACTACGTGGCCCAATTACAGCCTGCGGCACGTTGGCTGACAGACGCGGACAACTGGGAGAAACGCCTTCTCTCCGGCAGGGTGGATACCCAGACAATGCAGGAGGCACTGATGCAGGGCAGGGGGTCGGAGACATCCCTTCCCTACATAGTGCGACATACAGCCGGTATATGGCAGCGATTTGTCGAGAGAGTCTTACGGAAAGCGCCCTTTCACAGGGAGCTTTTGATCTGGATATTAGCCCCCTTTCTAGACATGGAAAGATACATGTCCTTTCAACCTTTCAACCTTGGAGGGAGGGTGGATGCGAAGTTCTTGCTGACCTCTTTCCCAACAAGACTTTCATCACTTACGAACAGGCGGAAGAGTACTTTGGCCCCGGACAGGGACAGTTCCTACACTATCGGGGAATTCAGGATGTGGTGAAGATCACCTGGCCACAGTACCCGGACATTCCACCTCCAACACAAACTCTAGATATCCTACTCACGTGTGGTACAGGTCGCAAATTAATTTCTCTCCTCTATACAGCTATGAAACGGCATTCTACCCCCCTGGTGCCACCATCTCGGGCTGCCTGGGAGAGAGATCTCGCTGTCCAGCTGGAGGAGAAACAATGGGCACACATAGGCTCCCTCACGCGCACAGTCTCCTGTAATGCCAGATTTAAACTGACGCATTTTAATTTCTTGCATCGCACCTACTTAACCCCGGTATCCCTGAAACTCGTTTCATGTGACAGGGGAGATAGATGCCCAAGATGTGCCACAGAGAAAGCGGGCTTTTTACACTTGGCATGGGATTGTCCAATGGTCAGGCAGTTCTGGGCGGAGGTGGTGGGCAGGATTGTTGCGGTCACGGGCCTTCCGGTGAAACTGGAACCCTTGAGTTGTTTACTTGCATCTGTCCAGAAGCCCAAGAAAAAGAAACTCCCATATAAGCTCCTACAATTAATGCTAGTGCTCGCTAGGCGCAGGATAGCTATAACTGGGATGGGGCAGAAGGGCCCGGAAGTGCCCATCTGGCTTAAAGATGTTCGAGAGTGGTCCCTAGCAGAAGAAGCCCATATGAAACTCGCCCGAAGGGATGAGAAGCTAGAAGTGGACCTAATGGTTTGGCGCGAAATGTGTACTTCTGGGTTGGCGGAGGGGGAGCCCTCCTCTCCGGATACAACTGACAGCGGGGGGAGTGGATCAGATGTAGATGGTGGGCCTAACCTTACTGAGTAGCGAGAGGACCGACCCCGGTAATCTACACACTGAGAGTTCGTGGCATGCCCCATGCTCCTTCTTCACTGTAATACGCTTCTAAATGAATATTGTTCCCCATTGTGTCCTTCCTCCCCTGATGCTACCACCTGTGCTACGTACCATTAATAATATCAACGGTATGCCTCTATACGCTGTGTCGATGCCAATTTGCTTTTGTATTTGCAAGATGTAAAAATGAAAAAGAAAGTTTATTAAAAAAAAAAAGAGAGCAGAGGCGACCGGGGAAGTGAAGAACGCCGCAAATTGACCTGCCACGTTCCCGGAGGAACGTGGCTTTCCCAGGTACGTGGACGCCTTAGGGACTTCCTGGGCAGAAAAACTTTAGATGATAGAGAAGTCTGATACTAGGGGCCAGGGACATACACAGGCCATTTTTTTTGTAATGGTATATCATTTTTTTCCAAGCTCTGCGTCACTGGTGAAGGTTGGTTTTGGGTGATATAAGTTTTCTCCCCCCACTCCTATTCCCTAAAATAATAAGATGAAGATAAAGGACAAAACTACTTACCTGGGGGACGACTGTGGCTGGGAGGAACCAGGAGGAAACTACCCAGAAGACCCTAGGAGAAAGGAAGGGACATTGATTCAGACTATAACCTCATTTGAGAAAATAAAACGAGCATAGAAAATCAACAGTGTCACAGTATTATCTCTTTGTCATTTTCCATAAAGTGCCACACCCAGTCATTAATGCATGCCTTTTCCTTCCCCAACCCTTAGCCCTAAATCCTGCAACCGGGGAACCCCCCCACACACACCCTTAGCCCTAAAACCACCCCTTCCTTAAGTCTGCTTGTGTGCGTACTAGATTTCGTTGTATTGGCTTGGGTAGTAATGCCATTCGTTGTAATAACACTTTTGTTGTAATAATTGGTGATGTACTGACACTGTCGTGAGTTAGGTTTCGTTGCAAAGGCTTTTCGTTCTTAAGCCTTCGTTGTAAAGGATGTTTCCCATGAGTTTGGTCCATATTAATTGCATTTGTCTCTCAAAGTGCCCTTTGACCTGCCTGCAAGGACACATATTGACAGACTGCTTTTGTTTTAATTTTTTGGCCAGTGCCTAAGATCCTCTCTTAGACTTAGACTTAGAATTACTTTATTCGGTTTGTTTTGTAATCTACAGATCATAAAAGTACAAAAGGATATAAATACATTTAAAACCATATTAAGTTAAATAAATCGACTTCAGTTACAATCTGACAAATTAATTAGTCAAGTTTAAAAAAAAACCACGACGTCATCTAAGTCCTTTAAAAGCCATTTGAAGATAGGTAAACATGTTAAATAACAATTTCGATAATAAAAAATAACGTGACAATCAATCATAAAATAGCCCGTGCATAGTTAGCCATTAAAAGTAACTAGCTTAACATGTTTCATGTGCAGTGAGAGCCATGTTTTCCTTCTTCTTAGGCAGGCTAGCAAAAAAGAGGCTGTCGCAAAACAGATATTTGCATCATCGTGAATTGTTTTATATACAATAATGCTGGACGGCATTGCCTAAACTTTAGCTTCTTTAGGGTTGGGAGGATAAATCTATCTCTTTCCTTCTTGTAGAGCCCACAGAAAAAAGGTGTGAAGGTCTGACTGCCCGACTCCCTATCACATGGGCCTGCCGACAGATCAGAGCTCCTATACCTTCTTGAAGGATGACCTAACATCAGTGTAATTAAGTTTAGGCGGAATCTCAGCAAAATAAATCTGTGTTGTCTATTTCCAATGTTATATAGATAGGAGGAATCCCCCACAATTATAGGTGGTAATTGGAGATATAGCATTACTGATTTCTTCTGCCGATTTCCTTCCTGGCGCTCATATGCCGCCTTTCAGAAGAATATTTCCTTCAGTTTGTGCTTCAAAGTTATTCTACACAAGTTGGGACTGGTGAACAATTCCTCTAAACCTAAAGCAGCTAGGTTTACCCTCACATACTGAAGCCAAGGGAATTTACATGCATTTTCCAAAGCAATACAATTTTTAATTATAAGCTGCGTTAAATCTACTGAATCTCTGCGCCATATTGAGTGCCACAAAAGTATTGGGGTGATCTTGATAATATCTGTTATACAGGGTAGTCCTGCTTCAGTGTGGCAAATGTAATTCGAACACGATCTGGGGAGAGAAAATACTTTCTTAAAAAATCGGTCCTCTAGATTTTGAAGTTGCATTATCGGGACCGTTCCCCATATACTTGCCCCATATGTGGCTGCAGAGAGTGTCTTTGCCTGGTATATTGACTTTATGACGGCTAGTGGTTTTGTGCCCAGTCTGCTAGCGAAAGAATTTATAGCTTCCATGCTCCTTTCCATCCCCAGAGCTCTATTTTCCACCATATTAGCCCAGGACTGTTTTTTGTCAAAGTGGGCCCCTAGATATGAAAAAGAGTCAATCACCTCTAGTCTCCTTGGGCCTAGGGCAAAGGATTGCGGTCTCTTTACCACAGGAGTACCTACTATAAGAACAAAGGACTTTGCTTCATTTACTTTTAGACCCACTGAAGCCATATGGGAAGCATAGGCAGTTATCAGTCGTTGAAGGGCCACCCCCGTACGAGCTATTAATACTGCGTCATCCGCATATGCGAGAATCGGTATAGTTTGGGAGTCAAAAGTGGGCACGTCTAATATATCTCCAGTCAATGCGGCACCAATCCCGTTTGTGTATAATGAAAAGAGGAAGGGGGCGAGAACGCACCCCTGCCTAACGCCCCTTGCGATCTTAAATGAGCGGGTGCACTCCCCGTCCTTCCCGTACCTGACACTGGCAGTCTCATTTGAATACAGCTGCCAAATAAAACGGGTGAGTTCTCGGTCCACCCCCATTTCCTCCATTATCTCCCACAAGTGAGAATGGTTTACGCATTCAAAAGCGGAACTTAGATCCATAAAACCCAAAAAGATCTGCCCTTGTTTTGTTCTGGTATATTTATCAGTTATCATAGCTAGGTTGAGGCACTGATCTATAGTGCCTCTACCAGCCTGAAAAGCATATTGCGCCTGCATCATGATCTTATTCTCCTTTGCCCACTCTTCTAACCTATTTAATAATAGGCGTCCCATTAGCTTCGCCGTAGTATCCAATAACAAAATGGGTCTGTAGTTCTGTGGTTTTTGTTTGTCACCCTTTTTATATATAGGAACGATAGTGCTAGTGTTCCATGAGGCTAGTGGGGTGGTTTTAGCAATTTCATTAAAAACATTAGTTAGTAAAGGGGCCCATAAGTCCTGGTGGTCGAGAAAGAAATCTATGGGGACACCATCGGGGCCAGGAGCCTTTCCACTAGTGCACTTACCCAGTCCCCTTGTAACCTCCTGTACTGAAAAAGTCAGATATTCATTTATTGGTCTTTCTAGGTCAGGACCATTAGACCCAAAAATGTTATTTGAGTCAAAAATCTCTTCGAAATGGGCTACCCATTGATCTTCGCTTACATGAGTATCTAGAGAACGGTCACTGTTTTTTTTAAAGTAAGTAGCGTTGATCACTCTCCAAAAGTCTTTCGAATTCTTGGAGGCGGTCGCTATCTCCAGTTGTTCCCATGCTTCTTCTCTTATAGCCTTTTCTCTATCCTTTCTGGCCACCGCATATGCCCTACGAAACAGCTTGATCTGATCCCTGCCTTTTGGTTGTTCTTTTAGGGCCTTATGCAAATTCCTTAGAGCTTTTGAACAAGCTCGATCAAACCACCCTTTCTCCTGTGTTTTTGATGGGGTTTTAGTACTTGTCAGGGCCAGTTTTACTTTCTTCAGTAGGGTCTCAAAAGAAGAGGGCAAAAGGGAAGTATTGCCATCGGACTCTAGGCATTTTAGGACAAGCACCATATTCTCAGCTAAGAATTGTAGGTATTATTTTCATCTAGTCTATTTGTGCCCACTTCAGCTGGTAGCCATTTTTTCGAGCTAAGGTAGGTTTCTCTATTTTTTGGTCCGAGTTTTCCCCCCTTAGATTTGTCATTATTAAAGAAGTGGAGAGGATAGCATGATCACTAAAAGCAGTAAATTGTATTGCTAGTTGGGCAATCCTACCCCATATTGGGCCTGACACTATAACATAATCTATGGTTGAATCATAATCCTTTCTATTGAAAGTCTTATGAAATTCGCCATTTGTTGTGTCCAACTCGTTTATCATTTCCAGATTCCTTGTATGGAGGAGTCTATTTAAACAGTATCCATACACATGATGTGTAAAGTGGAATACATTTTTGCCCTGTATATCTTCAAGACCACAAATCTTGTTTGATTTGAGCTTGCATGGCTGCACGTTGAAATCTCCCATCCACACTATATTTATATCTTTTTTCCTCTTTCCTATGCTAACTTTTCTTATTTCAATTTCTAGAAAACTCACTATTGTTTGAGGGTCTCTATCCTTATTATTAAAGAGATGTATTAATAGCCAATCTTGATCGCTATCTCCCGATAGCAATAATAAATGAAAATGTGGGCTTGGGGCCACAAATTTTTTAATTTTGATACAGAATGTGTTTGCTATTAGAGTTAGCAAGCCTCCTCTTGCTCTCCCTGCTGGAGATGGAACATCGTTTGTTTGATAAGATGGAAACCCATCTATATGAATGTTTTCCAGGGCCAAAGTCTCCTGGAAACATACAATATCGTGGTTTTGCCACAATGCCAACCATGAGTAATCATTCTGTTTTTTGCCCAAACATGCTAAGTTCCAGGAAGCTATTTTTACAACAGTTTTATAACTCTCTCTACAAGGGGGAATAGTACTCTCTTTCCCTTGCTTAGGAGACAATTGCCCCTTCAATAATTGACCTTGCGGGATTTGTTTTAAGCCAGGGATCGTTACTCAATTACAGGCCTCAAGGTCTGTGATAGGTGTGAATCTATTTCTCATTGTTAACCCCACATTTTGGGTCACATTTACCATGTTCATTAGATTTGGGTTGTCAAGGGGTATTACAGTAGTAGATCTCGCCAGGGGTTTAACACATGGAGCTATATATCTGTAAAAGTACTCCAAGGAAGAGGGGAAGATCTGTGACCTAGGTGGGATATGGTCTTTCAACTGGGCCAATAATAGTCTAGCTATTGTTTTGTTGTTGAAGCTTATTACAACACAATCTCCTGGGTACACTTTGGGTGAAGATCCCACCCATCCATTCTCCTGGCCATTATAATGTGATTGAACAGGCCTTCAGGTGTTTTGTCGTAGTGACCAAGTTGGCTATTTATCCAATGTAAAGACTTGTCCATCAACTGTCTTGTTGATTCCCTTTGACCTTCCCTTAAATTAGGCACGTTTACCAAAACCAATACTAATGGTGACGCAGCAGGTGGCAGATCCAAAAATGTAGACCTTCCTATCTTACTGTATTGGTTTCCTACATGTGGAAGTGAATCTAGCTGATCGACTACGGGTTGGCTATCCAAAAGCCTCGTGTGTATAGTATCTCGATTTGATGGAATAGAGCGGGGCAGTTGTGCATCTGGTGGGTGGGGCTGTTTATGATTCCCCTTATTTGGATGTTGGAGAATGTCTCGGGGTGGTCCTTACCTTCAGGTTGGTGATCTAGGTGTACCTCGGGGTCTTCTTGCTCTATGTACCCACTATTTGGGTCTCCCCCCTCCCCTTGCTCAGAGCCAACTAAGCCCTGCCCTTTAACACCCACAATCTCCCTGGTTGTTAGCATGCCCACAAGCCTCTCTTCTATTTTACTTAATCTGTTCAGTATAGGCTGTAATGAACTAGCAATCAGTTTGTCTATTTTTTCCCAGAGTACTTCATCATTCAAGGAATGGGGGAGAGTGTCCACAGCAGTGACCTTCTAAGATCCTCTCAATGTGGTGTGAGGGAATTTAAAACTTCGCATCGCCATCCAATCCGCCTTATATTCCAGACAGTAGATAAATCTGGCTTTCGCAACATCACCCGAAGGCACAGGAGCGCTTTATATTACCACCAGATACTGCACAATATATTGCCTTTCTCAAAAAACAAGTCAGAACACTTTTACAGACTTTCTTTAACTTATATTATAACTGCTTACCAACTTAAAATGTACCCAAAAAATTATATTATTAATCACATAGACGAAACCTAATGCATTTTTCCAATGCTTATTGCTATATGGCAGCATCCATACATATTTTGAAAAAATTTGGTTCAACTCCTGGGGAGTGTCAGGTTTCATTGACTAGGCACACCATGAAAGTACTTAGACATTTTGGGGGTGATTTACAAAGGGCCTCCGCTCTCGAGGCGGAGGCCCCGAACTTGTGGCAGTGTCCCTGCACTCGTGGTGGGACCTCCACAATGGGTAAACGCAGTACAAAGGTCCTGCCACGAGTGCAGGGCCCCCGCCACGACTGCGAGGCCTCCGCCGCGAGTGCTGAGGCCCTAAGTGAATTGGGACCAAAGAGTGCAATGTGTTGGCCCTGCTGTGCCTGTTTCATTGTTTTTATAGCTTTGGTCAGATAATTAATTGTGATTCTTTTCCAAGACACTTATTTTTGTGTTTACTATTTGGACAAGACCACTTAAGCATGCCAGTAGCCCCAATACTGAAGTCAAGATCTGACTGAACTTTTGTTTCTCCCCAGGAGAAGTGGGGATTGGAAGAACCATTTTACAGTGGCTCACAACGAGGCCTTCGATGTAATACCGACGCAAAATGGCAGGGACAAGGCTAACCTTTTGCATGGAAATATGCTCACACTAACGTCCGATTACGGAACTGACAAACCTCATGGCATATAGTTCTGAAGGAACAGCAGTAACATTACCTCAACCCCCCTGTGCTCTTTGTAAATACGGCATGGCAAAGGCTACACATATAACCGCATGTTGTTTGTAATTCTGTTACCAAAAATACATTGCACCAAATTAACAGGAAACATATTAAAAACACAATTTGAATTGAAAAAGTTAATGTGATATAATGTCAAAAATTACAATATTTTTGCCTTTCTTATCAAAGGGAGGTGTTCCATAGGGACTGTACAGAAAGCAGTGCAGACCTTTTTTAGGTCGAGCGTGAGCCAGCGCGCAAGCGCTGCTCTGCGAAGAGCTGTGGTAGTTCAGTACGGAGAGAAGCTTCACCCACTCCCCCGCCCTTATTTTTAATTGGCTTGTGCTTTTGTCCTTTGTAAATGCTGTCTTCTGATTCATTATGAGGCTTGTTAGTCCCTCCTTAGTACAGCCATGTCGTCATTTGTATCCTCCCATGGCTACTGGCCCCTTTACTTGGTTGTTACACGGGGCGTGTACTATTTCCTTTATTACGTTTCTCCATTAGGCGGACAACGCGCTTCGCTTACATTTAGCGGCCAAGCCCGCTTTCACTTTTGAAACAGCCTGGATAATGCTGCAGCAGGGGCGGCCGGTGCGCGGAATGCCAGTGATTGACCGCTTCCTTTCCTCGGCCGAGCTGGGACGGAGTTGAGGGGCTGCCGAGGAGGAGCCGCCGCTTTGTTCTGTGGGCAGCCTGGCTGCCTGGTACTGGTGTAGGTTCAAAATTCCCCTTTCCCGTAATGCACTTGTTATGCTATATTAGGTTAGCAATATGTGGCTAAATCGGCGCCATTTGTATTTACGTTATGCAACCCAGTGAGTTATCCTCGCAACATGTAAGCTTTAGTTAGCTCGCGTGACTCCATTTTGTATTTCGCAATCACTGGAAGACTGCTTGGGCTGTGCTTGTATTAGGCCTTATTCTTCAAATCTGTTTGCCTCAGCAACGCTGTATTTCGTTATTATTTCTCCTTTCTGTTCAAGGCTGTAACCCGACTTGCTAGTGAACTGATGTTCTTTCTTTGCATTTCAATCTCAATGTGTAGCTCTGCTCCCAGGTTAGGCGATGCTGAGACTCGGCACAGTGGCTTTGGAGTACTGATAGTGCGCCCATCTGGCAGGTGTTAGCTCATCTCTCTGTGCCCCCTTTGTTCATGCCCGGCTCAGGCCGGTAAATTTCCATCAGAGGCGTGGCTGAAATCTCCAGAAGGGTTTATTATGTATTAGCGTATCCTGGGGCGTCAGTCCCCTTGGCAGACATCTTAGGGTGAAGGTCTGACTGGGCTCCTCTGCAGAGTATATATTGAATAAAGTAAGTTTGTATTTCTCTACTGTCTGACCGACTCTTCATTTTGGGAAGGCATAGCAGGTGGTTGTGAAAGACCCGCGTGGCCTTAGAGGGCCATGTCCTTCAGTTGGCGCCCGAACAGGGACCCCACGAAGTGTGGCCCCCTCACCCGTAGTCGGGTCGCAGGGGCCGGGGTGGTATCTGGTCTGTCGGGCGGATCGGGCCCCATCTACTCAAAACCGAGCTTGGTTCTCGCAGCTGCCCCGCCCTTCCGATCGGACGGATCCTCGGCTAGTGGCCACCGGTTGGGGTCCTGAGAAGGCGAAACCTTGGAGTTGACCCTTTGGTCCGAGAGTCGGCAGTGGAGAATAATTTGGCTTGATCTGTGTGCACCAGGTGAGTGACTTGATTCTTGGGACAATGGTGCCAATTCTTGGTTGACACGAGCCTGTGGGCTGTGTCCTGATGCAGTCTTCGGACTGTCTTGTCTGCAGTTTCTGAACTGCCTTGCTTGAATGGCACGAATCGACGGGCTGTGTCTTGGTACGGTTTAATACCGCCTTGGTTTGTACTTGGTGGGTTTGGGGACCCTTGTAAAGGACACAGAGGGTTTGCGAGCAGTCTGACGGACCAATTGGTAATACGGTTTGCGCATTGAAAAGGGGCTGTTCGCAGACAATCTGCCAGGCCAACTGGTAATTGGCGTACATTCGAAAAGGTCTGGGGCTACAGCCTGTCCTCTTGAACTTGGTGCGGTCTTTAGATGGCCGTCTTCCTTGTGATGCAGCCTCAGGGCTAACTGGTGATGTGCTTGTGTATCTGGGTGTTGTGTGGTCTGTGGACTGATGCTGATGACGATGCTGGTAGGATGTGCGTTTGAGTGAGGAGCGGCTGTGCCTTCCAGACAGTTGGTTTGGTTTTTGAGTGATTTTGTTACTCTATTTTTTTCTATATTATCGTTGTTGGTGTTGTTTGTCCGTTGGGGACAGTGCCTGTGCATTATATTAAGATGCCTTGTTTAAGTAAGTTAAGCTGCTTTGGATGCCGGTGTTGTTCTTCTGATGCTCGATTGGAAGAGAGCCAGCCCGCACCTCCGGAGGGTACCCCAAATTTTGACATATATACGTCAAACATGGTATTGGCCCTATTATGTTTAGCACATTGTGGAATAAATATACGAGGGACAATGCTGAGTTGCAATGGCCACTTGCTGGCTCATTTGATGAACAGAATGAACAGAAAATAAATATTTCCTGCAGGATAAATTGTTTGTTAAAAGGAGTAGGCAGTCCATGTTTGATTCTTTGAGAGTCTGGCAGAAAGAGGCAAAGCAGCGACGCATGCGAGCAGAGAAAGAGGTTCGGAGGAAGCAGACACAAACGATTACGCAAAAGGCGGTAGCCTATGAAAGGGAGAAGACAGAGAAAGGCATAGAGCGTGCAGATAGGAAGTTTCGCTTGCAGACTGACAAAAGTTATGTTGTTAGGGAGGAAGGAGATGAGCTTGTTGAGGAGCTTTTGGACTCTCGCCCCCCACCTCCCTATGCACCACAGCGGATATATCCTACGGTCCCCATATCCCCGTCCTCGACCTCTGGGGCTGTTCCCTCAGATGCTTCTGGTACTGCTGCCTCGGCCCCAGCCCCACTTGCTTCTCCGACCTTGGCCCCACTTGCCTCCCTGGTATTCCCACCGGCCACAGGAGCGGACACTGTTACTTCCCCCGTCCTGTCTCTTCACTCTCCTGCCCCGTCTCTTGGCTCCGCCTCGTCCACTACGCTCCCTTTTACACCTACAACTTTGTCCCCCTATATGATGGTGCCTGTCTCTGCATCCGTTCCTTCCCCTGTGAGTGTACCGCCCCAAACCCCATTGCATACTAAAACGCCTGCGCGTGGATTTCCTGGAGCAAACTGGGCGGCGGCGCAAGACCGCATGGAGAAGGTGTTGATGCGCTCTGCTGTGGGTACTGAGGAGAAACAAATGGTGGCGAATCAGGCAGCTCAATGGGCCCGGCATCCGATTTATAGTGTGGAGGATGTGTGGAGTGTTATGAAGGATTATGAGCCCTTCGTACAGCAGCATGCCCTTAAGCACATGTCCGCCACGCTGATAGCGTTGTGGGAGCAGTGTTTCCAGGGTACTGCACCGCAGATTTTTTATGACATACGAGACAGAGTATATGTTACAGACATGGCCCCGAATGAAGTTTTTAGTAAAGTGTCTACACTAGTGGGTTACCGAGGCAGGCTACGCCAAAAGGTTCCGATGTTAGGAACGCAGCACCCCATGAGGGAAGTCCATCCCATTTACCACCCTGAAATACCAGAATTACGCGACTCTACGGATACCGTAATAAGACCGTGAGTCGATGCTCGGTTTCAGGAGCAATGGATCTAAACTCCTTGGAAAAGGAGCAAGGTCCTTTCCCTAAAAAGCCAGTTACCGGACCCAAGGAAAAATCCCACCGCATATTATAAAGAATTGACAGAGGCGGCCTCCTCCACAGTGATGACGTTAGCTGACATAGAGCTATTTTTCGGCTTGTTGGTACCGGTAGATATATGGAGACAAGTCCACACGCAAGACCATGCCCTGGAGTTGGGTGGCACATGGGATGAGATTAGAGCATGGGATAAGGAGCGCAAACCCGGTGAGAAGCCAAAGGCGGAGCTATTGGCTTTACCAGGGCGTATCATCGTCTATATGCACTCCCTTATCCCACTGAAAAAAGTGGATTGGGATAAGTTGACTGCGTGTCCTCAGAAAAAGGACGAGAGTGTGTCGGATTTCTTTACCAGATTTGAAGGGGTGTTCCTAGATTTTAGTGGTCAGGACTTGTCACAGGAGGGTGGCGTCCGTTTGTTCGTGAACAGGTTCATCACTAACTTACTCCCTGAGGTTGCCACTAGGTTGCAGGCTTCAGAAAGTACCTGGGCAACTTCCTCTCCGTCAGTCATATTGAGTATGGCACAGTATTATGAGCATAGAGAGAATGAGGACAAGGAAAGGGTAGAGAAGAAGTCGAAGGATTTAAAGACGAGGGTGTTGATGCAGCAGGTTGCGAGAGGAAGAGGTAGAGGACGAGGTTCGGGTCCACGGCCACCCCGATCTAACAGGGGTGGTGCTTCAGGTGCTCCCGTGGGACCCAACCAATGTGTGTACTGTAAAAAGGAGGGACATTGGCAGAACGAGTGTCCGGAATTGTTGCAGAAAGGTGGGGCTCCGTGAGATCAGGGTTTTGGAGGCAGAGGACGAGGAGGAGGCCGAGGGGGGACTCGGTCAGCGGACACATCTTACAACAGACAGAGTGGGAATTATTTTGACGATCCTCGGGGAAGACAGTACTACCACGACGAATATGACATGGATGAAGTAACGGGGTTGTCTCACAGCTGGGGCAGGGCAAGGGACCAGTTCCGGTGCCTGTAGATCAGCGTGGACCATACGTTACTGCGGATTTACAAGGTACCTCCGAGAAATTTCTAGTCGATACAAGGGCTATGAATAGCTCTGTTTCCCGTTCACTGGTCCCGGGGGCAGCTCTGTCTGGCCAAAATAATGTTTCGGTGGGTTTCTCAGGCGTGCCGGTTGTTAGCCCCATTTCCAAGCCTCTTGCTTTGACTATCGGTCCCTTTACAGTTGACTCACCATTTCTACTGACGTCCAATTGTGGGGAGAATCTACTAGGACTGGATCTGTTAAAAAGACTGCATGCGACGATTTATTGTTCCCCAGACGGCGTTTACATGACTGTTGGCCCGCGAGTCGCCTATGCCAAACAATGCTTCGCAAAGGATGACCCCCTCCCTACTGAGTTCCGAGATGTGCCACGCACGTTATGGGCTGCAGGTGATACTGATGTGGGGTTGCTTTAGATCCCGCCAGTCTCTATACAGGTACAGGATAATGCCAGATTGCCCCGAATTCCTCAATACAAGATATCCCAGGCAGGCAAAAAGGCCTTATTGCAAATAATACAGGAATTGATTAAGTCTGGGGTGGTTGAAGAGACAGCAGCGAATGTGTGCAATAGCCCTATTCTTCCCATTCTTAAGAAGGCTCCTTTGGACAGTTCTGACACCCATCCTGATGTGCACCGCTTTGTTATTGATCTTAGAGCGGTCAATAAAATAGTGGTTCCCCAGTATCCTGTGGTACCTGACATCACCACAATCCTGACCATGATTCCCCCGACAGCAAAATTCTTTTCAGTGATAGACTTGAAAAATGCTTTCTTTAGCATACCAATCCATCCAGATAGCCGCTATCTGTTTGGATTTGCAATAGCCGGTCAGAGATTTAGATTCTGTCGTGCTCCACAAGGCTATACAGAAAGCCCCAGGCTCTGAAAGCACAATTAGATTCTTTAGAGCTTCCATCTGGTAATGTGTTGCTGCAATATGTCGACGATCTTCTAGTGGCCTCTGACACTGAAACAGGCTGTAAAGACGCCACGGTGAAATTACTGCTACATTTGGCACACCACGGACACAAGGTGTCCCTTTCGAAGTTTCAATATTGTCGACAGGAGTTCACCTACTTAGTTCACCTACTGTCGAAGGAGGGTCACAGACTAACACCTGAGCGCATAGCTGCTATTACTAACATGCCTGTTCCTAAGACCCAACGCGAGGTACGCGCGTTTCTGGGGATAACTTCGTATTGTCGTCACTGGATCCCGAATTTTTCCTTACTAACAAAACCCCTTCTTGACCTCACTACCAAAGACGTGCATGAGCCTTTGCCTTGGACACCTGCATGCCAGCAAGCTTTTGAACAATTAAAGACTGCGCTTTGCTCTGCTCCTGTGCTTGGTACTCCTGATTACCAGAAGCCTTTTGTGCTCTATGTACATGAGGCGGACGGTTGCGAGCTTTCTGTCCTAACACAGGGTTTCGGTGGGAAGCAGAGACCCTGCGCTTACTTCTATGCCATTTTGGATAATGTCGCCAGAGCGCTCCCGAGCTGTCTGAGGGCTGCCGCGGCGGCAGCGGTATCTATCAGACAATCGGCAGGGCTCGTTCTTGATACTGACCTCACAGTTATGGTACCTCATGCTGTGGACACGCTTTTGAACAAGACAAAGACGCAGCACCTCACCAGTGCGCATCTCACTGGATATGAGCTAACATTATTTGCTCCGCACATTACCATTAAAAGATATGCTACTTTGAACCCAGCCACGTTACTATCCCTCCCTTCGGAAGAAAAGGGCAATGATGTCCATGATTGTTTATTTCGGACTGAGGAAGAAACGAAGGGACGGGTAGACCTGACTGATGTTCCCTTATCTGACCCCCAAGGGGAACTATATGTCGATGGCTCTTGTTTCAAACTGCCGGATGGAACTACTACTGCAGCCTATGCAATCACCACATTACATACCGTAGTTGAGACATCCTGTATTCCATACCAGTCGGACCAAGCTGCAGAGTTAGTCGCCCTTCTGAGGGCCTGTGAACTGAGGGAAGGACTGGCTGTTAATGTTTACACTGACAGCCAGTACGCTTTCGGGGTGGCACATAATTTTGGGCGCCTCTGGGCAGAGAGAGGGTTCGTGACATCCCATGGGCAAAGGATACATCATGGTCCCCTAATGCTTAGGTTATTGTCAGCATTGACACTCCCGGACAAGTTGGCTATAATCAAGTGCAGCGCGCACAAGGCTGTTGTAGATGATGTTGGAAGGGGTAATGCCTTTGCGGACCAAACAGCTAAGGAGACAGCTAGATCGAAGATGAATAAGATGTTTGTGACAGGTCCTGCTAGATGGGTTCCAGACAATGGAATGTTTGAGGATATAGTGGACAGTGTGAAGAAATACAGAGAGAAGCGACTGTAGATGAACTGGAGATGTGGGAGGAGAGGACAGGGCGGTTGGACGAGGATGGGTGTTGGACCGATTTGTCAGAGAAGCAGAGGTGGTTGCTGCCAAATGCGTTTGTTCTCCCTGTAGTCTCCATGGCCCGGCGCACATTTGTGCCAAAGGAATATGCAAACCACTAGACCCTGTATGGCAGAATGACAATATCCCTAAGGTTGCCGCACATTTGGTAAAGCACTGTATTATTTGCCTAAAGCACAATCCTGGAAAGGGCACCCCTACACCTGCTGGTAATTTTGCACCGCCTTCCTTGCCTTTCGAGGTTCTCCAAATGGATTTCATCGAAATGGAACGAGTGAATAACTTGAAATATGTTAGTGGTAGTTTGTGCATTCAGTAAATGGATTGAGGTCTACCCAACCAAAGAGAATACGGCCATGGCAACGGCAAAAGCACTTTTAAAAGAGTACTTCCCATGCTACGGATTGCCACGTGTGATCTGGAATGACAATGGGAGCCACTTCAATGCCAAAATCATTGACCTGGTATGTAAGGGCTTACAAATTACGCAGAAATTTCATGCAGCAAACCACCCCCAGTCAGCAGGTCTTGTTGAGAAGTACAATGGTACTCTCAAACTGAAGCTAGCGAAAATTCATGAAAGTACAGGATTGCAGTGGCCAGATGCGTTGCCCTTAGCATTATTGTCTACAAGAGTGACAGCACACTCTAGAACAGGGCTGTCACCCTATGAGGTCGTCTTTGGACGCCCTGCCAATGTCTGGGGCGTCCCAAGACCCAAGCGTTTTTCTGAGATAGAATGCCCTCTTTTGATTGACTATTTGTATGCCTTGTCTAAAGCTCTCCGTTCTCTCCACCAACAGATACACGCCGCTCTACAACCAGTGCCAGAGGGCCCCGGGCATCAGATCCAGCCTGGGGATTTTGTTATGATTCAGCAGTTCCAGCGCAAAACCTGTTCGGAGCCGAGGTGGAAGGGGCCTGCCCAGGTGCTTTTGGCTACCCGCACTGCAGAAAAGATCGACGGCCGAAAGCACTGGGTCCATGCCTCCCACGTAAAAAGGGTGCCCCTTCCGCTTCCATACGATGCCTGGGTGCGAGATGGGATCGCTGATCAGGAAGGGGAGCTGGTTCCCCGTTTCGTCCCTTTCTCCGACGTCCGGCTGAGAGGGGCGAGCACAGACAAGGAGAGTGACGAGGCCTTATTTGAGGCGATACCCCCTGAATTAAGGGCCGCCCCGGATACTCCAGCTCTTGGCGTGCAAACATCTGAATCCCGATCTCCACCTGAATCTGAGTTTCTGCCCCTATTTGTTAACGAGGAAGAGCCTGGGCGCACCAGGTACAATCTGCGGCCCCGACGGAAGGACAGGGCAATCCAGGAGTTAGGGAAGGACTTGAGCTTAGGGTATAGGTGCTGTGCCGCTGGTGCCTACTTTAGACTAGAGTGAAGGCACTGGTGCACTGCCCTGTATACTGGACAGGATCGTTGAGGGTATTTGCCCAGGAGGGAGGTTGCCCTATCCTGAAAGAAGAAGGACTTGTTTCCTGGTAAGGGCCGCGATTGTTTTCCAGTAAGGGCTCCACCGTGGGAGTGTTGGATGAACAATAGGAGCCTGCCTGTGAGACTCATAACGGACACAGGAAAGAAGAATACCCCTCTGGCCGGTTGTATTGTGGCTCCAATTCCTAAAAGTATTTTTTAAAATGTATCCCTTTGGTCGTCCCGTTCCAGACGAGGAGCAGCCCTTTGCAGCTCCGCGTCCCACTCCACATGGTCCCGTTTGGTCCTCCTGGTCCCCCAAGACTAAAATAGTGTTTGTGGTAATAATTTTGCTCTCTCTGATATTTGTATTTGGGGTAGTCTGGTATCTAGAGGAACAACACCCTGTGCATACTTTGATAGGGACTACCCCGGTTCCAGCTGAGCACTCGTTTATCACATTGGCCCCACATAAAGAAAGACATAGACAAACGTACGCTCATAATGCATTCATTCAAATGCATCATCAGGTACACACTACTACTAATGCCACGAAGTGTTGGGTATGTGGACTGCTCCCCTCAGTTATGCATAAGAATGACTTACTGATATCGATGCCCTTGTCCTATTTAGGTAGCTGTGAAGCTTGGTTCCAACTACTATCTATGGTTAAATGCATTATCATGCGGACGCAATGAAAATGACACAGGATATACACCGGGGGCAGATGGAAAGGAGGGTACCATACACCCTGACGCCTGTATGAATGTTTTCACAGTCCATGAAAATGTCACTTGGTTACGAAATGAAGTACTAGACTTCCAAGGATTCAATGTCACTGAATATTTTCAAGAGCGCAATATCACTGAAGACAAAGCTATGCCCATTCCCGTGATAAATGCAACAGCTAGTTTCTGTGTTCAAGGGTCAGGGAACGTTTCCGTAGGACAGAGCCATTGTAACTATACCTATCAATTGAATACAACTAGTAGTCCACCCTTACTGACACCTCCGAATGTATATTTCATCTGTGGGGAACAAGCTTATACTTGGCTCCCTAGGGGGTGGTCTGGTCGGTGTTATCTCTCCTTCCTCCTGCCCCCTGTTTACATTGCACCGTCCACTTACCACAAAGATCATAGGTTGCATCGTAGGGATCTTTTCGTGCACCGAATAAAAAGAGTTGTTAATACAGATGATATTGATCAAACAGATACCTCCCTGCAGCAATTCACTTATATAATGAAGGGTATTGTGCCGTTCTGGGGTCCCATATTCAATAGCCGCGACATACGTCAACTTGCCAGAGTAGTTGAGGGAGTCATTAACACTACTGCAGGTATATTGACTAATATTACAGTAAAACTCCAAGCTACAAGGCTCGTTTCGCTTCAAAATCGGATGGTTTTAGACATCATCCTAGCTGACCGGGGTGGAGCATGTCGCGTCATCGGCAGCAGCTGCTGCGTGTACATACCTGACAGTGCTCCGACTGTATATTCTGCCATACAGAAATTACACAGACTCGCCTCAGAGGTCCATCAAGACAATGGTTCATGGTCCCTTACAGGGTGGCTCTGGGGTCTGTTGGTTTCATGGGGTTGGAAGATATTTCTTGTCCTGATAGCTATCGCAGGGGTCATTTTTACCTGTTGTTTATGCATCAATTGTCTCCCAGCCTGTTGTACGTATTGTGTGAGTAAACTCACCCCCAGCATTACGCTCCCCAAACAGGATAATAAGTACTCCCCCATGATGATGCAAGAAATTCAGTCAATTATGTTGATAGACGATGGAATTTTTGATTACTAAATAGCATTTCTTTCATACTCATGTTTGCTGTGTTTTCGTTTTGCAATATGAATGACTATGTAATTTTCCCTCCCCCACTTAGAATTGTAAAGACCCTGCCGGATAGCAATAAAGCTTTTAGCCACATATGCTAAAAGGAGGGTCTGTTAGGTTCGAAATTCCCCTTTCCCGTAATGCACTTGTTATGCTATATTAGGTTAGCAATATGTGGCTAAATAGACGCCATTTGTATTTACGTTATGCAACCCACTGAGTTATCCTCGCAACATGTAAGCTTTAGTTAGCTCGCGTGACTCCATTTTGTATTTTGCAATCACTGGAAGACTGCTTGGGCTGTGCTTGTATTAGGCCTTATTCTTCAAATCTGCTTGCCTCAGCAACGCTGTATTTCGTTATTATTTCTCCTTTCTGTTCAAGGCTGTAACCCGACTTGCTAGTGAACTGATGTTCTTTCTTTGCATTCCAATCTCAATGCGTAGCTCTGCTCCCACGTTAGGAGACGCTGAGACTCGGCACAGTGGCCTTGGAGTACTGATAGTGCTCCCATCTGGCAGGTGTTAGCTCATCTCTCTGTGCCCCCTTTGTTCATGCCCGGCTCAGGCCGGTAAATTTCCATCAGAGGCGTGGCTGAAGTCTCCAGAAGGGTTTATTATGTATTAGCGTACCCTGGGGCGTCAGTCCCCTCAGCAGACATCTTAGGGTGAAGGTCTGACTGGGCTCCTCTGCAGAGTATATATCGAATAAAGTAAGTTTGTATTTCTCTACTGTCTGACCGACTCTTCATTTTGGGAAGGCATAGCCGGTGGTTGTGAAAGACCTGCGTGGCCTTAGAGGGCCACGTCCTTCACTGAGAGCTGCCGGAGATCGTCCGGGTGGTGCGGCTCCTCTGGAAGTCCAAGGGTGCACTGCAGGGCAGAGGCCCTGGGAGCAGCTGGAGCCGTAGCCCGCTGCAGGAGACGGACCAGGTAAATATGGAGTGTGTAGAGGGGCACACATAGCGTCACACAGCTTTTCAAACAACATTGGGGGATGTGTGCTCTAGAATCGCGCAACACAACATGTTTTGGTGCCTTCTACCCCCCTCCCGTTGTTGTGCCATCTTCCCCCCCTCCACCCTCCCTCCCGTTGTCCGTGCCTTCTTTTCCCCTCCCCGCCCTCCCTACCGTTATTTATTTATTTATTTGAAAAGTTTTATAAAGCGCGAACAAGACCCAACCGGGTATCAGAGCGCTGTACAAAGAGGAAAGCTGACATATACGTACAGAGACAATATAAATACACTTACAAAAAGGAAATATGAGGCCAAGCATTGTCATCATAGACTGACTTCAAAGACAAACGAAGTAAGTTTAAACCCCCAGTAGAAATGATTGTCAAGCATAAATTTCAAACATAAAGTGAAAGTAAATTGTTAAGCAAACAATAACACACCCAAGGACACCCCATAAGGCAACATGAGAGGAATCTGAGGCATAAAGTACATGAGGACGCTAGGGGAAGAGTAGGTAGAAAATGAACAAACAGTAAACAGCCCACCCAGATGAGGCCGAACAGTTTCATCATCGCCTTACTATAAAGACAGATGAGATACGTTTTAAACCCCAAGTGAGAATGATTGTCAAGCACGAGTTACAAACATAAAGTGAAAGTACATTGTCAAGCATAAATTTCAACACAACAAAGTAAAAATGCTTGTCAAGAATGCAGGTAATTGACTAGCAAATGACATGGAGGCTATTGTTGATGCAGTTCTTCCAATAGTAGCCATTTGACCTGTTTTTTGAATGAGGCAGTCGAAAGTTATCCGTGCCTTCTCCTCCCACTGCCCACCTGCCCTCCCGTTGTCCGTGCCTTCTCCCTCCGCCCTCCCTCCCTACCAATGTCCGTGCCTTCTCCCACCTGCTCTCCCTCCCGTTGTCCGTGATGCCAAGTTGCCAACCATTTGCAATGCAATAGTTCTCGCGTAAATTGGATACCTATTGCATTGCAAATGCTTGTTTCAAAAGTGCGTTCTCCCATAGCGTCTGCGGCTATGAATGAGCCTTCGCAGCAGGTTGCCATTTAACAACTGCCCTTTTGATGTGTCCCGGTGCAAATTATTTTGTCTCTTTGTGCCGGTATCTTAGCTGACAGGAATTTTCCAAGCGAAAAAAAAAGAAAAAGTAGAGTTTATAGCTGCGCGGCCCATTATGTGTGTGGCCAACATTTTGATGCCCAATAAACAGGAACTGGCATGCTTAACTTGTAACCGAATGTTATCATGCAGTGCTCTGCGTTTCCACATCACTGGAGGAATAAATCAGAGTGGGAAGTCAACAAGTGACCCTCTCCTATAATTCTCATAATGAAAGGCTCTCAGAAATAAAGGGCAATCTGTACCATCAAATTAACAAGATAGGTTCTCCTCTGCAAATAATTGTAAGCCATGCCATCATGCTACTGCACACTCGGTACAGTTAGGGGCAATGTCCTATGAAAAATAATTAATTAATTAATTAATTAATTGGGGGGGTAGGGTGCAGTAGACCCTCAGACACCCTGGCCCGGCCCTGGTGTCCCTGACCTGCTGCCCTAATAATGGCGACGCCTCTGGTCTAGAACTTCTGCATTGCTAGCATAATGTTTGTTGACACATACCAGGGACCACAGGCAGCCACGATAGCCATTGTTGACATATATTTTGACTGCTATAAAGGGGTTCTGTCATTTCAAATAGATGTATTTTAATGGTTGCTCGTCCTCCAAATGCTTTATGGGGTCGGAATCGTTGAAGGACCAACACACGCAAACTCATCGTTAATGCATAACAATTTTTGTCTTTTTCATAACGTGTGGTGTCACAGGGTTTTTCATGGTGCTCGATTTCCGTAGGTGAGAAACTGCAATAGAGCCTTTTGTGGGTGAGGATTACATTTCTATACCAGACCATTGATTGACGTGCTCTACTTCTGGTTTTCTACTCCGTGCCTATGGGGCTAACAGGTGTGGAGTAGAGTTTCACCAGTGAGTATCTATGGAATGTAAAAACGTATAATATTGGTTATGATGAGATTTTAGCATTATTTTTGTATAATTTTCAGAAACAAAGACACAGATGAATGTGTGCTTACGTGCTCCATGGTTGCTACTTATGCCTAATCTACAGATGTCAACCCACCACCTGTGGTATGTCACTATCTTTTTTGACACACCACTTCCCTTCCAGATTAAGCTCTCGATGCACACACATTACTATGCAATCAAAGGTCTAGCAGGTACTGTGCAAGTAATCACCAGGAACTGCAAAGAGAGAAACTGTGACAGTGTATCTGTGTGCCACAGGTTTCACCTGGGATCATACAAAATGGCAGCTCACTCTGGGTCTTATTCGGAGGTACCTATTTCCGCCCTGTAGCTCTCTTTGCCCTAGAGTTACCAATACCAGGGGCTTTAGTGGCTACAGTTCAGACTCCTCTGGTAAGATCTCATTATCCCCGGTATTCCACAGGGACTCAACCTGCTTTTAGCAAGCGGAGGCTCTGGGTGAAATCCCACAGACCTGCAGAGTTACAGTAGACCTGATAATTCCGGTAGGGCTGGTAACTCCTGGTACCGGCCCCATCGGAATTAAAACAGCATCACTCCATCACCAACTGTAACCTGGGTAAATAGATACTAATGTATGGCATGCCAGTTATGAAACAGTACTTGGCAGAAATTGTTTTAGATATGTAGGTAGAAGCTCTGTAAGGAGGGGGTGTTAACTGCCCTTTACTTTACTGCTTCTCTGACTTTGGGACAAAATAGTGGCAAATACGCACTCCGATATAAACACCCCTCCTTCTCATAAAGCTGTTGCTTACATTCCTAAAACGATTTACGCAAAGCGCTGTTTCATAGCTGGCATGACATAGTTTAGTATCTATTTCCCCAGGTTACAGGTGCTTAATATTAAAGGTATATAATTAAAGTTGATCTGGAATTAAGTGCTTCAAGCAGAATACCTTTAATGCTCCTTTGGGCAATGCAGGTAACTATATCTTAATTCACTGAAAAAACCATAGGTTTTAGGGACAGTTATAGTTAGTTGGACATTTCACTCGTACAAAACCCGTGAAATTCCCCCGTTATAGTTAGTTCAGCTAACTATAACTCGCGCCCCCGCAATGCACTGCTGATGACGTCACATATTACATCACTCATGACATGGTCAGTGACATCACTGATGACATCTCAAATGACATCACTGATGACATCACTGAAGACATCATCCACGTGATAATCTGATGCACCTCCTCACACCCTAATATAACCTTTGATACACCCACTCTAAATTACAGACTGCCATTCGCAAAACCATAGACACTCCAACACCAATAACTACATACCCACTCACTGATTCTTAGGTCTACACACACATCCACTCACCCGTACAGTCACTCATACTTACGGTCACTCAGTACAGGACTATCATATGCACTCATACTCCTATATAGACACTCAAACACCGCCACTAATCCATAGAGGTACTCACACACCTAGTCAGTCATGCAAATAATTAAACACACTGCCATTTACTCACCTATACAGTTATACACACACCAGCTCACTTACTCATACAAATACTAGCACATTCTTACGCTCTTATACGATCACTGATACAAGCACACACTCATCCATACAGTCACTCTCACAATCACACACTCTCGCTTATATATGTAAATGTAAATCCGTTTTTGTAAAGCGCAACTACTCACCCTTTACAGGTCTCAAGGCGCTGGGGGCCGTCGTGGAAATTAAGTGAGCTATTGCCCAGAGTCACACGGTGCTGAGCTGCGCTGACGACGGAGCTGGGGATCGAACCGTGAACCCTGTGCTCCGAAGTCAGCTGCCCTGGCCGCTGCACCACACCTCTCCTATAGCTATTTATATACTCCAACACACATATATACTCCAACACACATATATACTGCCTTTCACATATGTAGTTACTCACACATGTACCACTGGGACATACATTCACTCACTAACACACCCATACACACACTCACCCACCCATACAGTCCATCACAGATGCACTCTTGAAACCATGCACCCAGTGAATCACCCACTCACACATCTATGCACAGAGTCGCACACACCCCACCCACACAAACACTCAGGCACCCATACAGATACTCAGACAACCAATCAATAACTCATATAGACACTCATGTAGCTATTCACAAACCCATGCAGCCGCTTACACAGCAACAGACAGACGGATACAGACATTCACACTGTTTAGTCACTAATCCATGCATTCAGTAAGATACGTTTAATCACTCACTTATAAAGTTAGTCACGCACCTACTAAATCATCCATACAGACACTTATACACCCACTCATTCTTCAATACGCCTTTCCCTATATATATTAAACATATTTAAACTTTACAGAAACACACAGTCACTGGATGATGTCATCAGTGATGTCATTTGAGATGTCATCAGTGATGTCATCAGTGATGTCACTGACCATGTCATGAGTGATGTAATATGTGACGTCATCAGCAGTGCATTGTGGGCGCGAGTTATAGTTAGCTGAACTAACTATAACGGGGGAATTTCACGGGTTTTGTACGAGTGAAATGTCCAACTAACTATAACTATCCCTAAAACCTATGGTTTTTTCAGTGAATTTCAAAGGTTTTTTAAATGCTAATTCCTAACTATAACATGTCTGAAACCTATGGTTTTTTTCAGTGAATTTCAAAGGTTTTGTAAATGACAATTTTTAAATGTATTAATTGTTATATTTATTTTTTTGATACTGATTTACTACATTTTTTTAAACTATTTATTTCTAGATATTTTATTTTTTAAATTACATTGTAATTACATTATACATTACATTACAAAATATACTTTCTCAGAATGATTAACTTTAGTTTAAATACTTTGCAAATAGGCAATAGACTTTAAAGTACAGTAGTTACAGTTGTTGCAATGGGCAACACAATTTCAAACACAATGCAACATTGAGCTCAATGTGAATTTCTAGTTAAATGCAATTAGTTACTTTATGGATTACTTTTTCTAACCACAGGACTGGATCCTAGATTCAGTCCTGGGACATCTCCTGTAAACAGTTGAGTAAAAGCGTTTTGGTTACAGTAGTGATTTTTAAGGAATATTATTGTATTTTAAAAGTTGACACTTAGAAACTTTTTCACATAGAATCACCAATGTTATCCTATGGGAGGAAATTCACTTAGCAGGTAAGTAGTGTTATCGTTACTTTTTCTTACTCAGTGGTGGATCCTGGATCCAGCACTGGTGCATCTCCTGTAAACAGTTGAAAGAATGCGTTTAAGTCATACAGGCGATTTTTAAGGAATATTTGTAGTTTGTGAAAATCGACACTTTGAAACTTTTCTGCTGAAAACAGACAATGGATTCCTATGGAAGGAAATACAAGTTACTGGTAAGTACGGTTAGAATTACTTTTCAGGGTCAGTGCTGGGCTAAAAGATGCAGCACTGGGTTCTCTCCTGATAACAGGTGAGTAAATTGGAATTCGTAGTTCAGCTGATTTTAGAGGAATATTATAAAGTTACAAAACTCCACACTTAGAAGAATTTCCAAGTGAAACCAGTCAATGTTAGCCTATGGAAGGAAATTCAAGTTACTGGTAAGTACGGTTAGAATTACTTTTCAGGATCAGTACTGGGCTCAAAGATGCAGCACTGAGGTCTCTCCTGATAACAGGTGAGTAAATCGGAATTCGTAGTTCGGCTGATTTTAGAGGAATATTTGCACAATGGTGAAGGAAGGGGGTGGGGCCTGAGGTGACATGTCTGCAAACACGCCCTGTGGCGCGTTTTAAGTTGGAGAATTAATTCCTCCTCAATCCCGAGGGTCCCTAGGGGCCAACTAGCCCACCAGGAACCTCCAGTATGTGCCAGGGGCTGCGTTGCAGAGAGGTGTACAGAGGCCACGCCCCTTTTACAACACTCTGCAACGCAGCTCCGTGGCGCTTACTGGAGGTACCTGGTGGGCTAGTTGGCCCCCAGGGACCCTCAGGATTGAAGAGGATTTAATTCCCCATCTTAAAACGCGCCACGGGGCCTGTTTGCACACATGTCACCTGAAGCCCCGCCCCTCCCTTCACCACTGTGCAAACGCGCCCGTGGTGCGTTTTAAGTTGGGGGATTAAGTTCCCTTGAATCCTGAGGGTCCCTGGAGTCCAACTAGCCCACCATGTACCTCCAAAAGCGCCACAGAGCTGCGTTGCAGAGAGGTGTAAAGGGGCGTGGCCTCTGTACACCTCTCTGCAACGCAGCCTCTGGCGCATACTGGAGGTTCCTGGTGGGCTAGTTGGCCTCAGGGACCCCCAGTATTCAAGGGGAATTCGTTCCTCATCTGCAAACGCGCCAGGGGCGCGTTTGCAGACTGCTGCAGAGAGGGGGCGGGGCCTCCGGCATGATGCCGGTCTTTTTTATTTATTTATTTTTTGTATGGGAGGGGGGCTGCGTGGCCCCCCTTCCCTTGGCCACTTTTGGCCCCGGGGACCCCATCCCCCGGAGCCTGATGATTTTTTTTATTTTTTTTTAAACAAAACGGGAATTATTTGGAGGGGCTGCGTGGCCCCCTCCTCAGGCCATTTAAGGCCCCGGGGACCCCATCCCCGGGGCCGGCCTTCACCTTTTTTTAAATTTTTTTATTTTATTTTTTATTATTGGGGAGGGGGGCTGCGTGGCCCCCCTCCCAGGCCACTAATAGCCCCGGGGACCCCATCCCCCGGGCCTGGCCACTCGTTGGGGACCGTGGGGGGGTCCCCAATCCCCGCACGGTCCCGCCGGCTCCCCGCGTCCTGCGGGAGCCGGCATTGCTTTCCATAAGGGGAGCTGCTGACATGCAGCTCCCCTTGTGGAAAAGCAATCTGCTTTGCTTCATTGAAGCGAGAGCAGGTTTCCCTGCTCTCGCTTCAATGAAGCAATGCTAGTTTGCAATGACAGGACGGGAGCCGCGAGGCTCCCGTCCTGCCATTACAAACAGCAGTGTCCCGGGGTAGGAACCCCGGCACACTGCAGGAGCCGGCCCTGGGGGTGGCGGTCCCCAGGGCCACCACAGGCTCCAGGAGGGGGCCGCGCGGCCCCCACCCCACTTCTGCAAAGCCCCGGGAGGTGGTGGTCCCCGGGCTTCGAGGGTCCGAAACGGACCCCCATTTTAAAATGTTTTGTGCCCCGGGAGGTGGCGGTCTCGGGCGTGTGGGGGCTGGAGCCCCCCACACTGGTATTTAAAATTTTAAAAAGCCCCGGGGGTGGTTGTCCTCGGGGCTGCGGGAGGGCACAGTGCCCTCCCGCACCATTTTTATTAGAAAGCCCCGGGGGTGGCGGTCCTCGGGGCTTGGGGGCCTTAGAGGCCCCCCATTAACTATAAACCCACCCCCGCATGCCCCCGGGACTTGGCCCACCCGGGGGCAAAATAGCATCGAAACACGGGAGACCGCGCTTCGATTTCTTTTTTTTACGACGGGATTCGCGCACCCTAAGCGCATCCCGCCAATTTTTTTTTTTTTTTTAAATGCTTTTTTCTGCCCAGGGGGTCCTTGTGGGACCCCCTGAGCAGACCTAGGGGGTCAGGGTGTTTCTACCCTGCCCCCTTTGTGCGTTTGCGCACTTGCGATTTTATTTTTTTATCGGCGGGATCCGCGCACCCTAAACGCATCCCGCCGAATAAAAAAAAAAAAAAAATGCTTTTTTCTGCCCAGGGGGTCCTTGTGGGACGCCCTGAGCAGACCTAGGGGGTCAGGGTGTTTCTACCCTGCCCCCTTTGTGCGTTTTGCGCACTTGTTTCCCTGCCTCGGTTCTACCGAGGGACAAAATGGCTGCCAACACTTCCTGATTTGGAGTGTTGACAGCCAATTAGCATGCAGCTCGTGATCGGGAGGGTACGCGGACCCTACGCGGCGATAGATATATATGTGATTTTACTTTTGATTTTCTCAGCAACTACTGAACGGATTTACACCTTTTAACAAAAAGGGTTCTTTCTGAACCAAGAACTACTTCTTTGCCAAATTTGGTGTAATTCGGTTCAGCAGTTCGGGCTGTAGCCGTGGCTAAAGTTTCCTATGGGAAAATGAATGGGGAAAACACGTTTTGGGACCCCCTTTTTCTCGGCCCCCGCTGACGAATCACCCCGAAACTTTCAGGGTAGGAGTGGACCGGAGCGGGCCATAAAGTTTGAAAATTTCGCGAAGGTTCGTCAACCGACGCAAGAGTTATTTCAAATAGAATGTTGCGGATTTCCTATGGAAAATAGGTCCTAACTATAACTATCTACTGGCGACCGCCAGTAGATAATAACTGTCTTTACTGAAGTGGAGATTAATATTTCAAAGTAGGGAAAGCTTAATGTGTAAAATGGAAACGCCTGATTTAGTACTGTGCAGATGGTTATGGTTATTTAATGTCTTATTTTTGTATTGGTTTCGCCTTCTTTTACATAAATAACTGAAAAATAGGTACATCTCCTTGGCTCATAGCACAATCGGCATGCAAGGATCTGAACATTGCAGAATGCACCATAATCTGTAATAAAGCTCTGCGGACATGTTACACAAATATTTCTAGTAATCTTACACTGTCGGGGTCTGCAAGCAGGGCTGTCAACAAGGGAGGGCTGAGGAGGCTGTTTGCCCTGGTCTGGAACCCGCACGTTTCAACCTTTCCCACCTCCCTGCCACAACATGTGTTTATGTAATAAAAAAACAACTTGTTGGGCCAAATAAATAATAGTAAGGCTGATAACTGCAACTACACCACTTGGTGGTGCCAGACGCCGGAGCTCCAGATAAAGGAAAACTCTTGTTTCAGAGAACATTCTTTTACTTCTTGACTTAAACCTCAATATACCAGAGTACTTAACATGGAAGAAAGAAACAACCACAAACTGGGGATCAAAGAAGCAAAACAAATGCCCGCCAACTGGTGCAGGCAAACCTCCTTAGAGACCTCCAAGAGGTTGGCTTCTAAATGATATAAATATTCTTTATAAATTTCTTCTGGTCCACCATTTTACACCCCTTAACTTAATATCTTCGAAACCCTTAATATCTTCCCTCATTTTGGATCTGAGTGCCCAGCTTTCATCTATTTGCACTCTAATGATATTGTAATCCTAATAGGTTACAGATAATATAATCCCCTCCTTGCTGTCTTCCTTAGTTTTATAAATATATGAAAACCACTGACTAAGCACTTCTATTACTTCTTGATTTGACTGTTCTTTCTGATCAGTGATGGAAGGCTTATCTGAACAATTCTATTCCTGGTGATATTTTGGTCGTGTACCAAGTTAAGATATAAACACAATCCTCAGCACACGTCTTTTAAGTAATATGCAATTATCCAATTTGTTTTAGTCAAGCATAAACGATACAGAGAAATTTTCGAGCTTGGTTTCTTTTCTTTATTCTCTTTGTTCTTGCATCAGCCAACACGTGTTTCGTCGCACAAAGGAATTTTGTCCCGCGACTTTCTCAAGGCTGTATATACAAAACAAACACAAGCCCTTTGTAAAATTACACAAAACAGGTGTATTTAATACACCCATCAAACCTCACCCGTGTGCATAGCGGTATTCTATACGAATTTCTGCGGGACATAATTTGCGTTGGCCGAGTTGGGGGGGTTGCATGGGTAGGAGACCAACGGAAAGGGCATATTCCTGCCACACCCAACCTTCCCTTATACACTGATTGAGAATATTTGTGAAATGTAGTGCATGCTTATTTGTCAGCATGATATGGCATCTAGAGTAACATGCTAGCAGGCATTTTTTGACCATCCCTCAATTATTCTGGTAATTTTAAAGGGGTAGACACATTGAACATTCTATAGGCAATGGGCCTTGGAGTAGAATTGTAAAGTTTTATTTGCCCAAACTTGTATAGTGTTTATAAACTGCCATCGAGGAATGAAAAGAGTCAAGATAGTTTGAGCCTAATTGAATGAAAATCAAGTGGCAATGAAGGCTTACCCTCTGCCTGATATATCTTAACTTGGTACTTCACGACTGTGCAGTGGTATGGTTATAGGTAAAATGGCGCTCCAAGAATGAGTAGCACTTACACTCTATTTAGATTTCTGAGAAATTTATATGGACGGTGCTGAAAGGTGAGAAGAACCACCAGTCTCCCCAAACACGTGGTCGAAACCAACATAAACACAATCCTCAGCACACGTCTTTTAAGTAATATGCAATTATCCAATTTGTTTTAGTCAAGCATAAATGATACAGAGAAATTTTCGAGCTTGGTTTCTTTTCTTTATTCTCTTTGTTCTTGCATCAGCCAACACGTGTTTCGTCGCACAAAGGAATTTTGTCCCGTGACTTTCTCAAGGCTGTATATACAAAACAAACACAAGCCCTTTGTAAAATTACACAAAACAGGTGTATTTAATACACCCATCAAACCTCACCCGTGTGCATAGCGGTATTCTATACGAATGTCTGCGGCAAGCACAGGGATCTTTGCCCAAGAGACCGTGCTCATTCCAAAGCATGATAAATAATAGGTTGTTTAACGTAGGCCATCAGAATCTCGCCCCGTATATTAAGTGGTGATGGAGAAAACCAATAAAAGGTCCTGATTGTCGGTATCTATCTGCGTGCACCCGGTGTGTGTGCACTGATCAATACGTATCACGATTAAAAAGCACGATCACCTCCTGTGTCACACACACTTGAGGACCTAGTGCCAATTACTAGGTGACGGTGAGACGAGCAAAATCAGTGCAATAAGTGTGGTGGCTTTAAAATAAATCCCAAATCACTCCTCACAAGTAAAAGATCAGAAATACCTTACAAGAGTCCAAAATGTTCCCTGAAAAAACCCATAACCTATTTTAGTATGCACTATTAAGAGTAGACCGGTTCACTAGATATCCAGTACATTGAAGTATTAAGGCTACCTACTTTATCAGTGGTGATAATTCCATCCCACTGGAAAATTAAAATCTATGTTCCGATGTCCACGTCGCATTTAACCGTGGATCTTCGTCATGAGCCAAACCTAGAGCACTAAAGAGAGATAGGGATGTCTTAAACCTCATATGTGATCACGTATCGGCTAAGTATAAGCAAACTTCCTGTATCTTAGCGCCGTGTACAGCAGTATATAAAAGCACACAGCATAAATCAGCAGTATTCAGCACGCTATTTAAAGCTATCTTTGTTCGCGCTGGGTATTATTAAAAAATTACATTTCAACGCTTATGATATTACGCTATGTAAACCTGTATCTAATAACATATAGCATGTCTCTACAGTAATCACCACGCTATACCATAAAATATCTATGTTCCCGCCGGTAAGATTCAAAGCAAACTATTCCGCAAGAAAACAGCATGTAATGCATTACTTCATGCTTCTAGTGCTCATCCAGCTCACCAGATTAGGTCCATCCCGTTTGGTGAACTTGTTCGGGTGAGACGCAATTGTAGTGAAGAAAAAGAATATGAGGAGTGCAAAAAAGGAGTGTTGGCCCGCTTCCGAAAAAGAGGTTACAATAATGAGACTTTGGCCAGAGCGGAGAAGAGAATCAAAAAAATTAAGAGACAAGACACTCTTAGAGAACGTACCAAAGATACACAGAGAGATGACAAAGTGCGGATGATAACAGGGTATAATACACTATCAGCGGTTATGATGCGGAGTCTACACAGGCACTGGCACATTCTAAAAGCAGACAGATCCCTGGGGGTTTCCGTGTCAGAGAGACCCAACATCACATACTGACGAGGGATTTCCTTGAGAAATCTACTCAGCCCTAGTTACCCCAGAGCGCTAACAACAGAAAATTGGTTAACCCAACGAATGAAAGGGTTCTATGGATGTGGATACTGTACTGTTTGTAAATGGGCTTGGAATAACAAGACAGATTTCAGAGGCCCAGGGAACAAGACATACGAGATATTGACTAACATAAACTGTATGACCAAATTTGTGGTTTATGTCATTGAATGCAAATGCAATAAAAAGTATGTAGGGAGCACAATAAGAACATTACGTGAAAGGATTGCAGAACATATGAGGGCAGTGAAACAGAGTGATGAAAGGTATCCCATCTCTGCACACATCATGCATTGCCCCTCACAGAATACCAACAAACAGTTTTCATTTTATGGTATAGAACATACTCAGAGACGCCCCAGGGGAGGAAACAGAGAGCTAGGGAAGCACTCTGGATCATGAGATTACGGTGCACTGATATAGGAATTAACATTGATCCAGAGTTACATTACTTTCTGGGTAAATGAACAACTTGATGTACATAATGTTGATTAATTTAGAAACTGATATAGAAACTGAACATCAATCCAGAGTTACATTACTTTCTATGTAAATGAACAACTTGATGTACTCAATGTTGATTAATGTAGAAACTGTATGACCTTTCATTAACCACGGTTTTTCCTTTCTTTTGCCTTTTTAATATTTACTTTATGCAACAATTCTGTTAATAACTGTTCTTTGAGTGAATATGTATTTGTTTATCAATTTAGTATGCACCACTTTACTAATTAGAACATGCATGGGAATGGAGACCTCCAATATCTCAAACTCACACGAGAATTTTGATACACTTGGGTGTTCACTGAACTAATAGGAAAACACGTGTATATGGAATAGATGGCTTAAAGATGGCGCCCGTTTTGAGAGGCAGGAACGATATACAAGAAGGGAGGAGTACGAAAGGACGCAGACGTTTTTTCTTTCATGCAATTTTAGGAAATATAATCGGCGTTTTAGAATATGTTTGATATCCAACTTATGGTCAGTCCAGTGTTGATTATAAATAGCAATCCGGCTGTTTTTAGCACATTAGGAGCACGTTACAAGATGGCTCCCAAAGCTGAGAAGGGGATCTGGTCCCTTTTCTCTGTTTATGTCACGTGTGAGCTGGAAGGTTTTAAAAATGGTGGATCATAGAGACCGGCATTCTCGCACTCGAGAACACGGCGCTGATGTGGGGGACCTACACGTCCTTCTTACGGTAAGCAGAGGCACTGGATTGTAGTAGCCTAGCGTTTAAATAGTGACACGAGGTAATGGTGGAAGTTTTGATTTGAATGTGTGACACAGCAGATTTAGAAGAATCTGGAGCACCTGGTTAAGTTTACTAAGAGTTTTAAGCTTAAGTGAGGCGTTTGGGGGAATACCCGGCGGGAACATAGATATTTTGGAATAGCGTGGTGATTACTGTAGAGACATGCTATATGTTATTAGATACAGGTTTACATAGCGTAATATCATAAGCGTTGAAATGTAATTTTTTAATAATACCCAGTGCGAACACAGATAGCTTTAAATAGCGTGCTGAATACTGCTGATTTATGCTGTGTGCTTTTATATACTGCTGTACACGGCGCTAAGATACAGGAAGTTTGCTTATACTTAGCCGATACGTGATCACATATGAGGTTTAAGACATCCCTATCTCTCTTTAGTGCTCTAGGTTTGGCTCATGACGAAGATCCACGGTTAAATGCGACGTGGACATCGGAACATAGATTTTAATTTTCCAGTGGGATGGAATTATCACCACTGATAAAGTAGGTAGCCTTAATACTTCAATGTACTGGATATCTAGTGAACCGGTCTACTCTTAATAGTGCATACTAAAATAGGTTATGGGTTTTTTCAGGGAACATTTTGGACTCTTGTAAGGTATTTCTGATCTTTTACTTGTGAGGAGTGATTTGGGATTTATTTTAAAGCCACCACACTTATTGCACTGATTTTGCTCGTCTCACCGTCACCTAGTAATTGGCACTAGGTCCTCAAGTGTGTGTGACACAGGAGGTGATCGTGCTTTTTAATCGTGATACGTATTGATCAGTGCACACACACCGGGTGCACGCAGATAGATACCGACAATCAGGACCTTTTTATTGGTTTTCTCCATCACCACTTAATATACGGGGCGAGATTCTGATGGCCTACGTTTAACAACCTATTATTTATCATGCTTTGGAATGAGCACGGTCTCTTGGGCAAAGATCCCTGTGCTTGCCGCAGAAATTCGTATAGAATACCGCTATGCACACGGGTGAGGTTTGTTGGGTGTATTAAATACACCTGTTTTGTGTAATTTTACAAAGGGCTTGTGTTTGTTTTGTATATACAGCCTTGAGAAAGTCGCGGGACAAAATTCCTTTGTGCGATGAAACACGTGTTGGCTGATGCAAGAACAAAGAGAATAAAGAAAAGAAACCAAGCTCGAAAATTTCTCTGTATCATTTATGCTTGACTAAAACAAATTGGATAATTGCATATTACTTAAAAGACTTGTGCTGAGGATTGTGTGTATGTTGGTTTCGACCACGTGTTTGGGGAGACTGGTGGTTCTTCTCACCTTTCAGCACCGTCCATATAAATTTCTCAGAAATCTAAATAGAGTGTAAGTGCTACTCATTCTTGGAGCGCCATTTTACCTATAACCATACCACTGCACAGTCGTGAAGTACCAAGTTAAGATATATCAGGCAGAGGGTAAGCCTTCATTGCCACTTGATTTTCATTCAATTAGGCTCAAACTATCTTGACTCTTTTCATTCCTCGATGGCAGTTTATAAACACTATACAAGTTTGGGCAAATAAAACTTTACAATTCTACTCCAAGGCCCATTGCCTATAGAATGTTCAATGTGTCTACCCCCTTTAAAATTACCAGAATAATTGAGGGATGGTCAAAAAATGCCTGCTAGCATGTTACTCTAGATGCCATATCATGCTGGCAAATAAGCATGCACTACATTTCACAAATATTCTCAATCAGTGTATAAGGGAAGGTTGGGTGTGGCAGGAATATGCCCTTTCCGTTGGTCTCCTACCCATGCAACCCCCCCAACTCGGCCAACGCAAATTATGTCCCGCCGCTGGCCAAAACTTTCCTTAAAAAAGTGGGTGTCGGTACTGGAAAATTCTAAGCCGCTCCCTGACATCGATCCGGTTGTGGATAATGAGAGATTTAACAAATCACCCAGTTGCACAAAGGGCCCAATAGAACGGCCTGGTACACCCCTAAACTCCGAGAATTAAAGCAAATCTGTAAAAAAAACTGAAATAGTCTGGAGAAAGGACTTCTCCCCTAACAAGAAAAAGGAATATAGGGAGGCTATTAAAATCTATAAGTTCGAAATCAAAAAAGCCCAGACCTCTTACTTTGAGGAAAAAATCTCCTTGGCAGCCAACTCCCCTCGCGAAACATTTCGAATTGCAAAAAAATTACTGAAAGCTCCCTCTCCCCCGACGCACCCATAGCTACAGACCAACGTTGCAATGAACTTGCAGAATATTTTTATAACAAAATTCAAACGATCTATGGATCTTTTGCTCCGACCGACAGTCATACCACACCTCATCCTGAGGAGTCTTACATATGGAGTAAGGAACATTCTCTAAAGGCCTTTCCCTTAATGGACTGTGAAACACTTCAGACTACCTCTGTACTCGTTAAGAGCGGGTCGCCTAGAGACCCTGCCCCGCCTAAGATTTTGAATCAGGTGGCTGAATCAGTTGGTCCAGTCATTTTGGATTTGATCAACTCCTCAATATCCGCTGGTGTGGTCCCCCCTCTATGGAAAAAAGCCATGGTCAAATCCCTCCTGAATAAACCTAGCTTGGACCCAGACTGTCTTGGCAACTATTGACCCATCTCGCTTCTCCCTGGGATCAGTAAAATAGTGGAGCAGCATGTTAATTCGGCGATTTCCACACATCTGGAATCTCATAACCTTCTCCATCCCTCTCAAACTGGCTTTCGCCCCTGCCAAGGAATGGAAACGGCTCTACTGGCAGTCGTGGAAGAATCCAGAAAGATTCTCGATGCAGGAGGCTCCTCGGCCGTGATTCTTTTAGATCTCAGCGCGGCCTTTGACACGGTCAACCACCTCATTCTGGTCCAACGACTTAGAAGTTTGGGTGTGTCCGGAGTAGCCCTAACCTGGCTGCAATCCTTCCTGGAGGAAAGATCTTTCCAGGTGTTCGAGGGTGAGGCCATCTCGAAATCCTGGCCCCTCCATTGTGGGGTTCCTCAGGGGTCCTCCCTGAGCCCCACTCTTTTTAACGCTTACATGTCTCCTCTTGCAGACATCGTTCTTCCCTACGGGGTGCATATTGTGACCTATGCTGATGACACCCAACTGGCTGTTGCGCTTAACCATTCAGACAGGGCCTCTACTTGCCTCTGTCCCTGCCTTGAAGAAATAGCCAATTGGATGAAACATTCATATCTAAAATTAAATGGTGATAAGACCGAGCTTATGATCCTTGGCAATCCTTCTCTTTTCAAGGCAGACATTATGTGGCCAGCCTCTATGGGCTCCGCACCTGCCCCCAAGTCAGAGATAAAGAGGTTGGGATTCTGGCTGGACTCAGACCTCAGCTTCAAAGTCCAAGCCAGAAAGGTTGTGGCCTCCTGCTTTGGCATCATAAGGATGCTCCGTAAAGTGCTCCCTTTGCTCCCCTTCCAGGCAAGAAAGCTCATGGTCCAGGCGCTTATTCTTTCACGCCTGGACTACGGCAACGCCTTATACCCTGGTGCCCCGAGTTCGGTCCTTGCTAAACTTCAAACAGTACAGAACTGCGCCGCAAGGATCCTTGTGGGGACTCCGAGCCGGCAGTCTGCAAAACCTGCTATGAAATCTCTCCATTGACTCCCCATCCGGGAGAGAGTCCACTTCAAGGCCTTGTGTATCACCCATAAGATGATAGGAGGGAAAGGACCAGAGATTATTTCCTCTATGGTCCAGCCCTATCGAGCAAAAAGGCGACTGCCCTCAGACGAGCAATACCTGGCCGTCGTCCCCAGAATCAAGAGGGCTAGAAGTGGTGGCCGGCTATTCTCGTATAATGCTGCCAACTATGGAATTCCCTTCCTCTTCAGCTACGAAGGGAACCCACCCATATGGCCTTCCGTAAGCTGTTGAAAACATGGCTCTTTCCTAAGTGATTTACTGAAGCTTCAGTTTTATTTCTCAGCGCTGGGATGCCTACGGTTAGCTACGTGCTCTATAAGTGCTGCTTCATTCATTCATTATAATACTGGGTAGCTCAACTGGTCAACATAGATGACTCGCTCTTAAAGGATAGTCAAGATCCAAATTTTACCCTTGAGTATGAAGGGGACACATCACCCCCCCTCCGCCCCCCCCCCCCACCCTCCCTGTCAGTCCCCATCTAAAAGCATCACTGTACCATCAAATAAAATGCCTGAGATCAATGAATTGCTTTGGTTAGACATATCGAAATTTCAGTCTGCATTTAATTTTTAACATTTCAAAAAGATAGCATATTTAAAAGATACGAAATTCCACACCACATACCTATTTACATGTTTGAATATAGATCATAAGTCCCCTTGTCTTTGCAGGGTACGCGGTATATTGAGTCACATACACCCCTTCCCCTCCCCATGCAAAAGAACCGTTAGCTCATGCTAGGCCTAAAATGCGGTCCCCCTGGCACCCAAGCACGAGTTATAATGGACTACCACTCCTACACGATGTCCTTTCCTTGCAGTTTCTTCTGTTCAACAAAATAATGCAGGAGGCGTGCTCACCCCAAAGAACTTCCTCCTGGGGCACCCCTGACCTCAATCTTAGGGTCAGTCTAGGCACCCAGGCCATGCCTTGGTCCCCTGGCACAGAAAGCATCCTCCAACGCCCAAAGGCCAATGTCCCGAGGCACCAATGCGCATGTAAAGGGTTGCAGGAGCAACCGCTCCCAAACCCCTGGCAAAGATTTCAGATTCTTTACTGAATGCTGCAAGCATCCCATTTTGAGATCCCCCTAAAGACTGATGTCTTGTGTCTAGCACTATTGTGAGATGCCAAGGGACCTAACCATGTCTCTGCAACACCATGAATTCACCCTGCTCCAATACGACAAAAGACACCAAATATCCCGGCAGGTCCTGAAAAAGGGAGGAACAATTAAAAATACCACAACAAAAAAGAATGCTACTGTGCTTAAACCTTTAACACATATTAGTCAGCTAACTTCACTGCAACCAACAAAAACCTTAAATACAGAGTATGTGTGGGTGGGGCAAGCAGCAATCTGTCTGGTCCTCAGCAACTCCCGAAACCAGTGGCGGCTCCTCCACTAAGGCAGAGGAGCGTTGTCCCACTGCGCAAAAAGGAAAAATAAAATGACAATAACATATCGTGCAGTGTGGGGCGGGTGGGGCTGGCCAGGGGAGGAGTGGTTTTCACTCCCAAAGTGCGCATGAACTGTTTGGCCAGCCCTCTTGGGCCGACAAAACAGTTCATGCGCACTTTGCATGTTTCTACCTGGCTACATCACACAGCCTGGTCAGGAATATGCACTGGCTCCCTGTTCGAGGTTGAGCGCTGATTCACGGCGCTCAGATCAATCACAATGCTGCATTGCAGTTTTGTGATTGGCTCAGAGGAGCCTGTGTGCCGGGTCCTTCCTGCTGCCGGCTAGACTCCAGAGGAAGAAGGAAGAAGACACAGGGGAGGCGGCGGGCGGCCGGCCGTTCTAAGATAAGTTTATTTAAATATTAATTCCCCCCCCGCCCCACCACACACGTCTGGTAGCAGCCACTACTGCCTGAAACCTTGCTGCGGGACCTTTTGTTGTGGTGGGCGGGGTGGTACTAGTAGATTCCCGTGCAGCAAGGTATTGGTCAACAAAAAGGAAGAACACCGCCCGACGCACCTTTTTGTTGTGCTCTCTTGCCCCTTCACACCTGCCGCAAGAACACCTAAGTCGCAGGGACGGGCTCTGCCTAACAAGGCATCGCAAGAGGCCCAACATCTTGGAAGTGCCTGGGCCAGCCCACCGTGCCCTTCATTGTTGTCAGCATCCTTATTTGGGGGTGGTGCCTCTGGACATATGAAGGGGACATGTCGATGAATCCTATCCCTCTTGTCAGTCCACCATCTGAAAGCCTCCATGTAACATTAAATAAAATACATGAGAAAAATATATTGCTTTGGTTTAAAGATAGCAAAATCTCAGACCGTATTTAATTTTTAACACTTAAAAAAGATAGTATACTTGAAATTTCGCACCACATTCCTATTTACATGATTGAACGTAGATCCCAAGTCCCCTTGTGTTTACAGAGTATGCTATACATCGGATCAGCCACACCCTTTCCCCTAAACATGCAAAAGAACTATGAGCTCATGGTAGGACTAAAACACAGTTCCCCTGGCACCCTAGCAAGAGCCGAGCCCTCCATGAGTCAGGGATGACTTGTAGTTGCAAGGTACTGTTGAAAACTGGTGTCATTCTATCAGCTCAGGAGGAGGGGTTAACCTTGTCTAAAGCCTGTGGAATACTGCTTGGCACTGGAGCAACATCACAGCAACCTGCCTGAATTTCCTTTAATATTTGATCATGTGTAAAGGCTAGGTTGGCATCCGGTGGTGAATTCTGCATTTTTGTGGGAGCGATAGCTTCCAAGGGTGGTACCCCAGTGGTTATGTTATCCTCTTTTGTTTGGGGAAGGTTGCTTTTCCCTGTCATTTTGTTGCCTGTAGTTGGACAGAACAGAGTGGTTAGATGATGTACTCAGGTGGATTCGGAGATAATTTAGCTATTTACTATATTTGGAGCTCTATTTAGGCTATCTACAAGCTTCCAGAAGTCCCTCAAAGTTGGTTTCCTACAGAGGAAAAGGGGTTTATCCCAAAATGCTTGTTCTAATCAACACCTTTCCTCCCATATCAGTTTCCTGTCCTTATTTTTCATACTTTGCAAATTTTCCAGTTTAGCTTGATCATTTGGGTGTTGTTTAAACTTGTGTAAGACCTTATTTAGATGACTTTTATGGCGGCTGCAGCCGAAGAGAGATTGTATTTACTTGGGACAGTTTTGCTTCAGCTTTGTCTATGGCTGGCAGTTGTTAAGTAGGTGTCTAAAAGTGTGACTGTAAACCTTTCCCAGCTTGTGACTGGGGGTGAGTCGTTATTGTAAATCCTTTGTATTAACCGAACCGCAGCATTTTCTATTCTCTCGATGGTATCCTTCGACCACCTCAACCTCTTGGGATTGATGGACTCCAGATTGGCAGATACTCTTTTTATTGGTTCGCTGGTGAAATGGTGGACAATTCTAAATCTTGTGGACGGTAGTCGCTTTACACCTTGTCTTCAATCTGAAATGATTTTAGAATCGAGAACAGGCCACTGTGAAATCGATCGTGGAGTATGATGTGGATGAGAGATATGTCCATGCTGGTGGACGGTCATCTTCAAATCTACCATTTAAGACTCTAAGGCCATGTGCTTCGACTTCTTTTACTAGGAAGTCACCCTTGACGTTTCTTCATTTTATTTTAAATTCAGCGCATATTGGGATACACCAGAAGTGGTCCTGTTGATTTTGAATATTGTCTCGGGCCGTTTTCGGTGTCAAATTCATATTGAAATCCCTAGTGACTGGTATGCTAAGTTGTTGCTGCTCAGGCATACTTTTTCTAAGAAGGTGAATACATTTTAATGAGAGTTAATTTATTAATCTGTTATTTGGGTGGATACACATGTTGACAAACAGGAAAGGGATATTTAACTCAGGAAGGCAATCTCTGCACAGCAAGCATATTATTGTCACTTGTTCAGTCTCCGTGTTTAGTGAGGCTGCAATATATATTGCTAGTCCCCCTGTAGGGTGGCAATACCTCTTAGTTTTTATTGCGGGTTTATAAGAACCCTAGGTACCAGTCAATCGGTAAGGGCAACATGGACCAGGTTTCGTGTAATAAAATAACATGGAATGTCTTCAGAAACTTAATTAGGTCACGGTTGCTCAGTTTTTTTTGCATAATCTGCTAATGTTCCAAGAGCATATTATCAGACAGCCAGTACATTGTGCTGTGTTGCTAGACTGGTGAATGGAACATCAGGGCTTACTGAGGCTGCTTAATGCTGCTGGTATCCACCCCAGGTTTTGGTGTGTAAGTTTGTTTTTGTTGGTTGTGTGACCATAGCCCAGTTTAGTATAGAAAACGTCTTCATTTGTACTTTCAAATGGATTCCTGAGTACTGAGTACACATAATTGACAGTTCTGTCCAAGAGCGTCTCTCTTCGGATCTCTTGAATGGACAGTGGAGTTGGATATGGAGCCAGGGATTTCCAGGAGATAACAATTAGCCTGACTTCAAAGGATTTATTTTACTGGAAAACTAGGTCCACCAGTTGAGCAGACACCGGCGTCATTAGGGTTTGCTCCCAAGTATCCTTGCCCCATTGGGAGTAGGAATTCCACTGATTTATTGTCAGATGTGAAGAGGTGGGCAAGTGTTGGCAAGGCATGTGAAAGATTTAAAATGTTGCCTAGATTCATCGTATCGCAGCTTCCCCTTGAGAAAAACTCTGGGCGAAAAATTATGCCTCTATAATCTGCTCTTGATGCCAGCATTGCAGCCCGATGTGCGCTCTTTTCATTTTGTACAGGCCTGCCATACACCTCAGAAGATGTGTTAAAGATTTAATGTGCATCTGCCTTGCCATTAAGCCAAGAGAGCTTTGGGGGCGAGGCCCCTGATTCAAAGGCAGCTATTGTTAACGGGCTAGTCTTTGATAGACGACCACAAGATTTCGGTGCCTCTTTCGTTTTATATGCGTTGATTGGAGCAGATGAAAAATTTGATGAGTGGTCGACTTGACAGTGTATTATAGGTGATTTTGTGTCTCCTTGTATGTTTCCAGCATCAAGAAGCAGTAATTGCTCCCGAGGCAAAGTTGGGACCATTAGGGGATTTTGCAGGGTGTCTTCCTGATGCTCTATTATCAGTGGTCCTGGATCTTCTTGTGGGTTCCCAGCGTCAAGTGTCTGTAATTGCCCCAGCCATTTGCTGCTCTCAGCAACTGGCCCCCACCGGTTCTGACCCCCCACTTTGGGCGGGAAAATTGGCAGGAAAACCAAGATAGGAGGAGAGGTGTGCCCATCTTTGCTAGCCCCACCCCTCAGGTGGGGGAGGCGAGGTGAAGCACATCTCTCAGTCCCCACCATCTTGATGATGTGGGGGGACCCAGTCAACCAGAGTGAGGTTTATGCCCCCCTCCCACTGGAGGGTGGCATAATAGGGGGTTTCCAAGGAAGGGGCCCATTGTTCCCAACCTTTACCTACCCGAAACACCCCTAAATTTAGTATTTAGGTACAACCCTGAACCTTGCCTCCTCAGACAAGAAGAAACAAGAAGAAGAAGGACCGAAGAGCCGTGCTGAAGGAAGAAGAGGAGGACACCAACTGACTTGGCCCCAGCCCTACCGGCCTGTCCAGACCTCGACCTGCTCCAGCAAAATCCCAGTGTGTCCTGCAGCCAACAGCCACCCAGAACCCAGAGAACCTGCCCTGCCTTCCTCAACCAGACTTTGTCTCCCATGAGCACCGGATTTGTTCACCAACAGACTCTGGCCCCGGCCAAATCTGCGGGTCTGCACCCGATGACCAAGGCCCGAGTTCAAGTGGCCCAACACCACGAGGAGGTCTCCCCGGCGATCCTGACCTGGGATCTGGTGATCCCTGACCTACCTCAAGTCTACAGCCGACGCCTGCAGCCCCTTTCTGGAGGATCCCCTGACCGCGACCGGAGCCGGTAAGAAGAATCCAACGCCAAAAAACACCCCTGCACCCGACACCCCATGGCCTTGGGTGACCCAACCGACAGTGTCCCGACATCCCAACTTACCTCTCCAACCAGTGATCGCCTCCAGAAGATCTTCGTGCCCGAGCCTGCAGTGTTTGTTCGAACCAGAGAATCCCCAATGAAAGTCACAGGGCACCCGACGCCAAAACAGCACCCTGCACCCGGCCGCCCTAGTGCCGCTGTGGGTGCACCTTGGGTGCTTACTTAAACCCCCTTTTGCCCTGAGCTCAAACCAGGAGCTTTTCTCCCTCAACCTTGTGGCCTGCCTGTGAGCAGCCACCAACCGGAGGCCCCCTATCCCCCATTGGATAACATTGGGCCTCAGCACTCTGCACCTGGCCGCCCTAGTGCTGCTGAGGGTGCTTTGAGAGTGCATCCTTGACCCTGGGGGAACCCTTGTTCTAACCCCAGAAAACCAACTTCCAAAACTAAGTACTTACCATTAAACTGATAACTTTATTTCCTCCCATAGGATTGCATTGACTACTTTTCTGTGCAAGTTGTTCTGTGGAGTTGAAGAAATGTATGAAACATAAGAAACTGTATATTTACTAAAACTGATTTACTCACCTTTTATCTCGGAAATGTCCCAGTGTGATATCTAGGCATATCACACTGAGTAGAAAAAGTAACTTAAAAAGTAATCTGAAAAGTAACTTACAAAGTAATCTCAATAGTAACTGAAAAGTAATTCCAACTGTTTTATGAACAAGTGACTTACCTGCAACCAATCCAATTGCATTTAACTGAATTCAAACTGTATTTAACTGCATTATTCTTGCAAAGTACTATTACACTTACCTGTACCAGGCTTGGCTGGGTTCTAGAAATAAAATACAACTAAATAATATTTTTATCCAAACAAATTGGTCAGAGTTCAGTCTTTAAGTGTGTGAAATAATTTCTTGCCTGAGTGTGTACAATAAATGCTTAACACTACCGTCTGATAAAGCCTTACTGCTCGCCCATACTACCACAAATAGAGAGTAAGGTATTATCTACTTTAGCCTCTGCCTACCTTTGGGGATCCACTGGACTCTGTGCGCTCTATACCCTACTTTGGTATAGTATATACAGAGCCAGCTTCCTACAGCGTGCTTCTCTGCATTTTATGGTTTAAATCTTTTTATTGATTTTATAGGTGCATAGTGAGCAATAGCCGCCACCTACATCACATGGCCGGTGGGGAAAGGTAAGGCAATATATTCAAGAGAAAATTGGAGAGTAGATAGGAAAAACAGAGATATAAGAAAATAAGGAGTAAGAGAACTGTTGCCTAAGACGGGTGCATGTCTATAACTTGCTGATGGGCAGCCACAGGAGGGATTATTGCTTTGTCAGGGGTTGGGCGTTTGGTTGGTAATTCGTGGTAGGGAGTCGTAGCACTCAGAGGTATCTTGGGCAGGTGAGTTCCACAAATTTGGAGGACAGGAATTCGATGGTGGTGCCCCACGTATTATCGAACCTGGGTAGGGTGCGGGTTCAAGCCGGCTGCAATCTTTTCCATGCCTACTATCTCCCAAACCTTGTATAGCCAGTCTAATTTAGTCAGAACTTCTTCAGTTCCCCAGCGTGTCAGTAGCACCTGTTTGGCGGCTCCTAGTGTTAAAGTAATGGCCCTCCCCCTACAGGATTTAAGAGGGTAGGTAATGGGGTTTGGCAGTCCCAGAAGGGTGTAACTGGGGAATCTGGGTATTTCAGTGTAGTGGATGGAGTCTAGCTCTTGAAGAACTGCGTTCCAATAAGTCTGTATTTTGGGGCACTGCCAAAGAATATGAGTGAGCGTGCCAACCTGCCCACAATTGCGCCAGCGTAGATTACTGCCCCTGGGTTTCCATTTTGCAACCCTTACCGGAGTATAGTACCAGTAGTGTGCTATCTTTAAAAACATTTCTTTGCCAGCGGTACTACAGGAAGAGGCTCTGGCCCTGTGAATTATATCCTGCTACTCTTTAGGGGAGAATTCCCGCTCCAATTCCGATTCCCATCTACGCTGGGGACTTAGCTTTGTGTTTGGGCCTGTTCAAAAAGGAGTAGATGTCCGAAAGCAGACGTTTGTCTGATGTGCGTGTGATATACCATCGCTCAAATTTTGTGAGGGGACGGCTAGCATGTGGTTGTATCTCAGGTTGTGTTATCCAGTGTCGGATTGCTAAATATTGCCAGTAGGTGTCCCGGTGGATTCCAAAGCCCGACACCAGCTCGGGAAAGTCTATAATCCCTTTCTCGTCAAATAGGTCACCTATCCTTTTACAGTTAGCTTCTTGTCTTTTCAGATATCTTTTCCCTTCCATCGCCGGGGGGAAATCTGGGTTACCTATGAAAGGGGTCAGCGGGCAGACTGGGGTTGAAAGGCCACTAGGCTCCTGTACTCTGTCCCAATCCCCAATGGTTGCCCTCAGTACCGGCGAGATATAAGCTCCAGCTGTCCTAATGCTTTTCCGACTCTAGTTTATACCACTCAATCATATACCACAGTTGCGCTGCTTGAAAGTATTTCTCCAGGACCCCGAGTCCCCCATCTGCCTGGCTCAGAAAGGTTTGATGTTGTGCCATGCGGGCCTTTTTCCCTTCCCATATGAAATTCCCAATCAGGTGTTGCATTTGCGATAGGATTCGAGGTTGGGGGCACAGTGGTAGCGTCTGCATCACATAGAGAATGCGAGGCAAGAGAGTCATTTTAACAGCCACCAGCCTGCCCAGCCATGACATGTAGTGCTTCTTCCAGTTAAGTAGTTCCCACCGGGTATCATCTAGCAGGACGGAGTAGTTGGCTTTGGCCGTCATTTCCGTCGTGGGAAATATCTGCAGCCCCAAGTAAGAGACACCCCCCTGTGCCCACTCGAACGGGAATGTCTGTCGCAGGTGATCCTGCTCAGCCCAGGGCAGGGTGAGGCCTAGTGCCAGTGTTTTTTGTAGGTTGATTTTAAATCCCGAGACCCCACTAAATGTCGTAAATTCCTCTAAGAGGGGAGGGAGGGAAAGCGTCGGCCACGTAAGGAATAACACCACATCATCCGCATATAAGGATATTTTGTGTTCTCTATCCTGCCTGGAGGTGCCGGACCCTCTCTGCAAATGGCTTCATATAGAGCGCAAAGAGCAAGGGGGAGAGCGGGCACCCCTGTCGTGTCCCCCTCCTTATCGCAACTGGCCGGGAGGCTATCCCATTCACTCGAATACGTGCTTCTGGTGCTTTGTATATGCAATCCACCCACCATTGATAGCATGCCCCAATCCCAAACCTGTTCAAAACTCATCTCAAGTACGGCCAATGTACCCGTCAAACGCCTTCTCGGCATCGACCGATAGGAATAATGTGGGTTCTTGGGTGCGCTGAGTCTTGTCTAATAGATGGCAGAGGCGTCTCGTCCCGTCACTGCAGTTGCGTCCGGGAATGAAGCCTGATTGATCTGGGTCAACCAGGCCTTGCGTGTGAGGGGCAAGGTGTGCCGCCAGTACGCTGGTGAAGATCTTCAGATCAACATTCAGTAATGAAATCGGGCGGTAGGAGGAGCAGTCCTTTGGGTCTTTTCTGGGTTTCGGTATCACCACCACTTCTGCCATTGACATTGTGGGGGTTAAGGTGCCAGTCTCGCTGAAAGCGTTAAAAAGACGTGTCAGAAGTGGTGTGAGCTCAGGGGCGAACACTTTATAAAAATCTACTGGGAAGCTGTCCCCCCTGGAGCTTTTCCCACCGTAAGTTTCTCTATGGCCTGCAGGACCTCCTCTGGACGGATATCCGCGTCCATAGCGTCAGCATCGGTCGGGGGGAGTGAGGCCACTGGAGCCCGACTGACATAGCCCTCAGCAGCCATCGCATCTAAGTGCTCCCCTGCATATAGTGTATTGTAAAAGGCCTCAAACGCGGCCACTATGTCCACGTCTCCCTGAAGAATATCCCCCTGGGGGTTCCTTATGCCGGCAATGCGGCGTGCAGTCGTTTGGGATCTCAGCAAATGCGCCAAGAGTTTCCCAGCTTTGTTCCCCCTTCATAATAACGTTGCCTAGTACACAGGAGTGCATACTCCGCACGGTCACTGCCCAGCGGTTTCAGTTGCTTCCGTGCCCTATTAAGTTGCTTTCTGGTCTGGACCGCACCCGTGCGTCGGTGCACCCCCTCGAGTTCCCTGACCTGCGCCTCAAGCAGCTCCCGCTTTTCCCTCCTCTCTTTATTGAGTCTCGCGGCCTCGTATCACCACTTTCAGAGCGTCCCAGACCTGGGGAAGTGGAGCCGAGCCATCGTTGTTAATTTCAAGATAGTCACGAATCGCGACTCGTATGTCGGTAATGTTGGAATCGTATGTGAGTAATTTGTGGTTGAGCCTCCACGACCGCTGGCGCGGTGACCCACCCGGTAAGCACAGCACCAGTGTAATCAGAGAGTGGTCCGACAGCGCCGCCGTCCCTATCGTTACCTCTTTGATACAACCCTTAACCCGTTGGGAGGTCCAGAATAAGTCAATCTTTGCGTATGTCTGGTGAGACGCTGAGAAAAAAAGTATACTCCCGAGCTGGGGGATTGCGATGCCTCCAAGCGTCCGTCAGACCCACCTCCCCAAGTCTTTGCAGCATAGGCCCTGAGAGTGACCCTGAGTGTTTCTCTGCATTTTATTAAGAAAGATGGGGAATAGTTTTGTTTTTGTTTTGTAGTTGTCTTCTTCTCCAACTCACCTCTCAGTTTTACTCCCTTGAGTGGAGATTTGATTTTCTTTTACTGTCAGATCGATAACAGAACTTGCAGAGAGAGATGGTGAGAGGCTTTATTTCATTTAATTTCTTGCTTTGCATAGTTTTTTTCTTTGCTTTTTTATTATTTGTCCTTTCCATTTTTGTGGTTCATCCGTTGATTCTTCATGACTTTCTTGGAGTGGCCTGTTGGTTGCGTTGACTGTGTTTGCATCGGCACTGTATTAATGACCATTTGGTTCCCTATTATTGCAGAGATCTGCGTTTTGTCTGAGTGATTCTGCTCTTCCAGGTTATTTGGCTCTGGTTTGCTCTTCGGGGCTTCCTCCTCCTATGGACAATTGGAGATTCTGGAGGCTTGGCCTAAATTTGCCCTTGTCACTTTGTTCGCTTCTTCCGCTCTTGTTCCCTCTTTAATCCTAGATTATACTTAGTGGTGTTTGGCAGTTGTGGTAGCAGAGTTATATTTGAGTCCATGTATCATGTTATCCAAAGCAGAGGGAAGAGTACTTAGTTTATCAATTATTAGGGCACAGTTACCCTTTGATTGTTACGTTGAGGCTTGGCTTTGCGCTCTGATGAATAGTTTGTTTAATTCAGCTAGCTTATGATCGATTCCTGAGACAAATACTGCTAATGTGTTTAATAAGTCCACTTGAAGGTCCATCTTATTCAACTGATAAGTCAGGGCATCCACCGCTAGTCCTGATGTCCTTAACAGAGAGTCCCATATGTCGAATACTGCTACAAATTGGGTGCTCCCCTTTTCATGAGAGGTGCTCCCCTTTTCATGAGAGGTGCTCTGTGACCTTTGCCTTGAGATGTCTAAGGAATTGGTAGCGTCCAATAATGTCTGGTTAAGATGAGTTGATTGGATATGATCAGGTACAAGGTCAATAGAGAACCTACCTTCCCTCTCTTTAGTGGTTGGTTCCTTATCGCCCTCAGGTCCCTGTGTTACTATGTGCCCTAGATCAAGCTGTGATTTCATTTGAACTTTGTTTAATTTACCTCATCACCTTCTCTATATCCCACATGTCATACTTGTGTTTTCCTACCATCCTTCTTTTGACTCTACCACCCTTGATCCAAGTGGGAACACTCTTGTGGGGGGTTGTATCACACTCCTGTGGCATGAGCAGCAGTGATCATGCTGCCACAACTACTTCGGTTGGTGGTGGAGGTAGGAAGGCTGATGATGAAAGGAAAGGTGACACCGGATTGAGTAAACAAATAAAAGGAGGGGAGATGAGAAGTTAGGGACGGTTTCCTCTTTGCCCAGTTCTGTTTCTCCAGGATCCTGCCCAGCAGCAACCTTCGCCCTGCTCCCAGATGGACAGGACACACGGCATGAGGACAGTGGGGGAGTGGCCGAAGAGCCACCACATTTGCCCTCTAAAACATTTACCTTACGGCAGCCAGCCAGCTGGTATCATCTCCAGTGCCTGCATTCTTCTCTATGGAAGAGTCAGCTCGGAGTACGCTGTCACCATCTCTATGTTTTTCCTGGTCCATCTTATCAGAATTCTCTGGGAAGGAATTCTGGGTGTTTGGGAAACCCAACCCAATCCTTCATGCTTTTAGCTCTCTTTCCCAATTCATATTGGTAACTTGCAAATTCGTAGAAGGTACTTCCTGCTCCTATAGTATTTAATACAAAAAGAACAATTGATGGACAGAATGCAGAACAATGTCATACATTCACCCCAGTACAGAGATCTGGGCCTAAATCCATCGTTTTTTTGCTCACCATGCCATTCCAGTTTGGACCCAGCCATAAGCAAATCAGTCTTGACCCTGCGCCCAATGGGAACAGTCCAGCCCGAACTGCCAGGCCAGGTCCTCCCTGGACTGGAAACACGCATCCTAGGACCGGTTTCGGGCTTTCAGCCCTCATCAGCCAGGATAGCTTGACTCCAGTGGCATGGAGAGCACGGGACCCACGTCTGGGCATACCCGTCCCACTCGGGGTGACAAATGCAAAAAGAACAATTGATGGACAGAATGCAGAACAATGTCATACATTCACCCCAGTACAGAGATCTGGGCCTAAATCCATCGTTTTTTTGCTCACCATGCCATTCCAGTTTGGACCCAGCCATAAGCAAATCAGTCTTGACCCTGCGCCCAGTGGGAACAGTCCAGCCCGAACTGCAAGGCCAGGTCCTCCCTGCACTGGAAACAAGCATCCTAGGACCGGTTTCGCGCTTTCAGCCCTCATCAGCCAGGATAGCTTGACTCCAGTGGCATGGAGAGCACCATCAATTGTGTGCCTATAGTATTTAAGACACTTTTCTATTGTTCCTTGCATCTCAACACTTCTTCAGTCCTGTGGGTGTGTTTCCTCACCCCTGTTTCTTCCTGTGTTACTGCAAGGTGGATTTTCTCCTTTCTGTGTCGCCAGCTCACCCTTGCTTGGTTCTGTTATCCTTTGACTCCAGATGACCTGTGGTTGCTGCCATCAAGTGTTTTTTGTCTCAGGGCTTTTTCCTCCTCTTGGACTCTGCTTAGGCGCTTCCAAGGGTCGGTGGATTGTGGCTACTGGAAGGGGTTGCCCCTACCTTGGGCAGACCAAGACTGTAAATTCTTGGGCTTCATGGGCAACTCGCAGTCAGAGGTTGCTTTCTGAATACCCGATAAACCTGACAGATTGTGATAACCAAATATCAGTTTTGTGCCTAACATCATGGATACAGGTCAGGCAGGATCCTGCTCAAGCATTAGCTCAGACGGTTCAGCAACTTCGTCAAGAGAATCTAGCCCTACGTCAAGCTCTGGCTTCCAGATTCTCTGATATTCCCTTAGTATGCTCCTCTACACCACACTTCTCAGGAGATCCAAGTAAGCTGAAGGAATTTTGGGATTCTCTAACAGTTTATTTTGCCTTCCGTCCAGCTCAATTTTTACTAATAAGGCAAATGTGGGATATCTAATCAGTGCATTTTCCAGCCCTGCATTAGTGTGGGCAACCTGTTTAGTAGCCACAGAAGATCCATGCCTATCAGACTGTTCAGCATTTCTGACAATGTTCAAACGGAGGTTTTGATGCAGCGGTAATTTCATGGTAATTTCTCAATGCAAAACCTCATTTACCTTCTAATTTACCGCTGCAAAGGTACTGGACCCTTGCCACTGTATATTACCATCAGGAGACTTTACATAAACATGAAAAATCAAAAATGCAATTAATATTTAAGCCAATAAAGAGAGTTGTGAGTATTTTAAAGGGTTTTATTTTCTAGTTAAAAGTTAAAGTTCTCTGACCCTTTATTCATTAGTGAAATATCAATCAGGTTACAGAATTGAAAATAGGAAAAATAGAATTAATACAGAACATATTATAGGTTGCATACAAACAAAACATTCCATAAAGGAAGGGAATGAGGCAATCAAATGTCAATCAGAATTCTCCAAAGAAAGTTCAGGAAATATAATTCAAGAGTGAATTATGCAAGGCTAATCAATAATTAATAATTGGCAAAATCTCCCATAAAGAGAAATAAATGCATAAGACAAATAAATCTTTTCAAAACTAATTAGCTAGTCAAAGCATAAACTTAGGGTTTTAGCATCTAATTCTAAACCTTTTCTATCAGTTGCACCCTCTGCCCTGGTCTGTTCATCTGTCCTCTCTGTGTTCACAGAGAGACGCTGCTCCTGAAAAGGCCCCTCCTTCACAGACCACAGAGGAATGTGATCTGCCTTGCCAAAAATATGGCGTGCAAGGCTAGCCTATGCCCCCCACCTCCCTCTATCTCTCATCGGACGCAATCTGCTCTCAGACTGCACCCGCTAAAGCTTCTAACGCCTCTAAAAAAATTTAAAAAAAACAGACCCCTAAAGAGGTCATTATTTATACTCTAATTCTTGGCTGACTATACTAATAAGGTTGCAATTTTCAGTAAAGCTTGCACCCTGATTGGATAGCTTAGATGACGAGGGTCTCACCATCCTGTTCTCATTGGCAAATCCAACCCACACCAGTTTTAACAAAAGAAGCCTTAATGATTAATACAATTATATGTTTTAGCAACATTTACTAGGAAAAATGTTTCAGTCTATTTCCTCCTTCCTGTCATATCGCACGCAGGAAGGACACATTCCACAAACACTGGTACATTGGCACGATAACAAGAATGTACAGTTCATGGTGGCCTTGAACCAGGTCTTCACTTGAGGCACTTGGCAGTATGTAGCTGGTTCTGCGCATGCGTCTCTCATTCAATACACAGCCGTCCATCATCCCCATTGTATCGCTTTGTTCGCCCTAAGTTGGCGGGGGTATGCCCAGACGTGGGTCCCTTGCTCACTTTGCCACTGGATTCAAGCAAGCCTGGCTGATGACGGCTGGAATGCCAGAAACCGGTCCTAGGATGCTTGTTTCCGGTCCAGGGAAGACATGGCTTGGCAGTTCGGGCTGGACTGTTCCCATGAGGCACAGGGTCAGACTGATTTGCATATGGCCATGTCTGAACTGGGGTGGTGGAGTGAGCTAAAGAATGATGATGGATTAAACCCAGATCGGTTGACTGGGGGTGAGTGTTTGATTGGCTCAAACGTTCCGTCCATCATCCCCTTTTGTATCGCTTTGTTCGCCCTAAGTTGGCGGGGGTATGCCAAGACGTGGGTCCCTTGCTCACTTTGCCACTGGATTCAATCAAGCCTGGCTGATGACGGCTGGAATGCCAGAAACCGGTCCAAGGTGCTTGTTTCCGGTCCAGGGAAGACATGGCTTGGCAGTTCGGGCTGGACTGTTCCCATGAGGCACAGGGTCAGACTGATTTGCATATGGCCATGTCTGATCTGGGGTGGTGGAGTGAGCTAAAGAATGATGATGGATTAAACCCAGATCGGTTGACTGGGGGTGAGTGTTTGATTGGCTCAAACGTTCCGTCCATCATCCCCTTTTGTATCGCTTTGTTCGCCCTAAGTTGGCGGGGGTATGCCCAGACGTGGGTCCCTTGCTCACTTTGCCACTAGATTCAAGCAAGCCTGGCTGATGACGGCTGGAATGCCAGAAACCGGTCCTAGGATGCTTGTTTCCGGTCCAGGGAAGACATGGCTTGGCAGTTCGGGCTGTACTGTTCCCATGAGGCACAGGGTCAGACTGATTTGCATATGGCCATGTCTGAACTGGGGTGGTGGAGTGAGCTAAAGAATGATGATGGATTAAACCCAGATCGGTTGACTGGGGGTGAGTGTTTGATTGGCTCAAACGTTCCGTCCATCATCCCCTTTTGTATCGCTTTGTTCGCCCTAAGTTGGCGGGGGTATGCCCAGACGTGGGTCCCTTGCTCACTTTGCCACTGGATTCAAGCAAGCCTGGCTGATGACGGCTGGAATGCCAGAAACCGGTCCTAGGATGCTTGTTTCCGGTCCAGGGAAGACATGGCTTGGCAGTTCGGGCTGGACTGTTCCCATGAGGCACAGGGTCAGACTGATTTGCATATGGCCATGTCTGAACTGGGGTGGTGGAGTGAGCTAAAGAATGATGATGGATTAAACCCAGATCGGTTGACTGGGGGGTGAGTGTTTGATTGGCTCAAACGTTCCGTCCATCATCCCCTTTTGTATCGCTTTGCTGGATTCACAGGCAGCCATTTTATCTTAGGCCCAAAAACAAAATAAACACAAAAAGAGTATTAATTTTCAAATGAAACCCATTATGTTTTACCTCCCACATACTAATACCCTGTATAAATGATACCTTGCAAAAGCTATTAATGTAAAGCAGCTTTTCTTATTATTTGTGCACAACATGCAAAAATGTGCAATGTACAACATAGCATAAAACATGCACTAGTGTAAATTTTAAAAGCGCACACAGTTAATACATACTCATAGCAACATGCTCTAATGTTTTAGATAGCTTTTCATGCAAATGCTTTGCCCCCGTGTAGTGATGGTGCATGGTTGATTAATACACATTATAAAAAGAAGTGTTATGAACTGAATATGCATTGTTTAAATATGCAACAAAGCCAAAGTCTCTTGAGACAGGAACAGGGAGTGTAGATTATAAGGGAAAAGAAACTGGGAAGAGAGAACACATTCCATGATTCAAAGCTAAAGAGGCCACTGAAATCACGAGTTTTCTCTACACTGCAAAAACACATGTTAATTCAGCACAAGCATTTCAGACTGAAAGCATTTATGACCAAACCTCATTTTATGTTTTTCACTTTGCATGCACCAAAAGTGCCACTTTTAAAAAACGTTTGACTAGGCATGTGCCATGTGTTTCCACTTGCACCAAAATTTGTGTGCCATTTTAAATGCAGTCTGTCTGAAACATAAAAATAAAGCAATGCTTAATTTGAGAAATCTAGCTCTATCAACTCACCCTTTGATGATAACAAATCATGATACCTCAAATGATTTGTAGATCATCTCACTTATTTATTTTCACAAGTGACATTTGTATTGCAAAAGCTGAGCATATAACAATTTTACTTTTATTTCTAAGGCAAACACAAGTCTTGTCTGTAATCAGATCACATATAGCCAAGCTCAAATGTTTAGTGCAGAGTTCTGTAAGTAGCTTCTTGGAACTGTTAGTCTTCTCTAAAATAAGTAACTAAAATAATAAAAGGAAAATTCAACAGGACAGTTCTCTTTTCTATTTTCTTTTCTTCTTTTCTTCTTTTTTTTCTTTCATCATTCAAAGATTCTTTTCTCTTCAGCTCTTGACAATTCTCAGTTATTGTTTCAGCCTTTCTTTTTCTCTTTGTCACCAGCTTGCCATCAGGGTGGCTCATACAGTTCATTCAAAGTGGCATTCTGTACTTTTTCCATGCATTTTGACCACTCAGGTGCTGAGAAACTCTGACAGAGCACCATCAATTCCTTGCACTTTTTCAATCCAAGCCTTTCACTTTTATTTTCACTTTGATCAGATTCAGATGTTTCAGCTATGGGTGCAAATGATTTTTCAAAGGACCACTCCAGACGTTTTGGATACCCTTTCAGCCAGCTTTTTCCTACCTCCACTCGTAGGCCCACAGCACTAATTTCTTCTTCAGAGGCTGCATCTGACTCTTTCACCCTTTGGACACCGCTTTCATCTGAGTCAGTTTCCACTTTTTGCATTTCCAGTGCCACTTCAGTTTTCTCTAGTGCTGCTTCAGACTCTGTGTGTTCCCTTACAGCTTGACTGACCCTCTTCTGTGGACTTTTGACCACTGCTGGCATCTCTTCTTGAAGAGGAGCTGTTTTATCAGGGGGACACAGGACCATACGTATGTGAGAGGCATACACCCAATTTGGAAGGCCACCACATTTCACAACAGTCTTTGCCAGGATCATTTGGAACAAGCCTTTCCATTTCACAGCATCTCTCAGATCAAAGTCGTTGCACCATCCATTATGCAGATCTTGTGTAGAAGCTGCAATCTGGTGAGAAACTGCACGCTCCACATCAGCCAGACCTTCACAGCAATGGCTAGTCTTTTCATCTGTGTTTTTCACAAGTGCATTTGCATGTCCATTTTCAAGCCACTTTGGTGATGCTGAAACACAGTCTTTTGCAAAGTGTGACTCTGTGCTGTCTTTGTGTTGCTTTATTAGGCTTGAAACTTCAGGCTGATGGCTACAATCAAATCTTTGTCCAATCTGTGGTTCTACACACATCATCTTTGAGACCTCATTATGATCTGATTTCAGAGAAACTGGCAATCTATACCTGGGCATCAGTTTTTGCAATAATACATTTGCTACTATGCAGTTGTCACTTTTTTCAAAAACAGTCCTGATACAACCCTGTTGTTCTGCTTCTGAAACAATTTCTTGAGCCTCTATTAATTCACCTGTGAAGATTCCATTGAATGTATATGCTAACAGAACACAATTTTGTGCAACTGAATTAGTATTTCTCTCTCCCATGACAATAGTGACTCCCATTTGAGCAGCTATACTGCATGTTATGGTAAGGGCAATCAATTTCGAATTTTGGGCTGAGGTAACTACTGAAAGCCATGAAGCTTTGACAACATAATGTATAAGGAGCACAGCATGTGCTGCTCTTAATGTGTCATTATTACCTTTCAAATATGGGCCATCTACAAAATGGACATTGTTGGGCTGAATCAGACGTTCATCCTTAAAGTCTGATCTTGGCTTTATGCATATTTTCATGACATCTAGACACTCATATTCAGTTTCATTGATGTTGGGATCAAAGGTCATTGGGAAATACATCACAGACCCTTGAACACATTCATGTTTTTTAACAGGCACTGAGAGAGCGCAGCCCTCCCTCTCACTGCAAATTGGTGTATTTTCTTTTAAATAAACTTGCATTCCTAGTGCCGGGGCGCAACACTTTTTCTCTTTCAACTCTAGGAATGCTTTGGTGCAATTGTTGTCCAATGGAAGCGGATCAGACACATTCTTGTGTGTCAGCCTCAGTACAGGCTTAGCCACTAGGGAAAAGTTTGGTAGCCACTCTCTACAGCAGCTAACCATTCCCAAAAAGTTCCTGACTTCTTTCTGAATTTGAGGTGGATTTATCTGGTGAATTATTTCCACTCTCTCTGGTGACACCTTTCTATCTCCCTTTCCAATTATGTGTCCCAGACATTCATTTTCTTTTTGACAGTACTCCTGACTATTCCCATGCAATGGCACTGTGACATGAACTTGACAAAAATCAATAACAGTAAGCCATTCTTCAGCACATGGAATGTGAAAAAATATATTGGCTGGATTCGGTACCACAGGACAACATGGAAAAATTATGCTATTAATCTCCTGCACTATTCTGTTCTTTTCATTTAGTTTCTGTGAACCTGTGATCAGAAAGTTACATAAACTTCCAATCAATTCCATGAAAAATCTTTTACTCAGTTTATCTCCAATTATGGGTAAAATTTCTGCAACTGATGGTGTTCTTGAATACATGTCATCTGGTTCTAATTTGAATAAGACATGGTCTGCACATTTTATTAATCTGACATCCTTCTCTGTGAACTCTCTTACTTCTGTGTTTATTACTTCTTTCAAATCAGAAGGTAAATTTTCAACTGTCTTTTCTGAAAACAATGCTACAGCTGTCTCTTGTTGGGCCATTTTAAAATGTGCATCCTCATCAGGAATCTGAAAATGAACATCATCTGGTGTACAGTAATCTGTGCTGTTTAATTTGTAAAATAATTGTTTTCCTGCTAGGCCTGAGTCACAAACAACAACTTGGCAATTTTCATCAAATGGGCCTATTTTGGGTGCAAATTCTTCTAAAACTGGGTTTGTAATTCCTCCTTTTAAAATTCCTACAACTAAGGGGCCGATTCCGATCTCGGTCGGAGGCGCACCAAATACCATTCGGTCGGGAAAAAAGCCATGCGAATGCCTGTTTCCCGACCGATCCGTACATCATACCGAACGAGTAAGTACGATGCGCACAACAGCACAGAATCCGGCCGAGTCGTACTCACCCAATCCAGGTCCTGTTCTCCGACCGAGGCGAATCCGGAAACGCAGAATCGAGTCGCACGGAAGGGAAAATGCAGCCCCGTCCGGCCGAACAAGTACGATGCGCTTCCCGTACGCGCCGAACCCGTCGCTACGCACGGCACGTCAAAGCATCCGGGAGAGGCGCACATAAGCTCCGATTCGCACCACAACACGATCCACGGCTACGAGGCGAACACGCCAGCGACGAGGATGACGCGAAGCGACGAGAAAGACGAACGACACGAACCAACCATGAATCCCTTCGTCCCGATCGTACCAATATTCTACATCTACTACCGGAACAGGCACGGACGCGTACGGCGCAGAAGGTAAGTCAGACACCAATCACAAAACACATACAACACGTACACGACACATCACACACACACAGAGGGATGCAGAATTTACTTACACCAGCAACAGCAGCACCATAGGGGCGGGATGCCCATCACCAATGCCACATATGCACACAGGGGCCTGAATGCGCACCACTACCACCCCTACCCAGGGGGGGCCGGATGCCAACCACTACTACCACCCTTAGCCAGGGGGGTGCCAGATGCCCACTACCACCCTTACCCAGGGGGGGCTGGATGCCTACCACTACTACCACCCTTAGCCAGGGGGGTGCCAGATGCCCACCACCACCACCCCTACCCAGGGGGGCCGGATGCCTACCACAACTACCACCCTTACCCAGGGGGCTGGATGCCTACCACAACCACCACCCTTACCCAGGGGGGCTGGATGCCTACCACTACTACCACCCTTAGCCAGGGGGTGCCAGATGCCCACCACCACTACCACCCTTACCCAGGGGGCTGGATGCCTACCACTACTACCACCCTTAGCCAGGGGGTGCCAGATGCCCACCACCACTACCACCCTTACCCAGGGGGGCTGGATGCCTACCACTACTACCACCCTTAGCCAGGGGGTGCCAGATGCCCACCACCACCACCACCCCTACCCAGGGGGCCGGATGCCTACCACAACTACCAACCTTACCCAGGGGGGGCTGGATGCCTACCACAACCACCACCCTTACCCAGGGGGGGCTGGATGCCTACCACTACTACCACCCTTAGCTAGGGGTGCCAGATGCCTACCACTACTACCACCCTTAGCCAGGGGGCTGGATGCCTACCACTACTACCACCCTTACCCAGGGGGCTGGATGCATACCACTACTACCACCCTTAGCCAGGGGGTGCCAGATGCCTACCACTACTACCACCCTTAGCCAGGGGGCTGGATGCCTACCACAACTACCACCCTTACCCAGGGGGGCTGGATGCCTACCACTACTACCACCCTTACCCAGGGGGCTGGATGCCTACCACTACTACCACCCTTAGCCAGGGGGTGCCAGATGCCCACCACCACTACCACCCTTACCCAGGGGGGCTGGATGCCTACCACTACTACCACCCTTAGCCATGGGGGTGCCAGATGCCTACCACTACTACCACCCTTAGCCAGGGGGCTGGATGCCTACCACTACTACCACCCTTAGCCAGGGGGTGCCAGATGCCTACCACTACTACCACCCTTAGCCAGGGGGCTGGATGCCTACCACTACTACCACCCTTAGCCAGGGGGCTGGATGCCTACCACTACTACCACCCTTACCCAGGGGGCTGGATGCCTACCACTACTACCACCCTTAGCCAGGGGGCTGGATGCCTACCACTACTACCACCCTTAGCCAGGGGGCTGGATGCCTACCACTACTACCACCCTTACCCAGGGGGGCTGGATGCCTACCACTACTACCACCCTTAGCCAGGGGGTGCCAGATGCCCACCACCACTACCATCCTTACCCAGGGGGCTGGATGCCTACCACTACTACCACCCTTAGCCAGGGGGTGCCAGATGCCCACCACCACTACCACCCTTACCCAGGGGGCTGGATGCCTACCACTACTACCACCCTTAGCCATGTGGGTGCCAGATGCCTACCACTACTACCACCCTTAGCCAGGGGTGCCAGATGCCTACCACTACTACCACCCTTAGCCAGGGGGGCTGGATGCCTACCACTACTACCACCCTTAGCCAGGGGGGTGCCAGATGCCTACCACTACTACCACCCTTAGCCATGGGGGTGCCAGATGCCCACCACCACTACCACCCTTACCCAGGGGGGGCTGGATGCCTACCACTACTATCACCCTAAGCCAGGGGGGCTCGATGCCTACCACTACTACCACCCTTAGCCATGGGGGTGCCAGATGCCCACCACTACTACCACCCTTAGCCAGGGGGGCTGGATGCCTACCACAAATACCACCCTTACCCAGGGGGGGCTGGATGCCTGTCACTACTACCACCTCTACCCATGGGGGGCTGGATGCCTACCACCAACACCACCCCCACTCATAGGATGGACAATGCATGACACAACCAGCACACCACAACCTAGGGAATGCAAGAAAAAGACATCCCCCCAACACCATGACAAGCGTGTGTAGACTATGTCAAATGCCTACAACACTGAACATGACTTTGAACATACAATGTGACCCCCTATCACATGTGCCACACATATATGTGTGTGGCCCCCACAATGCAAGCAGGCCATGACCATTGTGGCAATGGGGTCCAAACCCCATCATCACAGTGACCAAAATGTAAGTGTGGGGTCCATAGCTGAAGCACATTTTGAACAGTGTGGCAATGGGGTCCAAACCCCCATCATCACAGTGACCAAAATGTAAGTGTGGGGTCCATATCTGAAGCACGTTTTGAACATTGTGGCAATGGGGTCCAAACCCCCATCATCACAGTGACCAAAATGTAAGTGTAGACAAAGAAAAAGCTGCAACTGCCAAACTGCATGGATGATTCCTGGTCACAGAACATAAAACACATCAGTGGCAAAGTAGTGCATGTGTCCCATTGCAACATAGATTGGGGGAGGCAAATACTGCAGTGCAAATAAGACATACCTTTGGCCATGTGCAGACAAACAACACCCATGGGGGCTGACACTGTCAACATTCATCAATGACACAATGACAGAAGTGACCATCAGAATGCAGACCCACATATTTGCACCAATGGGCACACAAATGCAGATACCCTGTGGAGACTGTAGATGTGAGGTGAACAGATACCATACCATGGCAGCAATGGGACACACAAACCATGATCATTGTGCTGACCGATGACCTAGGAGTCCCAGGGACAGCAGGGGAAACCCACCAAACTACATACAGCCAATGGCACACCCAAGATATGCCAATGCAGTGGTGCAGATGCACAAACACAAACAGGCAGACCCACACTGCACATCATACACAACAGGTGAGGGGGGTGCCAGTGTCCCCAGGCAACCACACAACACATGAGGAGGCCTGAATACCAATCATACAGATGTGCATACAGTGCCACACAAAGGTAACTCATGGATCCAAATCCCCTATGTGGGCAAGCAGGCATTGTCAGATGAGAGGGAGCACAAATCACACATGTCACACAGGCACGTAGGAACAGCAACTGACACAGCAAGACACAGACACACCACAGCACTACCCCCAGGGCCCCCACAATGTGGTGACCCTGGGCTGCATTACAATCCCACTGTGATGACAAAGCTAAATGTCGTTCACACTGTGAACCACAGTCATGTGTCCTGAGCAACAAACTACCATCACACCTACACAAGCACAAATCAATCAGCACGGCCAGTAAGCCAAGGCCAACATGGAGGCAGGGGTCTAGCCGGGCAACAACTCTCATCTGCACACACTCAACACCACACACCTCGACCTCCAACAATGTGCAGCAGTGAAGCACACATGCACTGGTGACATTGCACATGCACCCATGACTATTCCAGGGTGGTGGGTGGGAACCAAGGTGCAGAAACACATCACACATGGCCACTCAACAAGACTCCTGAATGTCTGACACACTGCACACTACGCTGTACATGGACATGACGGCAATACCACACCAACCAATGGGATCCCAGCCACAGTCACACACCAATGAAGAAGCCAAGGTCACCCACAAAGAACACACATAGACAACAACCAACATTGCAGCCCGGACCCTGAGGAGTGCCAGCAGTCACACACACAACGTGTCACAATCACTGAAAGATAACACAAACTGGAAATCACATGACAGGTGCAAACAACAAGTGCCAAGGGGAAACCTGACTGTGACCCATCTGCGTCTGCACACAAACTCAGCCCTGACAGCAAACACACCTATGGGTGACACCCTGATGACCAGTAATGTGCCATGCACCCACATCACAGAGAACCCAGGGAGAAGACTTTGGGGGAACATAGGTCAAGTCAGCAAGCATCACAAACAGGTACAACACTAGGGATCACAGCATGCACAGCTAAACGGAAGTGAACACACAGACATGCTCATACAACACACACCTTGGGCGCAGGCAATGTCACAGGAGTACACACTGCCATGAGGGGACTCCACTCCTGTGTGAGGAAAGCTGTGCCATATGTTGCCTCAGTAGGGCCCCATCATGTCAGCTGAGCACTTGGTCACACAATCAACAATTAGCACCAAATGAAGGCTCCTGTCACATCAGCCTGGTCATGGAAGTGCCAACGAAATCATCAGCACAGATCCAACACACTTGTATAGCAATGTTGCACTGACAACACAGATGAGTCCTTCCCCATTGATGCCCAAACCTGCATGTCCAGTGGAGATGGCCACACGGTCAGGAAAGTAGACGAATTGAACAATGGCAGGCACAACAGATGTGCAGGGGTGGAAGCCACAGATGTGAAATTGCTAATGTAAGTAGGAAATCCCATTGCCAAATACTGAACACATGACACCCTCAGATGCTGCTATGGATGACATGGATACACCACAGGATAGGACACATTCCCCCTGGACCACATGGGTTCCTGCACAGTAACACTTCATTATCATGAGACCAAATATCACCATCACTGCAGCAAGGGCATGGTTAGCATCATCAACAACATGTACATCAGAAGCATAAGCACTAGAGAACAGAAAGTTGCTTTATTCAGCATATGTGTGTTTCAAAAGTGAAAGTCCAGAAAAAACACAAAGGCCAATGGCCAGTCCATTGTCAAAGACCAAACAGGGTGACAGTGGCAGATGTCACCCTACGCATGCCTGCACTGCACAAAACCAGGGACAATCCACTAGGAGGGGCAACCGGGGGGCAGGCCAGGCACCGCAGGGACAGGATCAGGGCTCACCAGGAGGAGGCAGGGAAGGGGTGGTGGGTGCTGGAGAGCCACTGACAACTGCAGTGGAGGTGTCTGACATGGTGTGTGCCGGCACAACTGGGGGCATGACTCAGATGTTGTGGGTGCCGGCACGACTGCAGTGGACCCTGCAGATGGAGTGGACAGGTCCGCCACTGCAGTGCCCAAGTCAGACAGGGTGGTAGTGGACTCCACTGCAGTGCCTACCACCAGGGGAGGAGAATGGGGAACAGGCAAGGTGGGCTGGACAGAGGGGGAGGACACCCTCACCACATCAGTGGCACAGACAAGCGCAGCGGGGGTGTGGTGCCGGGAGAGCAAGTGGCAGGGGAGAAGGCCGGATCCTCTTGGGGATGGTATATCTGTGGGTGGGGGAACCTGGGGCAGGGTGTGGTGGGGGCACCTGTGGAGTGGGGGCCTGAGGGATGGAGGAAGGAGACCTGGTGCCTGAGCTGCAGGGCGGCGGCGGGGTCTTGCTCTTACGACTCCGGGGGACTTGCGGGTGTGGGCCTCAGTCTGTCTGCGCCTGGGGGAGGGTGTCCGGGGGCGAGGGGCACTCTGCTCCGTGTGGGTGGTCTTCCTCTTCCCCCTGAATGCTGTATCAGCTGGATCGGAGGGGAAGAGGCCGAGGTCACTGAGGAAGAGCCGCTGGGTCTTTGGGGTTGCAGGTGAGGCAAGGGAGGGTGCTTTGGAGGGAGAGGCAACTGAGGACTGCGCAGTGCTCGTGGATGCGTGTGTGTGTTCCAGGGCCCCATCCCCTGTGAGTCTGGTTTCAGTCCCCTGACTGTGCGTGCGTGTGCGTTTTGTTTGTGGCGTGTGTGTCTGTGTGCCGGTGTGTGTGTGCTTGGGACGGGTTAGGTGCTGGGGAGTGTGGATGGAGCAGAGGCAGGAGGGGTGAGGGACTGTCTGAGGAGGGACACTGCTGCCGTCAGGGAGGAGTCCATGGACCTATTGCCCCTCTGTAGGTCAGACATGCCCGATGAGATGCCCTCCATGAACGACACCAGCTGAGTCAACAGAGCGGTGTGCGCATGGAGGACACTCAGCATGGCTGTCTGCCCTACATGGAGCTGGCGAAGGAGGTACACAGACTCCTCACTCAAGGCAGCAGGGGACACAGGGGCAGGGGTGCGGTGCCTGGCCCAAAGGAGACACGCTCCCGAACATGGGAGCCTCCACGGACCTGGGGAATGGGAGCCGATGGGAGGGCGGTGGTGGTGCTGGTGGTGGCGGGGACAGCAACACTAGCTGGGGTGTGGTGGCTGCTGACACCCGCCTCCATAAGGGAGTCATCGTCCGAGTTGCTCTGGTCCTCAGCTGAGGTGGATGGTGCTGAGATCTACTCGGTGTGGCTCCCCTCGCCCTCCGTGCCACTGGGTCCCTCCGACCACTCCTCTGCTGCTGACCCAGTCTGGCTCTCCGGCTCCTCCTGGTCCGTGGAGCTGTCCCCTTCCGTGGCCGTGGATGTATCTGCAAACAATGGGGAAACAGACAGACATCAGTCACCTGCACCAAACGCACACACCACTGTGAGCACAGCACATTACAGAGCAAGCCCTGGCATCATTAGTTGAACATTGCTAAAAGTGCCCTAACTGAACAGGAGAAGCCAATTGTCAGTCTGATGCCAACCATGGCACTCACATCCCACATGGCCTTGCACCCATCTGTCTGGTGTCTGTTGGATAGCAACACCCCAGTGTGGACACATGCACCACCTACACAGTAGTTGGACAGTGCAGAGGACACGGTGTAGCATGTGGACATGCACACATCACAACTCTTGCCACTGAGTCAGTACAGGTTTCCGGATGAAAGGGACGCCCAGAGTCAAATAGGATATGCATGTGATGCATACCAGCGACAGACACCATGATGCACCCATGTCCTGATAGCCATCGCCACAATGGTGTGCATGTAGCACATGTCACTCCCCTGCAGGATCACCAATAAGTAGACACATGCCATGGCGGACGCATGACTGCTAAGTCATACATCACTGTCTCAGTGATGTATGACTTGGCAGCCAGACAACAACACTCTGCACTGTGTCACAATAGTAGGTCATGGGGAATGCAAGTCCTGGAGCTGCACAAGTGCACATGTACATCCCCCACACAACACATCATCTTAACCCTCATCTGTCCAGGTCATACCGATTGGACATATGGGAGACCTGTGACACTACCCTCTGAACCTGAGCCCCTCACAATCTGCTGTGAATGGGAAACAGCTGCCTGAACTTCACATTCGCATACCCCAGTCTGCACGGGCAGCTGATCAAACACCTATGTGACACACAAGTATCGTCTCCTATGGTCAAATCTCCAGTGGCATGCTGAGCCCCTACCGAGAAACACCCCAGCAGTCCTGGCAACAAATCCACAGCACACTGACACAGAGGCAGACACCTGAGGGGTCAAATCACTGCGCACAATGTGTCAGCTGATACACGGGAGTGGGAGTACAGGTGTATTGGATGGGCTGGAGTAGGCATGACTGTCCTGCCCCACATGAATGAGGGATGAGCCCTGGACAGTGGATAGCTGGCTATGTATGTGTGACACACGTAATCTGCACACTCCTGGGGCCCAAACATTGTTCCCACCCGCTGCATGGGTGTGTGCCAGATACCCCAGGCACATGTGGTGGCTCAGCTCAGCAAGTGGACCGCATATCAAAACAACACGCAGATTACATGTCCGAACACAGGCGTTGTGTGAACAATGGACCCACCCATGATGCCCACAACAGAGTCAGGGAAACAGATGCTGTCCCCCACCTTGAGTGAAGCAAACTGCAAGGACACAGTCCCAAGTGACACAATTCCCTGAATGTAAGGGCCACACCTGGGTATCAGATGAGGAGTGGGCAGTGCACAATAGAGGGACATGGCTCCTGGACAACATGACTGCTGTACTGTGGCAGTTTAACCAGGCCAGAGGAGGGCACATAGCATGTAATATAGAGTTCACAGTGCAGTCTTTGACTCACCCCCTCCTTGCTGCTGTCTGGCCTTCAGCTGCCCATCCAGGTCTGGAAACACCACCGCCAGGATCTGGAGCATGTGGGGGTCAGGGTCTGTGTTCCGCCCCTCCTGCGAGGAGGCGACAGCTTCAGCTGGACCCGTGCAATCCTCCGGGTCCAGCCCCGAAGGTCCTGCCACCTCTTCTGGCAGTTGCGGATCCGGCGCTTGTAGACCCCCACGGACCGGACAGCCCGGACGATGTCCTTCCAGATCTCCTGCTTCCGATGGGCATTAACCTGTGAGGATGACAAAGTGAAAAGGCCATTACTACACATGCAACATATCCGTGCATGACACAGTTGTATATACATGTCTCAATCACAGGGGCACATGATGTACACAGGCAGTGCAACGCTGCCCATGGACAGTTTGCCAGAAGTCACTACATGGTATCATTGCATGGGAAGTAAAACCTTGTTCAAATGCACTGTCACTGCACCATACCTGTCCAGTGCATGTCACTACACACTATGGGGGGTGACAACTACTCAGTGAGCCTGCTAGCCAGTGGCGTGCAGACTTTCAGCCTTGCTAGTCAGACAAAATGCACATTCAGAAAGGCAGTGCACAGAACACTCACCTGCTCCCCTGGTGTCCCATACAGCTTGCTGTACTGTGGAAGTAGGCTGTCCAGCAGGGCCTGGTTCTCCTCAAGGCTGAAGGCTGGGGCTCTCTCCACAGTACGTGCCATTGCAGGGTCCAAAGGGGGCAGAGACAGCAGCAGTGCAGTGGCAGATGTCGTCCTGGAGCATGTAGTGCAGGCAAGTGAGCTCTCAGGGGAACAGCCAGCAATATATATGTGCTGGAGAGGCAGATACTGTCCCATGTGTCCAAAGTGATAGGTCCAAGTCGTTTGCATCTTCTGAATCTGGCCAATCCATGGAATAGCAGCACCAATACACGCCCACAGCATCCTTCAAATCTTCAACTTCATGACATACATGATTTTGCAACATTGTTGTGGGTGACCAACTGAATTTCCAGCAACCGACTCGTTCGAATTTCGAAAACGCGTCCGTTGCCAGGCTAGGCCATTGTCAATGGGTGCGCACCGATCGGTCCATTGCTGTTCAACGCGTACAGGGGTACAACGCGTACCCGCACACATTGAATGCAATGGGCCGGCCGGGGCACCGATCGGTCCATTGGTGTTCAACGCGTACAGGGGTACAACGCGTACCCGCACATTGAATGCAATGGCCCGGCCGGGGCACCGATCGGTCCATTGCGGTACAACGCGTACAGGGGTACAACGCGCACCCGCACACATTGAATGCAATGGGCCGGCCGGGGCACCGATCGGTCCATTGCTGTTCAACACGCACAGGGGTACAACGCGTACCCGCACACATTGAATGCAATGGGCCGGCCGGGGCACCGATCGGTCCATTGCGGTACAACGCGTGCAGAGGTACAACGCGTACCCGCACACATTGAATGCAATGGGCCGGCCGGGGCACCGATCGGTCCATTGCTGTTCAACGCGTACAGGGGTACAACGCGTACCCGCACACATTGAATGCAATGGGCCGGCCGGGGCACCGATCGGTCCATTGCTGGTACAACGCGTACAGGGGTACAACGCGTACCCGCACACATTGAATGCAATGGGCCGGCCGGGGCACCGATCGGTCCATTGCTGTTCAACGCGTACAGGGGTACAACGCGTACCCGCACACATTGAATGCAATGGGCCGGCCGGGGCACCGATCGGTCCATTGCTGTTCAACGCGTACAGGGGTACAACGCGTACCGCGCACATTGAATGCAATGGGCCGGCCGGGTGCACCGATCGGTCCATTGCGGTACAACGCTCACAGGGGTACAACGCGCACTCGCATACATTGATTGCAATGGGCCAGCCGGGTGCACCGATCGGTCCATTGCTGGTACAACGCGTACAGGGGTACAACGCGTGCACCGCGACACATTGAATGCAATGGGCCGGCCGGGGGCACCGATCGGTCCATTGCTGTTCAACGCGTACAGGGGTACAACGCGTACCCGCACACATTGAATGCAATGGGCCGGCCGGGTGCACCGATCGGTCCATTGCAGTACAACGCGTACAGGGGTACAACGCGTACCCGCACACATTGATTGCAATGGGCCGGCCGGGTGCACCGATCGGTCCATTGCGGTACAACGCGTACAGGGGTACAACGCGTACCCGCACACATTGAATGCAATGGGCCGGCCGGGGGCACCGATCGGTCCATTGCTGTTCAACGCATCCCTGTACAAGTGACTGGCATATGTCACCATGCCTGTCTCAGATGAACATATGCCAGCCACAGATAGCTCCCAGGGAGTGAGGGGCACACCTACAACACGACAGCCTGTCCAAAGTGTATCATAAGGCATGTTAGGCTGCATTTCCTATTGTGTGTATGTTGGTGTACATGTTGTCCTGTGGGTGTCACCTGGGGGCAGCCACCCCCAGGCTGTGCACGTGTTCATGGGGACAGGATCCTGGGTGTTACGTGTACATGACCACTGTGATGTGCAACTGTTCATATCTGTGCATGTGCCACGGTCACATTTCACGGTGGTGTATGTGTATGTCATGTCACATACCCTGTGAGTCCCATGTGGGACGGTATGTTTGAGCCAGGGTGTCCCAGTGGCACAATAGTGATGGTCCACCACAGTCTGTGTGCATGTAGTGTTTACAATGTCTCTGATTTCATGTGCACAATGGGAGACAGTCTCCACATCCACGTTGTGTGTGCATGGACTTTGATGTTGTGCGTGTGTGTGTCACAGACGTCCATGTCTGTCCTGCAGTGGCAAGTGGGACCACTACCTGTGGGGGTCATGGTTGTTTTGCTGTGGTGTATACATGATACTCCATGTATTGCCAGTGTCCATGTGGCAATACAGGGTCCCTGGGAATGTACCTGTCGTTGAGCTGTGATGCCTGGGGCACATCTGTCCTCACATGTCACTGTGGGGGGTGATTGTGACACGGCAGCAGGAGATGGGAACTGTGACACGGCCTCATGATATCCAATGGGCCAACCTGGGACTTATTGATGCCACTTGTTGAACCGTGATGACAGATGTTGGCCATGTATGTACCATACATGTCCTTACGGAACTGCACACTTCATGTAGTTGTGCCTCATAATGATGTATGTTGTGATATTGAGTGTGTTCAATGCCGCATATGTGGGGTGACTGACAATCTTGCTTTCTTCTCCTCTGCACTGCAGGGCTCCTGCTGTCCATAGACCATTCCCAGACCTGGCAACGATGGTGGAACGGGACAGCATCCGACGGTACCACTTCACCAGGCAGCTGATTGAGGATTTGGCAGTGCAGTTGGCCCCACATTTGCAGCCTGGCCGGCCGTATCCTACAGCGCTGACCCCCAAGGTGAAGGTGATGGCAGCCCTACACTTCTTTGCCACCGGTACCTTCCAACATACTGTGGCGACTGCTGGTGGGATGTCACAGACCATGTTGAGCCGTGTGCGCCGCGATGTTTTGGAGGCAATGTTGCTATTCCTGAACCGGTACATCTATTTCCCTAGACTGCAACGACTCACTGACGTGAAGAGTGACTTCTATGCCCTGGGGAGGATGCCGCATGTCATTGGCTCCATTGATGGGACACATGTGGCTTTGGTACCACCACAGGCCCAGGAGCAGGCCTACCGTAACCGCAAGCACTACCACTCGGTCAATGCACTGGTGGTGTGTCTTGCAGATATGACCATCACACACGTGTGTGCCCATTTCCCTGGTTCAGCACACGATGCCTTTGTGATGAGGAGTAGTCGCATCCCCAGGATGATGGCACAGATGCAGAACCAGCGTGCCTGGCTTGTCGGTGTGTACTGACTTTGTGCCATTGTGTGTGATCTGATCTGTAGTATTCCGCCCACTTTTCCAAGTCAGCTAATGTGCACTTGTCTGTCCGTAGGTGACTCGGGATACCCCAACATGCCGTGGTTGCTGACACCCCTCAGGAACCCTGTGACACCAGCCCAGATGCGCTACAGTGAGGCCCATGGTCGGACCAGGAGAGTGATTGAGCGGACATTTGGTCTCCTGAAGAGCCGCTTCCGCTGCCTGGACAAGACAGGAGGGTCCCTCCCATATGCCCCAGCGAAGGTGTGCAAGATTATCATCGTCTGCTGCATGCTCCACAACCTGGCAGTGCGGAAGGGTTGCCTCTCATCCAGGATGACAATGACCAACATCCGCCACCTGTGGAGGATCCTGGCCTGGACCACGATGCCAGTGATGATGATGATGATGATGAGGGTGATGTCCGCACACAGCTCATCACCAACTTCTTTAGCTGAATGTGAGTATCCTGAGGTGTCATGTCAATGATGTGAGTTGGCATGATATGTGTAGGTGGTGCTCTAGTGCTGTTGGAGTGTGTCCATGGGCTACTTGACTGGATGTGTGTAGCGATGTGTGCTTACAGGTGGTCTGTACTCCCCAACAGTGTTGACATGCTAACTTGGTTCTGGGTGGGTATCTTGTAACATGTATTGTGCATGAGTTTTGCTGTTCTGTCCTGTTCTCCATTGCTTTTGACTGTGTGTCATTTCTGTCCTTCACAGGGTACTGTCAGATTCGTTTGGTCAACTGTGTCCACCGACGACGTGATTGTACTTCCAGGGTGGTAGCTGTTGTGTCCCTACAGGTGATGTGCGCCACACCCATGGACTTCCTTCCTTCTACAGTTGTTGACTGTGTGCCCGCTGCCAGGTGGGATTACCTTGCATCTGTAGTGGTTACGACATGTTGCAACTGTGTAATAAACCTGTGCTTCACTTTGTGATGTGCGTTGTCTGTGGTCACACATTTGACTGCCATTTGCTTACTGCACCTGTGGGCTACTTGACTACAACTGGGAATAGGTGTGGTGTCTGTGCATTGCACCGTCTTCCCTGGCAACATCAGTGTAGGCAATGAGTCAGATGGCCTAGGTCTGTATGTGTTGTGTAGCCCTGGTGGTGTGTCTCCCTCATATGTGTCACGTTGCCTTTACTCACATGCCTGTGTTGTACTTGCTGTTGCAGTTCGCATACACAGTGTAATTTTGCAGTTCATCATCCCCATGACAGCACCCACGTTGGAATCACAACAGAGGCAAGTATGGTGTATTAGTGTGTTTATTGTGATACATTTGTGTGAATAGTGCATAGGATGGTTAGTGCTGTACATATATATTGCAATCAGAAGTTCCTAGGTGAATTGAAAGTCCTGGTAGACAAAATCCCCAGTATCGGGGCCACAGTTGTCTGAGACATTGGTCCAACTTGTACTCCCCATGTCATGTGTGGGAGTTGTGTTGCCGTCAACAGGGTGAACAGTTTGTGCACAAAGGTGAACATCCAGAACAGGTTCAGGCTTCCTGGGGGTTGCACTTGGCCATCGGCCTCTCACTTGCCCCTCCTCGGACGACCCCTCTTCTTTGGGGGGCCCCTCAAGTACAGGCTGCTGCGGTGCAGGGGACTCTCCGCCAGAGTCATCCTCCCTCCCTGTGGCAGTTGCAGTTTGTTCAGCACCAGATGTTGTTGGCACACAGGGAGGTGTGGACTGGTTGCTGTTCATCTGGCGGAGGCATTGTAATATGTCCCTGTGCACCGCCGTCATCTCTTGCAGTGCGTCCCACTTGGACTCCACGCGGGACATGTGTGAGTCCAAGCGGGCATGATGGGCAGCCTGCTGCTGTTTCATGTCTCTGAGGAGCCCCACTACCTCGCTGAGATCTCCGGTGCTGGACTGGTACGCATCGGCTATGCGTACCAGTTGTGGGTCATCATGCACACCAGCCACCTCTGCAAGCAGCGACCTCTGTCTCCCACCCCTCCCACCACCCCTGCCGACATGTGCAGTGCGTGCAGTGGCACGCACAGATGACCCTGGTCCCCCTTGGGGGTTGGTGGTGGTGGTGGTGTCCATGGCCCCACGTTGGTCCAGGGTCCCTGTGCTGGTGGTGCTCCTTGTTCTGTCCATGTCGGCAGGGATGGTATTTGTGGTGACAGTCGTTGGAGGGGTGGGTGCAGGGGTGCAGCTGGTGGTCCTGCTGGTGCTGCAGCTGGTGGTCCTGCTGGTGCTGCATGTTGACTTGCACCGGATGTGCCAGGTTGGTCTTCTTCGTCCGAGGAGGGCAGAGGCTGTGCGACACCAGTGAGCTCCATATCCTCTTGAGCCTGGGACTGGGACTCCTCAGCGTCTGCTGCTGTGTCCCCATCATCACCTGTTTTTGGGAGACACACACAATGTATGTTATGTTTCTGCAGGCATCAATGGTTGACACACCTGACAGTTGTGACTGTGCCTCTGGGTGCGGGCCTGTACATTGCATTGTCCTAAGTTGTCACAGTCAGGGGTTGATATTGGTGTAGCACATTGTCCTGCATTATTTGGGCATTTCTATGTATTTGTTGGGGTGTGAACATGGTCTGCATTGGTTGTATTTGGTTGACAGCCGGCCCTCCTTCCCACCCAGCCAGTCAGTTATCCCACCATGGACTGTGCTTGCATTGCAGGGAGTGAAAGTTGTCTTTCAGGATGTCAGTCAGTGGTGTCCTGCTGTTGGTTGTTGCACAGTTGCCAGCAGGGCCTTGTGCTCCCCACAGCAGTAGCCAGTGTCAGCCATCTTGTCAGTTGTTTTCCACTCCCTGTGATGTGAGCATGGTTCAGGGTGGTGTTGATGGGACAGTTGTGAGGCTGAGCAATATCTGTGCCTACTACTCCCATCATGCTATTGCCTCCACCCCCTTCCCAGCATGCCCATGCTTCCTTCCTTTTGACTCTGCTTCCCTGTGGGGTGGGCTGCCTGTGCTGACAGGATGGCTGGGAGTGTTGTCCTGGCAGTTGTTTGGCTAAAAGTCCCAAGAGTGTCCCTGTGCTTCACACAACATAACCCAGGGTGGTGGTTCTTTGTGGGATCTTGAGTTAGGATGTGAGGCATTGCATTCTCCCAGGTGGGTTATGTGGAGTATGTGTTGAGGGTGTGTGTGAGGGGAGGTGCTTGTGACTATGGTCAGTGCTGCAAGTCCTCCTTCCCACCCAGCCAGATATCCCACCATGGAACGTGCTTGCATTGCAGAGAGTGCAAGTTGGCTTTCAGGATGTCAGGCAGTGGTGTTGTGCTGTTTGTTGGTGCACAGTTCCCAGCAGGGCCTTGTGCTCCCCACAGCAGTAGCCAGTGTCAGCCATCTTGTCAGTCCTTATCCACTCCCTGTGATGTGAGCATGGTTCAGGGTGGTGTTGATGGGACAGTTGTGGGGGTGAGCTATGTCTGTGACTATGACTCCCATCATGCTATTGCCTCCACCCCACTTCCCAGCATTCCCATACTTACTTGCTTTTGTGGGGAGTTCAGTGTGTGTGGTGTGAGAGCAATGGCAAGATGGCTGACAGTGGTGTCCTGCTGTTCGTTGGTGCACAGTTCCCAGCATGCCCTTGTGCTCCCCACAGACACAGCAACAGTGTCAGACATCTTTGATCGGGCCTTTCCACTCTCTGTGGGATGTGAGCATGCGTGCAGTGTGGTGCTTGATGGGCCATGTGGTGGGGGATGTAGCATGTCTGTGCCTACGACTCCCATCATGCTATTGCCTCCACCCCCTTCCCAGCATGCCCATGCTTCCTTCCTTTTGACTCTGCTTCCCTGTGGGGTGGGCTGCCTGTGCTGACAGGATGGCTGGGAGTGTTGTCCTGGCAGTTGTTTGGCTAAAAGTCCAAAGAGTGTCCCTGTGCTTCACACAACATAACCCAGGGTGGAGGTTCTTTGTGGGATCTTGAGTTAGGATGTGAGGCATTGCATTCTCCCAGGTGGGTTATGTGGAGTATGTGTTGAGGGGTGTGTGAGGGGAGGTGCTTGTGACTATGGTCAGTGCTGCAAGTCCTCCTTCCCACCCAGCCAGATATCCCACCATGGAACGTGCTTGCATTGCAGAGAGTGCAAGTTGGCTTTCAGGATGTCAGGCAGTGGTGTTGTGCTGTTTGTTGGTGCACAGTTCCCAGCAGGGCCTTGTGCTCCCCACAGCAGTAGCCAGTGTCAGCCATCTTGTCAGTCCTTATCCACTCCCTGTGATGTGAGCATGGTTCAGGGTGGTGTTGATGGGCCAGTTGTGAGGCTGAGCGATATCTGTGCCTACTACTCCCATCATGCTATTGCCTCCACCCCCTTCCCAGCATGCCCATGCTTCCTTCCTTTTGACTCTGCTTCCCTGTGGGGTGGGCTGCCTGTGCTGACAGGATGGCTGGGAGTGTTGTCCTGGCAGTTGTTTGGCTAAAAGTCCAAAGAGTGTCCCTGTGCTTCACACAACATTACCCAGGGTGGAGGTTCTTTGTGGGATCTTGAGTTAGGATGTGAGGCATTGCATTCTCCCAGGTGGGTTCTGTGGAGTTTGTGTTGAGGGGGTGTATGAGGGGAGGTGCTTGTGACTATGGTCAGTGCTGCAAGTCCTCCTTCCCACCCAGCCAGATATCCCACCATGGAACGTGCTTGCATTGCAGAGAGTGCAAGTTGGCTTTCAGGATGTCAGGCAGTGGTGTTGTGCTGTTTGTTGGTGCACAGTTCCCAGCAGGGCCTTGTGCTCCCCACAGCAGTAGCCAGTGTCAGCCATCTTGTCAGTCCTTATCCACTCCCTGTGATGTGAGCATGGTTCAGGGTGGTGTTGATGGGCCAGTTGTGAGGCTGAGCGATATCTGTGCCTACTACTCCCATCATGCTATTGCCTCCACCCCCTTCCCAGCATGCCCATGCTTCCTTCCTTTTGACTCTGCTTCCCTGTGGGGTGGGCTGCCTGTGCTGACAGGATGGCTGGGAGTGTTGTCCTGGCAGTTGTTTGGCTAAAAGTCCAAAGAGTGTCCCTGTGCTTCACACAACATTACCCAGGGTGGAGGTTCTTTGTGGGATCTTGAGTTAGGATGTGAGGCATTGCATTCTCCCAGGTGGGTTCTGTGGAGTTTGTGTTGAGGGGGTGTGTGAGGGGAGGTGCTTGTGACTATGGTCAGTGCTGCGAGTCCTCCTTCCCACCCAGCCAGATATCCCACCATGGAACGTGCTTCCATTGCAGGGAGTGGAAGTTGTCTCTCAGGATGTCAGTCAGTGGTGTCCTGCTGTTGGTTGTTGCACAGTTGCCAACAGGGCCTTGTGCTCCCCACAGCAGTAGCCAGTGTCAGCCATCTTGTGAGTCCTTTTCCACTCCCTGTGATGTGCGCATGGTTCATGGTGGTGTTGATGGGACAGTTGTGGGGGTGAGCAATATCTGTGACTACGACTCCCATGATGCTATTGGCTACACTGACTTGCCCAGCATACACAGAATTCCTTCCTTTCAGTGGTCTTCACTGTGTGTTGGTGTTGTAGTGGTGGCTACATGTCTGGATGTGTTTGTTAGTTCTATTTGTGCCACTGCCTAGCTGTAGTTGTAGTTGTGTTTGTACATGTGATGACACGGTTAAATGTAACTTTGAGATGGCATGTGTTGTGTTTATCTGACTGACATACACATTTTGGGATGATTCTGTTCTGGTTGCTGTGTAATTGCTATGAGTGCATGGTTTGACTCTCCCCTTGACAGTGATGTGTGTGTGTATTGTGGCAGAATATTGTGTACATTTGTTGTGTACTCACCAGGCTCTGGGATGTTCTCTAGTCCATAGACGCTCACTGGCGGAAGGATGGCCCGCACCTTCTCCTCCCAGAGCCTGAGGTATACTGGCTTGGCAGGAGGGCCACTGCCGGTGTATTGGCTCAGGAGGTAGTCCTTCTTGAGCAGCTCCCGTACCCTCCTGCGCACGTCATACCACCTGTTCTGGATGTCAGTCTTTGTGCGCAGACATGGTGATTGTGCGTTCACCCTGTTGATGATCCTCTCCCACATCTTGGTTTTCTGGGAGATGGGTGTCTGTTGGACCAGTGTGCCAAACAGCTGTGGCTCTACCCTGAGGATCTCGTCTACCAGGACTTCCAATTCACAATCTAGGAACTTGTGATTCTTCTTGGGGGCATGGTGATGGGTGGTGATGGTGAGTGATGTGTGTGTTGGTGTGCAGGTGAGGGTGTGTGAGTGTGTGTTTTGCTGGGTGTATGTGAGGTAGCTATTTGTTGGTGTGCTGATGGTGTGTGGCTTGTGTGAGGGATGAGCTGTGGGTGTGTGGTTGCTGTCTGTTGAGTGCTGGCAGTAGAATAGCATTTGCAAAGGATCATGGTTGGGATTTGTGTCCTTTATATGGGTGGAGTTGTGGGTGTGTCTTTGTTCTCTGTCCCCACCCCCAGTATTTATTGACTTTGTAATTGCTTGTTTGGCCTTTTTTTGTGTATTTTTCCTTAGTACTTTCTGTGCATGTTGGAAACGTTCTTGTGACCGAGTCGGACCCTGCATTTGTCTCGTACTGTCTTCTCCGTTTCGTTCACGCTGTGTTTGTGCAGTTTTCAATGCTGCGTACGCGTCGGTCGCGGTGTTTTGTGTTACTTCGGCTCGGTTTTGTATGCGTGTCGGTCGTACGGCTTGTCCTCCGTACGACTCGGTCGTGGTTTTCGCGCCTTGCATCGTACTTAGCGGTTTGGAGTTCGCGTGTACGTTTCGGTTGGATTTGTTCCGGGTGCGTGTCGGTCGGTTCGATTCGCGTGTTTTTCCGGCCGGATTGCTGTTTTCCGTGCGGCTCGGTCGTTCGGCTTGGGTTCAGTACGTGTCGGTCGGATTTTGCACGCCTTGCATCGTACTTGGCGTGTCGGGCACCACAGGTACGTGTCGGTCGGAATTAATTACGGCTCCGAGTCGGTCGGTGCTTTTTCCGGCCCGAATCGGAATCGACCCCTAAGTATTGATCTTCCACTGCTTTCACAATGGACTTGGTAAATTCAGAATTGTTCGGGTTAAAACTCTCATTTTCAAATACAGCAACCTGTTGAACTGGGTTCTGATTTTGTTTCTGAAAATAATTCACATTTGCTCTGGACAACTTATTTAAATTAATTTTAGCATTTTCCATATTTTGTGGGACCATTCGGGCTTGAAAAACTCCTGCCATTGGTCCCTGTTTCTGAACTGATATTTGCATTTGCTTGGCTGACACATCTTGCACCTGCATTTCTCTCTGTTTTTGCACATTTCCAACTGCTGCATCATGTTTAAATTTAAATTTCTTCTCCCAATGCTCAAATCTGTTATAAAGATGGCAAAAGAATACTTTTTCCAGCAGTGCAACATCCATACCTGAATTTGCACGAACCAAAACACCTTTACTTCCATCCTGTGTTCTTTTAATCTGTACCCAATCAACATCCTTTGCTGGCACTCTGCCCTTCAGGAAAGTAATCACTGCTACGTTTTTCTCCATAACAACAGAAAATGATGGTGCATTCATGCAAACCCTTATCATTGTCTCCTCACCTGGCCTTTGCACAACAACTTTAGATTCTAACCACAATTCAGTCTGCATGGCAATGTCAAAGAACATTTCCAAATTAATGCACAACTCTTTTAAATTTTCAACAAATCCATCAACTTGTGGGTACCACAGCATAAGTTTGTCTCTCAATTGTGGGAATGTGTTCAGAAATGCTGCAAGTTCACTTTTGTTCCGTGGCACATGAACATGCACTTCTCCCACCTTTTCTCTCAATGAGTAAGCAAAAGCTTCTCCCTCATCCTGTTTATTATTTTCCCTAACAAGGTCTGGTGGTTTCTTTTTCTTCTCATGTTTTCTTGCCCACTTGTCTCCTAATTTCTCAAACCCATTGCATTTGAAATTATATTTTATTATTTCTGCAAGATGCAACTGCATTCCTGAAGAACACATTTTCTCATTTGCTTCATCATTCATATGTACCCTGAAGCTTTTCTGAAATGGAAAACTTCCTGAAACATCAATTTCATATTTTTGAGCCAAATCAGTCAGTCTCTCATGTGTAGTTACTGCACATGTAGCTGTTTCCTTACTCAGGGAAATTAATTATTTTTCCTGACACTGGTTCACATTTTCATGATTTGAACAGCAGGGACTGTTAATTTCTTCATGTTCACATGTTGATTTTAAAACACTAAGCTGTCTCTCTTCTTCAGGGTCTGGGTTAATTTGTTCCCCCATGCTCTCTATCTTTTTAAGCACTGCTGCTTCCTCACAGCAGGTTTCAAAAATCCCATCTTCAAATATATTCATTTTTCCCTGGGCTATTGGTGTTGTAAAGACTATTTCTCCCCCACCTTTCAGTGCTTGGACTGTCTGGGGTAATTTCTGTTCAATAATCTGTGAATTCTGAGTTTCTGAAATAAACCCTGCTATAATCACTCCTTCTGCAGCTCTTTGAACTTTTTGAGTAGGGGCCATATTAATTGGGACAGTCACAATTTTTCTAGGCATTGCCTGTGCATCTGTAGTTTGTGATATCTGGACTGAATCAGTCACATTTAAAGCAGTAACACCTGGAGGTATCACTGACAGTGCTGAATCAACAGGTAGTGGGTCAATCTGAAATGTCTGCACTGTTCTCTCAATCTGTGTTTCTCTCTGTTTAACAGAAACAGTAGCCACTGTAGTACTTACTGGTACACTATTTTCAGTATTTTTAATGGGAACCACATAAAGTGGCGGACACTCAGTTAACAATGCATCCATTATTTCATCCCCTGAATCATTATTTATTTGAAGCTTTTTATCATCATTAATTCCCTTCTCCTGCATCTGGTGCTTTACCTTTTTATCCTCACTTGCTTTGTCTCTTGCTGTCTTTTCCCACATGCTTAAGGCCTCAAATTGTGCAGCTCTAGATGGTGTCTTTATTTCACATAACACTTCCCTTAATTTGTCAATAATTTGCAATTCAAAAGTACCATCTTTTGGAAACCTCAAAGGACCTTCTTTTTCAGTAATCTTGCACCATTGGTGAACCCACATACATGAATTTTGTCCCAAATTGGTAGACATAAAATGCAAGGGTGTTCCTTCAGGAGCATCACTAATTAAAAATGAATTTTTCACTTTACCTCCCAACAGTTTCTTTAAACCTTCAAACATTTTCATTCCTGCAATAGTTCAATGCAATTTCTTTTCTCCAATGCTGTCAGTTTCAATTTCAGTCAGTTTAACTCCTACTACTGACCCTCCACAAAATCTTACTGCAATATTTTTCTGAGTTTTCTTAATCAAAATTCTGTTAGTAACAACATAAAAACATTGGCTACTCTGTCTGTTCCACTAAATAAAGGATAGATTTCTTTTCACGGCGAGTAACACATTCCGCTTACTCTTCACAAAGTAAGAACTTCTGTTTACTCTTCAAACACTGCGAGTAAATCCCTTCCGCTTACCCTTCACTCAAGCTCAGAAGAACCTGCTACTCCTTTGGTGTTACCCTTTCTAGGTGATATAACACCAACGTTTCACCAGCGAACTCTTTGTTATCAATCACTCTCACTTTTACACAGAAAATAGTCCCTAAATTAACACTGCCAGCCCCACGTAGCTTCTCAGTATTACTTCCAACAGACGAGTAACCTCCTGCAGTGTGGCTTCCAGTTACCACCCGCTATTCCTTCCCGGGATTTCCACAGGTGTACATACCTGTTTTCCAGACAACATAGAACAAGACACTAACTTACTTAACATGAAGAGTTAAAACATGTAATCAATAACCAATAAATCCTGTCCTATGAAATTATCAATATAATCAATAAAACCATCAATTCAAAATGAGCAAAATTTCACCAACAGTCAAAACCCTTACTATTTTCAACACTTCAAAAATACATCCTAGCACATTAACAACATTTCAGAACCCTATTGATACTCACACCACTCCAGCAATCGCCTTCGTGCATCACCTTCCAGTACTGCTTTGCCAGTCTTCAGGTTCTGAGCATTGGAGTCAGGAATCAGGACTTGGACATTTATCTAACTTGGGCGATTATTTTCTAGAACTAATTTTCACAGATCAACTCTCCTCCTAAGGTCAATGGACCATTAGTCAAATAGTTGATGGTGATATTAATAATCCTTAATCACCAAACTAATTGATAATAACCTTCCTCTTGCTACCAGAAACTGATGCAGCGGTAATTTCACGGTAATTTCTCAATGCAAAACCTCATTTACCTTCTAATTTACCGCTGCAAAGGTACTGGACCCTTGCCACTGTATATTACCATCAGGAGACTTTACATAAACATGAAAAATCAAAAATGCAATTAATATTTAAGCCAATAAAGAGAGTTGTGAGTATTTTAAAGGGTTTTATTTTCTAGTTAAAAGTTAAAGTTCTCTGACCCTTTATTCATTAGTGAAATATCAATCAGGTTACAGAATTGAAAATAGGAAAAATAGAATTAATACAGAACATATTATAGGTTGCATACAAAACATTCCATAAAGGAAGGGAATGAGGCAATCAAATGTCAATCAGAATTCTCCAAAGAAAGTTCAGGAAATATAATTCAAGAGTGAATTATGCAAGGCTAATCAATAATTAATAATTGGCAAAATAAAGAGAAATAAATACATAAGACAAATAAATCTTTTCAAAACTAATTAGCTAGTCAAAGCATAAACTTAGGGTTTTAGCATCTAATTCTAAACCTTTTCTATCAGTTGCACCCTCTGCCCTGGTCTGTTCATCTGTCCTCTCTGTGTTCACAGAGAGACGCTGCTCCTGAAAAGGCCCCTCCTTCACAGACCACAGAGGAATGTGATCTGCCTTGCCAAAAATATGACGTGCAAGGCTAGCCTATGCCCCCCACCTCCCTCTATCTCTCATCGGACGCAATCTGCTCTCAGACTGCACCCGCTAAAGCTTCTAAAGCCTCTAAAAAAAAAAAAAAACCCAGACCCCTAAAGAGGTCATTATTTATACTTTAATTCTTGGCTGACTATACTAATAAGGTTGCAATTTTCAGTAAAGCTTGCACCCTGATTGGATAGCTTAGATGACGAGGGTCTCACCATCCTGTTCTCATTGGCAAATCTAACCCACACCAGTTTTAACAAAAGAAGCCTTAATGATTAATACAATTATATGTTTTAGCAACATTTACTAGGAAAAATGTTTCAGTCTATTTCCTCCTTCCTGTCATATCGCACGCAGGAAGGACACATTCCACAAACACTGGTACATTGGCACGATAACAAGAATGTACAGTTCATGGTGGCCTTGATCCAGGTCTTCACTTGAGGCACTTGGCAGTATGTAGCTGGTTCTGCGCATGCGTCTCTCATTCAATACACAGCCTTGCTGGATTCACAGGCAGCCATTTTATCTTATGCCCAAAAACAAAATAAACACAAAAAGAGTATTAATTTTCAAATGAAACCCATTATGTTTTACCTCCCACATACTAATACCCTGTATAAATGATACCTTGCAAAAGCTATTAATGTAAAGCAGCTTTTCTTATTATTTGTGCACAACATGCAAAAATGTGCAATGTACAACATAGCATAAAACATGCACTAGTGTAAATTTTGAAAGCGCACACAATTAATACATACTCATAGCAACATGCTCTAATGTTTTAGATAGCTTTTCATGCAAATGCTTTGCCCCCGTGTAGTGATGGTGCATGGTTGATTAATACACATTATAAAAAGATGTGTTGTGAACTGAATATGCATTGTTTAAATATGCAACAAAGCCAAAGTCTCTTGAGACAGGAACAGGGAGTGTAGATTATAAGGGAAAAGAAACTGGGAAGAGAGAACACATTCCATGATTCAAAGCTAAAGAGGCCACTGAAATCACGAGTTTTCTCTACACTGCAAAAACACATGTTAATTCAGCACAAGCATTTCAGACTGAAAGCATTTATGACCAAACCTCATTTTATGTTTTTCACTTTGCATGCACCAAAAGTGCCACTTTAAAAAAAACGTTTGACTAGGCATGTGCCATGTGTTTCCACTTGCACCAAAATGTGTGTGCCATTTTAAATGCAGTCTGTCTGAAACATAAAAATAAAGCAATGCTTAATTTGAAAAATCTAGCTCTATCAGTTTGAAAGACCCACCCCCGAATTCTCCACCAAGGAACCCTATGCGACATCCTGCAGGGCAATCAAGATGTATTGACTTATATCACCCAATTCTAACAGCTGGCTGTAGAGACTACGTGGGTAGAGTGGACTAGTGACCTTCTTTTGCTGAGGTCTCAAAGAATAAATTAAAGATGAGCTATTACATTCAGCTCAAGCCGAGACCATGTCTGTGTTGATGGATCTGGCATTAACTATAGAACAAAGATTCCGTAAAAGTTGATCTGAGAAACGTAGGTCTAGACCTTCCTTTAGTTTAGGGAGTATCAGAACATCAGCTCGGAAGGCAGAGAATGCGACTGAAGAACTGTCCGCCTCTTCTAGTTAGGAATCCATGAAAATAAGTTTAGCTGAGGATCTCTTTCGGAGACTGAAGGAGAACATCATCGTAGACAAAGACTGTGTCTATAATGCGGTGGACCTGAGCATTTGATATGTGCCTGTCCTAAACGTCCTCAGAGGGTCTCGGGATATGCCAGGTCCCCTCCTTTATAAAAGGGGAAAGGGCGGGAATATCACCAACCCCTTTAATTGGATTTGCCAGAGATATGCAAGCCTCTCTGTTCCTTTTACCCATGTAGTTGGTGCTACCTAATGGGCAAATTGAGACCCAACTGATAGAGGAACTAGTGGAATGTATTTGGATTCTGGATGGGCCCTGGAAAGAAAGATCTTTTGGATTACCAAATAAAACCCTGAACAAGTACAAACCGTGGATGGATCACCTTTGGTTTCAGGTACTGTAAAAGAAATTAAAATTCCTTTGAAATTGACCTTTGGAAAACACTGTGAGGTCATTTCATTCTACCTGATCTCCTCTCCTAATCATATATTGATCTTCGAATTAACCTGGCTGGTTGGTCATAATCCCTTCATAAACTGGGAGACCAGAACTATACAGCAAATATGCTGTTTCACTTCCCTCCCTTTCTCAACGGCTTTCTCCACTGAATGGGGATTGTCAGCTGTCTTGCTTGATTACCTTTGAGGCCTCAATAGTATCTTCAGTTACATTTGTGTACATCCTTATGCAAAATAGCACACAGTGGATAAGCAAGGGGGGGAGGTCTGCCCTGGGCCACACGAGTTTCAGGGCGGCGGCCTCCCCCCGCTCTTACCTGCAGCCATCACGGGGCAGCAAACGCAGGACTCACCAGCACCCCCGCCCCCATGTTCATACCTGTGGCCATCGCGGGGCAGCAAACGCAGGACTCGTCAACACCCCCCGCTCCAACATGCGGCCGCCGCTGGGACTGCCACAGGCGGCCAAAGGTCTAGCTACGCCACTGATAGCACACCCACTGTTGGAACGGAAAAGTTCTCTGCACGGTAATGGACGTAAACCTCTTCCCTGAGTGCCATACTGTATGGATGTCTGGATCCCTAACACTGATTTTTGTTGCCATAGGCAAGTACGGATCATGCGTGTGGTCCATGACATAGGCCTGTCTCATGAATTGCAGTCTTGTTGGACCGGGAGGGGTGCCCAAAGTACTACCCTCATAGTGGTGGAAGGCTACTGCCTTCACAGGCAGTTAAGCTGCATGAGCGAGGTGGTGGCAGCATACCGGGTAGTGATCAGTAGGAGGGAGCAGGTCCATTTTAATCTGTGTCACTCGAGTGAGGTCTACTGGCTCACTCATTTAAAAGTTCTGCTGCTGTGTGCTTAACTCATCCGTAGCTGCGCAAGAATGGTGTATCTGCGCTGAGTGTATGTGTGCCTGGGAGGGGTACAATACAGGGATAATGCAGTACTGCTCAGTGCTTGCATGTTAAATGCATATGCTGGATGTGTATGTGCCTATGAGTGGTACAGTACATGAAGGATATAGTGCTGTGCAGGGCATGCATGTTAAATACATATGCTGGATGCATGTGTGCCTATGAGTGGCACAGCACATGAAGGATACAGGTCTGTGCAGTGCGTGCATATTAAGTGCATGTGCTGGGTGTATGTGTACCTATGAGTCGTAATGTACAGGAAGGATACAGTGCTGTGCAGTGTGTGTATGCTTTATATATGCACTGGATATATGTGTGCCTGTGAATGGTAGAATACATAGAGGGCCCTGGGTTCCATTTTGGGAGCCCCAGGCCTGCATGGTGAAACATGGAGAGTAGGTAGAGAAATCTCCCAGACAGATTTGTGTATTTCTGCATTCATGTAAGCTGGGTTTGACACACATTGGAGAGGGGAGAGCCAGACGTCCCCTGTACACTTCAAAGGGTGCTCTTTCATTCAGTGAGAGGTCACAAGGAAGAGGCCTGGGCATATATCAGGAAGGAGATCAGGCTCACAAGAGAATCAAAAGAGTAGGGCTGGTAACTTTCTGATACACATATCATTATGGCTGGCATTCAGTTACTAGTTACTCCCTAGTTACTCCCATGGTCTGTGTTGTGGGCTATCAGGTTTGGAGTTGCTCCTACTGTGGCAGACTGCTTTCAAGAAGAGAAAGAGAGCAGAGGAGAGGGCAATTCAAAAGAAGCAGACCCCTAACATAAACTTCAAAGACTCAGACTCTAAACTACATTCACCATCTGGAAATGGATTATAATTAGGGCTCCCGGTTTTATGGTATTTACTTTTTCGACATTTCCGTCTGTATTTATCCATATTTATTTTTGCTAATTTTGTCTGTATTTATCCATTTTTATTTTGTGTTTTCTGTGCAAATGAAGCTGCAATGGGTATTTTTCCACATTTATTTGACTGATAAATGTAAATTTGCATTTGAATATCCAAATTGTTTCAGCAGTATACAGTGCAATAGCGTTATCTGAAAACACTTGCATTGTAGAATATCATAATTAACTGTAGAGCTGCACTTAATTGAGCTTAATTAGGAAACCTACTGTCTTTTTTCATCTCCCCTGCCTCTCAATATGTACACCTGCTGACCTGGCACTCATGATTGACAGTAAGAAAAAACACCCAAAGACAACTTATTTTCCGTATTTTTCTGTATTTAAAAATAAATACAGACAGGAAAAAAATAGTTTTCTGTCTGTATTTATCTGTAAAAATCCGTAAAAACGGAAAACTGGGAGCCCTAATTATAATAAGGGGAGCTTGAGACCCCCAAAAATTGTCATCTGCCAAACAGCAAGATGGGCTGTGTGAGGAGGGGAAGCTCTACAAGGCTTCTGTCTGTGACCAGTACTGGTGGCCAAGGCCTGCTAGTCTCCCTGCTGGTTGAGGAAACATCACCCAGAGTAGCCATTATCACCTGCCCTGGAGCTTGGAACACCAGCACCTGCCTGTTTGCTAAGACCAGTGTGCCCTGTGAGGAAGAGGAGAGCGTTGGAGGGGATCAATGGCATAATTTTGCTGAAAACAATATCGATTCACACAAAAAAATTGGAAAATTAATATTGTTTTAAAAATATCACCTTTCTTTACATAACTAATAAAACACAAATATCGATAACCAAAATAGTGCTGTTAAAAATATCTATTTTTACTTATATTGATAACCCAAATATCAGAAACAAAAATATCAGTACCTTTAAATACACCTATAAATTGTCAAAAATATCGCAACACACATAATATCGACTACATTAAAATAATAAAGGCATTCGATTACAAAACAATATAATAACAGTATTTTATGTTAACATAAAAATAAACTTTAAAACATATACAAATAATCTAACAACATTATAAAAAGTTATATAACTAAAATAAACTTAAACATCCAAAAAAGTATACACTTCAAAACATCAAATTATGATTAAACAAAACATATTTACAATAACTAATAAACTATAAACATTAAACAAAAATACAATAATATGAATATATAAAGAATACACCTACTAATAACACTAAAAGAGAAATATATATGAAACATTATAACATAAACGCAAATTAGCATCTACCATAAAAGGCAATAACTGGAAAAAAAATCATACTAAACTAACACTAACTAATAAACACAACTGCAAAGCAAACTAACCAACAAAAACATATAATCAATTAAACTAACAATATAAAAGGAACACAAAATGTGATCACTTACTACACAAAAACTAAGAAAGCTGCAAGATTTACTACAGAAAATCAGAAAACAGAAGAGGAAGAATACATACAACTACCTTCTGAAACAAGTAAAACATTTAATTAAAGAAACTGAAATATAACTGAATTAAAAAATGTTAAATTATAAATAACTAAACAAACACTCTGTTCTTTTTATGTCTTAAACTTTAGAATCTACAGAAAAAGTACTAGTCCATCAACAAATTACAAACCCACTAATAAACTCCAGCAATCAAATGCCTGGAAAAAGGCACATAAAATGTAAGTATTTTAAAAACTGTTCTAAATATCAAGTCATCCTTAAAAGCTAAGAGAAAACTAAATTCCCTCAGCCCATACTAGCTGCCAACAAATAAACCTTTAAAATAAAAACTAAAACAACTTTTCCGAACCGAAAATAAGCTACCTGATCCACATAATAACTCCAACAGAAAAAAAGACTGCAACTGCCATATTTATGTAAGTATACAATAGAAAACGATTGCCATAATTTTTTACGTGAATTATAAGTCTAAAGTAAAATTATTAAAATGTAATTAATGATTTCGGTCACTTTTAGACATAATGACACAAAGAGTGGGACAATCACATCACAGAAAGGGAAACAAGTACTCTCTCACATGGACTACACTTACACCCAAGAAACTACAAGCACTATCAATCAATCAATCAGTCAACTTTATTCGGTTTCAGCATATAAAACCATGAAAGTTATCAATACATAAAAGTTTCATAAAATAATAACACAATTTATCACAGTTAAGTTACATTCCACAAGAGTCCATAGTAGTCCAAAACCTAAGGTGCAAAGTTAGGTACATATATCCTTGACCCTCAGTTAAAAATTTAAACAATTAAAGGAATGGGTCCCAAGGCCTTTTCTAGAGTATATATATCATTGGAGTGAACTTAGACCCTGACTATTACTGACATTTAATCAAGGCTAGCCCTGGCCTTAATAGCAGATTTCAGGTAGCTGAGAACAAAAAAAATTCATTCATCATGCAGCAATTGTAAATAAATAAGAGCTGGAAGGGCCTGCTTAAAATTCATCCTCTTTAAGATCGGGGCAATAAAAGTTTTCCGGGGGACTTCATAAAGTTGACCAAATAACGTAGTGTAGCAAATCCTGTGGAGACTCTCCGTCGCAGCCACAGGGTGCTAACAACTGGCCTCTGCTACACCCCCTAGGTATGGCCAGCAAAAAATGGAAAAGGTCCAGGCGAAACCTGGTTAATAAAAAACATTCATAAATACTTAAAAACCCCAGAAGATAAGGCTCAGCTAGTGGTGTTGTTTTCAACATTAAGGATTTATGGACGCTAGGTTTCCTCAATTCCAGCTCTTCCCTCTCAAGTTTCCTTAAACTGCTAAAAGACTCCCTTATTAACCCCACATCCTTTTTGGTTACTAGTTCAGGGTTAGTATACAATTCGGCTCTTCCTAACCTTACAAAACTGCTCTTAATATATCTGAGCCATGGTATGTGGAGGGCATGGTCAAGGGTCATACACTCTTTTAAAATCAGTTGACTCAACGTAGATCCCTCACTCAACCAAATTTTCATCCAGAAGGTTAAGGGGCGGCGGGCCAAAATGTCACTTAGGTAAGGCACACCCAGTTCTTCATGTACCACTATATTGGACGTGCCGCGAGGAACGCCTAACAAGCGCTTCAGGAATGCATTCTCAGCTACTTGTAGATCATCTGTGGTAACATGCCCCCATATTTCGCTACCATAAGAAGCTGTTGCGACACTCTTGGCCTGATAGCTCTTTAAAAGCGCTGCGATAGGTCTCTTTCCTAGTTTTGAGGCGAAATTAAAAATAGCCGCATTCACCCGCACCAGGTCTCCCCTCTTTCTTTGTTTTAGAGGGTCCCATTTCATTTGCTCGTCCATTACGACCCCCAGGTACGAGAAAACATCAGTGCGGGTTACTTTAGCAGAACCTACCCTAAATTGAAAGGATTTTTTTGGGCGAGTACATACCTGCATAACATAGGATTTAGAGTCATTTATGGATAGATCCCGATCCGACATAAAGGCAGAGAATGCATGTTGTATGTGGTACATGAGCCTCCAGAAGTGCCAGCACCCTTTTACTCAAACCACAAAATTCAAGAAAAAAAAAGACTTACAATCGAGCCTTCTCAGGCATGGCGCCGAGGATCTGGAACTCTCTCCCCCCTGAAGTCAGGGTGATCCCTTCCACTGTCCACTTCAAAATGGAAGTTAAAGGACTCTTGATGAAGAAATATATGCTCCAGTCCGCCTGCCTCACTTGACTCGGGGTCCATAGCCGCTGTTTTGTAGCCCAGAGGCTTTGCTCGCGTGACTGTTTGACATTTTTTAAATTTGTACTTTTCGCTTTGTTGACTCTGTATGTTTGCCTTTACCCTTCCTTGCGGCATAATCTGTAAAGCGCTCTGATACCCTTGGTGGTCATGTTCGCGCTATATAAAACTTTATAAATCAATTAAGCAGGGTTTGTAGCCCCCTAGCGGTCCTAGATATAAGGACTGCGTCATCCGCATATAGTAGGACTGGGAGACCACGTCGGCCTACATGCGGATAATCTACCCCCGTTAACAATAGGGCTTTATCTAAATCATTAGTATATAAATTAAACAAGAAGTGTGCTAGAATACACCCTTGGCGTACACCTCTCCTTATGTCGAAGTTACGTGAGACTCTAAAATCCTGCGAGAATCTGACATGGGCCTTAGTTGCTCGATGAAGATCTTCTAGAAAGTAAATGATGTTCCTGTCTACCCCGATATCTATCATGGACTGCCAAAGTTTGGTCCTGCTCACGCGATCAAACGCGGAAGACAGGTCCATGAATGCTAAATAGATGGTACCGGGACGGGCAACTGTGTATTTATTAAGAATCATGGTCAGGTTAAGGCACTGGGCCACCGTAGACCGGCCTGGGCGGAACCCATACTGTACATCTGATAACGTGGCGTGTTCGTCTGCCCAGCTAGTCAACCTGTCTAGAAGCACTCGGCCCACCACCTTAACCACTGAGTCCAACAACGAAATCGGTCTATAGCAGTGTGTACTATCTGGATCACCCTTTTTAAAAACTGGCACTATGGTCGAGGTAGCCCAGGACTCAGGGCATCCTGTCCTTGCCGCAGCGTTGGCTACTGCAGCAAGGACCGGAGCCCAAAAAGTTGGATCTGATATGAAGACATCCGGAGGAATACCGTCGGGTCCCGGGGCTTTATTACTTGTCATCCCGACAATACCCTCCTCAATCTCTTCTATACTAAAGGCCAGATCAGAGGTGACTGCCTCGTGGTCTGGCAGGCATTTTAGCTCGAGGGGGCTCTCAAACATAGTTTCAAAATGGAGCACCCACTAATCCTCTGTAATATGTGCACCTACTGCACTACCTTCATCGTGATTTAGAAAAGGACTATTGATAAAGCTCCAAAATCTATTCCTCAGCGTACTAGCCTCAGTTAACCCCCTCCATGCTTCCTCCTTCAAAACAGACTTGCGTTTGGCCAGTTCCAGTTTGTAATCTCTTCGACACAATCTGACCAGAGTCTGATTTCTTGGACTACTATTTAAGGCTTCCCGCAGCTTTCTTGCCACCAGAGAGCAAGAGGAATAGAACCATCTAGGGGTCTGGATAGCTGGGCATCGGGCCGGGATACTTAAAAGATCACCTACTTTAACAGAGATGGTTTTAAAAGCACTAATGACCTGCCCCGGGGTTGTATGCGATGAGGTACACAAAGCTAGCTCGCTGGCACATGAATCTTTTACTAACTTGTAAAATACATCTGGGGAGATCTGTGTCAACTTTAACCTTTTTCTACCATCTGTAGGTCTCACTGACCCGCTTTCCCAACTCCTCTTTTGGGCAACAGTAAGGGTCCACGGAGTTCAACACACAGAGGGTTGTGGTCACTATGGGCGCTTGCTTGTATCTTGAATCCCGCAAATAAAACTCGTACAGACGATGAAATTAATACAAAATTGATAAATGAGCCACCACCTCTCCCTTTAAATGAAGGAACGACAGCCTTGCTGCAGGGGTCACATAATGACATAAGAGACATTAAATCAAATTCGTGGAGGAGATCATTCAGCATGTCCCCCTGTAAAGAGTGTTCAAAATGAATTCCCCTAACATGTGGACAACCTAGATCGGCCAACATTAATGCCCTGGGGTCTCCACATGGGTGAATGTTGAAGTCCCCAGCAATCATGAGATCTTGGAGAACAGCGTTACCGTGTTGCCTTATAAAAGAACCTAACCTGGTGATGTTACACCCACCCTTGGAACATGATGGTGAGTTATAAAAATTAATAAGACCCAATTTATTCGACCCCTTTCTTAGTACCAGAGACTGTATACATGAGCTCAATGTGGGCAGGACTACTATCTTGCATTCCACCGCTAGAGAAATATAAATTGCAAGACCACCCTTTGGTCTGCCAGCCGAAGAGGGGGATGCTGGAACAAAAAAGGACTTATATCCTTCTAAAAATAAAGTACAATCCAGCAGCCATGTTTCCTGCAAGCATATCATACAAAATTGCTTCACAAATGTGATCCATGACGGATCAGAAAACTTGTTGGCTAGTCCTGCGACATTCCAGGATATAAAGTTTTTGTCACTTTCACCCAAACACCCATCGCTTTGCCGTAGAGAAACCCGCTGGTCGTTGGATTTCTCTAGGTCCATGGGAGAGGGACCACCAAGTCAATCACAGGCATCCATTGCAGCCAGGGAGGTGAACCGATTTGACAACTCCAAAGGGGGCGGACCAAAATCCTGTCGTCCTAAAGGCATCTGATTCAGGTGGGCTAAAGTAGGAGGCAAGTTTGAGTGAGCGTTCCTGATGGGTTGATCTAACGGCAACAATCTGTTAAATGAAGCCATGTTAACGTTGTTCATATAGTTGAGCCCCGATGACTCTTGTTTATAAAAGAAGCCAAGGGGTAGGGCCGTAATGGACGACTTAAAACCAAAAGGAGTAAAGTGCAAATCTGTGACTAGAATCCTTTCTGCAATATGGGGCCTGTTAAAATTTATAATGACACAATCGCCCTTACAAGATTTAAAGGAGTTGCCGATCCAGTTAACCATACGCACCATGTTAATGTTTTTCTCCACCCTCAATCCTAAGGTGGTGTTATGCGATAACCAATGTAAGACTTTGTTCTTTAGTTGGAAAAAGTCCTCCTTAGTACCCTGGGGGAGAGTTGGCACATTCCCCAATATCACAACATAGGGAGTTGATTCAGCTGGCAAGTGAAAAGCTGGTAGATTCTGCATAGGGCCCTCCCCTCCCCCCCCCCTGTGATTGCCCCCCAGATAGATGGTTCTCCAAGGCAGAATAATCCCGCGAGGCCGGCCTGTCCATATGACCATGGTTTACACCCGGAATGGACACTGGGTGACTTATGGGTACCTGTCCCCCAGACAACTGTGATTGTCCCCTGGTATTTATCAGTGGGCCTGTCGGGATAGGCCTATCTGAGGTTAGAGGAACCAATGGGGGGCCTGGTTCTGGATTGACGACTACCCCTCCTGTTGACACACATCGTTTAAGATCAGATAGGCCCTTTTCAATCGAGTTCAAACGTTGGATTAACAAACCCAGTTTGGAGTCCAATAAGGTCTTCATCGACTCCTGAAAAGATTCTAAAATGCCCATCAAATCTGCCTTAGTCAGTGATTGAGTGGTCAACGACTCATGGGGTATCAGGTTGGGTCTTGATCTTTTGTCCTTACCCCCTGTTGTTTGGGTTTTTCTTTTTATGCCTGTCCCTGAGCTGCCCGGCTCAGCCACTATTGATCTCCCTCGTGTTGTAGGACCGGCGACTTTTAAATTAACCGGATGCTTTCTGGAGGTGACTGGCGCCTGCCCTTGGTTTGAGAGTACTTTGTCATCCCCCTGATTGATGATTATGATAGCCGGAGAAAGAGGTTACTGTTGAGCTATTGGATGGCTATTTAGCCCAGTAAAATCCTGCGCAGTCTCTCGCGATCCAGAGATGTTAGATAAATCACCAACAGCACTAGCCAAAGACGATTGAGTGTCTGCGAGCATGAGGGATGGAGCAATGACAGGGGACCTGGAAAGGTGTCGATCTTTCAACTCAATCTCCTTATCCAGCATTGCTGCGGCTCGCTGGAAAAACAAGTCCATAGTTACCACTGTGGCTGTGGTGCCTGCCGGGGCCCTCCCGGGGGCTAAGGTTGCCTTACACTTCACCATAATAAGTCCAGGTTAATGCGCTTAGTAACAGGTCTCTGGCCCGAAAGCTGGCGAAATTTATAGTTGATTGACTAATTTAACTTATTTAAACTAAAGAATATTTCCAAGATATCAAAGTACCAAAACCCACAGCTTGCAAACACCCTACAGCGTGCTTAATTCCAATGTCAATACTGTTCAGGGTAAGTCAAACTTCCTTCCTACCTGGTCCTCATTCGCTGCAACTGCCACTGAAGAACGGACTGTAAAATGCTCGGAGATGTTGAATCAGGGCACAAAGATGTTACCAAGGAGAGGTGATAGGGAATATCCAAAGACGAACCAAGGGAGTAGGCCCAGACCAGCCTCGGACGGGTGCAGACGGGCCCGCCCTTGGCCCGGGCTTTGCCCGGGCACGCCCGCGCGTATCCTGTGCTGCGGGAGCCCTGGCCTGAATTTAGGCACCTCCTGGTGCAAGGGAACAATGTTGGCGGCGTGCGCGCTGCGTGGTAGCCTGGGGATTGTGGACTCTGCTCCCCCGGTAGCACAGGCGAAGATGTCCAGCAAAAACAGCAGTAGGTACGAGCTCCCGTGCTGCGAGAGCCCTGGCCTGAATTTAGGCGCCTCCTGGCGCAAGGAAACAACGTTGGCGGCCACACGCCGCGTGGCAGCCTGGGGATTGTGGACCGTGCTCCCCTGGTAGCACAGGTGAAGATGTCCAGCAAAGACAGCAGCAGGTACGAGCTCCCGCGCTGTGGGAGCCCTGGCCTGAATTTAGGTGCCTCCTGGCGCAAGGGAACGACGTTGGCGGCGTGCACGCCACGTGGCAGCCTGGGGATTGTGGACCCTGCTTCCCCGGTAGCACAGGCGAAGATGTCCAGCAAAAACAGCAGTAGGTACGAGCTCACTAAAAATATTTATTGGAAATGTACAAAATATTACTCTAATGCTTATTATGGGAGGGCTACTAAAAAGATGATGTTATTAATGTGAGTGAACACAACCACCCACCAGATGTCACCGAAATCAAAGTAAGGCATGTACTAGAAGATTTCAGAGGCAATCACTTGTACCCACTATGAAAATACTAAAAGATATACTCCCTTAAGTACCTGAACACATCACAGGCCAGCTACCAGCTATACCCACGTTGAAAAGCTTAATAGCATGAACTAAAAAGCAACCAGTGATACTCCTCCTGCCCCTAGAAGATGCCAAGATATCAAAATTTCCGAACACTTAATCACCACACATAATGAAGAACTCTACCTCCTAAATGACAACCTTAACAATGAGAAACACATTCTTACATTTGCTACAGCAGATAACTTATTAAGACTAAGCCAATGTCAAACATGGATGACGGATGGGACTTTTAAAATGTGCCACAAACCATTCACTCCAATATACACCATGCAAAGTGAATATAAAAAACTAACTGTTAGAAATGGGGGTCTCTAGTTGGCAGAGGTAGGTACCTTTGCCCGAATAGGGACCCTTGCTTCTAGTCAGGGTAAGGGGGATACACTTCTAAAATAACCCCTGCTCACCCCCTTGGTAGCTTGGCATGAGCAGACAGGCTTATCTCAGAGGCAGTGTGTAAAGCATTTGTGAACACATACAGTAATACAGTGAAAACACTACAAATGGACACCACACCAGTTTAGAAAAATATTAAATCTTTATCTAAACCAACAAGACCAAATACGATAAAAATCCATCATACAATACTCTTGAGAAATGGTACTTGTGCAAAATAACCTTTAAATTGCAGGAAAATCAATAAAACACAGTTCTTCCGACTCTGTAGCTCCTCCTGGGGCTACCGCGATACTGAATATGACAGAGTATAACAATTCCAGCCAACCGCGTTGATACGGGCCAGCTAAAGGGTCGACAGACTCGGACACAGTACCTTCCTTGTTGCGACCAACACGTTGGTTCGAGTCGGTCGGGGCAAACGTTGCGGTCGTGTTGTGAAATGGAGTGTTGCGGCGGACGATGTCCTCACAATTCGGTGCAGGCAGCGGCTCGCTGAAGGAGTCGGTGAGACCAGGGCTTGCGTTGAAGGGTGAGACGATGCTCGCTGCAGTGCTGGCAGGTCACGGTGTGGCGACGGAGCTGGTCGATGTTCGGGTCGGGCAGCGACGGAGTCGGTGACTACCTTGCAGCGTGTAGCGAAGAGTTGCGGAGTGCGGTGCCCACAGGACACGGTGCAAGCAGCGGCTCGTTGACGGAGTCGGTGAGACCAGGGTTGCGTTGCGAGGCGTTGCTCTCAGCGGTGCTTTCAGGACACGGAATCCTGCGATGGACTCGATGACAGAGTCGGTTACCCTTTTCCAACTGTGGAGACGATCAGAGACGTTTCCCACAGACACGGTGAGGTCTTTGCTGTTCCTGAGACCTCTAGAACAGGGGGCAAGCTCAGTTCAAGACCTTGGAGATCTTTTCTTCAAGCAGGGGGACAACGCAAGCAGCAAAGTCCTTTTCTCCTTTCCTTGGCAGCAAGTAGCCTCTGCAGGCCAACCCCAGACAGCAAACAGCACAGGGGTAGTATTCCTCCTCAGCTTCTCCGGCTCTTCTCCTTGGCAAAGATTCCTCTTGATTTCCCAGAAGTGATCTAAAGTCTGGGGTCTGGGCCCCTCTTTTTATACACTCAAAAGCAGGATTGACTATATTCTGGTAGACCTTGACCTTTGGCCAAATGTTACTGATATGATTGTATTAAGCTGTGAGGATAGCGATCATAATGCCCTTGCATTGACAATATCCGGCCTACCAATTCTGTATAGTCAACCCCGACAGATGGTGGCCCCTGTCGTCACTACTAATAATAATAGAAGAGTTAAATGGCCCCAGATATTGGCTGATGGGAATCTCCTGCCGAAAATTTATACAGAGGTAGCCCAGATCATTCCGGCCTGGAGTAATCTAAACTTAAGTGATGCTGGTATTATGGCTAGTTTTCAGCAATTAACATCTAGCCTAAGATCCTTTTTTAGCAAACAGTGTAATTTTACCACGACCAAACGGAATACTGCCCCATGGTACAACGAGGCTTGCAGGCAAGCCAGAGATGACCTAATTGTGGCGGTTAAGAAAGGAAGACAGACAGATAATAAATACAGAAGAAAGATGTAAAAGAAGGCACAGGGTGAGGCAAAAAGGAATTGGGAGACAGAGAATTGGCGCACCCTCGTAGAAGCCTCAAGACTGAAGGATTGCAAATTATTTTGGCACCTTCTGTTGAAAGGGACAACCAAGCAGATAAGTGAAGCTGAACACCATACACAGCCCCTTGTCTGGGGAGAGTATTTTGCGAAACTCTACTCGGGCCAAGCTGACGACCGCAGTCTAGTACCAGTACAGGTTTGTAGTCCCGAACCGGCACAGGCTGATGCAGCTAGTTTCTCAATCAAGGAAACCGTCTCAGCTATTAGTTCATTGCAGAATGGGAAAGCTCCGGGTCTAGACAGACTTCCGGGAGATTTGTTCAAAGCAGAGCCTATTATATGGGGACAAGGAAGTGGAGATCCTCATATGAATTGGAGGATAAAGCTAATTATAAACTAGCCTTGCTTGAGTACAAAAAACTTGTTTATAAGGAGAAAACCAGTTATTTTACCACCGCTATATTAACAGCAAAAAATTCCTCAAAGGAACTTTTTTCAACGGTAAAAAGGGTCAGCCAAATGCTCTGAGGCGGTAGATTCACCCAAAACCGAGGCATTTTGTAACACTGTGGCCACTTTTTTCCAAGAGAAAGTTAAGGCGGTCTATAATGGATTTGCTAGGTCCACGGATCAAGGAACGGTACCCTCATTAGAGGCTTTAGCTATGTCTGGGGTTGCTAGTATCACCCCCGATGCCCCCGTGGAATCTAGGGACCTTCCCGAATTTTCTGCTTTCCCAACACTGACAACGGAAGAAATAATAAACCTTCTGCGATCCACTAAATCGGGCTCCCCATTGGACCTATGCCCCCCAAAAATCTTCCATCTTTTACCAGAGCTCTTCGCGTCCCTTTTGACTCCTATTTTTAATCAAATGTTCTCCTCTGGTATATTCCCCGCTAGCTGGAAGCTGGCATCAGTGCTCCCCCTTTTGAAGAAGCCAAATTTAGATGGGGCAGACCCCAACAACTACTGCCCAATCTCTAGACTTCCTCTGCCGGCAAAGATGGTGGAGAAAGCCATGAATGGCATTCTATCAGAATATATCGAAAGGCATGGTTTTCTTGATGATACCCAGTTCGGATTTCGAAAACACCATAGTACCGAACTGGCTCTGATTACATCATCTGAACTGATCAGGCAGACAGTCGACGTGGGTGGCAATGCAGCACTTGTGCTGCTGGACCTCTCCGCCGCATTTGACACGGTGAACCATCAGAAACTATTGGAAGTTCTGAGGGGATTGGTGTCAAAGGGAAAGCACTCACTCTATTTGAATCATTCTTGTCTGGCAGGGAACAATTTGTGGCCCTAGATGAGTTTAAATCACCTAACTTTACATTACCATGCGGGGTGCCAGAGGGATCGTCTTTGAGCCCGACCCTTTTTTAATGTTTATGTTGCACCACTGGCAAGGTTGATCAGGTCCCTGGGCTTCTCGGCTATATCTTATGCCGATGATACGCAGATCATTGTCTCAGTGTCAGGTTCGCCCACTGACACTATGGCACAGTTTCATACCTGCCTTCGTCAGGTTGGTGACTGGATGGCTACCAATTGTTTAAAACTTAACTCTAGTAAGACGGAGGTCTTACTTTTTGGTGCCCACACCAATTTCTGGTCCCCCGATCTTTGGCCCTTGGAGCTGGGTCCGTTACCAACACCAGTAATCAAGGTGAAGAATCTGGGAGTTATATTTGACTCTAAACTTTCGTTTGAAAGTCATGATAATCAGGTCACCTCCCTCTCTTTCTACACGTTAAAGCTTCTGAGAAAGATCCTCCCATTCATCCCAGCTGAGCTACGCAAATTAGTGTTTCAGCACTTGTTCTATCAAGAGCAGATTATTGTAATGGGCTTTTTATCAATCTTCGGAAAAAGTGCCTGTCTAAACTACAGGTAGTGCAAAATGCTGCGGCTCGGCTCTTGTTGAACATCCCAAGACATAGATCTGTATCAAGGGCGCTTAAAGATCTACATTGGCTGCCAGTAAAAAGACGAATTGAGTTTAAGGCTCTATGCATTGCCTTTAAGGCCACGCATGACATAGGGCCTGGTATCCTTAAACGGAATTTACTACCCTACATTCCAGTCCGTCGTCTTCGTTCGTCCTTTGCCCATGATCTTATTGTTCCCAGGGTCAAAAAATGTTCCTGGGGGGGGGAAGAAGTTTTCTGGTGGGCACGACCAAATTATGGAATTCTCTTCCAATGAGGTTGAAACAAGAAACACATCTGTTGGCTTTTAGGAAGGCTTTGAAGACATGGCTGTTTAGTCTCTAAGGTGCCTTGAACCACCTAGTTTAATCCTGTTTTGATGAGCAAGCGCCTTGACACCCTTGGGTTAATATTTTGCGCTCTATAAATCTCATTTTCATTTCATTTCACAAACAGTTTTTAATGCTATTTTACGAGGAGGGGATATCCCTGCAGCCTGGAAAGGCGCTGAAATTATCCCTATTTTCAAAAAAGGAGATAGGGGGTGTTGGAAACGGGGTTACCGAGTCCGGCACGGTAGCATGGCGCGAGGCGGAAAGGCACCCGAAGGCAATGTGTAAGGCAGTTGTGCAGCACACACTCACTTGGACTCAGTAATGCGGACGCAATAACGTGACACCACACCAGGCATGTATATTAAAAACAAGTTCTTTTATATAAATCAATGCAGCATCAGATGAGGCAGATTAATTCAGGGCAACATTTCAATTCTTTGAAGTACTTAATTAGTGCGTCATCTCATTAAAGCACCATAGCTCATCAACATTGTAGGCCACTAAAAGGCCGCAGGAATCATCTCTTAAACGTAGCACCAATAATGATCACAGGGTGCAAGAATAAAACATGGGCCTAAAACATGCAGTTCACCTCAGGAATATTCAATCACTTGTAAATAGGAGGTTTACGTTACATTTCAAAACAGGGCCTGCGTTAATCTAGGCGCGCCCATAGGCAGTACAGGGGGCGTCGCAAATCCGGCACACCTGTAACACAAAACACTTCAACTCTTGGCGGTGTACACTTCAGCTCAATTCAGTTAAGCACCTTTACACTAGGCCAAGACATTCATTAGTGCGGGTCTGCATCAGGCCTAAACAGTAATTAAAGCAGGCGTAACAATTAGGCTGGTGAATAGCTTAGGGAACCCCTCAACATGTCCTTCTCTCTGGGGCGTCCCTGTTAATTAGGGCTTCTGTGTCTCTCAGGGCTACTCAGGGGTTAATGTAGACCAGGCCCACTCCTCTCTGGGGCCTCGCCTCGTGGGGATAGTTCCTGTTGGCTTCCCCCTTTACTCCACAGGCTAATGATGGCCCCCGGCCCCCAGTGGCGTCTCTGCCTGCCCTAGGGGCCTCCCGGGCTCACCTGCGGTCGTTTCGTTGGTCGCTCTTCGAAGCGACTGGCTTCTTCCCGGGCCGGCCCGTGTTTGGCAGGGCTGGGCCCGGACTGGGTTCTACGGCCTTCCGGCCGGAATTGCGGGACGTTGGGGGGCCAGTATCGCTCTCCTCCGGCCCCCGTAGTCAGCAGAGCAAGGTAGGTCTTAGGGTAGGGGGGGGGCTGATTTAACAGTGCTTTGGCAGCCCAGCAGCAGGGCAGCACTGAGTCAGTTAGGAGTGGATGGGGTGAAGGTCTAGCGCTTCAAGGCACGGCGCTTTACCTGGTGATCCCCAGTTTGGCAGTTCAGGTTTCTGGCCTTGCTGGTCTGTCAGGCCTTGCAATTTCAGGTTACTTGCGGCAGTTCTTTGTTGGTTGCTTCTTGGGGTTTCTCCGTATGGGGGAGGGAATGAGTTGGTGGTTCTTGGGGTGCTGGATGGTACTTCCCAGCACGCTGAAGATGGTTCCCTGGGTCCCCTCATGCTGGGCAAGGTCAGTGGGTGGTGGGCGTTCCTCAGCTAACTTATTACAGCAGTGCCTTAGCCCTGTCAGTAGCAGTAGTGTAGGTCTCCCCCTAGGCCCTAAAGCCTGTACTCCGGCAGAGGTTCTCCCAGGATCAGTGGTGCCCCAACTGACTAAAGATTTCCCTCCAAACCTCTTATACCCCTAGGTCAGGTGACCCTCCTAAAGGCGGCAAAACATAACTCCTCCCACAGCCCGGAAGGTTCTGGAACCTTCCACCATGTCTGGCTATGTGGCCCAGAGGCGGGACGGGATGGATACTGTATCCCTATGTCCCAGCCTGACCCTGGCTACTAGTATGTGTATGTGTGCAAGGCCACTCTGCAGTAGCAGGGGCCTGTGGCAGCCATCTTGGGTGAGAGAGCACCTGCACCTCAGCACTGGTTGGCAGTGGGAAGGCGCCCGGAGACCTAGGTCCAGTAAAAATATGGTGGCAAAAATGAGGCGCAAAAGGGAAAAAAACAGGGTAAGACCACCCTAGGGCTGACAGGTCTAACAGGGGGGATCCAGCGAATTACAGGCCAATTAGTCTCATAGATGTTCCTCAGGACATTTTTTGTAAAATTATTTTAACTCGGCTACAAAGCTGGATAGAGGAGAAAGATATACTATCCAATTTGCAGGCAGGTTTTAGGGCCTCTACAAGCACCTCAGACCAGGTGTTTAGATTCCTCCTGCTTATATGGAAAGAAGTGACCATCAGGAGGGGTCACCTGTACGTTGTATTTGTCGACCTTAAGACGGCATTTGATTCCATAGACCGAACTAAACTCTGGGCTGCCCTTGGAGACCTAGGACTCCCTATTGACCTTCTTAATCTCCTGGTCCGCCTGCACCAAGATAATTATGCCAAAGTCAGGTGGAATTTGGATGGTAGCCTAACCAATGACATTTCAGTCTCTAAGGGCGTATGACAGGGTTGTGTCCTCGCCCCAACCCTGTTTACCCTGTATATAAATGGGCTTATAAGCGAATTGTTTGTTTGTGGAGGCGACCCTACTAAATTAGCAGGTAGCCCTATACCCTCCTTGCTATTTGCAGACAACACGCTGCTTATATCGAAAACGCCAATGGGTATCCAGAATGCTCACAAAATTTGCAAAAGCATGTAAAGATAGGGGCCTAGAAATACATTGCTCCAAAAAGAAATGTATGTCTTTTAATCCGTAAAAATCCACCAAGGGTAAAGTGAGGCTATGCTCCCAACTTTTAGAACAGGTTAAGGTTTTCGATTATTTGGGAGTCCGAATCAGTGACAGCTTAGCATGGGCACCCCAAATAGAGAAGAGTGTATTATCACTTCAACATTTGGACTGTGCAATAGCAAGGAGGGTAAAAGGTTCTGTTTTTCGCCCCATTTCGCCGATCTTAGAATTACATCGAGCAAAAGGGCTAGGCGCCGCCCTATATGGGGCTGAATTGTGGGGGCTGGATTGCCTAAAACAGCTAGACCTCGCTGAGAATACATTTCTAAGGGTGATCATTAACCTCCCATTGAACACGCCCCTATTGCCGCTTCGCCTTGACCTTGGTCTTAAACCCATTAGCTATTTTGCTATTCTTAATGTACTTTTGTTTTGGGTAAGATTATGGACAGTAGCACCCAGATTCTGGTAAAGGACGCAATGGAAGAATTATTAATTCTATAAAAACAATCAGGGCGTCTGGTTTGGTTCAATAAGGTTAAGGATTGGTTCACTAAACTCAGGTTGAGGTTTATGTGGGAGGACCCAAAGTCTATTACAAAAAAAATGGTACCCCTGCTAAACAAAAGGTACTGGGAGTATGTTGATTCACTATGCACTGATGTTAAGGCACTTGGCACTTTAACCTCCAGCTTCCTGAATGTCAAGGGCTGTTTTATTTTTGATTCATATATGGATGATGTCGAACCCCCGCAGGCACGTGCACTTTATATCCAATTTAGGTATGGGGTTCTCCCTTTAAATTTTATGAAAGGTACTTGGGTAAATGCCTCTGTAACCTCCCTGTGCCCGTCCTGTCACTCTACCCCAGAGACTCTAGAACACTTCGTCTTTTTTTGCCCTATCTATGTTAATCTTAGGAAAACCTGGATTATTCCTGCTTGTCGCTTGCTCTCTTTCTCGCGCACCCCTGATGCCCTTCGTATATTCAGGTCCGACACTACAAGATGGCTTGTATTCACAGTCTCAAGATACTTGCTTTATGCTTCGTGGTTGTGTTATATTTCATATAGGTACTATAATATAGGCCTCGGTAAACTCGTTACCCTTCACCTATATTCTCTCCCTACATTACACTTGTCACGGTTTACAGGGACTGACCTTTTACCTAGATATTACACAGCATTCCGAACGCAGGTTTTCCCTAGTTCGAAATATCATTCATTATGCATGAGGGTTCTTGGAAGCACAGCAGGACTGCCATCTCCTGTATAAAATCTATGTACAAAGTTCATGCCCGACGTCATCCTTAGGCCGACACAGTCATACAGCAATGTAGGACCCCTGGGGAGACCTATGGGTATATATACATCACATCTTGCTAAGATAGAGAGAGGAGATCGAGACTTCCCGGCCGACGCACTGACCAGAGACGCTGAGGTTCCTGCATGCAGACGCTCCAGCTCGCAGTGGTTTAACATCCCTCGCGGGGTGTCCAACTCGAAACCAGGACGGGGTCCCACAGTCTCACTTAAGATAATGGGGTTGACTAGATCCTAGAGGGTTTCTTGGCTTAACACCTACACCCATGCTAGGTACATTTAGGTACATCTAGATAGGGAGGGATTGTAGGAGTACGCACCTTTTATCATGTGTTTTATATACTTGAATGTATTCATGATTTTAGTAAGATGGTAGAACTCTACCATCCTTTTACTTTCATAGTACTGTTAATCATTTATATCCTATACAGTCTAACGGTTGTTGCAGCACATCTTTCCTACACCAGAATAACAACTGTTCAATAAATGATTATTGAAAACGCCCAGCTTGTTTATTCTGTGTATCTCTCTGAGACAAACTAAGTAAGCACGAGTGACTGAGCGAAAGGTAGTACATTGTTTCCACGATCCTGAGGGATCAGGGTTGTCATGTTCTGAGGTTGCCAGAATCTATTCTCTCCTTGGTAAGAGGAGATTATAGTGGCACTGTGAGCTAGCTGATACAGACAGGCTAACATACCCGGTGGGGATGCATGGAATCAGTCTGCCACCAGTCCCACAGTTTATGTTATCCAAACGCGCAGATCCTGTATAGGTCATATAGGAACTACACGACATGGCGCCTCCAACGTTCATTGGGTACTTATTTAACAATAGAATCTGAGTAGTTCAGTCGTGCTATTCTCAGAAATCCCTATTCACAAAACACCAGAGACGTCTGGAGTGGGTGCGCTAAATTCCGCCACAGCTGAGTAGGCAAACATCCTATTTATTGGCTGTTGGTTAATCAAGCTTGAAGGACACAAAGTTCCTAAAATTGTGCAAAACACCTTATCTTAGTTATTTCGTGTTTTATACACAATGACTAACGAGGAAATACATCCACTACAGCAAGCACTGCCCCTCTCAAAAGATGAGAAAGATGCAAACGCAATACAGATTGCGGCAAATTTTAGAAATACAGTCACCCTGAAACTGCTTGCTCATGGGCTAACACCTAGGGGTGGCATAGTAGCTTTCATGATTGAGGCACACGAATCATACAGAACAGAGGTATTTTTTTCGTGGGTTACATTCCCAGCAGCAAATACAAGAACAAAAACATTTCACACCTACACAGAAGGTGATGCACCAGCGGAATATTGTCCGTTTGAGGACATTGAGATTCCGCTTACGTACTAGGAACACTTATAATGGTTTAAAGGCGCCCTACCCCATATAAGAAGAAGAGTAAGACTCGGTCCGCTCGGAAGAGAAGGAGCGACATGGCCAATATTAGCAACCTATACACCACATCCTGACATTGAAACTATGCCAGGACCTGACTTACTCATATTTCACAAAGAATTTATAAAACTTTACAGAAACATGACGCAATACGTCTTGAGGACATTTACGGTCCAGCCAGCAATGGCAACAACAAATACAGCTCAAGTTCAAAATACAGCGACTAAAATTACACCACAAACGTTACACGCAGTAATGGGTAAAATGCCCGCAAAATGTGAACAAATGCCATTCTGTGTGGCTCAGAAGATAACACAGCTAGAGGTAGTATTCCCAAATACTAGCCCTTATGAAAAACACAGGATGCTAACAATCTGCTTGCCTATGGGGATCACACCACAACTACATGACTGTACCTCGTGGGGTACAGTTTTTGCTGCCATATATACCAGAACTCATGGTACCCCGTCATTAGCAGTAGTACGAGATGTATTAAGACAAATACAAAATGAGTACGGAGCAGAGCCTGCTCTAAACCTAGGAATGAAGTTACTAGCTAACTATGCCCAGGTATCAGCAATAATACTGCCGAATATTAAAGGGGAAGCAGCATCAGTGGCCATCCGCCAACGCCTAAGGGAGTTCAGTCCTTTACAACAGGAGCAGGAACTACCGAAAATAATTGAAACTGCGTATGCAGAGTTAGGTAGAGACAGTTTGGGTGGAAAAGCGTTAAAACTACAACTTGTGGGTAGCTCCGAGAAGGGGGCTTTCAAGCAGACAAATACTTCTTCTAAAAAGAAGTGGGACAATAAGAAAAAATAAAATGTTAAAGAAAACAGATCTCAGTCCAGAGGTATATCTCCTCCACAGGAACCCTCCGAAAGGAGGTATAACCTTAGGAATAGGGATAACATTAGGAAACCTGACAGGTATCAGGATACTGATACACGTTCCTCTCGTTCCTTTCAGGGTTCAACGAAAAACTCTGAGAGGGAAGGACGGTCAGACAGACAAGAAATACAAAGTCCAGAGACAAGCAGCACGCTCAAGACTATACTTCCAAAAAAGAAGATAAAGCCAAACCAAAACCACAGTTCAAAAAGAAGAAGGTTGCACGTCTAAAGATCAGACATGCCCAGAATTCTGAGGACTCGACTACTGAATGGGGAATGGGCTCTGACGATGCCAGACAGTGCGGCAGAAGTAACAATAGCTCGCCAGAACCTGATGGAATTTCTGGTGACAGCGGACTTGAATGATTATATCACGGTGGAAACACCTCATATTAGGGTAAGTGTACCACATAAATTATATGAAATAACGCTCCAGATGGAGGGAGAAAAATGTAGGACAGTTAAAGGTCTCTTTTGGGAGAACCTGAAGTTTGGCTATGACATTTTGTTAGCTGAACAAGATTGGCCGCCAGCATTCATCATGGATTGCCCTTGGGGAGAAACGGTAATTTTACCAGCATTTTCCGACCACGTTCCAAAACATTTAAAATATACATATGCGCGGGAGTGGGCGGTAGCCCAGGCTCCAGCATTATACAAAAACCATGTTGGATGGGATGAGGATTCAACCCACACATTATTCCACTAAAAAACACTCCAACTGCACAAAGGCAGTATCCTATAAAGCAAGAAGCTAAAAAACAGGTCAGGGAGATCTTAGATCAACTTGAATATCAAGGGGTGATTGAAACTTGCACCTCTCAAATGAATAACCCTTTGTTTCCGGTATCAAAACCAGACAATTCATATCGTTTAGCTTTAGATTACAGACATCTAAACACTTGCACTAAGACGTTTGCAGTTCAGAATGCACACAGTGCTGCATTAATGAATAACATTGTGCGGAAAAAATACAAAACAACAATAAATATCTCAAATGGATTCTTTTGCCAAAATATAGCGCCTGAGAGCAGATACTTGACAGCATTCTCAGCGCTAGGGTCCCAGCGGCAATTTTGTCGACTCCCCCAGGGGTATAAGAACAGCCCGGGGTTGTTTTCAGCCAGAGTAACTGAATTACTTCAAAACTGGATGAAGAGGCATTGTCCTATGTGGATGATATTTATCTAACGGACGATGACCTGGAGGAACACTTGAACAGAGTGAATACCATAATTTTTGGATTCGCCTCTGAGGGTTACAAATTCAACTTTAAAAAATCGAAGATAGTCCACCTTAACGTCCTTTTTCTAGGATATGAGCTTTCAAGTGAAGGAAAAAGCCTGGCAGCTAACTTTTTAGAAAAGTGTGCGCTGCTTCAACCTCCTAAATCATTAAAAAACTTACACTCAATACTAGGATTCTTGAATTTTGGCAGAACATACATTTTGGATTACGCAGAAAGAGTTAAACCTTTCTATGATTTAATAAAACCTGACTTTTCAATTAGACAATGGACACAGGAACACACAGATACACTTTGTTCCTTACAAGCTGACATGATAGCTTCAAAACACTTACAGACACGCGTAAACGTACACAACCTGGTGATCAGAATAGTTGCAGGTCAATCAGGGTACACCTATCTAACATATAATGAAGGTGAAACAGTACCAATACCATATAAATCTCACATGTATACAAATACTGAAATGCGTTTCGCATCTACAGAAAAAATTCTAACAGCAGTACAGACTGCTGTAGTCAGAGAAAGAGCCCGGGCTCAAGGGAAACGTATAATAGTCGTGACCCCAGTTCCAGCCTTGGAGGCTGCAACAAAGGCAAGCGTTCCCAACGCTAAAGCCTTATATCCAAGATGGATACAATGGGCTAATTCTCTCACTGCAACAGATGTAGAATACAGGTACAACCCAAATTTAAAAACACAAGCATTTCTGCAATACGAATAAGAATATCCTCTACCGTGGGGAAACATGGCGCCCGCTAGTTGAGCGGCGGCGCACGTACCAAGCAGTGCTCTCCCTCTCCTGATTTCGCGGCACTAGATGTGTGTCTGAGCCTCGAAGTGCTCTGTTACCTTTCTCTTTCGGCAAGGATCCCGGTTGGAGCTCTTTCTTTTCTCCTTATGTGTGTCGGGGGCTCCGTGGAGCGGCTGGGTGCTTCACGTTTCCTTCCCCTGCCGCGCTGGTCCGGAGCCGCCCTGGAGTTGAGACGCGGTCGCAGAGCTGCGGCCCGCGGTCTCCTCCGGGGTAATAGCGGCAGCGTCAGAACAAGCGCTGCCGGGGAAATCAGCTCCTTTTTTTCTCGTGTGGCAGGCAAGAAGGATTGCAGCCCCGCAGGGAGAGTTGACATCGACTTGGAGGTCGTAAACAACGCGGAGGTGGATGGTGGTGGCAGCAGCAGTGGAAAAGGCGGTAAAGGGGGCGAAGGTGGTAAGAACGGAACGCCATCTTCACAAGAGGCGCCCCACATTGTGGTGCAGGAGCAGGAGCAGGTGTCAAGGGCAGACTCTGCCACATCGAAGAGTAAGAAGGGGGCTAGGAGGAAGGGGAAGCATGTGAAATACACACCCATACTAACTCTACAGTTAGGCACTCAAGGGGGTCAGGATAAGGAGCAGGATACCCCGAAAGCTGTAGCAGCCATTACAGATACACCAGATACACTAGACCCACATCAGGAGGTATCTCAGGTCGGCCACAACACTGCTTTTCAGAACTACCAGGTTAAGGGGAGGAGCATAAAGGGGCTTAGAAGTAAAGGGTCTATTAAAGTACCCGCTAAACTCAGCTCTGCTAAAGTCACTCCATCCTTACGTTCTTTCTTTAGGGTACAGCCTCAGATTCTTACCATCTCAAAACAGGAGGGATCTCACTGTGCCCCCGACCACACGGCTTAGATATCCCCTTTAATTCTTCTCTCAATATGGATTTCAATGAGCCCCTTGAAAATGTCAATAGTAAGACCAACCCCACAAATATCAGCGCTAATGTTAGCGTAAATTCTAGTGCCATCACTCCTGAGATTGCTAGCCCCCCTTCTGATCTATCCTCAGAACTCAGGTCCTCTGAAGTCCTTGGGCAACAGGGCCAGATCGAAAGTGGGGGTGGAGAGACTTCAGTTAAAAATTCGATAGAAGGCCTCTTCGCTTCTTTAAAAGAAGATATAAAACAAGGTTTCGCAGTGTCAGCAGTCAATCAGACTGAGATCAGAGCGGCCTGCGAAACTCTGGAAAAAAAGGTTGACCTTTTGAATTCAAGGACTGAATCCTTGGAGATTTCGGTTGAGGAGCTTAAGGCAAATCTCGGGTCTGCAGAGAAAAAAATTCAAACTCTATCTAGAGATGGGGATGCCATACGGGACAGAATGGAGATACTCGAGAACAATTCCCGAAGAAATAATCTTCGTCTCTTGAAGATTCCAGAGGGTAAGGAAGGAGCAGACATTAAGTCCTTCATTGTTGCATTACTTAGGGAATCGCTAAATCTCGAGGAATCGGTGGGCTTTCTGGAGAAGGATATTCAGAGGATACATAGAGATCCTTTTCGTCTTAATCCTGCTAGATCTAAACCTAGGAAGATCCTCATTAACTTTCTAACTTATGCAGTCAAGGAGAAGATCTTAAATTTGGCTTTGAAGGCTAAATCTTTAAAAGGCTCTGACTTCTCCTTTGAGGTGCGTTCGGATCTATCGAAAGTTACACTGGAGCGCCAGTGGGAATTGGGTCAAAGGATGGACAAATTCAGGAAGATGGGAGCTACAGTGCAACTGAAATTTCCCGCTTTTTAAAAAATTATGTTCAATAATAAGATGTATAACATCAGATCTCCATATGAGGCAGACGAGCTATTGGAATCCCTAAGTAATATACCTTCCGGGAAGGAATGAATTCGAATGGGTAGGGTTGATCCGAGATGAGCGGGAAGCCTGACTCTGTGTAGAATGAGGCCGGTTGAATCCTTCCACCTAACCCCCTCTCTACTCCTGAATTTGGCATTTTGTCTTTATAGGTGTGTCGCTCTATGATGGTAGAATTTAGCCAGGTGAAGGGTAGAAAGGAGGTAACCGAAACATGAGAAAAGGTAAAATAAAAAAATAAAGATATAAAACAAAGGGAGGGAAGAAGAGGGGGAGAGAGGGAAGGTGGGAAGGAAGGAAAGGAGAAAAAAAAAAAAAAGATGTAGGGGGAAAGTTTATCTGAATATACAATACACAATATACAATAAGGTGTGTGGGTATGGGCTCTTTTTTCTTTTTTTTACATCGCCACAGAACACAACAGACACGACTTATTTTAGAGGTTAGGGGAGGGTAGAGCGGCTGTAGGACGTAAACCTAGTCATCCATCAGGCCAGAGGAATTAGGGATGGGTTTCCCAAAGGGCGGGTGGGGTTTGGAGGGTGGGGGGGCACGTGGGGCTTAAAGGTAAAAATTCCTCATTTACCAATACCTTGTCAGTATTATTTAGGCCAAAAGTCTAGCAAGATGCTCAGAGAAGAAATCTTGGAGGGCGTGTGGGTTCAGAGAGGGCTAGAAATAGGTGGCTGGAGCCGCTTGACCTGCAGCTCTGTTGTGGAAGTGAAGGAAGAACCACCATGACCTCACTCCAGTTTATGTCCTGGAATGTCAATGGCCTGCGTACGAAGAGTAGAAGAGCTAGAATTTTACAATATCTACGAGACTCTCCGGCGCAGGTCATTGCCATCCAGGAAACTCATCTTTTGAAACTGGAGATCAAAGAAATCTTAAAAAATCAGAAATGGGTAGATCTTTTTATTTGTACTGATCAGACGGCAAATATTAGAGGGGTGCTGTTTCTTTTTAAAAAACAAGCTAAAGCCCAGCTATTGGGCTATAGGGAAGATCAAAGTGGTAGATGGCTCATTTTGAGGATATCTTTAGGAGGTATATTTCTTTGTTTAGTGGGTTACTACGGTCCGAATCGGGATGATCCCTCCTGTTTAAATATTATTCGCCGTCACCTCACAGACTGCCCAGAACCTGTTATTTGG